>OW386287.2:165661300-166911300 GCA_936432065.2 Rutpela maculata | reverse complement strand
GGAATGTGCTTTCACACCAAAGTACACATACTATTTTTTCTGAAATCACAATCAATATTATTATAAATTAATTAATTTGTATTAATGCATAACATTTCTTCATTACAATCTAACTGCTTACTAATAAATGCAATTTTAATGTGTGTTGGTTTGTCTGCCTGTATTTATTTACTTTTTAAAATATACATAAAAAACCGTACGGGAATGTTACTTTCCCATACGGTTTTGTTGATCGTTGCTTGGCAACGGATCTTTTCCGATCTGTCTTCTGATAGTTTCTTAGCAATGGACTAAAATACTGAAATTGTGCATTTTTCGATCTGAAATCGTACCGAAAATCTAGACATTGCCGATTGATTTCAGAAAAAATATTATATATATATATATATATAATATGACTTAGGAGAAAGTTGACTAAAATTTTGGCTGTAGGAGGAAAACGACTAATGGGGCAGTAAATAATGTTTGAGTTAATTCGGTTTAGGCATGTTAATTATTTTTCTATTTTCCAGTTAGTCGGGAACGTCAGCTCCGATTTAAGTCTAAGTACCTATTACTATTAAACACTGTGAAATAATTCTGATGAACTTATATGTATGCATTTTATTACCACTGATAATAACCTGAAAATTGTTTTAGGCTTATTCCTACATTGCTTGCTGTTATTAGTGTACACAAGAGTTCTTGGATTTTAAAAATTTTACATGGCCCACAGGTTGATATGATGATATTAGATCACATTGGATGTAAGAAAAATTGGTGGCTTACTTTACTTTTTCTTAACAACTTTCTATACCCGAGAGATATGGTAATGTAATAAAAATATAACATTATAAGAAGAAAGATTTTTTTATCTATATTTTCTTTTCAGTGTAATTTTGGGACATGGTATCTATCTAACGATTATCAAATGTTTGTTATTTCTTTGCTAGTCTTTTATGTAATGGTGAAATGGAAGCTAGGAGTAAAAATTTTTGGCATTCTGTTTACGGTTGTATGGTTAACAACTGCATTTGTCATATACCATAATAATTTAGAAGTAATATTTAACACCACGCCAGAGTAAGTTATTGAAAATAGTATTAAACAATAAGTTTCGAAAACGACTTTTTTCACACGAGTGAGACAGTTTGGTGGAACAAGGCGAAGGCGAGTTCCACAAGTCGAATGAGTGTGAGATGTTTTTCTACGACTACCTTCAAAAACGATAAATAACGTACTGTAACCATGACTCGAAACTGTCTTTTTTTACACGATGTGTGCAAAAATCCAAAAAACACAGTAGTGGGGTCAATAGAGACTGAAAATATGCATTATTTCGGAATAATTACGAGAAGCTCCGATTTTCCTAAAACCCTTTGATATTACTTTTACATAGCTTAGAATAAAAATTTATAAAGATATAATCGTGAGGAAATTGTTTATTAATTATTTAAACAAAAAGAAACTTTTTTTTTAACAAAATTATTATGAAAAATTTTAAAGCAATTTAATTCAAATTGACATATAAGGAGGTTTTCGAGGTCGTTGAAACAGATTATCATGTCAAAAATAGGTAATTCAAAATGACTGATCCATTATGGCCGACTTAGCAATAAAATAATTCAAAACACTATTCAATTAAAAACACAATTTAAATGTTCACATAAAAACTTAAAAAGAAGCTGAGAAAACGTGATATTGCACATAGCATTACAAGATGATCTGTGAGAAAGTGCCCAAACTACTTTTACAATGCTCTGCGGACACACAGCGCAGCGTGCAGAGCAGGTGATGCGTACTGCTTTCCGCGAAGATGTTTTACTTTCAATCTCTTTCTATTATTCAAGCATCATAATTTGACTCATGGCCCTGTACCACGTGAATATTTTTAATATATTTTCAATATTCTAAACAGGATAAAAATTGTAGATGCAAACAAAACATTGAGTCGATTTACCGAAAAAACTTGATTTTTTCAATAATTCGTGAAAAGTATATTTTATATACCGGGTGATTCAGTTTGGTATTCGCGCCCCTGTATCTTTTTTATTTCAAAAGAAAACTACAATAAACCATATATATTAAATTATCTTAAATCATCTCTTTGATCACATACGCCAAAATAACGATAGTCAACTTTTTTTTTTTCAAATGGTATGCTATACATTTTTTTGCCGATTGTTGTAGAGCTTCTCTTTCTGCATTCAGCCATGTGAAAAAAGTGTACACTTCTTAATTTAAAGGTTTTGTTTCTGATTCAACATAGTTAGCCATGGAAATAATTGAATTTATCATGTGTTATTCGTTTTTGTTTTATGTTATACTTCTAAGTAGATTTACACAATAGTATCTTACACTAATGAAGAAAAATTGGACATGGTATTAATTTATGGAGAGTGCGGAAAAAACACTAATGCAGCCAAACGTTTATATCAAGATCGCTTTCAAAATAGGCAGGTACCATTAGACAAAATGTTTGCAAAATTGGCAAGAAATATGAGTGAAAGTGGAAGTTTTGAGAAAAAAAGAAACGTTTTTAAACCCAGAACCGCAAAAGATGAGGAACATACAGTTGCAGTTTTAGCCCGTGTTTTCGAAGACCCGCATATTTCTATTCGTCAGTTAGCGACAGAAACTGATATTTCATATTCTTCAATTCAAATAATTCTGAAAGACAATATACTGTGACCATATAAAATGCTTGCTTCCTGGAGATTATGAGAGACGTCTAAATTTTGTAGCGTGGCTGGCAGTTGTTCAAGAAATGACTATATTAGATCGCATCATGTGGTCAGATGAATCCCGTTTCCATAATAATGGAATAGTCAATAAACATAACTGCCATTATTGGTCGCAGGATAATCCTCACTGGCTCCGGGAAACTAATTTCCAAAATATCCGGGGAATTAATGTATGGTGTGGAATTCTCAACGGACAAATTATAGGACCAAAGTTTTACGAAGGCACGCTTACTGGAGAAAGATATCTACAGTTTTTAAGAGAAGAGTTGTTAAATTTCATAGAAGACGTTCCATTACATATTAGGCATAACATGATATTACAACAAGATGGGGCACCGCCACATAATGCTATAATTGTAACGAATTACTTAAATGCAGCTTATCCAGGTAGATGGATCGGAAATCGTAGTGAGGCAGTTAAGTGGCCTGCCAGATCACCGGATCTCACACCGTTAGATCTTTTCCTTTGGCCATATCATAGAGTGTACTTTACACCTCTGAATGATGTCGAAGATCTTAAAAATAGAATACGAATTGAATGTCGCAGATTAAATGTTGAAATTCTTCAACATGTATGTATCCAAGGCGTGATAAACAGAGGACAATTATGTTTAGAAGCGAACGGAGGACTCTTCGAACATATGAAGCAATAAATAATGTTTTTATTTTCTTAATTGTTAGTTTTCAAGGTAGTTTTTTTATTGGTAATTGTTATTTATTTTTAGTTATTTTAATATTATTGTTGAGTGTTATTATCATTAATTAACTAAAGTTACGACATTAAATATTCGTTTATATAAAAATGAATTACATAATTATTTAAAAACAGAACTTTGGTCAAAACATTAAACTTTGTATCGAAATTTTTACGCCTCATCAGTGCCGTACACAATCCTCGATAAAATTCCTCTCTTTCGAATCTGATTTGCCTAGTTGGTACTAGTTACATTACTTACAATGTCAAAATTCAATTGCTTCCTTGGCTAGCGTCTAGAAATTTCAATAATTTTTTTCTCGACTGTGGCGCATGGGACCAATACGAAATATGGGAAATAACATCTCGAGAAGCACTTCTCTAATGACCCCTAAAAAATTTTGAAAAAGCAGTTTGTCAAAATTCGATTACCCCCCCCCCAGGTCTAGGGACTCCTGTTTAAAATTATTTCTTTTGTCATATGCATTTTACTTTTCATAAAAATACAGCAACACGTTCTGAAGTTTATGAAAATATTTTCATTACTAACTGAGATACAACGAATTGAAATTTTGTGATTTGTTAAATTGTAAATCACAAAATTTCAATTCGTTGTATGCATGTAATGAAAATATTTTCATAAACTTCAGAATGTGTTGCTGTATTTTGATGAAAAGTAAAATGCATATGACAAAAGAAATAATTTTAAACAGGAGTCCCTAGATCTGGGGGGGGGGGGGGTAATCGAATTTTGAAAAATTTTTCGCAAACTGCTTTTTCAAAATTTTTTAGGGGTCGTTAGAGAAGTGCTTCTCGAGATGTTATTTCCCATATTTCGTATGGGTCCCATGCGCCACAGACGAGAAAAAAATTATTGAAATTTCTAGATCCGCGCTTGCTAACTTTGCTGATTCAGAAAAAAACCTTTGGATGACGTTTTATCATAGTTTATTAATTTTCTCGAAATTTTCCTTATGTTGAAGAATGAATTTCAACATTTATCTGCGGCATTCAATTCGTATTCTAGTTTTAAGATCTTCGACGTCATTTAGAGGTGTAAAGTAAACTTTTTCATTTAGATCTTAGAACCAAAGGAAGAAATCTAACGGTGTTTAAAAATGTTTTTTTTTTCTCAAAACTTCCACTTTCGCCCATATTTCTTGTCTATTTCGAAAGCGATCTTGATATAAACGTTTGGCTGCTTTACTGTTTTTTCCACACTCTCCATAAATTAATAGCATGCCCAATTTTTCTTCATTAGTGTAAGATACCATTGTGTAAATCTATTTAGAAGTATAAAATAGAACAAAAACGAATAACAGTCACAAAATAATAGTATTTTCAATTTGACATTACTAACAATGTCAGAATTCAATTGTTTCCATGGCTAACTATGTTGAATCAGAAACAAAACCTTTACATGAAGTTTTTTCGTATTTTATTAATTTTCTCGAAATTTTACTTATGGAAGTGTATACTTTTTTCACATGGTTGAATGCAGAAGGAGAAGCTCTACAACAATCGGCAAAAAAATTTACAGCATACCATTTGAAAAAAAAAAAGTTGACTATCGTTATTTTGGCATATGTGATCAAAGAGATTATTTAAGGACGTCATTCGATAGAGCTTAACAAACGATTTACAAATATGTATGGTTTATTGTAGTTTTCTGTTGAAATAAAAAAGATACAGGGGCGCGAATACCAAACTGAATCACCTGGTATATTCCAAAAATTTTTCATCATCAGATTTACTTATTTTGAGGTTCCACTATAAACGTATGCTGCATAGGTAAGCTAAATATTTTTTTTATAAAAGTTATTAACTTTTATTTTACCCATAATTTCACGAATTTTAGAGCAAAGGAAATTTTCTTTTTAATTTTCGTAAAAAAAAATTAATTTAATTTTTAAGGTAAATCCCCTTGAAGCATCTTAAAGAATACATTTCAAGCTTTAAAAATCACACCTGCAGAGATCTAATAACGTGATTTAGACCCGAAAAATGGGTGGTTGAAGTTAGTTATATACCGGGTGCCACAAGTAAGTGGCTCACCCTTATATTTCCTTTGTTTTTTAACTTATTCATTTGAAATTTGGGGTGCATAAACTACCTGCAAAAATGGATTTTTGGACATGAAAAATGGTATAAGACCATTTCCGGTTTACCCGGAAATGACCGCAACTTTCGATTTTTAAATGGAACACCCTGTATATTTTTACATATTTGGATTCAAGAAATATTCTGAGTATATTATGAGAATTTCACGAATTTTTGAGTCGATGTTCAGTTTTTTAAAGCATTTTAAGACATTCGTCTAGAGTGCTTTGGAATACCAAAATTTGTTCTACGGCATGTAAAGTCCAAGGGAAAACACCGCTGCCCAAGGAATCACTACTTCCACATCCGGATTTTCTATCCAAGTCACACAACGAAAAAATTTTGTAACTGGAAATAATTGTATATATTGTGTAGTAGTAGTATATAATTGTATAATAATATTTTTGAAGTTTCTGGTTCTTGTACACACACTAAATCACATTTTTTTTTCATCCCCTTTAATAATGGGGTGGGGGTGGCTAATGCCAAAATTTTTTTTGAGACCTTAGCTTCTCTTCTCTATGCTAAATATCAATTTTATGAACTCTTACCTGCTTGATTTACCTATTTACTCCAAATTTACCCCAACCCTTCGACGGAACAAGATAAAAATATAATCTAGTTCTAGATCTCGTTAAAGTACATATGTGTACCAAATTTCAAGTCAATATCTCAAACGGTTCCAGAGTAAACGTGCGCACAAAAAAAGTTACAGACCGACAGACAGACCGACAGACAGACCGACAGACAGACCGACAGACAGACATTTTTTTTTGTCGTTACTATACTTCCACTAGATGTGGAAGTTATATAATTTTTCATTTAATTTCATTAATAACCATTTACGAAGCCTCCAAAGTTGAACATATCACTTTTTATCGAAAACTTTTTTTTTCAAATGGGAAGGTGGTGGCTCATAGTGTTCAATAAATTATAGATTTTTTTCTGAATTCATTGATATCCATTTCAAATCTATGCTATTTGTTTTTCTATTTTATTTAATTTGTTTAAAAATAAATCTACACAAAGTAGTGGCTCACCCCTCTAACTTTTTTATTTTTGAACATATCAAAATGAAACTAGGAAGAAAACTGCACATATGAGGTAATTTAATACCACTTCCGGTTTCGCCGGAAATAATCCTAACTTTTGATTTTCAAATGGAACATCCTATATATTATTACAGTTTTGGATTCAGAATGAATTTTTGAACATGTGTGGTGATTTTTATAAATTTATTACAAGTTGTTATTTTTTTTTATAGCAATTGTAAATTTTAATCTAGACTGCTATGAAATAAAAAAATACGTACTTTGTCATTTTAGTGTGTACAGAAAAAAATATTTATACATAGTTACTTACTATTATTAACCATTTTGTAGGCATTTTAATGCAAGTAATTTAGTTTTTTTGAAATAACTCTTTTTTTCAAATGGGACGGTGGTGGCTTCTTGTATCCATTAAATTGCCCTTTTTTTACGAATCCATTGATATCACTATGCTTGGGTTTTTATTAACATTTATTTAAAAAACTGTAAAAACAGATTGTACTTGTGGTATTTTAAACCTACAGTTATTATACGGCTATCAAAAAATTTCGCATCAAGTTACCTTTGCATTTTAAAGAAAAAAAAAATGTATGTTTATTATTATTTAAAATTCTAAATCAAAATTTTTAAATAACAACACATTGTAAGAAAACTGAATCAAAATTAAAATATTTACAATTAACAAAAATTACAAGTATTGTTCAAAGTGACCTCCCCCACGAGCTAGGTATACACTCTCTTGCTCGATGTTCTGTTTCTCGAATGACGTTTTCCAATATTTCAGGTGTTATAGTATTGAATGCAGCTCTTATTTTATTTTCTAGATTTTCTAATGTCAAAACTGGTATCCCGTACACTTTATCCTTGAGATATCCCCATAAATAAAAATCCAAAGAGGTTAAGTCCGGGGACCTGGCAGGCCACCGTACGAGACCATGAGTTGCTATCACTTGTTCACCATACGTCTCAGTGAGATGATTTAAAACAATTCTGCTATTGTGCGGAGGAGCACCATCTTGTTGAAAGTATAAGTTCCTAAATTGGGCTAATGGTAGCTCTGCAACTTCATCCCATATCTCATTTTGTAGAAACTCGCGGTATCTTTCACCCGATAATGTTCCTTGAAACAAAATAGGCCCTACTATGCGGTGTCCATAAATTCCAACCCATACATTTATGCCAAAATATTCTTGAAAATTATTGGTTCTGACTAATCGGTGATTTTCTTGAGACCAGTATCTAGTGTTGTGTCGATTAAACATTCCATTATTTGTGAATCTAGATTCATCTGAGAATAACACGTTTTCTAAAAATCTGTTATCTTATTGTTCGCATTTATTAAGTTACCATTCACAGTATTGTACCCTTCGATCATTATCAGCTTCATAAAGATGCTGGTGTAAGTTGTGTTTAAAAGAATGATAATTGTGTTTTTTTTATTTGCGTCTTACAGTTTCCTTATTTGAACCCAATTCCTCTGCGATTTGTCTCGTAGAAGCCGTTTGATCATGGTTTACTATGGCTAGCACATTAATTTCCATTTCCTCACTTACTACGAACGTTGGGTTGCGTACCCTTGGTTCCCGCCGCATTTTCCTTTCCAACTTCTTAAAATAATGTCGGGATGGATGTATTCTTTCTGGAAATCTTTCATTATAAATTTCGTGTGCACGCTCTCCATTTTTACGACATTCCCCGTAAATAAGAAGCATGTCAACTTTTTCATTATTTGTATACACCATTGTTGCAATACTTAACTAAAAGTTTCAGTTAGAGAACTGTCATTTCGTTTATTTTGTTTATCTTTTAAAATGCGAAATTTCTTGATAGCCGTATAATAATAACTGTAGATTTAAAATACTACAAGTACAATCTGTTTTTACAGTTTTTTAAAATAAATGTCCATAAAAACCCAAGCATAGTGATATCAATGGATTCGTAAAAAGGGCAATTTAATGGACACAAGGAGCCACCACCGTCCCATTTGAAAAAAAAAACGAGTTATTTCAAAAAAACTAAATTACTTGCATTAAAATGCCTACAAAATGGTTAATAATAGTAACTATGTATAAATATTTTTTTTTGTACAAACTAAAATGACAAAGTACGTATTTTTTTTCATAGCAGTCTAGATCAAAATTTATAATTGCTATAAAAAAAATAACAACTTGTCAGAAATTTATAAAAGTCACCACACATGTTCAAAAATTCATTCTGAATCCAAAAATGTAATAATATACAGGGTGTTCCATTTGAAAATCAAAGTTAGGGTTATTTCCGGCGAAACCGGAAGTGGTATTAAATTACTTCATATGTCAAAAAATGCAGTTTTCTGTATGACCCTAGACTTCCTAGTTTCATTTCAATATGTTCAAAAATAAAAAAGTTATAGACACTACTTTGTGTGGGTTTTTTATTTTTAAACAAATTAAATAAAATAGAAAAACAAATAGCAAAGATTTGAAATTGATATCAATGAATTCAGAAAAAAATCTATAATTTTTGAACACTATGAGCCACCATCTTCCCATTTGAAAAAAAAAAAAGTTTTCGATAAAAAAGTGATATGTTCAAATTTGGAGGCTTCATGAATGGTTATTAATGAAATTAAACGAAAAATTATATTTTTCCCTTGGACTTTACATGCCGTAGAACAAATTTTGGTATTCCAAAGCACTCTAGACGAATATCTTAAAATGCTTAAAAAAACTGAGCACCGACTCAAAAATTCGCGAAATTCTCATGGTATACTCAGAATGTTGTCTTGAATCCAAATATGTAAAAATATACAGGGTGTTCTATTTAAAAATCGAAAGTTACGGTCATTTCCGGGTAAACCGGAAATGGTCGCATACCATTTTTTATGTCAAAAAATCCATTTTTACGGGTAATTTATGCATCCCAAATTTCAAATGAATAAGTTAAAAAATAAAGGAAATATAAGGGCGAGCCACTTACCTGTGGCACCCGGTATATCAAATTTTATCATTTTCTCAAAATTTTGAAATTTTGGAAGTGCACATCTTCAAAAATAAATTTTTGAGATTTTTTTTCACTCATTGGATCTTTTTATACATTACTTCAAGAGTAAAATGTGAAAGACACAAGTTTTTATCTTTAAATTTTTAGAAATGGTAGAACTTTTACCTATTTCATCGCAAATCTCTTTATGTTCCGACTTGATATATGTACTATTCCTACATACATTCATCTTTATATTTGAAAATATAATGATCCAATAGCTACATGTTTCGTCTTTCATTTAAGCTCTTGTGAGGTCAATTTCATTAATTAGTTCAAAGCAGTGGCGGCTGGTGAAATTTCAATTTTTTTTTCGTCTGTGGCATGGGACCCATACGAAATATGAGAAATAACATCTAGAGAAGCACTTCCTAATGACCCCTAAAAAATTTTGAAAAAGCAGTTTGCGAAAAAATCTTTTTAAATTCCGCAGCCTCCCCTGGTCTAGGGACTCCTTTATTTTTTTTTGTCATATGCATTTGACTTTTCATAAAAATACAACAATACTTTTCGGAGTATATGAAAATATTTTCATTACTAACTGATATACAACGAATTGAAATATTGTAATTTGTTAAATTGTAAATTACAAAATTTCAGTTCATTGTATTTCAGTTAATAATGAAAATATTTTCATAAACTCCAAAATGTATTGGTGTATTTTTATGAAAAATCAAATGCGTATGACAAAAAAAAATAATAAATCAACAGGAGTCCTAGATCAGGGGAGGCTACCGAATTTTAAAAAATTTTTTCGCAAACTGCTTTTTCAAAATTTTTTGGGGTTGTTAGAGAAGTGCTTCTCTAGATGTTATTTCCCATATTTCATATGGGCCCCATGCGCCACAGACCAGAAAAAAATATTGAAATTTCACCAGCCGCCACTGGCTCAAAGTTACAACAAATGGACCCGTTTAGTAGTGACGTCAAATATTAGGCAACCAACAATACAAGTGGGATAACGAAATTTACAGTTATTATTTTCGCTCTTATGCACCTTGCTATTAAGGATGACAAAAATTGCCGTTAAAAACTTTGTGTTATTACTCAATTATATGATATATCTAAGACAATTCAATTCATAGGCCATATACATAAGATACGTCAGATTCGTTCTACATATAATTTACTCAATTAAATTAATATGTGTTTTTACCAAATAAAATTAGAGGCACTGTTCAACAGCCATATTTTTCGCCCTTAAATGTATGGTACATAAGGCTCAAAATCTCTAGCAACACACACTTGTATTGTTGGTTGCCTAGAATCTGACGTAACACTAAACGGGTCCATTTAGTGTAGCGCGCCAGGGGCCGCACGCGCTTCGCTTGCCGTACTTACGTGTCTCCGCGTTCTATTTTCGTGCGTTAGGTAAAAAAATCTGGAGCCTACATTTTTGATCGCACAAAAAAACATCATATACATTTTTGATGTGAACTTTCCCGTATTTTCGAGTGGAGCAATTACTTTTTGAAAGAAAAAAATATTTTAAGATATATTTGACAAAGACTGATATTTTGCAACTAATTTGTTTAATAACAAATTACGCTCAAGGACTATTGTTGGTAACTTCTGGTATGTTGTTCCTGACATGTTCAGAGATGTATTCTCAAAAGTTAGCGCTTCCCGGAATTTTTCCGAAGCGAAAATCTCCATTGACTACACTACAGTATTATAATGTTTTTCACACAGTCCTGTCGAAAATAAGACTGACACCTTTCTATTTTTTGAAGTGGACTAGCCTGTTTAGGTTCATAGCAACCGACTTTTTTAACTTCTCCAATTTTACATTAAATTTTACTTACTTTTTGTTTAATTTTTAATGTTTTGTTAAATAAATAATATCTCTTTACTTATGAAATTGTTTGTTTTTCAAACGTGTTGTTTACAATATTTTTTCTACGACTGCAAGGACAACAAACAATTTCATAGGTAAACAGATATTATTTATTTAACAAAACATTAAAAATTAAAATTTAATGCAAAATTGGAGCAGTTAAACAAGTCGGTTGTTATGAACGTGAATAGACAAGCCCACTTCAAAAAATACAAATAAAAGGTGCCAGTTCTGTTTTCGACAGGACTGTGTTTTTTGAATTTTTGCACACATCGTGTGAAAAAAGGCAGTTTCGAGTCATGCGTCATTTGTCGTTTTCGAAGGCAGTCGTAGATAAAATTCTTCCATTAATATATTTTAGGTTTAATGATGTAATGCAAGAATTTGTACAAACATTTGTACAAACTATTCTATAAAACGCAGGATGATATTTCATTCCCATAATTTAAACTAATAACAATAAAATGTTATTTAAAAAAGTTAAAACTGTAAAATATACGACAACAGAACTAAACACAAAATTCTCAAGAAAGCAAAAATCTTTCGTTAATACTAGGCTTGATGTTGTGATGCAGGATGTTGCACTCACTTTTATGTAAAACACGTATTTGTAAACGACATGATGAAAACTGAATGATGAAGAACTTTGGCTAACTTGCTCTTTTTCCATCATCATACTATAATTATATAATTATAATCACATCAACCATATCAAATCAAAATCAAATCAAATCAATTTATTTTGTTTAGGGACAATTACAAAATTGTATAACAATAGTCAGAAGTGGTAAAGGAGAAAATAATATAATATAATATAAACTAATCTAACTTAACCTAAGTATTAAAAAATTCGTCTAAAGAATAAAAACGCTCATCTACCAGGAACAATTTCAATTTTTTCTTGAATTGGTGTAATTCAGTATTTTGTTTAAAATCATTTGGCAATTTTTTAAAAATATTTAGTCCTAAATAATTGGGTGATTTATTGGTAACTGAGAGTTTTGAAAAGGGTACATAAATATCATTCTTATGCCTTGTA
Source organism: Rutpela maculata (assembly GCA_936432065.2). Taxonomy (NCBI): domain Eukaryota; kingdom Metazoa; phylum Arthropoda; class Insecta; order Coleoptera; family Cerambycidae; genus Rutpela; species Rutpela maculata. Next base: position 166,898,837 of record OW386287.2, on the reverse strand, counting down.
TCTAACCCGTGTATATCTTTATTGAGATTAAACTTATGTCTATTTTTAAAAATATATATACATATTTCAAATATAAACAAAGACGTTAAAGTTAAAATTTTATACTGCACAAAAATGGTTCTGCAGGTATGTTTGTTAGGCACATTCGCTATATTACATAACATACGTTTTTGCGATATAAAAACAGTTTGAGATAGTGTGGACACACCTCAGAAACAGACACCATAGCGTAGTCGTGACTCTACCTTTGCATAATATAAGTTAATTAATTGTTGTTTATTTAAAATTTCCTTCATATTTCTAAGCAAGAAATTAATTGAACTCATATAGGAAACAAGAAAATTACAATGAGCTTTCCAGTTGAGGCATTCATCTATATGAATTCCTAAAAAACTAATACTAGCAGTACCATCGCTTTCAATTTTACAGTTGTTGCTATTAACCGCTACAGTGTCACACTTTTTTTGCCTATTGTGAAATCTAATTATTTGTGTTTTATTTGCATTGAAATGTAAATAATTCTGACTGAACCAACTGCAGACATGTTCCAAAGTTTTGTTTATGTCTAAATGTAAATTATCAAACGATTTCTTTGAGATAATTAAAGACAAATCATCAGCGTACATAGTGAAAAAGGTTTTACCTAATACAGACTCCAATGAATTTACATAGTACGGGGCCCAGGACGGAGCCTTGCGGTACGCCTATATCTACCAAAGAAAAATCAGAATTATCATTCTTATGCCTTGTATTTACGGAATCGTGATCACTATATTGTATTGAAACGTATTGTTTCCGAGAATATATAAAAGAAGATATCCAACTCAAAGGGACACCCCGTATGCCGTAATCGTAAAGTTTATTGAGTAAACTGTCATGATCTACGCAGTCAAACGCCCTACTGAGGTCACAGAAGACTCCAACAGGGCATTCGCCTGCATCAATATATCTGATAACTTCTTCGTAAAAGGAATGTGTAGCCGTTATGGTAGACATTCCAGAGCGAAAACCATGTTGGTTATTAGATAAAATTTTTAATTTGTTTACAAATATTGTTAAACGATTTAAGTACGCATACTCAAAAACCTTTGAAAAGCTTAAAGGGACGGTAACCGGCCTATAATTTTCTAAAGACATTCGATCATTTTTTTTTAAAATAGGTACGATTTTACCCGTCTTCAGTAGTTCAGGGAAAATACCAGTTTCGAATGATAGATTCACTAGGTATGTTAAAGGGTTTATTAATAACTTTAAAACATGTTTAATAAGAAACATTGAAACATCGTCCGGTCCTGCCGATTTTTTACTTTTTAATTTACCATTTAATAAATTAAACAGTTTATCATCAGTAAATGGATCGAGAAACAAACTTTGATTTACTTTTAAATTAGTTTGATTTACATTAGTAACGGTACTTATTTTATTAGCAATCATTTTTGGAGCATTAATAAATAATGAATTAAAAGTTGAAGCAACTTCTTCAGGATTGTCTGTTATTCTCCCATTATTATTTAGTGTGACATTACTGTTTTCTTTCTTTTTATTAGATATTTCGGCTATGACATTCCAAGCTGCACGTGCTGGATTATCAGAATTAAATATTTTATTCTGATAGTACTCTTTTTTTGTTTTTCTGATTAAGGCAGTATGTCTCCTTTTTGCTTCTTTATAAAGAGAATTTAGATCAGAATACATTTGTTTTAAATGAAAAAGATCCTTAAGATCGGAGCTGAACTTTTTTATTATATCATTTACCCATATTTTCCCCTTTATGTCGATAATATCTACGCTCACGGAAAGTTATATTAAAATAAAAAATATAGAATTAAAATAGTCAAACGCCACATTTGTATCGGTTAGATGGTATAAGTATGACCAGTCTTCTTTATCTAAAAATTGCTCAAATTGCAAAATGTTATTTTTATTAAAATTTCTTTTTTTATAACTTCTATTATAAGAAACTGTCCCATAATAGTCTAGTTCTAATAATACTGTCCTATGATCAGAGATAAAGTTATCAAGTACGCAACATGTTCCATCATTATCAAAATTCACAAAAGATCACAACACACTTTATTATATAAAATAGGTACATAAAAGGCTTAACAAACTGTTCAAATTACAGTTAGTTTACACAAATTTTAATACGTAAACCAAGCATGCAACAAAAAAACAAATAGCGGATGTTGCTGAAAGATTTTTCATATTACATAATGCGCATGTGTAATCATTTAATTTCCAAATTACCTTCGCTGGTACTTGGGTAAAAAATTACAAAGACATTAGCCTCCATATTACCATACAACTACCATCAACGTATAAACTGAAGCAGCATTTTTTATGGCTGCACAATAATTGATAATTTCTGGTTACTAATGTAGTAATTCATAGCATGAAGTTATGGTACGTCTGCGTATAATAATGTATTATGAACACAAACGGTTCGTCTATGCCTTAAGGAAGCCATTGATCATTACAATGGCCCATTTAAGGGCCGCAATTTTTGTGTTCGCTGGGTTATATAGCAACAGGAGCTTAGTGAAGATCATATATCATAGTGAATAAGATCATCAGTTTTGTATGTGCACCATCTGCTTGAAGCTAAAAAAGTGATGAAGATAAATGCAAAAATATCTGCCCATCCTACTTAGTAATTCATTGCTTTAGAAATTCAGGAATTTTATGAGTTAACTAACGTAATGATAAGAATGGCCTCGCTGGTTCCTGTTTTTAAAAAAATATCCAAAAAATTGCTTGAATTGCCTGTAGAAACATATAGAGTGACCGGGAGTAAAATGAATTAATCTATTTGGAAAGTTGTAAAAATATATTCCATAAATGCGATTTGATACAAGAAAGCGAATGTAGAGCGAAGAGCCTTAAAAAACATCTTTATACCTACAGTGGAGTCAAATTAAGGATCAAAATAAGTGAATAAAGAATTCTCTGGTTACAGCAATTTCATTGTGTTAATTTGTTGTAGGTATAATAACAAGTGCTCTGAGCAATTTTTTGTTAAATCCGTCCATTGCTTCTTGTAGAATTTTAACAATTTATTTTTCAACACAGAAATTTTGTGCTATTTTCCCTATTATCTCAGGTCATACTAATCGTATCGCAAATATAAAAATACCAAACTATTAACTATAAAATTATGAATAAGACTAGGCATATGAAAAAACTTCTTGATAATTTGTAAATTTGTAAAAAAATAAAAACCACCAAAAATTACCTTTTCTTAACAGTTTAAGAAATATGATATAGAATATGATATATATGAGATATGATCCATCAATTTTAACGAAAGTTGGTGGAACCATGGCCTTTATTGAACTAAACTTCCCTGCCAAATTTTAGCGCAAAATATTTATTCAAACGGCTAAAAATCAACAATAATTTCGAAATTTCCATCGAATTTTGTTTAAGTGCATCGACAATTTTTCTAATAAAGTGTAGGTTTTTACATGTACTTTACGGTGGTGTTTAGAAAGAAAAATATATTTAAACTCAAACCAATTTTTTCGAATTTAATCGTAATTATGGATATTGCACGTATAAACAATTTCAAATAACTACGTGATTTTTTTGTGCAACCAAAAACGATAAGCGAATTATGAAAGTATATGAAATAAGCAACGTTTAAAAAAAAAGAATGATGTTCTACTTGCATTTGAATCCGTGATACGTTAGTTTTTGCGTTTTAGTCGATTACAAATAAACAAATTGATATTTTTTCTTGAAATTTGCGGATATTGTTCCAAATTGATTATATTTCTCTCTCTGCTGGTTGAAAATTATCCACAACTAAAATTTTTTAAATTACATCGCATAAAGCACCATTGAGGACATAACGCACGTCCGAAAAAAAAAAATTATCTCCCCACTCCTTGAATATTGTAGCAATTTTTATTTTTTATAATGTTTTCGGCTTTTGTCATATCTGATTTTCTGTTTCTTTTTAATAAGTTTGTGTTTTGTGTTTATTTTAATTTTTTTATGTATTGTAACGTAAAACAATTTTTTTAGCCGTTATTTAATTAAAATGCATTAGAAATTTTAATCTAGATGTAGATTATTTCTATGTTTAATAAAATAATTCTAGACAATATTGATTATTTGCGATGTGTTATCTGAAGTACGAAATAGTGTTTGTAATCGAGCTACTTTTGCTTCGTTGCTTCAGAGTAATATGAATAAATGTTGTTTTCGCTAGTTAATCCACTGCATTTAGGATTTTTCTTCAGACCAATTCATACAAAGCAAATGTTGGTTTTCCAGGTAGATGTCCTTAATAACGTCTCAAAAGTCCCCAAAGTGGGAGTGTAAGGATAAAATTTGGTAACACTGTAAAGGGCTAAAATCGTGCTCGGAAACAAATTTTTTCAGATATCTCGGTTTTCATTGCCTCTACGACAAAAATACATTAGACCAAAAAGAAAGCTATGGAAATTCTCTATAAAAAAGATAGAAGCTCTTTTTTTCGTATACGCAATAGTTTTCTTGAAAATCTTGCATTGAATTTGAACTTATGTGATATTATGGATAATTTAAGTACTCTATTCCACACCACCCTTGAGGTTGAGTACTAGGCGCGTTTTTTTTATGTGGTTTCCCCGGTAGGCCTAATCCACGACTGTCATACTTATTAAAATGTTATCAAATTAATAATTTCCTTCTTGTCCGTTTTCTCCTTCTATAAATTCATCGATTCGTTCGAGGAAATCCGAGTCAATCTGAGAGCTTTCAGTCTCTGCTTTAGTGACGGCTTCTATTTCTGACGAGTTTTTAATCGGTTCAGCATTCAAGCAAGATTTTCCATGGCAGTTGCCCCAAACTGATGAGCAATTAAGTCCCAACCTCCGACAGCCACACAAAGGTTCACAACCTTTCGTACAGTTGCAGAAAATCATCTTCAGAAGGCAATCAGGCGCAGGAAGTTGGGATGTTGTTTTTGGCCACAATATGGTATCTTTCAACATCCATCCCCACTCTTTAGGATTCAATACATTACCCAACTATTTCTGTACTTGAAAATAAACACGAAATAGATGCTGTTGAGCTGCGTCGTGAGTGGGTGGTAATGAATTCAATTTCACTGGTTTGCTTTTGCTCACAGCTTTAATAAAGCAAGAAAACCGATAGTTATCGATGGAAACTTCTCTAACTGGAGCGTTATAGATTGCGAGGAAAAAATTTATCCCATTCGAAGTAACTGTCAGGAGAAGTGCCAGTCTTACTGAAAACTTGAACTACAAGTTTCAAGTCGTGCCGTTCTTTCATCACTTTCAAAGCTGCAGTCTTGCCTTTATTAAACAGAGCAGATGTAGTGTCACACCCAGAGAATGCGTGCAGAAACAATATGTGATCTCGAATATCTTTATGGTGATCAAAGCTTCGTGAAGAATAAATTGTTCGTTGGACCTTCCCTCTGCCTGGTTTAAGGAGAAAAATTTCTTTCGTTCAGTCTCTTCTATTAATATTAGTCCGAGAGACGACCGCACGAAGCCCTACGTCATCGGACATCCAATTAATTCATTATAAATTCGAAGGAATATACCGGGTGTCCCAGAATTATATTAACATGCGATATCTCCGTTATTTGAAAAGGTAAAAGTATAAATATGAAAACCTGCAAAAGGCATGAAAGACTTCACCTGATAATACCCCTGAAGTCGTGTTGTTTCTTGCAACCCCTAAGAAACCACCCCCAACTTACTGTTAGTATCCTAGGCTGCCAACAGAATAGCACCACCGTCGTATTCGCTCAGAGATGCATGCGTTGTTTTTGACGTGGATACGTCTATGTTTTCGTTTCGGGTGACATTTCGTGAACAGGAGCTTATGCAATAACGCCATCTGTCGGTGCATAAGTGAAAGTAGCGCGCGGGCATCTTGATTTAATCTTCACACGTAATTTAAAATAATAATAATAATAATAATATTTATTTATTTACAACTTTACAAGTATCAAATATACAATGTAAATAATAAAAAATAATGGTAAATAAATAAAGTTACTCGATAAGTATATAATATACTTGTTTCGAGAAGGAACACATTTATAAACAGGAACCACATAAAATTACATAATATGAAAATAATACATGTGCAGTATGCACAATCAACAATTGGAAGCAAAATTTAGTCTTTGAGCAATAGAAACATTTGGCAATATACCAATTTCACATACCACAAAACCTTAGAGTAATAATGATTATAATCAGAAATTCTATTTTTAGTTAATTATTCGTAATGTCAATATAGTTATGGATTATATCTCTTGGTAAAGATAATATAAAAGCTTTCAATTTAGTTTTAAAATAAGAAAAAGTCCTCTCTTTCAGAAATTCAGGAACAGTGTTGTATAATTTTGGGCCTAAGAATGTAAAAGATCTCTGTCCTATAGATTTTGTCATAAATGGAGATATATGTTGATGTTTATTTCGAGTGCCATAATCATGACGATTTAGGATGAATGGCTTTTTATGTGCATGGTACTTTATATTGCTATAAAAATAAAACAATTGTCTTATGTCAAGAACCCTAGAGTCACTGTAAACCAGATTGCTCGGGTAGGACACTTTTTGATGCAACATTAGTTTTAAAAATCTTTTTTGTAAAATTTCGAGAGGCCTTATATGATTTTTGGACGTTCCACCCCAGGCTAAAATGCCATAAGTCAAATGTGTTTCAACTAACGCATAATATACAGATTTCATTTGTTTCTGTTCAAGAACATTGCATAATTGTCGAAATTTATATAGAATAAATTGAAGTTTTTTAACGACAAATTGTATATGTAAATCCCATCTTAAGTGCTGGTCAATGATTATTCCTAAATATTTGACTTTAGTTTCGGGTAGTATACTGTGGTTTTTTCCATGGATTTCAATATTCAGAGACTTAAAAGATGGCATATTTAATTTATTGCAACTGAAGGTTAGGTAGGTTGTTTTATCTAGATTTAGTGTTAGCAATTTTTTATCGAACCAGCTTTTCAAATATGATAAATCATTTTCTACTATATTCTGCAAATCATCCCAAGTTTTGGCTTTATAAACAATTGCGGTGTCATCTGCGAATCCTATAATATTTCCTGCGCTAGGTAAAGTGAATAAATCATTTAAATAAATAAGGAATAGTACCGGCCCCAATACTGTACCTTGTGGTACACCACATTCTACTTTTAAATTATTGCTACAGACGCCTCCTACTCTTACGCATTGGTGTCTATTAGATATATAATTTTTAAATAATTTTAGACACTTTCCTCTTATTCCAATATCTTCCAAGGCCTGTAAGAGCAAGGGGTGGCTGACTGTATCAAAAGCTTTGGATAGATCAATAAAAGTACATAAACATGGTGTACCTTTGTCTAGAGAGACGTTTATATTTGATATTAGGTCCAATATAGCATCTTGGGTAGACTTCTTTTCTTTAAAACCGTACTGTTTGTTGGATAGTATTTCATATTTATTTAAGTAAGACATCAATCTAGTTTTTATGACTTTTTCAAAAATTTTGGCGAAATTTGTTATTAGAGAAATTGGTCTATAATTGCTGACTATATTGATATCGCCTTTTTTGTAAATTGGTATTACTAAGGAGTCTTTAAAATCCTGTGGCCAATGACCCAGTTCCATGCAATTATTTATAATAAAAACTATGGGATCTATTAAATATTCAGATATTTGTTTTAGTGTTTCAGCCCTTAAGTTATCCAAGCCTGGAGTTTTATTAGTTTTAAGCTCGCTTATTATTTTTTTAATTTCATATCTATCTGTAGGTAATAATACGAATGAGTGCAGTTTAGATGTTCTTTGAAATTTATTATTTACGTTTGTTTTTATTTTTTCAGCAAGTATTTTTCCTGTTTTTACAAAAGTTTTATTAAACTGATTTGATACATCTTTTAAGTCTTTCAATAATTGCCCGTTTTCGTTTTTTACACACGATATTTCATGTTTTCTGTTTTTGGACTTTGTGATATCTTGTACTATGTCCCATAATGATTTGGAATTATGTTTATTTTCGTCTATAATATTTTTATAATAATTTTGTTTGGTTTTTTTTATAAGTTTTGTCAATGAATTTTTGTAATTTTTATACTGAGTCTTTAATTCATGATTATTTGGGTCTTTTTTTAGTTTTTTTGCCATTTGGTTTTTTTTGTTTACGGACTTTAATATAGCATTAGTGATCCATTTTGTTTGTTTAGTATGTTTTCTTTTGTATTTTCTTGTAGTACTACAATCATTCACTGCCTGGTTTATAATTTCGATGAAGTTAATTACTGAGGAATCAATGTTTGGGGCAAAGTACACAGAATCCCAGCTCGTAATACTTAACTTTATTTTTAACTTATTTTCATCAATAATTTTATTACATGTTCGCTGATTGCTTTGTTGACTGGTTTTATTTGATGTACTATGTTTTAGGACAACTTGTAATATTGTTGTAAAATGGTCAGTAACATCGGTTTCTATTATGAGTGGTATTAAAGAGTCTGTATTATTATCTTTAGTTTTAATGAAGATGTGATCAGTACATGATTTATGGTTTTTATCGATTCTGGTTGCACTATTTATTGTGGAAATAAAGCCAAATTCACTTAATACATCAATGTATCCACTTGAAGACTCGTTTATTTTCAAAATATCTATATTTAAATCGCCTACAAATATATAGTAATCTTTCTGCTCAAAGTTTAAGGAATGAAAGTAATTTTGCAAATGTACATTAAAATCATAAAGGTCAATTTAAAAGTCAACCTATTTTGTTATATTTCATACTTTTCGTATCATCGACCTGTGCTTAATAAACTCAGTTTGAAACATTAATTTGTATTGTTCTTCCAAATGCCCGAATATCCTCTTATGCATAGACGTATCCACGTAAAACTTACGGCTGTATCAAGGATACAGCCAACCAGGATTTTTTTTTTATTTTTTAACCCTCCGTGCAATAAAAACTGCCATAAATAAATTTTTTGATTTTAGGTATGACTTACTGGAATGTTTCAAGAAAACTATTGCGTATACGAAAAAAAGACCCTCTGTCTTTTTTATAGAGAATTTCCATAGCTTTCTTTTTGTCCTGATGTATTTTTGTCGTAGAGGTAATGAAAACCGAGATATCTCGAAAAATTCGTTTCCGAGCACGATTTTAGCCCTTTACAGCGTTGCCAAATTTTATCCTTACACTCCCACTTCGGGGACTTTTGAGACCTTATTAAGTACACCAGAACCTACCTGGAAAACTAACATTATTTGCTTTTGTATGAATTGGTCTGAAGATGCGGCTCATTTTTCACTAAATGCAATCATATAACACTTAATGTGTTATATGAAATATTGTGGATTTTCTAAGTGCATATAGTGCATAAAACGCAAAAACTAACGTATCACGAATTCAAATGCAAGTAGAACATCATTCTTTTATTATACGTTGATTATTTCATATACTTTTATAATTCGCTTATCGTTTTTGGTTTCACAAAATAATCACGTCGTTATTTGAAATTGTTTATTCGTGCAATATCCATAATTACAATTAAATTCCAAAAAATTGGTTTAAGTTTAATTTTTTTTTCCTTCCAAACGCCACCGTAAAAACCTACACTTTAAAAGAAAAATTGTTCTACTACGAGTCGATGCACTTAAACAAAATGCCATGGAAATTTGGAAATTATTGTTGATTTTTAGATGTTTGAATAAATATTTTACGCTAAAATTTGGCAGGGAGGTTTAGTTCAATAAAGCGCATAGTTCCACCAACTTTCGTTAAAATTAATGGATTTATTATCAAGTTTCTTTATACCTATGCCTAGTCTTATTCATCATTTTAGAGTGTAATCAGTTTGGTATTTTATTTTTTGGATACGATTACTATGACCTGAGATGGGGAAAATAGCAGAAAATTTCTGTGTTGAAAAATAAATTGTTAAAATTCTACAAGAAACAATGCACGGATTTAACAAAAAATTGCACAGAGCACTTGTTATTATACCTACAACAAATTAAAACAATAAAATTGCTGTAGCCAGAGAATTCCATTCAAATTTTATTTTTACTCCACTACTATCGCCGTTCATATCTTTCACTCTGTATTGTTTTAAATAATGCCATGCAGGGCTAAGGTGAATAATTTATAAATAACTTAAAATGTTTATATGACCAATGCCTCTTAAAATCCACCCCACGACGACAAGATTCTCTTAAGCTTTTTTTAAATAGCTTAAGGAATATTAAATAAAAATGTAGTGCTGCTTCAAATTAAATTCGAAACACTGTTCAGTGAAGTAGCGGATCGTGGGGCTCAAAGGTGCATTTATGCTATGCTCACATGTGTTATTGTCTTTTTCTCCAGTTTCTAAAAAGAACGAAAACATTAGTTTCCTTTTATGTTTCAGGAATACCAAAGTCGAAAATGCATTATCTTCTTATACTTTATTTGCCCTGTATACATCCTTATATTCTAATTTTGGAAGTTATATTATTGGAATAATGTTTGGAACTATATACTGTAAATATAGAAACACGAAAATAAATGCTAATATGGTAAATAACTTTTACATTGTAATTATTTTCTGTTCGTCTAAGAAATCATATAAATATAAATTTTCTAGTAAAGATATTTTTTAGAAGGTGAAGACGTTTTGGATTATTGGATTTTTTGGTCTACCACTTCTAGCTGTGACTCTGTCACTACATGAGTATTCTCCTGTGATTACAGCAATAATTGGAGCATCTTTAAAGCCAATATTCACCTTGGGAATTGCTATTGGTGTTCTCGGAATGTCATTCAACATAGGAGGTATGTATCAAAACATAATTGCTCTCAAGAAGTCTGTCATGTCTTTCATCTTCTGCCCTACTAGAAAAATTATATCTTACATTACTAACCGAGAGCTGACTAAATTGACGGTGATGAACATTCTGTCTATACTATAACGGAATATATGTAAATCCTAGTTGAATTTCATAAATCCATGAATTAGTTCGTTTTAATGACTATTTCATTCCTATAAATTTCGTCCAATCAAAATCGATCATTTTAATAAAAAAATAGTTTCGCATCGATAAAATTTAACATTTAAAATTTTGCCAGGGTTGCACAACCAATGAAAAGCCAGAATGAAGCAACCAACCTTTTTTTTTCAGCGGCAAATTTTCCTTTGTTTTTTGAAAACATAGTAACCGATTCAACAAGTGGGACGTCAGTTCACGTCAGTTGTAAAAAGTAATAGGGTATCAGCGCGTGACGTCACAGCTAACTTCAAAAATATGTGTTTCTTAACACGTTGACTGCCATACGGGTTAAGACATAGATAATAGATAATAAATTACATCTTAACATATCGAAATGTAAGATCATGAGTTTTACAAGGAAACAGTTAACTTATGAATATGCTTACAATATCGATAATAAAACATTATCACGATGTAATTCTTATAAAGACTTAGGTGTAACGTTTGATTATAAGTTTTCTTTCAATGATCATATAGCGTTAAAAGTATCTGAAGCTATGAAGTTTTATGGATTCATTGTAAGGAATTGTAAAACATTTACTGATATTGAGGCGTTAAAAGTCCTATATTTCACTTATGTCCGATCCAGGCTTGAGTATGGTGCTCTAATCTGGTATCCATATTATGATTGCCAAAAGATGACAATAGAACGGGTCCAAAGAAGATTTTTAAAATACTTGACATTTAAAACGGATGGTGTTTACCCTGAAAGAGGTATAAGTTATAACTTCTTATCTGATAGATTTAATATCATTAGCTTAGATATAAGAAGAACTTGCATATCATTAATATTTTTGTACAAGATGTTACACAATATGATTGACTGTTCTGATTTACTCCGTGATATTAATTTTCATGTACCAAGAATCAACACACGACAGAATCTAACATTTAGATGTAAAATACCCAGAACGAATATTCTCTCCAAAGCACCTGTACATGTTATGTGTGAAAATTTTAATAGTCTATGTAATTCATGTGACATTCACCATTGTTCGCTAAGTAGGTTAGTAGAAGTGGCTATTGAGCATCTTGGTGTTAGAAATCTGCATAATACTTTGTAACTTTTAAAAGATAAAATTACAAATTAGGTAGCATTTTATAGGTAGTACAAGTTAATGTTTAAATATTTTAGTTCTCTTAAGGTTATTGTGTATTCACTATCTCACATTGTCCTGTAAATGGATTTTCTGTTGGACAATAAAGCTATTATTATTATTATTATTATTAAGACAAATTTCTCATAAGGCGCCAACCGATAGCAACGGTTTAACCAAATAAAATATCCCCCCAGGCCATGAATATCATCGGCTAATAGACTATGAATTGAGAATTGACACACAATACTTTGAAAAAAAAAACTGCCAAAAAAAACGTCAAAAAAGGTCTCGGTCCTTTACTACACCATCTCGGTCTATTTCTAACAATAGAAGTGTGCTGGACCGAGTCGCTGGAAGATTCCGAGATCCCGAAAAGATCCAGAAGATCCAGATATCCCAAAAACATGACTCGGTCTTATAGACCGAATTGGCCCACAGGGCAAATATAAGTACTCGGTCTTATGGACCGAGTTGGCCTCATAGACAATAAAAACCTCGGTCATATAGACCGAGATGGCAATCAACGTGTTAAGATTTAAGGAGTATTACTCAGCTATTATTAAAATTTCTGCCTGGTTCCCGTATTTTCAACTAAAATCTAGTTCAGTGTAATGTTTATGAAGTTATGAATACTTCGTCCTAATAAAATAGGACTCTTTTTGTAGGTTTGAAATCTAACCTGTAATTAGCAGTCTATTTTTATTGATCAACAATATTGAAAAATTATTTACGTGAATTTTTAAATATTTGCATGGAGCCAGTACGGCTCCAAGCTAAAAATGCGTATACAAACATTAAAAATGAGAATAAACTTGAAAAACTTAAAATCTAAGGTTATGTTGGTTACATAATGCAGATGCCCTATAACGGCCACAAATGTTCAAGATTTGGTGATTTATGTATTTATTTTTTTAAATTTACTTCCTATATGTAATAAATTTGTTTTCTTTTGCTTAAATTTTTGTTCATGAAATAGTCATGACGAATACCATTTGTGATATAATTTCGTCTGGCAAAATTTAATGATTATCCATCCTACTTGAGTTTGTTGCTTTGGCAAATTCGCTCTTGACATTGACAAAAATAACTCGCCTAACGGCTCGTTATTTTTATCTGTCAATGTCAATCGCGAAATTACTAAGCAACAAACTCTCTTAATGATAACTAAATTTTGCCGACAAAATTATCACTTATGATATTATATATGAAAAAATCTAATTACACATATGCAATAACTTTCGTCGGGAATGAACGGATTTTCATAAAGTCTTTGTAAAAAAAATGTTATTTATTTTCATAAGAAAAATATAAATTTTTCTGCATATGGTTTAAACGCCAAAATTAATAAGTTGCTTCACTGTTCTCAGCACTGTTCTAGGAAGTAACCTAGACGAGTGAGGTTTTCTTAAACGCATTCGGTGATAAAAGCTGAAATCGTCCTTTAGGTCAGTAGTGTAAAACCAAAAAAATTAGACGAATCGGAAATAATTGCTACAAGTGGCTTCAATTGTTGCCTAATGTGACTATCCTAGGTTTTCCCCCCCGGCGGAGTAGTGTTTAAGTGGTGGGGGGTAAAAATGTACTCCCAAAAGGGGTATTTTTGCGGTTTTACGGTTAAATCTCATAAAGGACTCACAATATCGAAAACATAGTCCTATTAAAAGTTTTAGGGCATTAAATTCTGCATTGAATGAGAACAGATGCATATTTTTTAGACCACCCGTTCCCATACTAGTGTTCATCAAAGTTGGACAAATTTTACATATTTAAGAAAAATGTGTTATTTACATTATATTAAACATAGTACTATAGCACTCCATTGTACTAATAGTCTAAGAGGTAGTGTCAAATTTTGGGGTGATTTTGGCACGATTTCAAATCAAATCAAATCAAATTAAATCAAAGATATTTATTAACGTTTAAAGACATTAATGCGCCTCAGCTGGGTCCAGTCTAGAGCCGACCACCCCACCGCGGCGTGCAACGACGTGGTAGGTAGGTAATCGGGTGGAGGGGTTTAGCTTCGGCTGTAACAACAGATGAAATTGGGGCGTTGGGGCTCCTGTTTAACATATATAAAAAATTTAAACCTAACAATTTCGTTGAACAATAATCCGGGAAGATATTAAAATACTTAGAAATAGCTAGAACTACGAAGAAACAATTGCATTTTTAACACACGCGCACTGTCGCACGCGCGCACTAAATTTATGAAGAAAATCTTGTTGTCCATACGGAAAAAACTTAGTGAAAAAACCCGTTACGGATTTATCCAGTGGTCTACCTGCCTCTGGAAGGATGGGGTGAGGGGAGATTATGATTTTAAAAGTTGGGATTTACTAGCAGTTATTGGTCTAAAGGGAATTTGGAAGAAGAACAAAAAGGGACAAAAGAACAAAAATTGACAAAAATAATAAAAATGAAACTAATGGAGGAATAGAGGGGGTACAAGTAAAAGGTGGTGAAAATAAAGGGTGGTGAAAGGAAATTGTGGTACAGGAAAGGGAGGTTGCAGAAAGATAGGCAACGCCTGGTATGATAATGGGTGTTTCAGGTCGAAAAGTATGGCATTATGCTGTCTGATTCGTGTGATGTCTCGGGTTAGCGGACTTTCGCCCACTGTGAATTGGTAGAATTTTTGGGAAGTTTCCCATACTAGTGTTCATCAAAGTTCGACAAATTTTACATATTTAAGAAAAATGTGTTATTTACACTATATTAAACATAGTACTATAGCACTCCATTGTACTAATAGTCTAAGAGGTAGTGTCAAATTTTAGGGGTGATTTTGGCACGATTTCTATGAGTTTATGATGATAGTTAGTACATGTTGAAGAACTAAAATTGATGTTAGCTGGCGCGACTCCGTGACTTTTGGGCGTGGAAGGCTGCGAAACTTGTAGGAAAAAAAAATTTGGACCATTTTGGCAAAGATGAAGAAGTATGAATGATTAATTTATGAAACGCTGAACCTGTTAGCTGGACTTGCAAATTCTGGCGTAGCGTTTAGTTGGGCGCAACGCGCGGCAGTTTCGTGACTCATCTAACGTATTTTAGGCAGCTGTTAATGTTAATAATTTTGTGAA
Source organism: Rutpela maculata (assembly GCA_936432065.2). Taxonomy (NCBI): domain Eukaryota; kingdom Metazoa; phylum Arthropoda; class Insecta; order Coleoptera; family Cerambycidae; genus Rutpela; species Rutpela maculata. The sequence goes on along the minus strand of OW386287.2, from coordinate 166,883,621 downwards.
TGAATCGTATCAGTTTATTTTTTATTATAATTCTGATACATAAAATATAATAATAATTATTCATCGCTCGAGTCTTCATCATAATCTACTTCTTCATCAGAATTATCTTCAATAATGGCATTCTCTCCTCAGCCTCTGGCGATTCATTGTTTTCATTCGTATCTTCCACAATTTCTGTAAAAAAATATGAATTCATTAACGTTAATAAAATAGAATTCATTAAGATTATAAAAAATGCATATGTCCAATAACTCGTATGTCTGTAGTTTCATTTACAATGCTGATTAATTTCGGTAACTATTCACCCTGGAACCATTTGAACATGAACTTCCTGTCGTGCTCCTCCCATCCATAATCAGTTGGCGAAGATGAAGTTGGAGTTGGAAGGTTCGCATTACTCCATAATTGGGCAATATACGTGGTTTGCAGAGAATTTTGTAATTCTGCTTTGCATGGGCGTAACATTGATCCTTCAAAAGTCTGGCATATCCTCAACACCTCTTCTTTTGAATCAACTTTATATGCTTTCAGAAAAGTTGCTATGCGATTAATGTTAATTCTTTTGGAACCGTACATGCGGCAAACAAACTCTTCTAAAGCAGCGTAACTTTCTTCTGAGTTTTCAGATGCGTGTCTTGAGATATCAATCAAAGCCTGTATATATCTAGGATGTTTCCTTAATAACTCGAACGGTTTCTTCTTCCCTTTTCTGTAGAACGCTGGGTTGAAATCACAGCCGGTTAAGGCGTGAAAAGCTAGGAGAGCAAGACATAACTTTTTACCCGATTTTCCTGAATTTTCCGACATGTTTACATGGTCAGCTAACACGTTTTTCCACAGATCCGATGCAGCTGACATATTCTTTTAAGATCAACGTTTCGTAAATTAAACATCTTTTCTTTTTCAGATTTGCCAAAATGGTCCGAAAATATATTTTTTTCTACAAGTTTCGCAGCCGCTTCTCATCTAAGGGTCACGGTGTTGATCCAGCTAACACTTCATTCCTTAATAAGCTATAGAACAACAAGCTATGTTAAAAAAAACAGCTTTGCCAAAATGCTCCATTAATATTTGACACTACCTCTTAGACTATAATCTTGTACTTAGTAGATATATAAAATATTAAAATTGTAGAATATATAAAAAGATAATATTAAAAAATGGTTTCATATAGAATATTATGAGATCCATTCAACTGATGTAAAGATGGAGGCAGGATAAGATACACAATTCTTGAAATCGAAGTAAAAGACACACTACTCTGAGGTCATCTTTACCGAGTTAATAATGGTGACGATGACTCAGAAGCAATTCCTTTCCAATGACAAAAATAAAGCACGTCTAATAAGCTTGCTTACTAAGAGGCTTGAAGATGAAGGCTTCTCAGTAAAGCAAGCTAATGAAGACGCAGACCACCTGATTGTTGCCACGGCCCTTGAGGTATCACAGGCGCATGAGAAGGTTGTGGTAGTTAGTGAGGATACGAATCTCCTCATCATGCTCAATGCCCTAGCCACACCATCAGCAAATAATATATTTCTCAAAACCTGGAAGAAGAACGACCCCATCAAAAGTGTTTGGTCCCAACAGCTTCAAACAAGGCCACTCATATTTCTCCACGCCATAAGTGGATGTGACACAACTTCAGCACTCTTCAGGTACGGTAAGAAGAAGGTGGTCAAGCTGTTGGTCGAAAATAAATGTCTTCTGGAAGAAATAAAACCTTTCTTCGAGTATGACACTCAAGCTGAAGCTATTGCCGAAGCTGGTCTACGATTTTTAACAACGTTTTTTTTATTATGAAATTTAATCATCACTAATTGATTTCAAGAACTGTGTATCTTATCCTGCCTTCATCTTTATATCAGTCAAATGGATCCCATAATATTCTATATGAAACCATTTTTTAATATTATCTTTTTATATATTCTACAATTTTAATATTTTATATATTTACTAAGTACAATGGAGCGCTATAGTACTGTGGGTAATATAGGGTAAATAACACATTTTTCTTAAAAATGTAAAATTTGTCCAACTTTGATGAGCACTAGAATGGGAACGGGTAGTCCAAAAAATCTGGTATCATTCAATGCAGAATTTAATGCCCTACAACTTTTAATAGGACTATGTTTTCGATATTGTGAGTCCTTTACGAGATATAACCGTAAAACCGCAAAGATACCTTTTGGGGGTACATTTTTACCCCCCACCACTTAAGCACAACTCCGTCGGGGGGAAAACCTAGGATAGTCATATTAAGCAACAAATGAAGCCATTAAAACAATAAAACCTTTTGTAGCAATTATTTCCGATTTGGATTTTAAGCCTACTGGCCTATTTTTTTAAATTTTTTTCTTGAATGTACAAATTCCGATGTTTGCTTGACTACCACTGTCACGTGTAATTTGGGCGAGCAATCTATTTGGAGTGTTAAGTAACAATTATTTTTCTAAAAATCATGAAATTACCCGAACGTGAAGGAGTTGAAATTAATTCCATGATTGGTTTTGGTGGCAGAATGCGCACTCAAATAGAGGAAGTTGAATTGTTCAATGCAACCCTAATTGACAACTTATTAGCCAAAGAATGGTAAACAGAGGAGAGCCAAAATTCGTTAAATTTGTGCAGGTCCACGATCTTTCTAAAAAAAAAGGTTGGCCATCACGAAGATCAGCTTAATATTTTGTTGTCAGTGAAGAAGATTTTGATTGACGAAATCAATTCTGCCAGCAACTGCAAGAACTGTGTAATAATGGTAATAACTTTGTAAAAAAAATATTTTTTTCGGATGACGCTACCTTTGTCTTAAATGGCCATGATGCCAATAGGCAAAATTATCGTTATTGGGTTGCAGGGAATCCTCACTGGTTGATGAATAATCACACTCAGAAATCTTAAAAATTAAATATGCAGTATGGGATAGTTGATGGAATAATTCTAGGTCCTTATTTCTTTACGAGACCCTAATTTTCTTCAAGACTAATTCCAGCACGGGTAAGTTTGTATACGGAACCCGAAGAATTTAACCTTCTGAGACTTCCTCTCTGAACAAGATGGAGCACCTGCCCATCACACAGCCCCTGACTGAGTCTATTCAAATGAGGTATTTCCAAATCGTTGGATAGGAAGAGGGGGATAATAGACTGGCCAGCCAGATCGTTAGATCTGATGCTCCTCGATTTCTTGAATTTCATGTAGTTCAAAATAAAATAGTTGAAAGAATAAAAAAGAAATCTTTATTCTCAGACCTTGATGAGTATCTATAATAAAAATATAGATTGAGTAGATCTATATGGAATAGCGAAATACAGATTGCAGATGAGTGGTAAAAAAATCGCGTGGGAATTATTATACGCACCGCAAGAGTGTATTGTGTTTACCAAACACTTTTCTAAAACCGTAAATACTATCACTCGTATGGGAAAATTTTCAAAAATTATCATTTTGTTAGTCATCAAATTCTAAATAATTCAAAATATCGATCTGTTTCTCTATCCATCACATTTCATATAAGCATAATAACTTAAGAAGGAAATGTTCGATTGTATTACAATTTGGATAATAAATTGATGATAACTAGCAGCACCATGGTTGTTTTCGAAAAAAATTCGAAGAATATACAGTAAAAGTTATTAAACATTTTGATTAAATATATGGTTGCAACCTCTAATAAGGTTCTACAAATGGAGTTCGGTCATGTTTGGTTATTTTATGATACAAAGTGAACAGAAAAAGTAGCACTACTGAAGAAAAAGCAGCACTACTAATGAGAAAGTAGATAATGATGAAAATGAAGAAAGACTGTCCTCTGAGCCAAACAAAAATAAAAGCAGCTCATTCTTCACTATTACATGATGTTTGGTACGAGAATATAGGACGTACTATTGTAAAATATTAAAAAAAGAACAGGAGAAACTATATTTCATACTGCATATTTATGAGCTAAAATACAAATGTAAATGAGCATTGTTTGGTAAAGAGATAAAAGCGTAAACATATGCACATCTTATACGTATTTGGTCATTCGGCTGTTATACTTTTCGTACGAAAATGTTTGTCAAGCATATTATAAAAAAACAACTTCTACTCTATACAGTTCATGAGTTATAGTACAGTAACCGAAGCAGTGAAAATGGTAAAATTCCCGGCCCGAAAACGATGAAAGGGATTTCCTTAATTTTTTTGCAATATTCTTTATAAAATACGTACCTGCTTTTTATTTTTAAGGGTGGAAACCACCCCTAAAATCTGATAAATTGATAACTCTTCTGATTTTACGAATAAATTAAGGAAAATCCATATACTTATATTTTTGAGGTCGCTGAATATGACTGTAAGGTCAAAACTTATGAGATGAAATCACCCTTAAATATTGAAAAATTAATAATTCTTTTAATGTTATAAATAAATTCACGAAAATTCATATATTCATTTTAGGTCGCTGAATATGATTATGAGGTTTAACTTTATAAAAAAAAAATGGTGGATAATAATTAAATAACATTTTTAATATGTACTCTATACATGCTAAAGTGCAATGCAACCCGCTTTTTCTGCGTATTCTTCAAAAAATAGACCTGCTTGTTTCTCTACCTACTATAGACATTTAAAATGCGCTTACAAACATTACTTCTTTTTATCTTTTAGCAATCTTATAGTTTTTGAGATATTTCAATTTTAAATACATAATTTTCTTGCGTATGCGCTCAAGCGCAAACCTTTATATCTCTGGAGCACTTTGTCGTAGGAAAAAAATACTATTCGTTTTTTTCTAAGCTTCATTTTTGTACTCTTATCATTCATTTCTTATGAAAAAATATTTTCTGAGCAATTCTAAAAACTCGATTTTTTCCAAAAATGGGTATAGAATGAAAAATAATTATTTTACAAATTCAAAAAAAAAATTGAGGATGTAAGTAATAATATGTGTTAACAATATCTAGAAGGATTATAAAAAAAATTGAATTAATAAGAAATTAGAGCAATAAGACTAAAAAAAAATGGCGCATACATTTTTAAATGCACTACATTTTTGTTTGTAACTTTTTTAGTTTTCATTATAAAAGGTCGTAATACGTCACAATCGAAAGAAAATTTTAATACCTTTAATTTTTACAATAAAAATGTTTCTCATAGTTGTAAATTTCGAGTAATTTTAGATTTTAACGTCGTATATTTTTTCTGAACGTTTCGGCGCCATTTTGAAAATACCATATTTTATGACGGAGAGAGGTCTCCACGAGGGGAGTTTTATATTTACCTTAATTAGGCCTCTCTGGTCTCCAAGAATTAATTTTGATTTTTGCCTGTCGGCTGCCCAGTGCTATCGGTGGGTTGTGGGTAAGTCGTGATGTAAAATTAAATTGATAAATATTGCACAGATGATTTGTTATTAACAAAATGGAATTTATCAGTTATATCATTAACTCATTTCGTTAGTTGTCTAGCAAGTTGACTGTAGGTAAAAGATACTTTAAGCAATGAAACAATTTATTTATAGATAATAATAAGTATATTAATGACTCATTAACAGAAATTAACAAAGGCCCTCAATACCTCATTAACAACACATTTATATGCATCAATTGATAAGATAAAGATACGCAGAAAATTATAATTTTTTAGAAACCTTGGCTTTTTGGCTTTGGAAATGTCTGAGCTGAGAAATAAAAACAACAAATTCCAAACAAGAATATATTACAAAAAATAATTAACAAGAAAATGTGAATTGTAAACAATATTTAATTAAATAAAATTACCTGATATCACAGAATTTTCAAACATTTAGAATTAACGTGCCTGAAGGGCGGAAGAATTATAGTAAGTAAAGTCTCGTTTAAATGATTAAAAAAAATTGAGGTTAGGTAAGCCAGAAGGGCAATAAAAAAATATTTAACAAAATTTACTTAAGGTGATTTTCACGAATACAAATCTTTATTATCTTCCCGAAAATAACCTGTAAATAAAACCTAACATTTACATATAACTGCAAAATAACACTGGTATTCGGTGACGTAGTACGATAAAACCTGGTTGAATTAATAAAATCAGAGCTGGTACAATTACCTCAGTTCCTGAAAGCGTCTGTAAATATCATCCCTGGATTATCTGGATGTTTTCGGTACACTAGAGGTAGTAAGATAAAAGATAAAATACGATAAGTGCGATTAATCTCAAACAGGTAAACTTGTAAGGCAAAATGCAACGTGTGTAATGAAAAATTAAGACCAGTAAACGACAGATACCGCTCGGGAATTTTAAAGCTAGAGGCTGCACAATATGGCTTCTTGCCGGCAAGTCTATGCCTTAAAATCTATCGAAATAATCGCGTAACAAAAATCAATAAGACTTGTTAAATAATAATCAGGCAATTCTATCGATACTAGAAATATTAACTCATTTCACACCACTAATGTTGAAAATGTGTCAACTAACAAGAAAGTTCGGATATCGTCCTTACCTCTAATGCACTCTGAACCCGGGAACTGACTGACTCTCTACGAGGAGCGAACGTCGGTCGATACTTCGTCAATTTGTCCGCGCATGCTTCCCAAGATACGATAGTTCCGTTATTTTGATTGACTTTGACGTCGTGGCAACAACTGTGAAAATTATTGTGACAATTTCCAAAACTAAACATCGGAAAAAAAAAAGAAAGAACCATTCGATTTGTATTCGTAAAAGCTTTAATTTTGTACCCTTGCATTTTTTTTTATTAAAGTCCACATTTTTCGAGTAATATAAGTAAAAAAAAAACGAGTCGAGTAGTAAAAAGAATGTCTAGGAATACTGATGCAATTTTCAGTTCGCAATATCTTGAAAAATATGCATTTTAGCAAAAAAGTGAACAAGACCTTTCTTTCTTATAATTTGATTCTCTATCAGATCATGTGTGTTTTTTTTGCGACAACCCTAAAAAGCAGAAAAAACGACAATATAGATTCTTATGTACCTACTGTCGTGCGCAAAAAAAAGTGGGACAAGTCTTATAACGTATTATTGCTAAAAATCTAGTTGTGTACATCTAACTTTAATTTTTGTGACATTGTCAGTTATTTGTCAAAATTCATTGCAAGTGTGCAAATAGAGACAGATTTATGTTAGAAAAAAATAGTTGTCCTATTTTTTTGCTCACGGCAGTACACATACTTTGTGAAGCATATTGAAGAAAAAAAATTGGAAATTCATTAGGTACATCGTTTTCGGGCTGGGATTTAAAAACTTCACTTACTGTACTATTAAGGCATACTAGAAATGATAAATTACATGCATTTCAAATATAATACTGAAAAATTTAATTCACTTTTGTAATTCTTATTTTCAGGAGTTGTAAAAAAAATTTGCGAGTGGAGCGTTGTCGAATTTATAGGCAAATGGACTTATTGCACCTACCTCTTTCATTTTGCAGTTACATTTACAACATACACACTTTCAGAAACACTCCTTGAAATTTCCGATTACGTATTAGTGAGTATATAGATTTTTTATTGAAAAATTTACCAAAGTGTATCAAATTGAATATTACACGCGATTGTGTTTCAGATAAAGAACCTTATAATCAACTTAGTTATATCATTCACTGGTGGACTTTTAATGCATTTTGTCGTGGAACTCCCTCTTGCAAACATTATAAATAACATTGTACATCCAGATAAGAAGTTGTCTAAAACAAAAAGTAGTTAAGCGAAATTGCAATAATGAATAATATATTTTTTTTATTTAAGTCTAAGTTTGTAATAGGTTAATTATTTACAAAGAAAATAAAATGAATTGAAATTAAAAGCTCCTTTTAGTGTTCTTCGTAGTTCAGGTATACTTTTAAAATTATCACTATATGAATAAATAAAATCCCTGTTGCTTATAACTTTTTATAAGAGAAAGAATATACAATGTGCTACGGTAAATATCCTGTCGTACTTTTCATAGGATTTAGTTTGTATTAATTTCGCTGCAGCATTTCATATTATTCCATTGATTATTCATAAACCACATCGTCTTTTTTCTTTACATGTTAAGAGATTCAAAATGTTACTCAATATGCCAATTTTGTCGTACGTCTGCTGATGGTATACATTGTTCATCTTTTTAAGTAATTAAATTTGACGATGCCAACAAATAACTATGTTAAGAAAATGCTGACGACACCTTTTCTAGATACCCCAAAAGACCTTAGGAACTGAAAGAAATATGCGAGTATAGTTTGAAACGGAATTATTAATTCGGATTTTCTGGACAATTCTGAAGACAGAGATCGTGTACTTATTTCACTACATCTTCACGATTCTATCGCAAATTTGTAAAAAAAAATATCCTCTAATATACATAGAAAACTTCAATATTGACCCATTTTGCTCGAATTTGGGGATAATATATTTTTGATTTTGAATAAATCACACACTATATTTATTTATGATTATAATCTCCCCCGTACTTTTCACATTTGTTACAATATATTACACAGGCCCAGAAAAACAAAATAATATCCTGGGCTAGTGACTAGACCCACATATTCCCATGTATTTTCACTTGCTGAAAACGAATTTGGCATCGGAATAGTACCTTCCTGGGCGAATTTACGAGTTATGATGGAAAAAACTCGAAATTCATTAACTCGTCGTATTAACCTTACATATTTCAAGACCATTGGTAGTAGCGTTGGCGTAAATTGAAGACAGTTCCAATGCATACTTTCGAGATGGTAATGATATAGCAGATAACAATAAGACCCATAACAATAACCCAACGGCTCAGTAACCCAATGACTCAATAAATCAGCAATTCATATTACCAAAGTAAATTTAATAGAAAAATTCCTCGATCAATGATGCATTCGTACACTTTCATCTTCAATATGATTCACAAACCAACAATATGGCCCAATAACCTAATGACCTAGTAAATCAACAATTCATATTATCAAGTTTAAGTAAAACAAAACAAAAAAAATCCACCTTGATGTTATTGGAGCCACAAAATCCGAATCTGGCATCGAAATTGGGCTTAGACGTCACAATATGTTTAAAATCTATTTATAGTCAAAAAATAAACCAGACATGGAACAAAATAACAGCTTAATAAAATTTAGGTAGGAAAAAAACTATTCAAGTTTAGTAATACTAATGAATTTTAGTTGCTACTTCTTCTTCACACCAGACTAAGTGTAAAACCACTCCTAAAAAGAGGTAAAACCACCTCTGAGTGAGTAAAATTCCTAGTATACATATGAAAAAATAAAATGAAATCGTCTTTTTTTTTCAATGTACTAGTGCTATAGTTTATTGGTATTTATAGTTTTACTATTAATAACGTGTACCGGATCCGAAATGGAGCTTGGGGATATGATTTGACGGTTAAAGGATAGAAATAGGTATCAAGGATGGGATTAGATCATTTTCTCATAAAAGAAATTTGTTCAGAAGGAGATATATTAGAACGTGTACCGGAATGTAAATATTTTTCAATTTATATTTCAAAAATTTCGTGAGCTTAAAACAAAAATTCCTTCGGTTCAGTGATTATTTCGTACTCTTTTATCTTCAAATTATGGGTTTCTTTTCCTCTTTTTTTTCTTTGACAATGAATTCCTCTTCATTGTCCAGCAAAATTCTGCCATTATATTGATGTTCCTTCTACCTTGATACCGTCGTTTGATTTCATTAATATCTTATTGAAATCGTTCGCCTTATATACTTCACTGAAATCTCCTAAGTTTTCAGCGAAGTAGTCAATGTGTGAATGAAAGAAATGCAATTTCAAATTCATTAGACAGCCCATTTTGTGGTAATTTTGTATTATGTTGGCTACTATATTTTTGTACTTTTCACTTTTTTTACCTAAAAATTGTTCTACAACTTCTTTGAAACTAACCTGTGCAGCTTTTATTTGTTAATAAATCGATTCAAATGAAATAATAGAATTGTCTATGAAACCACCGAAATCGCGTTTATCATAATACTATTTACGAAAATATTGAGAATAAATTAGGTCATGACAATGAAAGAACTTGGATTATAAAAAACGACTCTTAAAACATTTACATTTTTTGAAAAGTACAAAGCAAAAATTGATATGCAATCTGGGAACGAAAAATCAATGACAGAGTCGAATCACATACCTAATAATGATGATGAAGATGATGATAAAACCATATCGAACGATGATGATGAAGAGTACGACCATTCACACAATGACTACTTCCCTGAAAATTTTGGAAATTTCAGTGAAGAACAAGGCGTACGATTTCATCAAGATATTAATGAAATGGAAATACAGTGTCAAGGTAGATGGGACATTAATATGATTGTTGACTTTTGCTGGACAATGCAGAGATAATCGTTGTCAAAGAAAAATAGAGGAAACGAAACCCATTACGCAGGTCATTTGAAGATAAAAGAGTATGAAAGTATCACCGAATGTAAGAAATTCTTGTTCTAGGTTTACGAATTTTGGTAATATGAATTGCTGACTTATTAGATCATTGATTTGTTGGGCCGTTGAGTTATTGTTGGTTTATGGGTCATTACGTATACCTTTTGAAGATAAAAGACAGTATCACTGAACGAAGAATTTTTATTTTGAAGGGCATAGCAGGATAAGCATGTGTTAGCTGCCTCTGCACCAATCGGCTCGAGACTTTGAGCACAAGTTGATAGTAGTGTTAGATGTAATTTCCCAAAATATTATTTTTGGAAAACCATTTTTACGGGGGTAAATAGAAAAATGGAAAAAAAAATTTTTCTCAAGAACGGATAACCTGATTTTCATGAAAAAATTTATGTTATGGCTTTTGATGGCACAAATGTAGGAAAAAATTATTGAAAATTTTTTTCGAAAAAAAAAAGAATATATATTTTAGGGGATGTTCTCGAGGCACACCCATCATTTCCTTTCAAATAAATGCTTATATGCTCTTTTAAAACATATCCAATTTTCAAAGCGATCGTATTCAAAATTGATAATCACGGGCTTACTGCGGGCGGCGCGGGCCATTACTACATCTTACCACTGTCACTGGCGGCCATTACCGTTCAAATCAGTATCAAACTTCAACAAGTGTGGTGCAGATATTTTCAAATACTCTGACGTCAACTGTTGAGTCAAAAAAGTCTAGTTTCAAAATCTGAAAATTTTGCAATGATGACGTCTGTAGTCAGCCTACGAAAGAACTATCCCATACAGCACACCAAATAACGATTACGATGTGTTCGCATTGTGACGATGTATCTAGATGCAGACACAATGTTACACAATTCTACGATGTAAATGTGCTACGTTTACACATTGTAGGCACACACGTATGCACAAATGTTAAACGTCCGCCTCACAATGTAGCCACAGTATACCATTTACATATACACAAATAATTTGATCCACAGTGTGTTATCGGATGCACAGTGATTGACTTCCTAATATTTCAGACGAATGACGTCTTATGCTAGACGTTAATTTGACGTCTATTTCAGGTTATATTTGGTAATCCCCCCCAGGTTTTTAGCAATGGGAACATATAAAACTACATACTAGTTAGTAAGTCTACTTGATAAAAATAAAGTAATTAATGCATAAATACGTTTTGTCCTATGAATTTATTTGTAATCCATCCGTATATTTTATTTACATTAACTATCTAATATTGTTTACCATCACTCCAATTTCTTCTCACAAGGATTGCCTGCAAATTATAATGTTTATTAAGTTATTAAATTCATTTTTACTTACCTTTGCCAAGTGCGGTGGGTAGGGGTCGAACCTACATGTCTCTGTTGTCCGTATTACAGTACTGACGCTTCCACCAGCTTCGTGCTGACTGTTATTTAGGATGCTAAAAGCAGTATTTATGATGTGTATGAAGTCTTTATTATGTGTGAAATTGAATTTCTAGCCTTATTTAAAATATATGAAAATCTTTCAAGTTCTCTTTTTTTTTCTATTTTTTTACGTGTTCCCAAACCTGAATTTTTCGAGTTACTAGTATTTTTATTTATTTATAATAAGTAAGAAGAACTTATTTAATTTAATTAAACTGTCACCAGTGTCACCTGAGTTAAGAATTAAAGTTTTAAGTTAAAGTACTTATACAAACCTGGGAAACGTGTTGGAGAAAAAACGGTCAGGTATAATATATCATCTACAACATAAATAGAATATTTAATGGTCTAAAACAGACCTAAAATTGAAAAGAAGTATATTCGTACATCGGTTTTATAAGCAATTATTACCTTGAAAAAAACAACTAAAAGTTTTTTTGCAATTATTTTAACAAAAAAAAAAAAAAGACAGAGTGAGCAGGGATCGAACCGCGTACCTCTTGACTCGCCGCTTAATGTTTAACTCACTCAACCACTGACTTCTGTTTGAATATCTGCTTAAAGACTTTATAGTAGAACACGCAACGGCTAGATTTTGCTTTTTAATGCATTTTAATCTAATTTTATTATTAAAAGAACTCGATATCTTTAAAACTGCCGAATCTTTGCAAACTCTTTCGAATATAAATTATTTTGGATATTGTTAAAAAACAAAAATGCCTGCTATATGTGTGGCTATGACCACTGTTATAGAGGAAAGAGGACACATGAGATACACATGGCCGGTATGCTCACGGTGACGCTTTGCGCGCGCACACTGTTCTATGCTCGAATAGTCGAATGTAGACACGACAAGACACAATTAAAAAGTGTATATATAGTTATTTGTATCATGTGTATATATCGCACTTTTATGTGGTGTATGCAGTAGGCACAAGTATTATATAAAGCATCACACATACATATGACTTAAATCTTGTAGGCATCTTCTACGAACGTCAAATTTCAACATTCTAATGATCCTTCTTTACGTTATATAAAAATGTTTAGAATCTTGAGTGCATACAGTATACAATTATTAAACATTGTATCACATAATTCTGTCAATATAATCATAAGTGTATCTCATATGTGTAGGTCAGTACTAGTTTAACAATTAGATCCACCTTAACATATTTTGTTTCTCATGTGTACATCTTGTAGAGACGTAATTACAATTGGACGTGCTGTTTGGGATAGTATTCAAAGTCCACTACGAGGAGGTTACAGTTCCTCTCACTAGTCAGGGTGTCTGTTTATTGTGTGTCCCCTTGCCGCTCACCGTGAGTCACCTTACCTCTTACAATTCGGGTTGACTTTTTTGTGTGAGTCCTCTTGCCTCTCACGAATCAGGTTACTCTATATTGATGATACTTCTCTTAATCTTCATTGCTATCGTCCTTAATTACAGGAATAATATTATTCTAGGTAAAAATGTTGCTGAGAATTTCAGCTGGTTTCAGAACTTTCGATACCTTGCGTGGGACAGATGGTATAAAATTGCAGAAACGTGCGAGCAGCAGCCAACAGCTCTGTTTCCGTTGGCGCAATTGTATACTGTCTGTCTCATGCAAGGTATTTGTCGAAAGTTCTGAAGCCATCTGAAGTTCTCAGCGAGATTTTTACTCAGAATAATAATATTCCTGTAATTGAGGATGATAGTAATGAAGACAAAAATATGCCTCATCAATATAGCTCAACCTGATTCATGAGAGGCCAGAGGACTCGCGACAAACAAGCATCCCGACCCGTGAGAGGCAAAGAGACTCACGATAAACAAACGCCCCATAATAAGTGTTCCAAAATCGTACCGTAATCTCCACGTGGTGGACCTTGTAAACTACAGTTGTTTGGTAGACTACAAACGTCATTGTTGCAAAATGTTCAGATTTTCATACTAAATTTTGTTTGACCCAACAGTTGACGTCAGAGAATTTGAACATATCTGCACCACACTTCTTAAAGTTTGATACTGATTTGAAAGGTGTGGATGTAATAGCCGCCAGTGGCCGTAGTAAGCTTTAATAATCAACCTGCCTTCAGTACGCTTAAGATTACCAATTTTTTTAATACGTTCTACCCTTCTGATCGGTTTGAAAATTGAATATGTTTTAAAGGAGTATCTAAACATCTATTTGAAAGCAAATGATGGTGTGCCTCGAGAACATCCATAATTTTTTTTTTATTTTGAAAAAAATGTTGCAAAACATTTTGCAATGATGACGTTTGTAGTCAGCCCACCAAAGAATTCTAGTTTCCAAAGTCCACCACGTGGAGGTTACAGTACGATTTTGGACCACTTATTATAGGGTGTTTGTTTATTGTGAGTCTCCTTGCCTCTCACGAGTCGGGATGCTTGTTTATCATGAGTCCCTTTGCCTCTCACTAGTCGGGGAGCTTATTTATTGTGAGTTCCCTCGCCTTTCACAATTTGGTGTGACTTTTTGCGTGAGTCCTCTGGCCTCTCATAAATCAGGTTACTCTATATTGGTGAGACATTTCTTAGTCTTCATTGCTATCGTCCTCAGTTACAGGAATATTACTATTTCGAGTAAAAATATCGCTGAGAATTTCAGCTGGCTTCAGAACTTTCGACAAATACCTTGCATGGTACAGACATTATACAATCGTGCCAACGAAAACAGAGCTGTTGGCTGCTGCTCGCACATCGCTGCAATTGTGTACTATCTATCCCGCGCAAGGTATTTGTCGAAAGTTCTGAAGTCAGCTGAAATTCTCCGCTACATTTTTACTCAGAATAATATTATTCCTCTAATTAAGGACGATAGCAATGAAGACTAAGAGAAGTCTCATCAATATAGAGTAACCTAATTCGTGAGAGGCAAAAGGACTCTCAATAAACAGACACTCTGACTAGTGAGAGGCACTGTAACCTCCTCGTAGTGGACTTTGAAAACTGTAGTTCTTTCGTAGGCAGACTACAGACGTCATAATTGCAAAATGATCAGATTTTCAAACTAGATTTTGTTTGATGTCGGAGAATTTGAAAATATCTGCACCACACTTCTTAAAGTTTGATACTGATTTGAACGGCAGTGACAGTAATAAAATGTAGTAATGGACCGCGCCGCCTGCAGTAAGCCCGTGATTATCAATTTTGAATCCGTTGTACCGTTCCGATCGCTTTGAAAATTGGATATGTTTTAAACGGACATATAAGCATTTATTTGAAAAGAAATGATGGGTGTGCCTCGAGAATATCTCCTAAAAAATTTTTTTTTATTTTGAAAACATTTTTCCCCACTTCTTTCTGACAAATGGGCTCAATAATTTTTCCTACGTTTGTGCCATCAAAAACCATAACATATATTTTTTTCATGAAAATTGTATACCAATCATTATTAGCCAATCGGACACGTTTATTTTGTCATTGTTTCTATGATAACCATCAAATTTTTTGGAAATCTTACTTACCCATGAGCACCTACCTACGTGATTAATAAGCGGAAATTTCCCTGGTTTGACAGCAATGATTAGACAATGGCGTTTATATTATGAAAAATATTTTTATATTTATTTTAAATTAAATTAGTACCATTCTGGCTTACTATGTTTTCTTACATCATTAACTAATTCCAAATGCTTTAAAAATTCCACTTGTACATCTTCTTTCCTCAGAAAATAAAGCACAGATCCGTTTTATGACATATTCCAAGACACTTGTGATTCCATGGCTAACTATTAGCGATTTTTTTAGGGAATATTATTTGTCACCACTTTAAATCACAGCAAATATCATTTCAACTTGGTTTCCCTTTACTGTAGTATAAAGATTGCATATGAAATAAACTATTATGACTAATATTAATTCGCTATATTATTTTTATGCGACTAGAGCGTAGGGAATATAAGAAATAAGTAAAACTTGTTTTAATTTTACTTCACTCTCATTATTCTATATTTTATCTACTATTAAATATTTCATTTTACTAAGATATGATCAAACCACATAAAAAAATAAAAACCAAAAAAAAATAATCTAACAACGGCGCGGCACCAGCCTACAAGAGTTTGCAAACATTTCTAAAGTTTTTTTTGTCAAGTAATTTTGGTCTAAAATTATATTGCCGAATCTCCCTCGCTCTTGAATTAAAAATCCGGAATTTTTTTCTCGCTCACGAATTTTTAAAGAAAATTCAGACCTCAAAAAAAATTTCCGGAAATAATTCAAGCACTAGGGAGATTACAAGTGAAAATCGGTTTATCCGTTCTTGAGAAAAAAATTTTTCTCCATTTATCTTTTTACCCCCATAACCCCCGTAAAAATGGTTTTCCAAAAATAATATTTTGGAAAATTTCATCTAACACTGCTATCAACTTGTGCTCAAAATCTTTGCGAACTTTGGTAATATGAATTGCTGATTTATTGAATCACTGGGATATTGGTCCGCTGGATTATTGTTGGTTCATGGGTCTTATTGTTATCTGCTATATCATTATCACCTCTAAGTATGTATTAGAGCTGCCTTCAATTCACGCCAACGCTACTGCCAATGATTTTGAAATATGTGAGGTTAATACGAAGAATTAATGAATTTCGAGCTTTTCTCCATCATAACTCATAAATTCGTCCCTGAAGGTACTATTCTGATGCCAGATTCGTGTTCAGCGAGTGAAAATACATGGGAATATGTAGCCTAGGGTACTTTTTTGTTTTTGCGGGCCTGTGTTATTAACGATTCAAAATGTTCACTAGTTAATCTTCGGCATGGATCTGTGAAAATTCATTTTATTTTGGAAACTGTCCACTCAGTGTCTATGGACGTGACTGAGGCACGCTTGAAATACGTATATATTAGATATGCCATATATAGTTCGAATGAGAAAAAGTCTCTCTCTTTCCATTTAGATTCTGGTGGAATTAGTATGTGAGGAAGCACTTGCCAAAACTTATTGAAAACTGGGTTATTTAATTGATATCATGGTATATTATAGAAACTTCTAACCTCAATTAAATCTCCATTCAAAGGACTTGATCAAGTCCAATATTTATTTTATGTTTTGTCGGCTAAAGTGTGCTCTTGGGATATAGAGATACGTTGCACCATAAACCCTACAGCTCCCCGACTCTGTCATAATGTATTTTGTGAATTTCCTTAATACACCGCTAGATAATTATTACTATAAAAAATGCAATTTTCTATTTAGTACATTTTAGTATAAGTTAGTTTTTAAAAATATTTATTTATTTTGTTTTCTGTGTTTTTAATTTCTTTCTCTAAAACCAAAAAGAATTTCGAATATGATGTAATAACATAAATTGAAGCTAATTAAAACCTTTATAAAAAAACATTAACGTAGATCATATACAGGGTGAGGTAAAGAAATATTCAAGGAAATTAAGTTTTCTTTCTCAACAATTTTTTCAAAAAAATTTTTTTAAGTCACTCTGTACACATGTTTAAGTGCCTTAAAAATGTCTACAATTTGATGTACCCAGCATGGTCGTCGCTTAAAAAATGAGAAAGTTACAAGCCTGGGGAGTTTTAAGTGGCGCACCCTGAATATAAAAGAATACTCTGACTGATTCACTGACTGATCTATCAATGCACAGCTCAAACCGCTGGTTCTAGAAACTTCAAATTTTGCATAGAGGTTCCTCGATGACGTAGTAGGCAAGCAGAGGGTGAAAAAGGGGGTTGAAATATTAGGCTTTTTCGAAAACTGTTAGATCTAGATGCGTGAAATTTGGCAGATATTTTTGTTGAAATCTATTAGATACGTGTAAGATGAAATTTCGATTTTCACTTTTTGAAGGTGTGAAAACGGGAGTGGTAGATGGTTTAAAGCGCACCCGCATTTTTAAAATCGCGTAAATCAGAAACGTGATTATTCGAGCGATGGACTTTTCTGAGGAAATAAGAAGACACGCATTCAACGGTTTTCAAAAATAGACTCCTGAAAGGGTGAACGAGCAGGGGTGATTTTCAAGTTTTTCGGAAATAGTTAAACGTAGAAGCGTGAAAGAGTGACCCAAAATTTCGCCCCTTTTGGGGACCTCATGAATTAGATTCGAAAGTGGTCTAAATGATAGCTTATGGTGATACTTTAAAGTAGGCAAAATTTAAAGTTAAGCATAGTTTTTGTTTTGAAGACATGACGAGTCGAACCTGTTAGTTGACCTGTTAACGGCAAGATGAATCCATCATTCTTGGCAATCTCGTTCATTATGTTCAAGATTCTCAAATACGCAAAGTATATCATTTTCTATGTAAAAATCTTCCGTTCTTTTCTAATCTATCGTTGTATTTTAGTAAAAACGTTGTTCAAGTGAGGTATAGCCGATTTTACAGGAAAAAAAATCAGGATTTTTGCTGATAATATTCGATTAATTGGTATTTTTATACTGGAGAATTAGCAAATCTCGATAGATAAGTATAAGTGCTTCGTATTTAAATCCATCGAGATTTGCTATGTTTTCAGTAGAAAAATACCGATTGATCAAATGATTGATGTTTAACAAAAATGCTAATTATTTTCTACATAAATATTTTGTACATTTTTTGTACTATATTTCTGGTAAAATCTAATGAAAGAGTACGGAAAATTTTACGTTAAATATGGTACTGCTTGTATCTGTTAAAAATTTTAAGAGAACGCAAGAGGTCACCGAGAATGTCGGATTCGCCTTGGCGTGGATGAGATTCATCAAATAATGAGTTTAACTCGTCATATTTCCAAAACAAAAACTGTGCTCAATTTGAAATTTAGTCCACTTTTAAATAAAATTTATACGGTCCCCAAAAGGGGCAAAAAATAGAGATTTTTTGAGTCACTCTTTGACAAAAATACTCTTTATTGGAATCTATTAGACATGAGTAAGACGAAATTTCGTTCACTTTTTGAAGGGGTAAAAACGGCGCGCGGCGGTGGTAAATGGTCTAAAGGGTACCCGTATCTCTGAAATCGCGAAGTCAAAAACGTGATATTCCAGCGACGGGCTCTTCTGAGAAAATAAGGAGACACGTATTCGACGGTTTTCAAAAAGAGACCCCCGAAAGGGAGAACGGGCAGGGGGAGGTTTTTAAGCTTCTCGGAAACGGTTAGACGTAGAAGCGTGAAATTTGGCAGAAATTTCGATTTTTACTTTTTGAAGGGGTGAGAACGGAGGTGGTAGATGGTCTGAAGGGTACTCGTATTTTTGAAATCGCATAAGTCAGAAACGTGGTATTCCAGCGACATCTTCTGAGGAAATAAGAAGACACGTATTCGACGGTTTTCGAAAAGAGACCCTACGAATGGGTGAACAGGGAGAGGGATGTCTTTAAGCATGAAATTTGACATATACCCGCCCGTGTGCTTTATTGTCGATTAAAATAATTATTTTTTCATTTAACTAACTAACTAACTTTCATTTAACTGACTCTAACACAAAAATACAATAATAAATTGTTATCAAATTGCGATGCGCAGTGGGTTTCTCTGAGTAGTATGGATGCGAAGTGAGTTTCCTCGAGTACAATGGATGCGCAGTGGGTTTCCTCGATGAGCAGTGGGTTTCCTTGAATGAAAGAGATGTGCAGTGGGTTTCCTCGAGTACAATGGATGTGCAGTAGATTTCCCCGAGTGCTTTAGACGCGCAGTGAGCTTCCTCGAGTACAATATATACGCAGTAGGTTTCCAATGGATGCGCAGAAGTTTTCCTTGAGTGAAATGAATGCACAGTGGGTTTCCCCGGGTACCATGGATGCGCAGTGGGTTCCCTCGAGTGTACTTTCTGAGTACTATAGGCGTACTCAGTGAGTATGTAGTACTTCTTTATAGGCAAACATTAGTATGTCAATATTCTTAATTCCACTAGCGAGATGTTTTCCACGCGAACGAAGTTGCGGGTATCAGTTAGTACTGTATAAATCGTTACTGTCCAGAATGCATCCTGTAGGCGCAACTAAACTTAAACCCAAAAAAGTTACAAGAATAAACAACCACGTCTGTTTTAATGTTAATACTTGCGTGCGGATCTCAAATTACAACTGAGGGATTTCGCGAGAGTACAATAAATTAATAGATAAAAATACTTAAAGTTAAGGTAACTAACCCTCCGTAAAAGCAAAAAATTATCACCACGTGGAGCGTGGGTACAATGCAATCGGACATATTTATATTATTTATTTATGTTATAATTGATTATTAATATATTCTGTTGTTCACTTAATTTTTGTGAAAATAATATAAATATAAGACGTCTCTGGGGAATACCAAATTATCCGATCTTTGAATATCAATGATCACGTTACGTACACGTTTCTCATACTCGTAAGTAAAGAACAATGTTAAAAAAGGGGCATTTTTGACCCATCCTTGGTAAAGTGTGGAAGCCATCTTTTTTTACTAATTTTGGGGTGCTGACAACGAATCCATCATCCGTTTTGGCGAGAAATCTTGGGAACACATTAAAAAACAACCCTTATTTGGGGGTGACATTGGAATTGATATTAGCCTAAATACTAAGTTTCGATAACTAAGTAGAAAAAGAAGTAAAAAAACCAAATTCAACCCTCAACCCTCCTCGCCATTCCCTCACCACCCACACCCCCAAGAAGGTACTACAGAAGCTACTATAACCACTATATAGTTATTTACAAAAAACGGGCCAAAAAGGGTTTTTTTGGCCCGTTCGTAGTAAAGTGTGAAAATCATCTTTTTTTTTACTAATATCAGGGTACTGAATACGAATCTGTCAACAAAGTTGGCTAAAAACGTCGGGAAGACAGTAAAAAACAATCCTTCGGGGGATGGCATTGCAATTGATATTAGAACTTGCAACAATAAATGATTTTTTAGTGCAGAAAATTCTTTCAAAATACTCAGTTTCGTTAGGTAAGTAGAAAAAGAAGCAAAAATTACAAATTCACCTCCCCCCAAGTTTTCCTCACCTTTCACCGCCCATAAGAATGGTGCAAATTACAATATCTAATATACGGTTACTTATTTATTAAAAAAATAAATAAAACTCCTCGTTAAATGGCTATTATCAGGTTATAATGTGATTACTTGTGAATACTCTTACACTCATCCCCACCAATTAAGGCGGTGGATTTTATCTTTTTAGAGTTTTTATTGGTTTTAATTGCAAAAGAAATTCCTAATCACTCAGTTTGATGTTTCTTTATCATAATAAGGTGATTTAGTCAATTCAGATGAATATTTCTCACCCTTGAAGGTGCATATCACTATCCAGAAAATATTATTTATTTTTTATATTAAAAATTTCTTTAATTATTTAAATAACTAATTAATTTTTTACTATAAAAACCAAGCAATATTTTTTAAGGGGGATATTGACACCGTACACCCCCTCCCTAGAGTGGTAAGAATTATTCAGGAGTGATCTGAATTGGCCAAGTCACCTTAATATGATAAAAAAGACATCCATCTGAGTATTAAGATTTTTTTTGTAATTAAAACCGATCAATATCCCTGGGAAGGGACTCATATGCCTCCTCACCCCCTTTTAGTGGGTGAGGAGGCATATGAGTGTTCTCAGAAGTAATCAGATTATTATATTCTGATAGCAACCACTTAATGAGGTGTTCTGTTTTTTTTTTATAGTAGTTATAGTAGCATATACAACCTTCTTGGGGGTGGTGAGAGAATGTCGAGGAGGGTTGAAGGAGTGAATTTGGTTTTTTTACCTCTTTTTCTACTTAGTTATCGAACCTTAGTATTTAGACTAATATCAGTTCCAATGTCACCCTAAATAAGGGTTTAATGTTTCCGAGATTTTTCGCCAAAACGGATGACAGATTCGTTTTCAGCACACCAAAATTAGTAAAAAAAGATGTCTTCCACATTTTACCACGGATGGGATGGGTCCAAAAAGCCCCTTTTTTAACATTGTTCAAATTTACTAAGTGTATTTATTCTGGGTTTCTTAAAAAATAACCAAACTGGCTGACTTAGAAAGCAAGATAACTCAACAGATTATTTTATTTTTGATCTTGTCACCTGGATAGTGACATGTTTAAGAAGAAATTTTTCTACAATGAAACAATTATTATACTTTAATTTTTATTTAAAAAATAAATACAAACCTAATATCTTAATTTTAAGTCTTAATAGTATTCAGTACACACATTCACATTATTATACTTGAATGCATTTTTCTCGATCTGCATTTGATGGCCAATCACAGACATAAGTTACTGTATGGTACACTGTGCCTGGTTTACAAGTGAAGACCATGGGTTTTCCGTGGACGCAGCGGTAGTACTAAAACATTACGAAAATAATTATTATTTTAATTTATAGAAAAATGAAACTGTTATGTTTTTATCAAGAGCTTTGTAAAAACTAGTCGAATTATAATATATTTTGCTAGGTAATATAAATTAACACAGTATATACTGTTACTCGCTTTTAAACATAATATATTTGGAAATCAACACCAAATTAACAATAATTTATATTTTGTTTAAAGCTCTTGTATTTTTAGCAGATAAAGAAATAATCAAATATGAAATTCATTCCCTTTTAAACAATAGGAAATATAATAAATATTTGTAACTACAACTATATCAGCTCATTCACAGTGATCTTATCTCCACAACCGTTAAATTTTGAACGAAGTGTATTAATGAACTATACTAGGACACTAATTACCAAGAATGATAGTATAATGGTTAAAGATCTTTGCTATATAAAAAAAGCTCAATTAATAACCTATTATTCTACCTATTAGCATTTTTGACGTAGATGTCACAGATTCTGAAATATTTAACTCTCACTCTAAATAATTATCTTATGAACACTTGGATCCCAAATATAAACTTAAATATCTCCGAAATTATTAAGCCTACATCAATAAACAAAAAATATAATTAATTCCCAGTTAGTACTTTCTGTAATTGGTCTGTAACATTTTTTCGATAAAGTAATACTTTTCGAGATACTTGACGAAAGCCATTTGGAAATATCTTTTTTTTAAGCTAAAATCGCAACTTTGAAGTCGTTATAACTTAAAAACTATCAATTCATGTGAAAAATTGCATAGAACCTTTTCTTCTTAAAATTTGATTCTTTTTCATCTCCAATAAATATGTATTTTTAAGTGCCACCCCCTGAGAAGGGGTGGCATCCAGCCCCTATAAATTAGCAATCTCCGCACAATATAGAAACTTTCTGTGAAGCATTTGCTATTATTATACTGCCAAGAATGAATGAAATCCGTTCAATATGACATTATTCCGAAGTTAAAATCTCGTTACTGTACTATATCCAATGCTATGGAAAGGCACATAAAGAATTTTTATGTTTTATAAATACTACAGTCATTTGGTGCTCAAAAAAGAGGTTACCTGGGAAGTTTTCCGGGAGTTTTGAGAGTTGGTGATTTTATAGATTTCGATGTGCTCTTTCCGAATTTCTACTCACACCTCGTATCTTTGCCGTGTCCGCCGCCATATTGGAAAAATGGCGCCTAAAAACCGTTTTTTGACAATATCTCCTTTCCGATTCATTTTACGATAAAAACAGTTATATAATAAATTCAACTAGAGAAAATTTTCTATAATGTTTTTAATAACTTTTTTTTTTTGTAAAATGAATAGTTTTAGCGTACGAGCGCCACAAACCGTTATACATATACACCAACACGAAAAATAAAATGTATTAATGTACTCATGGTGCTGTGAAAATGAGTTTTTTGGCCAAAACGCATGTTGGAGTAGATTTTGCGGCGCTCGTACCCTAAAATTGTTCATTTTACAAAAAAAAGGTTATTAAAAAAGTCATAGGAAATTTTCTCTAGTTTAATTTATTATATAACTGTTTTTAAAGTAAAATGAATCGAAAAGGAGATATTGTCAAAAAACCGTTTTTAAGAGCCATTTTTCCAATATGACGGCGGAAGCGCCAAAGATACGAGGTGGCAAAGTAGAAATTCGGAAATAGCACATCGAAATCTATAAAATCACCAATTTTCAAAACTCTCGGAAAACTTCCCAGGTAAAACTACCAAATGACTATGCTAAAATATTATGGTTCCCTGGCGATGATTAATGAACCGAAACGTAAGAATATATAATGATTTTCATTTAAACTTACCGAAAAATCACACACATCAAGTTAATGTGATATCAACGGTCAAGAAGATAAAAATGTCTATGCAGACATGTGTTAGAATTGAATTGAATTATATACAGTATTCGGTTTGTTCATGGCATTTAACTTTTAAAATTAAATAGTTGTTTTAAAATAATTTAATTCCTCTTTGGTACAGTGACTTTCATCTTCTTTTAGATTTGTGAAGTAACTAGAATGAAATGATACGTCACTGCACTCACGTTAACTATTTCTTATGTGGTAAAAATTGTTTTCAATATCCCTTTGGTGATTGTATTGTTTATTTTTGAGTAGTTACTCCATTTTTACAATTATACGAATACCATTTCAACTTTACGCCCCCGTAAAATACACTAATAAGGTTTATATATACGCTATTCGTAAGAGATTCATTCGCTTTTAGAATTTTACGAATGTATTTCCGCTTTTTCTCCGAAAACTATCCCCTTTGGTATTAAACTGTTTTAATATTCTTTGCTACCAACGATGACAATTTTTAAGCTAATCACTAATTAGAATTTTGGCAAAATTTAATAATTTTGTACCTCAATGAAGTGGTTTATGTGGCACATGTTTGTCCGCTTATGGTATACATTTTGATTTAAATAAATTCCCTAATAATCTCACCTTATCGCAGTCTTCGTGTGCCATGAAATCCCCTTTACATTCAGCAGGATAATCAATGTCATTAGAGGAGCTTGTGGAAGACGACTCAGCAGACGGTACGGAAACCCCAGGTCCTTCTGTTGAGGGTACACTTGCTGGTTTTGCCGTTGTCGGTCTTCTTGTGGTGGACACAGTTGTGGTAGAGGCGTCAGGAAGCCATTGTCCTGGTTTTGGTGTAGTCATGATGGGTTTCGAACCATCAGCTGGAGGAGTACTGGGCGGTCTGGCCCATTCAGGCTGAAAAAATATAAGCATATTTTGTTTAAATCAGAAACAAATAATAAACATACAGGGGGTACGTAATGCTTGGTGATTTTTTGTTTTTAAAAATAAAATCTTTGCGTATGTTTACTAAGTTTTAAGTGTACTACATTTGACGTGATCCATTTTTTTGCTCCCTTTTTAGATAGAAGTTGCAGCTATTTTATTAATCAGAAAACTAACTTTTTTTTCATGATTCTTATAGAAAATTGATTTTTTACAGTGATTTTTTCGAATTTTAAAATTGACTGAAGAAAAATAGAATTAGTCAATTTTCCCTCAGTAGAAACGAGACAATAGGTCTATTCCTTTGCACTAAAAGTTTGGCACTGAGCTGCACTAGTGCAATTTTGTCTTTCTTTAACTTATGGTATCCATATTGATGCTATCTCTGTCACTCAAAATTAGTGTCACACTTCTTGTGCAAAGGAAAGGACCTAATGGAAAAAATATTTAAGCAGTTAAATTTTAACAAGCACCATGGGTGCTCTTAGAGCAGTGCATAGAAAATTTTAAGCAATAATACCACTGCACTTTCTTTAATTTAATTTTACCACCAATTTTAAACATTTATAAAAGAAATTCCCTGCTTTTCAATATCATTATTTCCTTCAGTGTAAAAACGACAATAGGCGGAAAAACAAGAACAAACGAATTAGGCATTAAAATAAAAAAAAAATAGAGAAAAGAGGAAGGGCTATTACCAATTTTAACCCTCGCTGTAAGCGACAACGAACAAACGAAAGGAACTGATAATCAATCACGAATAAAAGATTTGTCTTTAAAAAATTGTTCCATTTTGAAATTATGGGGCTAACTTCAGGAGGTATGGTCATAGTAAGGACGGAGTGCAGTATTATATTTGAAAAACAAACCTACCTCCTTGTCTTGTGATAGTTGTTTAAATGCCATCGCTTTTAGAAACACTATTATGCAAGCTATTATTGTACTTCTATATAGAAGGATAGATCCGGGTTTGTAATGCATGGAGATTCGGATCTATCAGAGTCTACGGACCCACATACCAGGTGGCCACGAGTCAATGCACGCCTCCATTTTTTTTTATTGTTTTTGAAGTGACCTCAACTATTTTTTCTTAAATATAATGACTATATTTTTTTATGGTTTCTTATTAAGCACAAAAATCTTAGTACAACAGTTTTTTGCCATTTAAAAAAATTAGAAAAGTAAGTGAGATACGAACAATTTTTTTATTTTCTCAAATGAACGCGACGGACGTAAGAAAATTACTAAGTAGTCTATGGAAATTATTAGTAAGTCATTTTCATTTTCATTTCCGTCCTGTGGGGTTCTATGGAAATTTTTTTAACGGGACCGTGATATTCTCTTTTTTAATCAGAAATAATGATTCATAAACTTTAATTTTTTGGCCATTAATCATTTTTTTTATTATTACGATATCCTTCGTAATAATAAAAGTATTTTTAAAAGGCAAATACAAATTAAACAAGAAATAAATTTAATAAAACGTAACAACCATGAATAAATAAAATAACAACATTATTTAAAACCTAAATTATAATAAACCATCATAAAAATTGTTCAAACTGTTCACAATTTAGATTAATACACAGAGTAGCGCCACTTATTGTTGCATGCCTAACATTCTGTAGTTATTGAGGTGTTTTTTGTGCAATTTCGAGTCTAACTCTCTTCTTCCAGGTCTTGCCTCGTGATTGGAGCAGTCGCGTCAAATGCATCCAAATAAAAAAATCGTCCAGGGTTAAGTCAGGAGACTTTGCAGGCCACTTTGCAGGCCATCTGACTGGACCATGGGTCCCAATCCAACGATCTGGAAATAATTCATTTAGGCAATCACAACAATAACATTATGTGGTCCAGCTCCGTCTTGTTGGAAATAAACCTCGTCAGTATTGTTAATGGGAATTTGAATAATCTGTGGAATTATTATATTTTGGAGAAATTCTAGATATTCTAGTCCAGTTAGATCTTTGGCAAATATTATAGGAGCTACCATATGGTCGCCCAGTACGCCTAACGAAACAATTAAGCCAAGCTGCTCCTGGAACCACCCTTATCTTATAATGTGAGGATTTTCAATTGAACAATATCGAACGTTGTGCCTCTTAAACAACCCAAAGTTTGTAAATCTCGATTCATCAGAGAACAAAATGTTTTTGATAAAATTCTCATTTTTTAGTTGACGGAACTGTAACCAATTACAAAGGTTATTCTTCGTTGATAATCATTCTCTACAAAAATTGTTGCAATTGATATTTATAAGAACGATAGTTGTGTTTCTTTAAAATTTTCCTGGCTGGTTCTTTGGAAACTGGTAATTCATGTTTAATTTGTCTTATCAAAGTAATTGGGTCAACATGCACTAAAGCTAATAAATTAATTCCCGTGTCGTCATTCACAATAAATCACTCTTCAACTTCCATATCAGGTTCAGTTCAATTGATGCTCCAACCGAGCGAAATAGTTTCTCGGAGGTTGCCTTCTTTCTGGATATCTCTGTCCATACGGAGTTTGTGCTCTAGTTAAAAATTCTAACCTGGTCTCCGTGTCTCAACATGTCAACTTTTTCATCTCTTGATTCTTTTTAAGCCATTTTATGTTAAATTAGTTGTTTATAACAGATCAATACACTTACTTCAGATAATCAGTGAGTAATGTCAAGAATAATTCAATTGTTGCGAATGTTTGTCATTTTCATGGCTATCTGCAATTTTGTATTTAAATGTAGATGGGTACCTTATTAAAATTATCTGTTGGCGCTTACCATTTAAAAACACTATTATTATTACGTTAAGAAATGATTAATGGCGAAAAAATTAAAAGTTTATGAATCATTATAACTGATTAATAAAAGAAAATAGCAGAAAATAGCAAAAGAAATTGTCCATAGGACGAAAATGAAAATGAAATTCTGCCTTTCGAGAAAAACCTAAGAATAATCGTACCTATCAGTAATTCAAATAACTATTTTGTTCTTTACAGACAAGTCTACAATTTTACTAATAATTTCCTTAGTCTACTTAGTAATTTTCTTACGTCGCGTGTCGCCTTCATCTGACACGGCCATTTTGAAAAAAATTAAAAATTGCTCGGATTTCACTTATTTTTTGAAATTTTTCAAATCTGTACTTAGAATTTTATGCTTAATAAGAAACCATAAAAAAAATATAGACATTCTATTTAAGAAAAAAAATTGATTACTTCCTGTTGAGCCGGAAGTGTTATTTTCGTTCCTGTCAGTTTACGAGTAGCCCACTTTTGTCTAATTTATGTGTACCAAAAACGAAATTTTTAATTTAAAAAACAACCAAAAAATTGGAGGCGTACATTGACTCGTGGCCACCCGTTTTATAAAGATGATGATGATATTTCCGCTTTTATGTATCTCGCGTAGTCTTCAGGCATTAACTCTATAAGAAATATGTGAATTACAGTTTGAAGGAGGCCATTGAGAAACACGCATACACACGATGTTCCAAAATAATCATCAACTTAGTCACTTTCTTTTAGAACTTTAAAATGCTATATACCAAAGGAGAACAGATTTGAATTTTCAGCTTGCTAAATAGATACAAAGCTGTAACTAAGATACATACAGTATATTGGCATTGCGTTTATTCATCTTTATAGTAAATTTTGAAAAATAGATAATTTAGGATCTTTGTTTTTTTTTTTTTGTTTTGCTATAGGTAAATTTAGTTTTTGTCATTTACATTGAGTAAATAACGGTTGGAAAATGCCTTCTTTTATTTAAATCTAGTTTTCATAAAAGTCAGATAAATTCACTTTATGATGTGCTTCCTAGATTCATATTCTGATATATGGATCTTGTATCTTCTTAAACATTTGACAAAGGACCCCACACAAAACCAATCATGGACATGGAATTCACTAAAATTGATATGTTGTTGTTTTTGTCATTCTGATCAAAAGCTTCACTGGGCACATCATTCTGCTATGGCTAGTAATAGTCGTTTAACAAAAGGTAATATCCATTTATGCATCTATTTATGTCTGTGGGCCTTAAGGGGACCAGAGACTCATTTCGGGATGGAGAGAATAGGCGGATCCAGAAGGGAGACATAAGTTTAATTAAAAATTTACTTCGGGTTACGCTAACTAGACCAATCGTCAGGCAGTTCAACATGCGTAAATACCGTTTTAAATCGGACGAAAAGATTTTACTGTTGGAACCAGTTCATTATAGGCCTGTTTTAGACAACACCCCCAATTTTGCGTCAGTATCGCTTAAAAATCATTTTTTTGCCAATATCTAAGTGGACTATGAAGTGCACTACTATTTCACATGCAATAATACTTCAGTCGAGATACAGCGCGGATGCGATACGACTTGATTTTCCCCGCCTATAACTCCAAGAATATTAATACCACGTAAAAATGTGTTTGAACCATTTCGAAAACGAATTTACTTATCTTTAAATTTGATGGCCATTTTTTTTGTAGGACCATTTAGAACCGAGATATTGGTAAAAAAATGATTTTTAAGCGATACTGACGCAAAATTGGGGGTGTTGTCTAAAACAGGCCTATAATGAACTGGTTCCAACAGTAAAATCTTTTCGTCCGATTTAAAACGGTATTTACGCATGTTGAACTGCCTGACGATTGGTCTAGTTAGCGTAACCCGAAGTAAATTTTTAATTAAACTTATGTCTCCCTTCTGGATCCGCATATTCTCTCCATCCCGAAATGAGTCTCTGGTCCCCTTAAGGCCCACAGACATAAATAGATGCATAAATGGATATTACCTTTTGTTAAACGACTATTACTAGCCATAGCAGAATGATGTGCCCAGTGAAGCTTTTGATCAGAATGACAAAAACAACAACATATCAATTTTAGTGAATTCCATGTCCATGATTGGTTTTGTGTGGGGTCCTTTGTCAAATGTTTAAGAAGATACAAGATCCATATATCAGAATATGAATCTAGGAAGCACATCATAAAGTGAATTTATCTGACTTTTATGAAAACTAGATTTAAATAAAAGAAGGCATTTTCCAACCGTTATTTACTCAATGTAAATGACAAAAACTAAATTTACCTATAGCAAAACAAAAAAAAAAAAACAAAGATCCTAAATTATCTATTTTTCAAAATTTACTATAAAGATGAATAAACGCAATGCCAATATACTGTATGTATCTTAGTTACAGCTTTGTATCTATTTAGCAAGCTGAAAATTCAAATCTGTTCTCCTTTGGTATATAGCATTTTAAAGTTCTAAAAGAAAGTGACTAAGTTGATGATTATTTTGGAACATCGTGTGTATGCGTGTTTCTCAATGGCCTCCTTCAAACTGTAATTCACATATTTCTTATAGAGTTAATGCCTGAAGACTACGCGAGATACATAAAAGCGGAAATATCATCATCATCTTTATAAAACGGGTGGCCACGAGTCAATGTACGCCTCCAATTTTTTGGTTGTTTTTTAAATTAAAAATTTCGTTTTTGGTACACATAAATTAGACAAAAGTGGGCTACTCGTAAACTGACAGGAACGAAAATAACACTTCCGGCTCAACAGGAAGTAATCAATTTTTTTTCTTAAATAGAATGTCTATATTTTTTTTATGGTTTCTTATTAAGCATAAAATTCTAAGTACAGATTTGAAAAATTTCAAAAAATAAGTGAAATCCGAGCAATTTTTAATTTTTTTCAAAATGGCCGTGTCAGATGAAGGCGACACGCGACGTAAGAAAATTACTAAGTAGACTAAGGAAATTATTAGTAAAATTGTAGACTTGTCTGTAAAGAACAAAATAGTTATTTGAATTACTGATAGGTACGATTATTCTTAGGTTTTTCTCGAAAGGCAGAATTTCATTTTCATTTTCGTCCTATGGACAATTTCTTTTGCTATTTTCTGCTATTTTCTTTTATTAATCAGTTATAATGATTCATAAACTTTTAATTTTTTCGCCATTAATCATTTCTTAACGTAATAATAATAGTGTTTTTAAATGGTAAGCGCCAACAGATAATTTTAATAAGGTACCCATCTACATTTAAATACAAAATTGCAGATAGCCATGAAAATGACAAACATTCGCAACAATTGAATTATTCTTGACATTACTCACTGATTATCTGAAGTAAGTGTATTGATCTGTTATAAACAACTAATTTAACATAAAATGGCTTAAAAAGAATCAAGAGATGAAAAAGTTGACATGTTGAGACACGGAGACCAGGTTAGAATTTTTAACTAGAGCACAAACTCCGTATGGACAGAGATATCCAGAAAGAAGGCAACCTCCGAGAAACTATTTCGCTCGGTTGGAGCATCAATTGAACTGAACCTGATATGGAAGTTGAAGAGTGATTTATTGTGAATGACGACACGGGAATTAATTTATTAGCGCTTTAGTGCATGTTGACCCAATTACTTTGATAAGACAAATTAAACATGAATTACCAGTTTCCAAAGAACCAGCCAGGAAAATTTTAAAGAAACACAACTATCGTTCTTATAAATATCAATTGCAACAATTTTTGTAGAGAATGATTATCAACGAAGAATAACCTTTGTAATTGGTTACAGTTCCGTCAACTAAAAAATGAGAATTTTATCAAAAACATTTTGTTCTCTGATGAATCGAGATTTACAAACTTTGGGTTGTTTAAGAGGCACAACGTTCGATATTGTTCAATTGAAAATCCTCACATTATAAGATAAGGGTGGTTCCAGGAGCAGCTTGGCTTAATTGTTTCGTTAGGCGTACTGGGCGACCATATGGTAGCTCCTATAATATTTGCCAAAGATCTAACTGGACTAGAATATCTAGAATTTCTCCAAAATATAATAATTCCACAGATTATTCAAATTCCCATTAACAATACTGACGAGGTTTATTTCCAACAAGACGGAGCTGGACCACATAATGTTATTGTTGTGATTGCCTAAATGAATTGTTTCCAGATCGTTGGATTGGGACCCATGGTCCAGTCAGATGGCCTGCAAAGTGGCCTGCAAAGTCTCCTGACTTAACCCTGGACGATTTTTTTATTTGGATGCATTTGACGCGACTGCTCCAATCACGAGGCAAGACCTGGAAGAAGAGAGTTAGACTCGAAATTGCACAAAAAACACCTCAATAACTAGAGAATGTTAGACATGCAACAATAAGTGGCGCTACTCTGTGTATTAATCTAAATTGTGAACAGTTTGAACAATTTTTATGATGGTTTATTATAATTTAGGTTTTAAATAATGTTGTTATTTTATTTATTCATGGTTGTTACGTTTTATTAAATTTATTTCTTGTTTAATTTGTATTTGCCTTTTAAAAATACTTTTATTATTACGAAGGATATCGTAATAATAAAAAAAATGATTAATGGCCAAAAAATTAAAGTTTATGAATCATTATTTCTGATTAAAAAAGAGAATATCACGGTCCCGTTAAAAAAATTTCCATAGAACCCCACAGGACGGAAATGAAAATGAAAACGACTTACTAATAATTTCCATAGACTACTTAGTAATTTTCTTACGTCCGTCGCGTTCATTTGAGAAAATAAAAAAATTGTTCGTATCTCACTTACTTTTCTAATTTTTTTAAATGGCAAAAAACTGTTGTACTAAGATTTTTGTGCTTAATAAGAAACCATAAAAAAATATAGTCATTATATTTAAGAAAAAATAGTTGAGGTCACTTCAAAAACAATAAAAAAAAAATGGAGGCGTGCATTGACTCGTGGCCACCTGGTATGTGGGTCCGTAGACTCTGATAGATCCGAATCTCCATGCATTACAAACCCGGATCTATCCTTCTATATAGAAGTACAATAATAGCTTGCATAATAGTGTTTCTAAAAGCGATGGCATTTAAACAACTATCACAAGACAAGGAGGTAGGTTTGTTTTTCAAATATAATACTGCACTCCGTCCTTACTATGACCATACCTCCTGAAGTTAGCCCCAAAATTTCAAAATGGAACAATTTTTTAAAGACAAATCTTTTATTCGTGATTGATTATCAGTTCCTTTCGTTTGTTCGTTGTCGCTTACAGCGAGGGTTAAAATTGGTAATAGCCCTTCCTCTTTTCTCTATTTTTTTTTTATTTTAATGCCTAATTCGTTTGTTCTTGTTTTTCCGCCTATTGTCGTTTTTACACTGAAGGAAATAATGATATTGAAAAGCAGGGAATTTCTTTTATAAATGTTTAAAATTGGTGGTAAAATTAAATTAAAGAAAGTGCAGTGGTATTATTGCTTAAAATTTTCTATGCACTGCTCTAAGAGCACCCATGGTGCTTGTTAAAATTTAACTGCTTAAATATTTTTTCCATTAGGTCCTTTCCTTTGCACAAGAAGTGTGACACTAATTTTGAGTGACAGAGATAGCATCAATATGGATACCATAAGTTAAAGAAAGACAAAATTGCACTAGTGCAGCTCAGTGCCAAACTTTTAGTGCAAAGGAATAGACCTATTGTCTCGTTTCTACTGAGGGAAAATTGACTAATTCTATTTTTCTTCAGTCAATTTTAAAATTCGAAAAAATCACTGTTAAAATCAATTTTCTATAAGAATCATGAAAAAAAAGTTAGTTTTCTGTGAAATAGTAGTGCACTTCATAGTCCACTTAGATATTGGCAAAAAAATTATTTTTAAGCGATATTGCTCCAAAATTGGGGGTGTTCCGGAAGACAGGCGAGGGGGAAAAATTAGTATGTCTAAAAGAGGCTTATAAGTAACTGGTTCCAACACTAAAATCTTTTGCCTGATTTAAAACGATGTTAATCTGCCTGACGACTGGCATAAACGTCGACGGCAATAACAATATATTTAAATATAACATCTTATCTACAAATTTTCCTATCGCGTCCTGGTTACGTAAGGTTAAGATATCAATAGTTTGCTTTTTGTAGGTTTCGTTTGCAGCTATATATTCTTTTGTTACTTCCAAGTTACGTCAGGTTAAGAGCTCGCTAGTTTGGTTTGATTTGTATAACTTCCTATTATGAGTGAGTTACGTAATGTTAAAAGCTTGTTAGTTTACTACCCTTGTGTAGGTATGGCTCGATCTATATATTGTCTCATCACTCCCAGGCTGCGTTAGGTTAGGAGTTTCACATTTTTGATGAGCAAAAGAAAGAAAGATTTGAACCTCGTTTTATTATAGAAAGAAGTCAGTTCATAAATTTTTTTTGATCATCCAAAATATGAAAAACATACAAATCACCCTCATCCCCACCCCCGGTTGTGGTATGCCCTCCATTCCGAATTGAATTCCCTAATCCACCCGTGAGGCTCACACATAAATACACGCATAAGTAGATTAATTATTTTGCTAAACGACTATTACTGTTTTCGAGATTTTTAAACTTTAAAATGTAGTTCTAAAACTAGTCATAGTAGAATGTTCTGCCCCACTTTTGATCAGAATAACAAAAACTACGTCAAAATTTTAGCATATTTCACGTAAGTCTATTTTCGACTATTTATTTAATTACAAATTGAAATTAAATTATCTTACCCTTGGAGTGGTAGAGAAATTTGGTTCTGGCACATTGTATTCCTTCATGTTGGCATGAAGAATATGTATTAGTACATTTTTTGGTCCGCAAAGTCCATGAAAGTCGTCCATGTCGATGGCCCACGTCATCGCACCTCCATATCCCTTAGACTTGATCCAATCCATTTTGATTTGTACTGATTCTGGATCTTCATAGCCAACCCACTGAGTTCCTATAAAAATATGATATCTATATTTATCAGCTAACAGTATTTATGCTTAAGATAGTAATTAGATGTATGTTTGGTTACTTACTAGTTAACAAATAAATTCAAATAATGTCTTGGATTTTTATAAAGGTAAAATGTAAAAATAATGCCCTAACAGATATCACAAAATTCTAACCCGGTATACTTTTTTCACTCAAAGCGTATCGAGTTTTTTTCTTTGGTAATAGTATCAACTGCATGTAAATATTATTTCCCTTCATCGTTATTAAATTAATTATTTTTAGGTGTCAGTATATTTGTCACTACAGGTATTGCAGATTTTTTCCTTGACAATTGTGTCGACTAGATGTATGCTACATTATTCTCCTTGATCACAATTTTTCTTTTTTTAGGACGTGTGGGGTACACATTTTTCATTAAAAATGTAATAGATTTCTTTCTTGGTAATACAGTAAACTAAATGTCAAATATTATTTTCCTCCATTAAATATTTCTTTTTAGATATAGCGTAAACACATCGGACTAGAACCAGTGTTTGGCATATCGGCAAGCACTGCGAAAACAACTATCTTAGCTTGGGCCAAGAGGAAAATCCTCCAGTACTGGCAAGAACTACTAGGATTAGTTTACTTAAAGGAGTTTGTTACATACCCTCTGAAATCAAGAACTAAAAAACTACTAGAGTTAAATAGGTTGCACCTAAGAACTCTAGTTGGCCTATACACTGGGCATTGCAGACTAAATCACCATTTGCACAGACTCGGAATAGCGGACAACGCTGAATGCCGACTGTGTTTGAAGGTGGATGAAACGGCAGTGCACGTTCTATGTCCTGCTGCAGAAAAAACAGGTTCTCACTTTTTGGCAACTGCCAGAAGACCTGGACAACCTCTCACCCAATAAGGTACCTAGTCGACTTTATTAAAAAGCTGAACCTATTGGGTGAAATATAATTAGGAGTGGGCGACAATAGACCAGATGGTTGCAGTGGAGGGTCTGTTACTAGCCCACTCACATATCAACCTAACCTAACCTAAACTAAACACATAGAGACGACATACGAAACAGGCTAGTGGAGTTGAAAGACTTTAATTTTGATAATCTATATAATCTGGAACGCAAAAGTCCGAAGAAATTTAGGAGTCATATTTTCACAATTAGAATATTTTCGGTAAGCGAAGGATGTAACCTCAAATTAAGAAAGATATATAGATGAATTATTCTGGCTGGTTGCGCGTAACATAGACAACTTGTTTATTGTTCCTTACATTGGAATAACCTTTATATATATAAGAGTAGATTAAGGTAGAGAAACTTATTGTTCAAGAAAGATTCAGATTTTAGTATAGACATACTTCAATATTTCCATTTTTATTTAGTAACATATTTTGTAACAGTTCTATTCAAGTAGTATACTTTTAGTCACAATATAGTCAAGAACAGCAATTGAGTATTTTATTGCCTTTTAAATCTTTAATGCGTTTGTCTAACTACGCTTCTGTTATGTCGAGCTTATCAGAAACCCTTCGTCTTCCCTCATCTTCTTATATTATGTCAGTAATATTTCACCAAATAAATATGAATCTTAACAGCATATTTTTTTTCTTTTGGTGTCCGGACACAGTGGCGTCGAGGGCAACGAAGAAGCAGACCGTTTGGCGGCTGAAGGAGCAAAAACTCCTTCCCTGGCCCGGAGTCAGCGTTCGGTCTGCCAAGAAGTCTGATTCAATCAAAACTGCAAGACTGGCACAGTTTAACAACTAATGAGCTCAGGCCCATATAAAGGGGTCTTCGACTAACTCTACCATAAAGTGGCTGCTTGGGCTCGATAGAGAACGATTGAGATGGATAGTAGGCCTGCTAATAGGACACTGTCCTCTCAACAAGCAACTACAGACAATGTGGTTAAAAGATGATCCTAGTTGTCGGATGTGCCTAGTGGAGGATGAAACCATCACTCATATTCTATGCTATTGTGCAGCAATAGGAGCGTAAAGGGGTATTTCGGAGGGCAGTTTCTACAGCCGGATAAATTACGGGATCTACCCTGGAAAGGACTGCTTTTCTTCATGGGAGCACTGTTCTTTTCTAGAGGATCCTAAATGTCTCGAACGTACAATGGGCTGATAGGCCAGAGTACTGCGGATCTTCAGATCTGCTCGCGTTTCTAATAATAACAACATATTTCATGATTTTAACTAAACAGTTACCTTTGTAAGCATATGGTACTTTTCCTTGCTCATCCCATTTCTTAGTCCATCCTGAATCCTTGTTGAGCACCTCAGTACATATCTAAAAAGTAGAATTAATACAGATGATTTATGAATGACTGAGATATGATGATTGGTGCGATTTAAACAAATATCAAGTTTTATGTTTACCTCATAGTAGGCTAAAAATCCAGTAGCATTAGTATAAGGTCCTGGTTCTCCACCTCCAGCTTCTTTGTTGATGTATGTCCCAGGGTTGTAATTTTTATTCCCTGCGCTTAAAGTATAGGATCTCCCATAGAATGGAATACCAACAACTAGTTTCTTTGGTGAACAACCATAATCGACCCATAATTGCAAACCATCGTTCTAAAAAGCACAGTGATTTTTTAGTTTAATGATTATTGTAAATGTAAAATGCAATAGTTTAATTTCACAGGTACGCAAAAATGTACTAAGGGCCAGACCACCATATTCTTAGTCCGAATCTGACGTTATAATTGCTCCATCATATCACAGTTTCTTTCTAACCTTAAAAAATAGCTGATAATTCTAAAAAGTCGCTATTTTCCAATGTCGTGGTTAAACCAGTTCATTTCATGTTTACACGGAAATATCTAAAACCGTATCTTAATATTCCCTTTTACTTTGAAGACATGCTACTTCAAAATTTTCATAGAAATTTACATAAAAGTTTTAAGTGGCCGGCAGTTTATATAATTGTCCAGTATTCCTTAAGCAATAGAAAACAACTTAATACTTACTACATTCAGTTTCTCATATGCCCATTGATCATGTGGTCTCTTATAAAGAGGACTGTGAGTGTCGGCGAAACCAGCCCAATTTCCTCTTAAATCATATGACATCACGTGAATAGCATCTAGTAATCTAGAATTAAAAAAAAAAACTACAGTATTTTTTCATCATTGTATTGACATCATTCTCATAGAAATATTGGCTATTAACTATTATGGCATGTTATTTGATATCTTTAATATCGCTACTTCGATGATATTAAATAGTTCCGCTTCATTAATTATCTAATTTGACCTAAGACCAGAAAATAGGTTGAAGGCACAAAGCTAAAGTCCTATATACTCGTCCATATAAGGTTACAGTATTTACCAATGAGGAATGCAAAGCAGGCCTGATTATAATCAGAACATTGTTTGGTGCACCGTTTTATACCAAAATTTTGATATGATAAAACACAACAGACTTGATTTCTCATTCGTCAGTATTCTACATATTGAAAAGTTGACATGCACCATGGGGTTCAACGCGTAAACATTATGACGTACACACAGTAAACATCACAAGTGTATTTTGTGCATGATTGATTTTAATTGCCGTTTCTTGTCTTCCTTCTTTAGCTTGGTTTATTAAAATTTCTTTTTTAGCATTTAAACGCTGCTGTTTTAATGCGCAAAAGTATAGTTTGAACTGTAGTAGTTTTACCCCGTATCAAATCTGTGACCTATCTTTGAATACGGTTACATGACGATGGATTGGGAGACAACGTATCTGAAGCCATTAGAGAGTATACAGAAACGTATAATTAAAATAATATATGGTAAACACTTACGTTTCCCGTCAGAAGCTTTGTTTCAAGGTTCTAATCTTTTTAACATTAAACAATTATATTACTATAGTTGCCTTATTCACCAATATAAAGTTAAGAATAATTCGGCATATGTCTCTCATGATTACAACACTAGATGCAGGGAACTGGGCTATTTAAAAACAGAACGAAAGGTGAAAACAATAGGACAAAAGTTTTTTGGATATATCGGTATTAAACTATACAACAGGTTACCTAAATGTGTAAAGGATAGTAACAATATACACAAATTCAAAACATTTGTAAAGAATTGGATTAAAGCAGAAGGGACAAGTATATATACAGAATAAAGAAAATAAAAAAAAAATTAAATAAAAAATGTATATATCTACATGTGGGTATATATGTATGTGTGTGTGTATATGTGTGTATATATATGTGTGTATATATATATGTATATATATATATGTATATATATATATGTATGTATGTATGTATGTGTGTATATGTGTGTGTATATATGTATATATATAATTAAACACCAAAAATGGGTTTAAGTTTTTGTCTTTTTTTTTAAGTATGTTTTTTGGGGGTTTTAGTTTGTTATTACCAAAACATATTTTAGTTGTTAATATACTTTGGAAAAAATGTAAAAAAAATATATATAAGTATATAAATAAACAAAAATAAAAAAAAAATAAGACTAAAATTATACTAGGTTAGAAGTTAGTTTAACAGAGAATTGGATTGTAAACACTTCCAAATTGTTGTGTATGAATGATTGGGTAGTGCACTCAAGTTTTTATCTAAAAACTTCCGCACTTATTGAATTATTTATATTCATCAAGTTTGTAAGGTAAAACTGTTTTTTCTGTATTAGTATATCTATTGATATTCATTTCATTTTTTGTATTATACACTAATATTATATATATATCTTGGAATATAAATAAATTATTATAAAAAAATTATTATATAAATGGGCCGCATTGCACCTTATTATATTACTATAATGATACCTCACGGTTATGCAAGAATATGCAACAGATCTTCATCAGGCTTTGTAGTGGGCTTAAACCCTCTAACAATAAATTTGAATTTGTTATAAAAGTAGTAGTAGTGAAATTTTTATTGGAAAAATCGTTTCTAAAGTGATCATGGGGCAGAAAATGTTTGGTAGCTACGAATGCTAATTTCACTATATTATATTACGACCGAAATACTTAATTTAGTTGGTGTAGACCAGGCAAATTTCAATGTAAAATGGGTTTGGCGTGAACTATTTGGGGACAGTTATTTGTTTATTGCAATGGATAGCTCTATTAATGTAGGATAAGTACAAAAAATCCCGACGTGAGCTAAAGCCGCCATTTAGAAAAAATGACCACCAGAGACATTTTTTTTAAAATCATATATCTTAGTAACCGTTGCTCCGATTTTAGATTTCTTTTTTTGTTCCATTCCTCACTTCACATTTTACAGAAAGTATGATTACATATTTTACGATGAATTAAACGATAAACTTAGTAAATTAAAAAAAGTTTAAATATTACGGAAATTTAAACTTTTGTAAACTCGAGACGTTTGTGCGGAAATTTCTAGCCAATTTTCGAAAAAATAATTTTAATGAAAGTTCTAGAGCACACAATTAGCTTTCATTTGTTTTTTGACCGATGTTACTAACTCAAATATTAACGGAGTAATAGTTATTTATATATAAAATTGTAATCATTTTTAATAATGTACATTAAGGTATAAAGGGTGTCCAGTTAGTGTTATCTCGGAAGATTGCGCAAAACGGCTAACTTTATAAAAAAAACTTCTTAACAAAACTTTCAATGTTTCGTCTCTACTAAAACTTAAAATTATTTTCAATTATACAAGGTGTCACAAAAACGAGTCACACAAGAAAGTATAATTTTTTTAAATAGAACAGCCTGTATTTCCTTAGCACCAGTTAAGCTTCCAAAGGCCCTCTATTACATCCTAAAATATTTTGCCAAGTTATTTTTTTGTTTTTTTTTTTTTTGGACAGTTTACAAACATTTTTGATTGGCATATCTCCGCGATTTATTAATCATTATTTCTAAAAATGTGGGATGTTGTTTGATAATGATGTATTTACTGAAAAAATTTTTGAAATAAATCTTTAGTATATCGGGTGTCCAAAATATTTGCGTACATTTCTTGATATTTAATTATTATTTTTCTCATTTTTTTTTAATGGAATGCCTAGGTATACTGTTTTACATGAATGAATAAAACGTACAATTCCTCACATTTTAATATCTTTTTATTTGTGTTTCAAACGTTTTTTGAGATGATTATATCAAATAATTTTTGTGTAAATTAAGGTGCTCTTTATTTTAGCATTAAAATCTATATTTTGTTTTACATTTTTTTCAATTTTTTTAAATGGAATACCTATAATTTTATTAAATGGATGAGTAACGATTACAATTTCTCTCATTTTGATATCGTACACTTTCTTTTATGAACGGTCCTTGAGCAATCATTTTTTTTCACGATATTGAAGCTAACCTAACAACTGCTCAAAATGTCGACCATTCTGATTCAGGTAACATTGAGGTCTCTTGATAAATGAGCGCTTTACACAGTGTAACATGTCAACATTTATACGATTGAAACACCGACAAATCCTTTCCATCATATCTTCTCAAGTCGTTGGTTCTACTTTATAAACGTCTGACTTCAAAAATTCCCAAAGAAAAAAACCCACTGAAGTCAGGTCGGGTGACTTAGACGGCCATGTAACGAGACCTAACCTAATTTAATATAATAATAAATTAGATATTTATTAAAATATTTTACCTCCTCTTCCTATCCACCTTCCAGGAAACTGATTACTAATGGCCTGACGAACATTTCTACTAAAATGTGGTGGTACACCCCCAAGTTGTAACCACATATTATTTGTATTGTAATCAGAAATATGCTCGATTACTTGTGGAAACGTATTTTGCATAAAATCTAAGAAGACTGCTCCATTCACATTTCCCTCAAAAAAGCGAGGATGAATAACATAATCATTTAAACTCTGGTTTTGATTTTTCTGTGCAACATGAGGGTTTTTTCTCTGGCATAATAATGGAAATTATGCCTATTCACAAGTCCGTTGGGATGAAATGTTGATTCATCCGTGAACAATACAAATTTGAAAAATTCTTCATTTTCTCCAATTTGGTTTTGAGCCCACTGGCAAAAATTTAATCTACGATTTAAATCCACATCCCAAAGCTCTTGATGCAGCTGAGCTCGATAGGGGTGAAACTTATTTTTACGAAGACATAGGGAAACACTAGATTTACTGACCTCTAAATCCCTACTTAACTCCCGGACACTTGCCGTAGGATTTTCGATTACCGCTAAAGTTACAGAGAGCTCATTTTCTTCATTACAATACATTTCGTCGTCTCGCCTTCTTCTCATATGCAAAATTTCCAGTACGTTCAAAACGTTCTTTCAAATTTTCTAGAGACCTCACATCAGGACATAGGGATATTTTTAACCATACACTCTTGATGCCAATACACAATTTCCATCACATTCACCAATAACATAACGTTTATCATAGATATTAAATCTTATTGACAATAACTATAATTCGTATTTTTAAATATTAACAATATCAATTAATCACGATAATCTTAAACACATTAGAAAAATGTCATAGAGTGAAAAACAAACGCAAATCAAAAGACCAAAGCCATACTAGATTTTAATGCTAAAATAAAAAGCACCTCAATTTAAGCAAAACTTATTTGAAATAATCATATCTTAAAAACAGTGTGAAATAAAAATTAAGTGTATAATATTAGAATATGGGGAATTTTATGCTTTATTCATCCATGTAAAAAATATAGGCATTCCATTTAAAAAATAATAATTAAATAACAAGAAATGTAAACAAATATTTTGGACACCCGGTATAATAATATTTTATTTCAAAAATGTTTTTCAGTAAATGCATCATTACCGAATAATATCCTACATTTTTAGAAAAAACAATTAATAAATCGCGGAGATATGGTAGTCAAAGAATGGTTTTTAATTTGCCAAAAAAACAGGAAAAAAACTATAACTTGGCAACTCTGCATCCGATTGGCAAAATATTTTAGGGTGTAATTAAGGGCCCTTAGAGGTTTAAGTGGCGCCAAAAAATTAGAGGGTATTCCATTAAAAAAATTATACATTCTTGTGTAATTCCTTTTTGTGACACCTTGTATAATTGAAAACAATTTCACGTTGTAGTAGAGATCAAACATTGAAAGTTTTGTTAAAAGAGTTTTTTTATAAAGTTACCCGTTTTCGTACAATCTTCCGAGGAAGCACTAACTGGACACCTTGTATATTTCCAAGAACTCAAGTCTTACTTTCTTCAGTTATCTTCTATTTTATGCCGAAAGATGTAATAACACTTTCGAATGTACATAAAAAGGGGAAGAGAACAAAAAAAGAAATCTAAAATCGGAGCAATGGTTACTGAGATATGTCCTTCTAAAAGAAACGGTTCTGGCGGCCATTTTTTCCAAATGATGGCTTTAGCTCACATTGGGGTTTTTCGAGACTTTTATATCCTCATTCTACATGAATAAAGCTATCCATTTCGATAAAGAAATAGCTGTCCCCAGATAGTTCATACTCAAAACTGGATTTGCCTGCACTATACATCTGCTGGACAAACTTCAAGTAATATGCTCTGAGTGCGGTATAATTGTAAATTACAGCGAAACGAATATTATGATTATGTAGACTGAGGAAATGAAAACTACCCACGCACATTATGGATTGGGAGTATGAGGTAGTAAAGAAGATGGCATACCTTGCTGTTCTTAAGGACAGTACTGGCAACTGCGAATATTAAATTCGACGAAGAATACAGTTGGCAAGATCAACAAGTGCTCAGTTGAGTAGAATTTGACGCTACATAATTGTCACAAAGATCAGACTTGCCAACCTCCCAGTTTTCTCCAATTTTCTTTAAACCAAAAATTAAGGAGCCTGACGGCATAAGAATGCTTTTGAGAAGTAGGTTTGGAGACGTTTGTTACGAACTTTCACAAAGCGACTCTTCAGAATCGTATTCTTCCAAATCCCATAAGCGCTAATAGGTACGTGAGCTGGGTTTAGACAGGTTAGTTTTACCCTACTGATGACTCTTCGTTGCGATAGTAATCCTGCTCAATACGAGAGGAACCACAGGTTCGGATATTTGGTTCACGCACTCGCTCGAGCGGGTCGTGCGAAGCTACCATCTGTGGAATTATGCCTAAGGCCATATCCTTTCTAGTCGAAGGTGGCAGCGATAT
The DNA here is from genome assembly GCA_936432065.2 of Rutpela maculata. Classification (NCBI taxonomy): domain Eukaryota; kingdom Metazoa; phylum Arthropoda; class Insecta; order Coleoptera; family Cerambycidae; genus Rutpela; species Rutpela maculata. The sequence goes on along the minus strand of OW386287.2, from coordinate 166,839,938 downwards.
CTCTTGGAGTTCCGAGAGTCGAAAGGCTCAAAACAGTGTGACTTTACAAAATGTTATACGGATGTAATCAAGTAGCAGATGGAAAAGAGCTTTGATGAAGTGTGCATCTAGTAGGTAACCGTGTATCAAAACGAGTACATTGTTGTTGATTATTTTTAAAATAAACTTAGAATACCTTTACGGATTGATAAAAGTACTACTATCATCATCTGATTTTTATGTTTATAAATTGTATGCTCATTCTGGTTTATAATTTATACATTTATTCTTACGGGAAATATAATTGTTAAATTGTTTATAGTTTTCGATAGCTCATTATATTGACATTAACTAATTTTTCTATAGTGATAAAAATGTATATTACATTATTTTAAAAATCATAAGTTAAAGAATGTATGTATACAAGACTCATTGTCTTAATTTTCTTAAACTAAATTTAACATAATTAAAGGACAATGGAACGCATAAGACCCAGAGAAAATAGTTGGAAAATGCTCAAAATTAATAAAAATACGCCTTCGTGGTATCAAAAGGCTGGATAAAATTCTATTTCCCCGTAAAAACATAAAAGCAACCAATAAAATTGCTTTAGATAACACAGCCCCACAAAAAAAAAGTGGTCTGTCCTCAAAAAACACCCTCCCAAGAAATGGCCTATCCGGTGGATCAAACTAGTGTATCCATATGTATTTGGACCCGCTGAAACCGAATCCGCAGTCAGAATTGTCAGGTTGGCTCGCTTTTCACTCCCAAAAAACACCCCTGAGACAAAAAAAAGTGGTCTGTCCGGCGGACCATACTAGTGTATCTTTATGTATTTTAACCCGCTGAATCCGAATCCAAAGTCAGAATTGTCAGATTGGTTCGTTTTACACCCTAACCCCAGAAAAACACCCCCTCCCTCAAAAAATGGTCTGTCCGGAGGACCATACCAGTGTATCCTTATATATTTGGATCGGCTGAAACCGAATCTGAAGTCATAATTGTAATATTGGCTCGCTTTTCACCCCTAACCCCCCAAAAAAAAACAAACAAAAAAAAAGCGGTCCGTCCGACGGACCATACCAGTGTATCCTTACCAAAAACATGTATGGTCCGCCGGGCGGACCATTTGGGGAGGGGTGTTTTGAGGGGTTAGGAGTGAAAACAAGCTAATTTGACAATTTTAACTTCGAATTCGGTTTCAGCGGGTCCAAATATATAAGGATACACTGGTATGGTCCGCCGGGTAGACCACTTTTTTCGGTCAATTCTAACTTCGAATCTGAATTCAGTAGGTCAAAATACATGAGGATACACTGCTATAGTCCGCCAGACGGACCACTTTCTTTTCGTTTTGGGTGTCTTTTGGGGTTGGGGGTAAAAAATGAGCCAATCTGACAATTCTGACTTTGGATTCGATTTCAGCGGATCTAAATACATAAGGATACACTGGTATGGTCCGCCGGACAGATCATTTTTTTAGGGGGTGCGTTTTTTGGCGTTAGGGGTAAAAAAAGAGCCAATTGGTCAATTCTAACTTCGAATATGGATTCAGCAGGTCAAAATACATGAGTATACACAGGTATAGTCCGTCGGACAGACCACTTTCTTTTTGTTTTGGGGGTGTTTTTTGAGGTTGGAGATGAAAAACGAACCAATCTGACAATTCTGATTTCGGATTCGGTTTCTGCGGATCTAAATACATAAGGATACACTGGTATGGTCCGCCAGATAAATCATTTTTTTAGGGGGTATGTTTTTTGGGGTTAAGGGTGAAAAATGGCCGATCGGTCAATTCTAACTTCGAATTTGTATTCAGCAGGTCAAAATACATAAGGATACACTGGTATAGTCTGCCGGACAGACCACTTTCTTCTCATTTTGGGGTGTTTTTTGGGGTTGGGGGTGAAAAACGAGCCAATCTATTTATATTTATTTTATGATAACTATTAGGTATTGATTCAATAGAGATAATAAAAGGGTAAAAACTACCCCCATTCACACCATATTTAGGGGGTGAAACGTCATATACAGCACCTAGTATTAAAAAAATAGGTACTAAGATGACTAAAAAAAACTCGGAATGTAAAAAGTATCGCCTCCTCGTGGTGCATTCTGAAAAACACAATAAGTAGCCAAATGATCCCCCTTTGCAAGTATCCATTTGCATATTTACTGTACCCGTTTCTCCAACAAATGGAGTTCTATAGCTTACCTAGAAGTACCTTTACATGGAATAATATAACAGAGATAAACTAATAGCATTTTCAACCCCTTACAGTGATTATCCATCTTTAATATCTATCTATTAAATGCAGACATAGGAACCAATAGAAACCTTTCGTTTTATTGTAATTTGCTCTGTAAATATTCTGTACTAGATGCTGTTCTAGTACAGAATATTTACAGTATTTGCAGTTTTTCTTTATAGGGATAGTATCAAGTAAACAGTATAAGTGTTGATATAATATTTTATTATGATTCTATATATTTCAATCTTTTTTTTCTAATATTACATTATCTGAAGTTCCTGGGATCCCTAAACTGGAGTAGATTTTGATTCATTTTGGTTACCTTGTTTCATATCTTTTAGTATTTGAAGCAGTGAATACGCATTCTACTACCTGAATAATGCAGTTTGGTTGTTTTCGGGGTTGCTAAATAATTCGCTATTTGTTCTTTATTAAAAAGACGTGTTGACTAAAACCATACAGATCTATTGTAATATTACGACGTGCTGTAAATATTTTTCATATTCATATAGAGGTACTTTTTCGTAATAAGGATACTCACGTCAAGACAAAGTGGATGTCTGTCACTTTTACTAGTAGAAAATAATTTGGTGCATTATAGTCGGGGTGCCCTCCCTAGCTGTACGTGCACCCCCCGCCCGATCCTTGGAGACAATGTTTTTCATAAAGATTAAAGCCTAAAGAACAATTTAAGACATGTCCTAAAAAAAACTGGCTGTACTTTCAAAATGGCGGCCATATGTTAAAAAAAACTGTTGCCAATGTTGTTTTTGTTATTTAACACAAAAACTAAAAAAGATAGATAAAAACTTTTTTCACAAAAAACAACGTGCATAAAATTTTGTACAATTTTGTATCTATACAATATTTTGATAGAAGTTACCATTTTCCAGATAAATGAGTCCAAAATTAAGAAAACATGGAAATTCATGTATCGGTAAATCACTTAGAGGAAATAATTGTGACAATTATTGTAAGGCGTATAATATAACTTTATATTATTAACACAAAAATTAAATAAAATAAACTGAAAAAAATTAATAATAATAATAATATTATAATTTGCAGACATTTATCTCGGAAACGGTAACAGTGGTATCTGGAAAACGGCAACTCCTATCCAAATATTGTATAGGAATAAAATTGTAGAAAATTTTATGCACTTTGTTTTTTGTGCAGAAAGTTTTTCTCCATCTTTTTTAGTTTTTGTGCTAAATGACAAAAACAATATTTGCATCTTTTGTAAACAGACGCCATTTTGAAAGTACAGCCAGTTTTTCTGTTTTTAGGACATGTCTTAAATTGTTCCTTAGGCTTTAATCTTTATGAAAAACACTGTCTCCAAAGATCGGGGGGTGCACGGACAGTTAGGGTGGGCTTCCGTAGGGTTAAGTTTTATATTGAATTTTATATTTTATTTTAAGAGATGAATCATTTATCTGGAAAATGGTAACTCCTACGCAAATATTGTATAGGAACAAAATTGTAGAAAATTTTATGCACTTTGTTTTTTGTGCAGAAAGTTTTCTCCATCTTCTTTAGTTTTTGTGTTAAATGACAATAACCATATTTGCAAATATTTTTTTTAAACGGACGCCATTTTGAAAGTGCAGCCAATTTTTTTTTAGGACATATCTCAAATTATTCCTTAGGCTTTAATCTTTATGAAAAACATTGTCCTAATGGATCGTGCGGAAGGTGCACGGACACTAGTAGTATTACTAAAGTGCATTTTTGTAATAATACTTGCTGTGAATATTATTTCACATCCATAGAGGTCAAGATCAGTTGAAAGCTGGCTCAACTAGTATTAAAAAATCATTTTGTACATTGTTAATCACCTTGGTACATATTTTTTTAATATTAGGTGTTGTGTATGGCGTTTCACCCCGTGAATAGGGTGTGAATAAGGGTAGTTTTAACCATTTTGTTATCTCTATTAAATCGATACCTAATAGTTATCATAAAATAAATATAATTTTCACACTCACTATAAGCTATTATTCAAAGCAATTTTAGAGGTTATTTTTAGGGGAGAAATAGAATTTTTCCCAGCCTTTTGATACCACGAAAACGTATTTTTATTAATTTAAAGCCTTTTTCAATCATTTTCTGTGGGTTTTATGTGTTCCGCGGTGGGGGGGCAAAAATCAGCTATTTTTAACATTGTCCTTTCCAGTAAACATTGGATGCCAACGGGAGCAAAGTTCTGTCTGATCATTGCACTAGAGAAATAATATTCCTTTATTGGCATAATTTGTATTCAAACCATAATGCTATTATTTACATCCTTTGCATTAGTCATTGCAAAATCATTGTCACAATAAAGATTATGTTTTCAAATACGTCTACACTCTACATGGTCACTGCCCTGTGAAAGTGAAATAACAATGCGTAGTCCTTATTAAATTATATTTAACGTGTATGTGTTGATTTGGAAAAAATCGTGCGTAACTCTGCGTGATCGGTTAGTACTTGGATGGGTGACCCACCTATCTTGGAAAATACAGCGTTCTCGCCCCACCTTCTAGAGGCTTGTATATCAGTGTATACTCGGAAGTTACGTAATTTCAGACGAGGATTACGTAGTGGATATACCATCCTTCGGAGGGGATGTAAAGCAGGCGGTCCCTTGTCTATTAAATGTTAGGCAAGTAAAAGATCCCTACTCTTCTTAAGGGAAGAGGTTCGGCAAAATTTCCAGGTTGGGGATAGCTCGTCTCCTGGCGTCGGTGATAGGCCTTGGTAGCGGAAATAGGCCGACGTTAAATAGTTAAAAAAAAAAAAATAAAATAAAAAAAACTCTGCGTGATGTTATATTACAATGTGAGTTATCATAAATAAAATAAAATTATATATTCATAAAAATTATATATAACCATATTTGTAATAATTTCTACTTTCTCGAATAAAAGTGAATTTAAAAAATCTTGCATTATATAGTCGGAACATTATATAGGGTGGCTACTTTTTATATTGAACAGTATAGATCATTTTTGGTTGACGTCACGCTGTCGGCTTGGAGGATACCCAACTAATTATGAGATGGGTACAAGCTGTTATTTTTTAATAAAATAATAAGTTGTTAAATAGCAACTCATCTCTAATTATCTCTAATTAATTGTTTTCATTTTCATTGCCTGTTTATTGGATGAGGTTTCGTGTGCCCTCCAGACAGCTGCGTCAAAGTCACGTGACCAAAAATGATCTATTGCTTTCTCACGAAATGAAATAGGTTATAAAAATACAAAATATCCGGATTGGCTTCCGAGGTATACGATAAAATCCGAAATAGCTCATGCTTTTTTTTAACTAGCGCTATTATTATAAAAAATAATTAAAAATTCATTTAAATATTTTGTTATAATTATCTTTGCTATAACTGTATTCAAATTTTTATTATGATTAAAAAAATATAGTTGACGGTGGTTCTGAAGAGTTGAACTCTTGTGACGCGCTCTTTTTGAGTGTTCCTGGGACGTATACGTCCCCGTCTAACGGACGGTCTATACTCGGGTGCCAGTTCCAAAATTATAAGCATTATAACATGCTTACCGGGGTAGCTAGCAGTGAAGAAAGTTTAATTCAGGCGAATAGTGCATACATAAAACTTGCACTTAAAATCATGATGATGCCGATTAGAATAAAGATGATAATCCAGTCAACGAAGTTCAAAAAGGCGGATTAGGGGAAATAATTCGTGTAGTGGCCAATTGTGTACAGTTAGGGGGGAGTGTCCTGAACAACATACTAGTCCTTCTTGAATTACTCTAAAACTATGACCTATAGCGGAAAAGTATTCCTATACAAAATTAAACTAGATAAAAAATTTTTAAAAATAAATTCCTATTCATTTTTTATGTAGGATCAATACTTTACGAGATATAGAGGATGGAAAAATCGCGAATTTTTAAAATTTGATTTAATGACAGTAACGTATATTTCATGAAGCCTGGAAGGCGGAAGTTGGAATCAAAATTGTTTTCAACTAGCAAATACCAATAACTTCCTTTTGCTGAAACTATCCTCCTTCTCCATGACTTTAGCGGATGCGACACCACCTCGGCCATTTACAATAGAAGCAAAGGAGGCATGGTTAAGCTGTTCAGCAAGATTCCCAAGCAAATGAAAGAAATGTCCGACATCTTCACTAACCTCTCCACACCATCACAGAAGGTCGTACAGGCTGGAGAGAAGATGTTTTTTGCGATCTACCAAACGACTGCAGATATGCTGCGTTCCTAAAATCATCCACCAAGACAAAACATGATCTAGCCACACTGCCACCAACCAAAGGAGCAGTGCAACTACACTCTTTCAGAGTTTATTTGAAGGTATATTACCTGTTTTTACAAATATTTCTTGCTACTTACAGCGGTTCGCTTACTTGCAGATAGAGCAATGGCTCAACAATTCCGTATCCTCGGACCAGTGGGGATGTAATCGAGGGGAAAATGGATCGCTAACCCCGGTTACCACCAAAGAACCAGTAGCTCCTGAAGCGATCTTGAACTCCATCTTTTGCCGATGTTCTACTGGATGTGAGTTACCGAAAAACCGGCATTTCATGCTCAATGGTGTGCGCACGTGCACCATTAGAAGACAATTTGGTCGACGACGACGATTGAGAAAAAAATGTTGACACTCTCAGAGACTATTCTTTGGTAAAAAAACTACAAGTTTGAGAAGGTGCCAACATTTTTTCTTTTGTAAAGCACCAGTTTTCGGTCCGTTTTTGGCCAAAAGTCCAATATTTAGCCAAAAATCTGGAAAATGGCCAAGCAGAAAATGTTGGCACATAGTTTTCCAGCAATGAGCATTGACAACGAAAATTTTCCACCTGGTCAGAAAGTGTTATACAACGTTCCAATTTTGGCAATAATTGATGTCGCCAGTGCAGCCAATTGCATGGAGAAAAAATGTTGGCATATATCGAATGTTGATCACCAAGATACCCTCTTCAACTAGCATCATGCCTCAAAGTGTTATACTCCGTTCCGCAATTGAATATTTTCTGGGGCGGCTAGCGCCAAAACGGGCTATCTCCTAGACTATTAGGAATAATAAAAAGATGGATTAAAGTGGTCATCTTACATTGGACGGTGCTTGATAAAATTACAAAGCAACTACCATCGAGTAATACCCCCATAATTGAAATTTTTTTTATCAAATTCGTTCAATGTAAATCGCAGTATTGAGTTATAAAAAAAAACACGAATTAAGAACCTCCTCCTTTGTTATATTATTTGAAGTCTGTTAAAAAAGGACAGTGACCTTATAAAAATTTGGATTGAAAATATTTATTACAGATACGTTTTTGCAATGTATAATTCAAACAATATGAATAGTTGCAATATGGACAGAATATAAATTAGGACAATACAAAACAACTAATGATTCCTAATGTTGAGGCAATGGTAATGCATTTAAATGTACTAATTAATATATAATCAATGAAATCCATCCACTGTCGTATGTAACACCACAAGTTTATTAAGGCAGCAAAAAACAGAATAATGATATATTTTGAGGAGTGAAATCATTATTTTATAATTGCATTTTTGAACCACTATTCATAATTAGAGAATATTATTTAGGTATTAAGCAAATCCCAACTTACATACTTTTTTTATTTATTACGAAATTAGATACTTTCTGTATATTGTTGCCCGAATCTGGGCACGCTAATATACTAGTTAGGTAAATACTTTAAAACACTCATTATTGAAGAACCAATCAAAACAACTACCCTTCTAGCTAATATTGACGAAGTATTGAATTTACATGATATGATTCCCAGCATTTTAAAGAAAAAAGTATGTTGAAAATACTTATATTATTTATTTAAATTCAGTCATTCACGATTTTTTTTTATCTAATATGAAATTATCTACTTTCTGTATATTGGTACCTTAATTTCATATTAAATAAAAAAGCGTGAATGACTGATAGTACACGGAAATTAGGCAAATTTATGTGGAATAGAAGAAAAAAATTATAATAAGCTGAAATGTCTATAATAGTTAGCTTATGTGGGTAAGAATACATATAAAAAAAGTTCCCACCCTTAAGAGGTAAGCTTCATCCCTATCTCCCCCTTTAGGGACACCGCACTAGTTTTTTTACAATATCTTTTAAACGCTTTATCTTAGGGAAAAAACATAAGTATAGAAAAAGGTTTGTCACAAAATTCTCTACAAGTTCTGTGTTATGTATCGATATTTCTATTACTTTTACTTCCACGTCCAGTGGAAGTATAGTAACGACAAAAAAATTTTTAAAAATTTTTATTGCCCAAATAGGCTTAGAATGTCATGAAACGTCGAGATTTTAAGTTTGAGCGAAAAAAAAATTTCTGTCTGTCGGTCTGTCTGTCTGTCGGTCTGTCTGTCTGTAACTTTTTTTTGTGCGCACGTTTACTCTGGAACCGTTTGAGATATTGACTTGAAATTTGGTACACATATGTACTTTAACGAGATCTAGAACTAGATTATATTTTCATCTTGTTCCGTCGAAGGGTTGGGGGGTAAATTGGGGTAAATTTGGGGTAAATGGGTAAATCAAGCAGGTAAGAGTCAATAAAATTGGTATTTAGTATATACAAGAGAAGCTGAGGTCTCAAAAAAATTTTTGGCATTAGCCACCCCCATTACCACCCCCACTTCCTTATTAAAGGGGATGAAAAAAAAATGTGATTTAGTGCATGTGCAGGAACCAGAAATCTCAAAATATTTTTTTACTTCATCCACCCCCCACTACCACCCCCCTATCACCACCCTCACCCCACTACCGATGTGGGGTATCGTTTTATGGGTTTTTGGGGTAGAGGATTTCAAATATAATATTATTAAAGTTCCATAAACAATTATTTTCACATACAAAGTTTTTTCGTTGTGAGTGACTTGCATAGAGAATCTGGATGTGGAAGTAGTGATTCCTTGGGCAGCGGTTTTTATGTTATTAAATCGTAAATTGTAGTAAAATGAAAGTCTGATTATATTGAATGCGGTACTTAATCGAACATAACGCAGCCTGATAATATTTCAAATGATCCAACACAATCTTAACCACCTTATTCATTCGATGGTTACAGTAATAATCCTACCAGCACAAAACGTATTGAACGCCAACAGAGAATTTTAAGAACATCTCCCACAGTTATTTTTTATCAAAATACGCCAATTACTGACCCTAAAGAAAAATAATTAAGCAACCTTGTCAACAAAGAACGATTAATTTCTCAACTAGTTCAGACCTTTCAAAATGAAAAGATACAAACTGTAACTGCGCATGATGATACTGATATAGTTATAGTTCAAACCGGTATTCAAAAAAGTTTTAAATCCGAACCGGTCGTAATTGTAGGACAAGATGTCGATCTTATTACTTTAATTATTGCCCTAACGCCAACTGAAAAGGATATTAGACTACTAAGGGAGGCCCAAGGTAATATAAAAGCAAGAGTTTATAGCTCTAAAGATTTACAGTTGTCAAATGTCCTTAAGAATTCAACAAAAACAATTCTTTTTGCTCATGCATTTAGTGGTAGTGACATAACGTCTACGTTTTTGGAAAAGGCAAACTCCAAACTATAAATTTATTAAACTCGAAAACAAATTTATAAGAAGTTGTTAAAACCTTTAACAAACCAAATGCTACAAAACAGGCTGGGGAAATATTTGCTCTCGCACTATATAAAGCTCAAAAAAATGAAACGTCAATAAATCATCAGAGGTATGTTCTGTTTAACACCTCGGTTGGCAATTCTAGTCAAACGGTTACTTTGGCAAGGCTACCCCCGACTTTCGCAGCTTTGCAACAACATTCGTTGCGGGTTTACCACCAAATTCAGGCTTGGCATGGAAATGTTTTAGAGCCAGAAGAATGGGAATGGAAGAAATCAGGTGATATTTTAATACCTGTTTTGACAACTGAAGCAGCAGCTCCCTCATCAATTTTATAGTTAATTTCGTGTGGCTGCAAAAAGGGCCGCGGAAAGCGATGCGGATGTTTAAAGGTTGGTTTAAAATGTTCGGTTATGTGTATGAACTGTCACGGACAAGCATGCTTTAATGCGGAACGGACAGACGAAATTGAATTTGAGCAAGAATTTTAAAGCCTTTAGTGGATTTAGTTTAATTCAATTCTATATAATTTATAAAAAGTTGTTGAAACCGAATGCCACAAAACAGAATATTACAAGGCAGGATAAATATTGTGTTTCCATCCAAAAGCGTTTTTGTTACCTACCCCAAAAATCGAAAATTAAGTATTCCCTCGATCAATCTCTATAACCAGTATAAGGCACGGACCTCGAAAAATTAAAAATAAACGAGTTATTTACAAAGATGCATGACCACGTCCAGTATATCAGAGTGGCAGTCCGCCCGAAAATAAAATCGTAAGTCTGAAATCACTCTCCGCTGATGCATTTTATAATCTTCTATTGCTATATTCTTGAGTGAAATTTTGGAAAATTAAGTAATAAAAATATAAATAATATATAACTGTCCATAGAATTATTAAAAAAATATATTACAAATTGATAAATCCTCCGTGAGATACATACGAATGCAAAACAAAACAGACTTTATTATGAAACAGATTTTGATATCGTGCCTTCTCGAAAAAGTCTCTATTTTAGTAATACACGAAATTATCTATAGGTGTCCAAACAAAAAAAAAATGAAGATCATACCGGGGAAAATTCTATCTCTATAAATATTTGACCGATTTTCATTTACTAAATAACAATATAACCGATGCCCTTTCTGTATTTCAAAATGTCGTTAGCCATTACTTTAGTCAATGCAAAAAGAAAAAAAGAAGAAAAATAAAACATGTCAAAATGTACTGACTGAGTCATCCTACGACCCTCTGCTGAAAAGGTACTGAATCATCCCAACAGGCATAAAAAGCATATCAAAATGTAGTTTTTAGCTTGTTATATTCGCACCTGTAAATTTTCATAGTTTGTGGACACAGTCTTAAAAAAAAAAAATCATATTTTCTACACTTATTAAAATTTGCCCTTCATATTAATATATTTTGTTAACAAATATGAAGTGATGACATGGTAAAAGTTTGAAATTAATTCGTTGTCCCGTTTTTGAGTTAGAGCGAATGAAACAAAAAAATAATTATTTCTACTATTTTACAATTTTCTCACATCTTTTGTCTCGACCAACCAAAAGAGTCGCAATATTTTATTTCATCGAAAGATAAGCTTCCGATTTTAGTTTACAACTAAAAAAATTAATTACCGCTGAACTAGGTAACCAGTAAGTGACGTAACAGCGAACACTGCGGTAAGGGGAACTCGTGTCTCTCTTTCATAGTATTATGGATATAACTTAAAAACTTAAAAATTCTCAGTTTATATGATAAATTGTATAGAATCTTTTCTTAAGATTTGAATGTCTTTTAGTTATTTTTTGGTTATATTTTTTTCTTACGAAAAGACCACCCTCTATAAAATGATAAGGCCCAGCATAATATAGAATTGTTTATTTGATGGGATTTGATTTATTAGGAAAATATATATAAAAAAAAACGAAATTGAATTCATATGACAATATTTCTAAGTTAAGATCTCTAGTTAAAAATACTATTAGTTTTTATGCATATTAAATACAAAAAGTCTTTACTTAATACCTATAACAATTACATCTCTAATCATAAGGTATAAATACTTACTCGCATAGTTCAGGAACATGGTAGCCCTCTTGGAGACGGAATTTAGCCACTGGCACTGCCATTGTTATCTCCCAACCTTTACCTTCTTTATCAAATGCTCGCCTCAACTCTTCCACGAAATAGAAGAATTTGTCTTTATCTGAAAAGCTACCGCCACGGTCAGCCGCTCCTGGATATTCCCAATCCAAATCGAAACCATCAAAGTTGTATTGATTCATAAAATCTGTAGGAATATTTACATTGTATCAATTCTGTATTTATTACTATATTCTATAGCTATTTAATGTTTTTACAAATACGTAGTGTGTAGTACACTTTTTGTATTTTACGGAGATGCTTTGGATAAAGTATTAAACATTTGTTAAGAGTTATGACATTTTTCTAACTTAAATAATTATACTAGATGAGGTACATGAAAAAGTAACCTTCGAATTTCCATTACGACTTAACAAATCGGATATTACTTTTTGTATGTTGATGATTATTTTTATCATCTGCATTTTAATCATCTATCGTATAGACCACCGAACAATATGACAAATCGAACAGTGAGTCGATCATAAACTGTACTCCGAACTGAGCTGTGAATCTCTTCCAACAAACAATGATAGATGTAAACGTAAACACACTATGCATATTAAACAACCCCCAAATTCAAAGCCAAAGCTGTCGGAAGGTTTATAGTTTTGATTATACTTTTGTTGAAAGAATGCGTACAAGGTCAATTACCCACCAACTTTGCCACTGTCTGAGCTGAGAATTGAACCCAATATAAGACAGATAATAAGACTAAGCAAGTTCGCGACATAATTGGTCGCTGCGTTACCGCACCGTAGTGTTAGAGTTCTCTACGCGGTAGATAGGTGGTGTACCTAGGAAGGTCTATCCGTGAATCAAGACCATTGTGGTTATATTTACAAAAAACAGGAAATTCAATCTCGGAAGCTAATGTGTCCGGGGAAAATAATTTCAGGAAAGCAATTAAGTAATTTTGGGACTAATATTAGGTTCCGAACTAAATTTTAAAGCACACCTGGAGAAAGTAACTAGAAGCCTGTAGAAGCCTGTCTAATAATGGTAGGTAAGACCTAGGGACTACAACAAAAATGATGTACTAAAGCATTGTGGTACCAATAATAACCTATGCCTCTCTGATCTAGGAGCAGAAGGAAGGCGTTGAGTAAGCTAAAAAATGTGCAAACTAGCTAGACTAACATGTCTAGGGATAACAGTAGCAATACCAACAAAGCCTACCGGAGCAACGGAAGCACTACTCTGCCTGTCCTACAAGAAAAGGATACCATATCGAAATATTTCAACAACTAGAAAAGGATCAACTACTTAGCACGAAGTCAGATAGAATTAGCACAAGCTACAACTACACAATAACCTTCATATAAATACCTGACAGAATAGGCGGGAAAAAGTCAGCTGTGAAGTACGGGGGACCAACTAGGACAGCCTGAACCTGGGCAGCACCGCAACAGTGTTCCAAGCAGAAGTAACAGCTATATAAATATATGCACGATAAATGGTGCGGATGTCATACACTGATAATAGAATTAACATTAGTGACAGCCAAGCAGCTCTTATAGTGTTGAATACAGTACAGATTCATTTCAAAGTGGCACAACTACCCAAACTATATATAACTAAAAATTCAAATTTTTTTTCGGTAATTTGGGTGGTGTGTAACGGAATTTCTGTCCAAATGCCATTACAGCTCCCTTTAACATTGTATTTTGTTAATATTTAGTAATTTTTCGCTGTTTTGCGATCAGTTTAAAATATTTTGTGAAGTTTTGAGTTATAAAGTGATATGCTACAGTGTGCGTAAACCCTTAAACCTAATATCTAGTAGGTAATTATATTTAAAACAATCAGCGCCGCGGTGAGGAATTTTGATAGTTTGACGATAGAGTCGGAGCGAGAACTGATCATCTTTGACCCGACCTTTGGAGACAGTTGTTGTGTTTGAAGATCCTGGCTAGCTTCATAGCTATGGTGAGATGACTTGTGCCTTATTCAATTTATATCTTTGCAATCCTTAAAGTTTTCGATTATTTTATGTAGACGTATTAATCAAATGTATATTTTAAGCTTGGGAATTGGCATATTTTTCCGAATAATTTTCATAAACCGTGTGTTCTGTTTTAAAAGGTTAAACACATATTTATCTGTTTGTATCGATAATTATTTAAGTAGGGGTTAACTAATTATTATTCCTCACCGCAGCGCTAATTGTTTTAAGTATAATTACCTACCAGATATTAATTTATAGGTTCACGCACATTATAGCATATCACTTTATAACACAAAACTTCACAAAATATTTTAAACTGACCACAAAACAGCGAAAAAATACTAAATATTAACAAAATACAATGTTAAAGGGAGCTGTAACGGCATTTCGACAGAAATTCCGTTACAAACTGCCCTGATTTCCTAGCTAAACTGATGGAAATCAACAGCGTACAATTGAAGTGGATATAAGGACACCAAGATAATGAAGATAATGCAGGAGAAGCCGCAAAAACAGTCTTAATGTGACCTGAACCAACCTGCGGGATATCATCCAGTAGCGCAAGAAGATTGGTAAGGAAACTTTTAAGTGAAAACACATGTTTTGGATTGAGGCGCCAGGAATGAGATAATTACATGCGTTTTGCTGCTGCATCATCCAAAACAAAGACCAACGAATTGCTAAAGTTGAGTAGAAAACAGCTCAGATGTGCAGTGGACATCTTAAAAAGTCTATACACTGAACAAACACCTGACCAACATAAGGGACATCCAGAATACAGGATGTGTGTTGAATAATATAAGGAAAATCCTCCTTAAATATTATGTGAATGCACAGAATTAAAGGCTAGAGAGCTTTCTCAAAACGGAAGACTACTTGTGACTCCGAAGCAGAGCTCCCCCTGATCTTACACTCGCCTTCTTGAGAGGGATGGGACTAGTAGGTTAATGTGACTAAGTACACTAAACTCAAGCTTCAGTACAGCTGGTTCTCAGCAACGCAACCTGAAAAAAAACATGTTTGTACTGTCCTTGTAGAAGTTAAAATGAGATGCTTGTCAATATATTCAATGAACTCGTTCAGACGTATTGCAACAGACTTGTCCAACGTCCAACACTCTTCAATAGTTTGTGGGAATACCGACATTCGAAGGATTAGGAAACCGTTGCAGGTTGCACTGAAGTGTTTCGCCAATTTGATAACTTATGCGTTCGGTTCGTTATTTCGTCCTCTGGTCTATATGAGGCACTAAATTTACAGATACATTAACCACTAGTAATTTAGAAATATTGCCAAATAAGGATTGTTTTCTGCTTTCTGATTTAACTGGGAAAACGATATACTTTTAAATTTAACATGATAGAATAATAGTATTTGAGCATTTACTTACTAACGATACTGGCAATGAACGAATCTCTGCTAGATTTTTGGGCAACCATAGCAGAATATTTAGATCCACCCTCAGCCCATCCTCCTACAGCCACTTGAAGTTTTACGTTGGGATGTGTGGTTTTAATGTCAGTGAAATTCTTGAAACCATTTTGATCAACATCCAACTAAAAAAGTTTACTTGTCAGAATGCTATGAAGATATGAGACTGAAAAAGCTTGATTTCCGCCATCAGGGTTTACAGGTTAACAAAACAAATGCAACTAATTTTACAATATCTCAGGAATATCTTTCTAAAACTATTTAAAAAAGTAATTGTTCTACAGTTGGTAAGACTTGAATTTCCACTTTTCAAAAATTTAATGAAATTGATATCCCACATTACATATAATTTAAAAAACAGAACATCTTTTGACAGCTCCGTTGTTTATTTAAAAAGTGGGGCACGGGTTTCCGCCCACGTGAATTAATTTGCCACCATTTTCTATGCGAAAGCTGTGACTTATGAGCTTATCACAAACAAACATCTATAGAACCGTCATTAAGAGTATTAGTACGTGGTTCCATAATGCCTTAGGGACATTCTTACAAATTTCCAGATTAATGATTTTTTTCTTGGTTGAAATTTTAAAACCCTAGGCCATAAGTCTATTGCAATTATAAGAATACCTCAATTCATTAATAACAAGGCAACTTACCTCTGGATCAATAATTAAAACATCCCAGTTTTTGTTATCAACACCAATAAACGAATATACTATGTGGGTACACAGATCCACGGGAACATCCTCAATGCCATATCTTCCTACTCCTGGCCTATAAATTGCCCAGTTGCTGAAATAACATACTATCCTTGATGAAGTGGCATCTAAAAAGTAAAAGTAAATACACTTTTGTTTACTATTTCAGGTAGTCACAATTATTGATATTGTATTTTCATTTTATAATTCTCGGATAAAACCAAAAATGTAAATAAAAAGCTTTACATATCGTAAAGATGAATGTGTTAAACTGAGGATGCTCAAACTAGGGGACACGACAAGTTGTGACTTTTTCTTTATGTGTAAGAAATTGAATGTCATTTTATTTTAATATTACTTCTATTTTAGATTTTATTATATTTTTTTAGAATTTCTACATTTTCTTTTACAACACAAAATCTCTTTCCGAAACAACACCTTGGTATGGGGTACGAGTATTGCTTTACTTAAAGTGGGACACAGTACGAGAAGTTTGTGTATCCCGCTTTAAATGATAAAGTTTGTGAATAAGTACACGCTGATCAACTGCCGAATTTTCTGATCAAATTATTTAGATACATTAATATTTTAAAATTAATGGCACCGAATTTTTCTTTAGATTTCTAATTTGATGAAAAAATCACAATTATCCTTCAAGTAACTGAAATAGCTGAAGACTTCGTTTTTAGGAGTCTTGATGATTGCTGAATACGATATTGACATCAGATTTTGCAATATATCGTGACCCTCTCCTCAACCTATGGGGCGGAGAAGGTCACGATATCACTATAGGGTGAAATATACAAATTTTGCTTTCATAAAAAGATAGTTCCATATGTTTTGGCGGTTACAGAGTTCGAATTTGATGTCAGATTTGCGAAGCGCTGTTTCTGCAATCACAGTATTTTCAAGATAACATAACAAAAATAAGAGCATATCTACGCCAGAAATACAAGCTCACCAATGTAAGCTATATATCTTTCTTCCTATAGGATGGGGTTCACCTTTGGAAAAAGAGCATTGCAGATTGCTTAGGGGGTTGCTTGGCTCATTAGTCTTACCTCACTTGGTCCTGAAAGACCTTTTGTGAGTTACCTTATAACTAGTTGAGGCTTAGATTTTCCAAACTTACAAAGTTTGCGATTTTCCAGCGAGCAAATTTTCCTATATTTTCTGGCGTTAATGAGACCTTGCTAGGTCTTTAACCTAACACGGATTAATTTCTTGTATTCATAAAGTTTATTTTAGTGGTCTCAGTTGTGGTATCGTAGAACCTGTATTCATCGGTTTTTTGTCTTGCCCATGTATTTAGGACGAAACTTCAGGAAACAGTTAATAAATCTTTAAGAAATCTGCCATTAGTCTTAAATTTAAATTTTCCAACTAGAGCCTGGCACTCTTTGTCGAATAAGTTATGTACATTTTCGCTTGTCTTTGGCCTGAAGTATTTCTTCAGTTGAACTTTTTCTGTTATTTTTGTCATTTTAGGACCTCTTTCAATATGTGGATAGTTCACAAAGTGGTCCAGCTCAAAAAAGCTCAGCACCTTTCTGGTAAGGCTGTCAGCTATATATTTTATTACCTTTTATTTCCTTGTACCATGGTATATGTAACAAGGTAATTTTGTGGCTTTTGGCCAGTTATTTCAGAGATTGTTCAAAGGTGTAAGGCCTAAGAGCCGTTGCTCCTGTAATCTTTAAACAGACAATTAATTACAATTTCTGCAACTATCCTTATGTTGACTTTTCTTCAGTTTTTGGCCACGCCCTGTGCATATATTAACATGAGTCTGACAGTATATAATTTTTAGTTTTAGACCCTAAGTCTTTTAAATAGTCTGCGGCACATGTTAAGCTGGGCTTTCATTAGTAAGTGCTTTCTCTAGACATGAGTTCCAGGTAAGTTTTTGGTCCAGGATTATTCGTAGATATTTAACTTCACTGGACAAGTTCAGTGCTGCTACTGTTGCATCTTAAATGGAAATGGTTGATGAGCGTTTCATGTTTTTATTCTTAGTCATGTAAGCGTAAATGAGCAGGAAAAACATTTCCCATCCATTTAATAGAAGCTTGTTTTATATGAAAAAAATAGACTATCTTTTTCATTCATAACATTATGCTAACACTATATAAAGATTATTTTTTTATTATCCCTCGTATATTTGAAGTCTAGCGCAGTCTACGTGTACTACCACGTTCGTATATCTGTACACCATTTTCAATAAGCATCTCTAGTTAGTCATTTGGTTTTTGGGAATTCGGCTCATAAGAATATATAGTATATAGACACACTATTTTAGATCAAATGATACAAATCTATTACGAAATACAGCAAACATATTACATAAGCCGTTAAACATTTCTTCAGACAAATTCCAAATACGTCAAAATATCGAGCGATTATTCTCAAATTCAGCGTATTCAGCCACACGTTTTGGACACGCTCTTTTACCAGCTTCAGACAATTTTTAAACAAATTAGATAGAATTGAATTTCGTTATATATTTTATCCTAGTAAAATGGTAGTCTAATAGGAATTTACATTCAGCAACGCTCGCCTGCAGCAACTACTAGTTTTTAATCTACGTATATATTTCTGAAAATATTCAGTTAACTGTAAATTTCGTTCATCAAATGCTTGTGGATGAAGTAGTCGGAAGGTCAGTGCTGCGAATTTCATCTATTAAGAATGCCATTGTTTGTAAATTTGATCGGTCCACGAAATATAGCATTGTGCGGGTCATTGTTCTCAACAAAAGCATTGTTGACTCATAGAGAATCTAATCGAAATCTGGAGGTATTTTGTTTTGCTGTTTCATTACCAAACTCTACGTATATTTCTGTAACGAATTTTGCCATATAATATTCTGGCAGATATTGGGACAGTTCGTATAAATAATTTTTATGAGTCCTAGATAGAAATATAAAATATCTCAAAACTGGCCAGCCAAGAAAAAATATGAAGAATAAAATATATATAAAAGATGTACTTATATTTAAACTAGCCTAATGTCTGTCGTTTAATACATCTATCTAAATTGGTACATTATTCTGCATGAATTCATCATATAACCTAAAGTGTAATAAATGTGTTAACAAATAAAATAGAGGTAATAAGCTTAGAGTTGATTCTATCAATCTACATGATAAAATAATTGAAAATAACTTACCTATAGCTGTGATTGAGTAATATAGCAAAATTGTAGATACCAGTAAATACCGCATTTCCTAAAAAAAAAAATGATATCTTATATTCTAGGAGCTAGGGTCGAAAAGTGAAAAATTTATCAAACCACTAACCGAAGTGGTTTGATGATAGTATTCGTCCAAACAAGCAAACTTGTCACTTGTGAATATGGGCCTAAGGGCCGGCAATTTATATTGCGAGCGTGTGAAAAATTGAACGTATTTCATTGTAATCAAACCACTAGGTTCTTCGGTTTGACTGTAGTTGTAGGTGAAAGGATTGCATTGATACAGACGGCGAGAGTTTTCTCATTGAGCCTTGCGGAGGCGTAACTATGGCAGGGCAAACCGGTGCAGTGCCCCGGAAAGATCAAGGGGCCCCCGGCCGGCGCCTTGGGGCTCCGGGAGTAAAAAAAAATTTTTAGAAATTAAGAAAATAATATAATAGGGGGCCCCCAACAATTTTTTGCCCTGGAACGTCTAGTTACGCCACTGGTTGCGGTGCGCGCACTCAGAAAAAAAATCCGAATCACATTGTAATCAAACTGGCCAAAGTTTGTGGCAAATGTTTTCAATTCAAAAAAAAAATAAAATAAAATTGGCGGGAATTTTGAAAGAGGGAGGAAGAGTCATTGGGGCAATTATGAGCAATAAATCCAGGTTTACACTGTAAATGTCGTCAAATAAGGAATTCATGCTAAAAACTATCGCCTAAATTTTTACATACTCCAAACACCCTATAAAACATTATATTACCGTCGGCGATAGTACTCCCCCCAGGGGAGTACTATCTAAAAATTTTTATATATTCCAATTTTTTTTCATAAAATCGCCGATATCTCATAAAATATGCGTTTTGAAGTAAAACATCAAATAGGTAAAAAGAAAAATCGAGAAAATTCCTATCGAAATTTTCTAGTCCTATTCTCATATTTTCCATTCAATTTTTTTCTTTAAGGTGATGTAACGTGATATCATACACTCGTTTCCTTCTTTTTTTTTTATTGCATATTTTATCATTTTTGTAAAACATTTTTGTAACTTACAAACATATCAAAACGGAATATATAAAATTTTTTGGGTAGTACTCCCCTTCCCCCCTCCCTCCAATAAAATGGGAAAGAAAAGAGTAGTTTCGAGGGAGTCAAAATCCTTCTTTGTACATATTCGTTCCCATCGCTGTAGAAAAAATTTTTCGGTTTTAACCGAAATTAACTTTTATTAAAATTTAAGGGGCGCCCCCTGTGTAGAAGAAAGGGATGAATAACCGTTGCATTATCATGTCTTCAAAAACATGTAATCATAAACTAATCTACAGGACGAATGCTATTTTGATCAAAATCAATCAGTTTGCAGTGAAGATTCTCGTTTTCACCCCTTGGAGGGGCGGTTTCAGCGTTTTTTGAGAGTAAGTACCGTTGAATAGTCAAGAATAAAATGATACTAGATATTTCTGCTCAAAGAAATGTTCGAAATTGCAATAGACGGCAGCGTTACTACGATTCACCCCCAATGGGATAGTTTTGGGGGGTTGATTTTAATAAAAATTCCCGCCGATGATAATATAATGTTTTATATGTTTGAAGTATGTAAGAATTTAGGCGATAGTTTTTAGCTTGAATTCCTTGTTTACAGTGTAAACCTGGATTTTATGCTCATAATTGCCCCAATAACTTTTCCTCCCCTGTTTCAAAATTCCCTCCAATTGTATTTCATTTTTTGGACAATTGAAAACATTTGCCACAAACTTTGGCCAGTTTGATTACAATGCGATTCGGGTTTTTTTTCTAAGTGCGCGCACCGCAACGCTCATTGAGAAAACTCTCGCCGACTGCATCAATGCAATCCTTTCACCTACAACTACAGTCAAACCGAAGAACCTAGTGGTTTGATTACGATGAAATACAATCAATTTTTCACAGGCCCGCAATATAAATTGTCGGCCCTTAAGGCTCGTATTCACAAGAGACAAGTTTGCTTGTTTGGATGAATACTATCAGCAAGCCACTTCGGTTAGTGGTTTGATAAATTTTTCACTTTTCGACACTAGCTTCTAGAATATTATATTTCATATTCTAAATTAACGAATGAAAGAAAGAACATTAAATAGCCCGCGTACCTAGCGTACATTTTATATAAAATAAAGTAAATTATTAATAAAGACAAGTTTGAAATAAATATGGATATGTGAGTGTAAATTCACCATAAAAACATATATACTTACAATTATTTTGAAAATATATGTAAATTTTTTATCTTTCTATTCATTTTGTAAGAAAAGCTGCTCTCGAACATTTTTTTTTGACAATTTTTTTTTTTACATATTTTACTCATACACAGCCACGCAAAAAAAGTGGTCTGGCCCGCCGACCAGACCAGTGTATTCTTATGAATTTCGACCCGCTGAAACCGAATTCGAAGTCAGAATTGTCAGATTGCTTTTTTTTTCACCCCCCCCCCCCCAAAAAAAAGTGGTCTGGCCTGCGGACCATACCAGTTATATATTTTGACCCTCTGAAACTGAATACGAAGTCAGAATTGTCAGATTCACTCTTTTTCACCACCCCCCCCCCCCCAGAAAGTGGTCTGGCTTGCGGACCAGATCAATATATCCTTATGTATTTGGACCCGCTGAAACCGAATCCGAAGTTAGAATTATCAGACTGGTTCATTTTCACCGCTAACCCTCGAAAAACACCCACCCCAAAAATGGTCTGTCCGGAGGACCATACCATTGCTAGTGTATCCTTAAGTAGTTAGTAACGATACACTGGTCTGGTCCACTTTTTTTTGTTTTGGGGGGTGTTTTGGGGGGTCAGGGGTGAAAAACGAGCGAATCAGACAATTTTGACTACGGATTCAGTTTCAGAGGGTCCAAATGCATAAGGATACACTGATATGGGCCGCAGGCCAGACTACTTTTTTTTGTATTGGGGGTGTTTTTTGGGGTCAGGGGTGAAAAACAAGCGAATCTGACAATCCTGACTTCGGATTCGGTTTCGGGTCAAAATACATAAAGATACACTGGTATGGTCCGCAGACCCAACCACTTTCTTGGGGGGCTGTTTTTTTGGGTAAAGGGTAGAAAAAGAAGCAATCTGACAATTCTGACTTCGGATTCGGTTTCAGCGAGTCCAAATACATAAGGATACCCTGGTCTGGTCCGCAGGCCAGACCACTTTTTTTGTGTGGCTGTGTTATTAACAAGTAAACAATAATAGAGATATTGAAAAGGATATTAAATGTCTGGTGTCACTTTTCCCTCATAGAAGGTATGGCAGAATTTGCGATAAGAGAACAGACAATTTAATATGATTTCCAGAAATCGTAAGTACATATTTCATTATTTCACACATTTCTTCCATCGCACATATTATCAAATGTTACATTTGAAAAAAATACGATGAACTTTACGCAAAAAACTAAATCAGTATTCAGTTTTACCATACTACTATTCAACCATATTGTTATAACTTGTAACATTATGTGTTCAGATTTTGAGCGAACATCCTCCCAAGAATCACCGCTAACGTGAATAACTGTATCATCGGCATAAGCAAAGATACTCACACTATCGATATCAGTATTTATAAACAGATCATTATGAGAAGTACGGGGCCTTGTGGCACACCACACGTTACTGTTAATTCACTGCTCCTTTCATTATTGTTACAATATATTGTTGCTTGTTACTGAGATACGTTTTTATTAAGTTATAAAGTTATTAAGTTATATTGGAACAGTCTTGAACCCCGTACATTTATAATTTTTCCAGAAGCTTTACATGGCATGTCAAGGCTGTAATTGCATCCTGGGTGCATTTATTATGTCTGAATCCGAACTGATTATTTGAAAGTTTGAAAGAATGTTGTATTTTTCAAAATAATTATATTATCGTGTGGTTATTGCTTTCCCAAAAATTTTTACTATATTTGATATGAGATATTGGATATTTGACATTTTATGAATAACACAGCCCCACAAAAAAAAAGTTCAGACCAGCGAACCAGACCCATGTATCCCTATGTACTTTCGGTCGCTGAATCCGAATCCGAGGTCAAAAAAATTCGTACACCCCCAAAATCTTGAGCTAGAGCCAAAAAACACCCCTGGACTGGGGTAAAAAGGATATTAAGCTACGAGAATAGTTGTTACATCCTAATCTATCGAATTATACAAATTAAGGTTAAACAGCAGCGTACATACAATAGATAAGAAACACACCCCCAGTGAGGGATGAAAACTAGCCCCCCATTTATAAAAAAATCGATCCAAAACAGGTGTTGAAAAGCTGGAAAGGTCTAAGTTTTGTTAACGTGCATCAGATCCGACCTAATCTTCATAAACTGCCCGTATAGGGTTGAGAACAACCACCCTTAAGTTTAAAGGACACAAAACAAGAGAAAATGTAAAATCCGACAGGATTTCTATTTTGCGTAGTACTCTAAAATAGAACTAGAAACTTACGTACCATCAACGCCCTACAGTGTCAACCCTCAGATAGTGTGAAAACTACCCCCTATGTAAGATTTATCTATAAAAAGTTACAGTGACTTCTATAAAAATTCGAAACACCTACGTTGTGTGGAAGTGAGAAGAAACTAGACTATGTTCGGCACTGTGCTTGAAAACCACCCCCATGGGGTTGCGAGATGCTACCCCTATATCCGTAGGACACTGGAAGTGTGCATCACGATTTTTGCTAATCGTAGCATAGAAATGTAAATCCGGTTAGTTTCTCTCTGTTTTTCCAGCATCCTACAGATATAGAGGTGGTATCTCGCAACCCCGTGGGGCTGGTTTTCAAGCATAGCGTCGAACATAGTCTAGTTTCTTCTCACTTCCACACAACGCAGGTGTTTCGAATTTTTACACTACATTTTTATACTATAACTTTTTAGTTTAGGGGGTAGTTTTCACACCCTCTGAGGGTTGACACTGTAGGGCGTTAATGATACGTAAGTTTCTAGTTCTATTTTAGAGTACTACGCAATTTCAGCCAATCATAGCATTCATGAAAATAGAAATCCTGTTGGATTTTACGTTTTTTCTTGTTTTTCTCGTGTCCTTTAAACTTGAAGGTGGTTGTTCTCAACCCTATAGGGGCAGTTTATGAAGATTTCGTTGGACCTGATGAAGTTTGTTATCACTTTAACAAAATTTAGACATTTCGAGCTTTTTCAGTACTCATTGATGTTTTCGATCGATTTCTCACCGCTCCCTGGGGGTGTGTTTCATATCTGTTGTATGTACGCTGCTGTTTAACCTTAATTTGTATAATTCGATAGATTAGGATGTAACAACTATTCTCGTAGCTTAATATTCTTTTTACCCCAGTCCAGGGGTGTTTTTTGGCTCTAGCTCAAGATTTTGGGGGTATACGAATTTTTTGACCTCGGATTCGGATTCAGCGACCGAAAATACATAGCGATACATGGGTCTGGTTCGCTGGTCTGAACTTTTTTTTTTTTGTGGGGCTGTGTAATTTGTGAGGTGTAACGGTTTGCAATAACCTTTATAATTTTTTCCCCGTAAAAGATCCTCATTTGCTTTTCGGCATGCAGAAAGATAATAAGATGAGCTATGCTTTACAGTTTAAAGGAATTCAATAATAATATACCAAGTGTTCAGTTACATTTTGTCAACTTCAAACCGCGAAAACTTGTTTAGATCAAACAGAACACCCTATATTTTTTTGCATTATATTATGTAAAATTAAATTCCCCCTTTTCTCATGCAGATATTATAAGGGTTTAAGTTTAACGACTTTTTGAATTATTTGCGATTTAAAATTTAATTTTAAATTTTAAAAATGCAGTTCCCGGTGGGACAACCTGTATGGTATTTTGAAATAGTTGTTTATGGTATTTTAATCAGTTGTCCTAAAAATAATTTTATTTTTATTTGTAAACATTTAATTCAATAATGAAATAGCCTAATTTGCTAATTTTCCATTTTCATGACAACGATTACAGAAGCTAATTTCTTTTACATGTGGGATATCGTTTTATGGATTTTTGGGGAAGACGATTTCAAATATTATATTATTAAAGTTCTATAGACAATTATTTCCACATACAAATTTTTTTCGTTATAAGTGACTTGGGTAGAAAATCTGGATGTGGAAGTAGTGATTCCTTGGGCAGCGGTTTTTTTTTCACAACAGTTGGTATCACAAAATTTAGAATATTCAAAAACTAACATTATTTACAAGAAAAATGCGAAGAGTATCCTATAGAATGTGTAACAATTATATAAAAACTCAGTAAATCGGTGAAGAGTATAATGCTTCCACTAGTTATATATTACTTCCACATCCAGTGGAAGTATAGCAACGAAAATTTTTTTTTTTTTTAAATTTGTATTGTTCACATAGGCTTAGAATGTCATGAAACGTCGAAATTATAAGTTTGAGCGAAAAAATTTTTTCTGTCTGTCGGTCTGTCTGTAACTTATTTGCCGTTTGAGATATTGATTTGAAATTTGATAAACTTATGTACTTTAATGAGATCTAGAACTAGATTATATTTTCATCTTGTTCCGTCGAAGGGTGGGGGGGTAAATTGGGGTAAAGCAGGTAAAAGTCCATAAAATTGGTGTTTAGTATATATAAGAGAAGCTAAGGTCTAAAAAAAAAAAATTGGCATTAGCCACCCCATTACCACCCCCACCCCGTTATTAAAGAGAATGAAAAAAAATTGTGATGTAGTGTGTGTACAAGAACCAGAAACCTCAAAATATTTTTTACTTCGTCCACTCCCCATTACCACGCCCTATCACAACCCTCACCCCACTACCGATGTGGGGTATCGTTTTATGGGTTTTTGGGGTAGAGAATTTTCAAATATTATATTAGGTATTAAACTTCCATAAACAATTATTTCCACAATTTTTTCGTTGTGAGTGACTTGGATAGAAAATCTGTATGTGGTAGTAGTGATTCCTTGAGCAGCGGTTTTTTACATAAATATGGAAAAATGAGGACGTTAATAAATATTTTCTCTTACACGCAGGTATATCAATTAGGTCATATTATTAGCAAATAAATAAATAAAACAATTGTTATCAATATGTTTTATTGCTCTGATGAAATATAGGTATGTTTCAAAAACTGTGCAAATTTAGAGATAAGACAATAGTCAATATTGTTATTTCTCGTTGACATAATTTCACCTTTCATAACTAAAATTCCAGACAAAAGTAATGCTTTATTATTAATCATCCATGCACACTTTTTTCTAATATGTTAATGCATATTAGATACATTTATATCTTCGTATATCAGCAATAAACTCATATTTTTTAAAAAATTTCATGATCAGATTGAAAAAATCGATAATTTAATAATACTTCATATACCAAAAACAGACAATATAAACAATACAAATCAAGAAGAACTAAGCTGTAGTGCATTTTTGTAGTTTCAAAACTAACGTACACCAATGGCCAATGAAAAAGCTTTAAATTTAAATCATACCTATATAATTTATTATTCTTCAGATCATAATAAAAGGAAGCATGTCAGTTTGCGCTTGCTTTCCAAACAATTATCTGATACATTTCATGAAAAAATAGAGATCCCATAAATTTTAATTTATGTATAAGTCCCACACGATAGTGAAAATTATTATCATTTTAAAAACAATTATAAAAAAGTATTCATCGTTTTGAATTTAAGCATTTAAAAATATTCCTTGTTCCTTTGGGGAAAATATTAATCATCCATTTCATTATATCAATGAATATTATAGTACTAAATGAACTCAACTATTATCATATATAGTTATGTTTGTAGTAAAACAATAGTGATAATTAATTTGAAAAGATCGAAAAGACATTTATTAAAAAAATAAAGCTTTCAAATTATTATGGATCTGTAAAATAATAACAAACTGTTGTTTATTTATAATTTAAAAAAAATGTAATTGAAATAATCTTAATTATCGCGTTTAAAATTAAGACTACATAAAAAATTTCATTATATAATTCACATGAAACCATCATTAAACCATTACCACTACTAACTAATTGCTTATATCTATTAATCATTTAGATATCTACTTACCGAAATAAACAATTAAAACAAACAGTAAATAATCACATAAAAATCAGGTTGTTAACCGCGCTGTCACGTTATAGCTAATAATCATCCTACTCCTCGAGTCTCCTCTTTTATATATACTAGAATGGATGACACTTTTTGTGTCATCGACCAGGAGAATATAAGATATCATTGTACCGATACCAAAAGATACAAAAAGCGATTTTCTTGGGAGGCTCTGCCTTGAAGTCTTGGAATTTAAATTCAGATCCTGTCAATTCCCCTGCATCGAAGGGAATTTAGCAAATTTATCAGTACATACTCTGGTATGAGATATGCATGACAAGTAATTTGCATTTACTACTAACTTTAGCTCAAGGCGTATAATTAAAAATTAAAAAGCAGGCGATACAGGTCCAAGAATTAAAGTCCTTAATTACTTAATACTCCAGGCATTAGAGACCATATAGAGCCTTTACCTGGAAAAATTCATGGTAGTTGTGGAAATAGGCTTACTTTACGATTTTTGGAGCGTTGAATCTAAATTTTTAACTTCCCACCAAAAATCCTCCCACCGCAACCTCCTCAGAAATTTGAAAATAAAACCAAAAAACGTTTTTTTAATCTTTTTTTCCTCCGTTTTAGGAAAAAGAAACCTAGAAATTCGGAAAGTAGACAAAATTTGCAACAAAAAAGGTCTTTTAACGTTGAACGAACGGGGAAGCGCTAACACGCCTGGAAACATGAGCCTCGGCTCCACACAGTGGTCCCAAATTGAGTTTTTTGTTTCAAAAATGGCAGCGCAAATCTTGTCGGAAATGAACAATTTATGTTTTCAATTAAAGCTTACTGAAATTCCAACAAATCCTCGGAGCCCGATTTTTGAAAAAATATTTTTCTTTTTTATTATATTAAGTTAAAGGCCAAACAAAATTTTTTCAACCAACAGTTCGAGTTCCACTTCTTGAGAATCATTTTCATCCAGATCCTTGAGGATATCTTCAGGAATATTCTCGCATGAATTATTGCACTCGAGGTACGTGATGGAACATTTCAATCCGCTTTTCTTGCAGCTAAACGCGCCGCGGCAGTCTTTTTTTACACCTGCAGGAAATAATCTTTAGAAGTTTTGGTGGAGCAGGAGGTTTCAAAGTAGTGACAGGGAAAGTCTGTAACTGATTTTTTTTCCAGCCCAATTTTTCTAGCTCAATAATATTTCCTTGCCAAAGTTGAACTTGGTGGTAAACTCTCACTGAGTGTTGGCAGCAGCAGCTTCAGCTGGGGGTAGAGGCAATGTTGTGTTTACTGTTGTGCGCGGTTTTGATGAAACACTGACGTCTAAAATCGTTCATAGTCATGTTTTCATCCTTGCAATCATACAAAGAAAAAATTGATTGTCAGCTTTTGCGAAAGTTTGTGGATCTGTATTTGGAGTCTGGAACAGCTGAACGAGGAGATGCAAATCTGGGTTTTGGAACGAGGACTTTGATCAATTTAGTTTTTCCGTGGCCGAAAATCGCAGATGTAGTGTCACAGCAGCTGAAAGCATGTCAAAATAATGTATTTTCAGCGACTGCCTTTTCTTCAAGACCAGAAGACGAGTAGATTTTTTGTGAAACTTTGCTTTTGTCCGGCTTCATAAAGTAAACATTGGCGGATTGAGAAAGGGCAGTTAAGATTAATAAATCTACCCTGCGTGTAATTTCCCATTAGGCATGTACATTCACGTAGCGCGAGAGATCTGACAACACAGCTGCCGTAAATTCCTCCGTCGCATCGGGCGGAGCATCCCAGCTCTGTTATTTCATTTCAGCCAGCTGGCATGCGCGATGTTGTAATTTTACTCCCTATGCCTAGCGCTCCGCTACGCGCACGGTATATCTTCGCCGACACCAATCAAGGATTCATAGATTGGTGCCATTTCAATTGCTGTATTGACGATGAGAGAGTCTGCGTCTTCGTCAGCTTGTCGCACTAACAAATTTTCCATCTCAAATTTTCCTTTGATCACTAAAAGGAAGCGACATTTATTTATATTTATTTTCGGGTGGAAAAGGAAAGGGCCTCTTGACAACAGCATGCTAGCTCGAGAGGCATGGCAAGGGAGGGGCGTGGCAAGAAGATCGAAAGACGAGAGAGCAACTGTGGAGTTGCTGTATGATACCTAAATACATGCGCGGCGTCGAGGCGCACGTTTCGGGACCCACTCGCTTCCCTTCCGTTCGTTGTACGTCAAAATGTTAAAGGGACTTTCTTTGTTGTAAATTTTGTTTATTTTCTGAATGTCTGGGTATTTTTTCCATAAGATGAAAAAAAAACCATAAAAAAAACCTCGGCTTGGGTTTTTTTCTCCAAATTTGAGGGGGTTGCGGGGGGAATTTCTGGAGGGAAGTGGGAAAAATTTGGATTCAGCGAGCCAAAAAACATAAAGTAAACCTATTTCCAGAACTACCATGAATTGTTCCAGGTAAAATTCTCTAATGCCTGGATTATAATCAATGATACGTAATTACACCACATCCACGTAGTGGAGTAGAAGTATAGTAAGGTTAAAAACTTTAATTTTTTTTTTAAATAGGCTTAGAATATCAGGAATCGTCGAGATTTTAAGTTTGAGCAAAAAAAGATTTCTGTCTGTCTGTAACTCTTTTTGTGGGCACGATTACTCTGGAATGGTTTGTGTTATTGACTTGAAATTTGATGCATCTGTGTATTACAACAAGATCTGAAACTAGATTGTATTTTGATTTTATTCCGTTGAAGAGTTGGGGGGTGACCGAGGGTAAATAGGTAAAATAAGAAAGTAAAAGACTATAAAATTGGAAATTAGTGCATGTACCAGAAGCCAAGATCTCAAATTTTTTTGGAGCCGGCCACCACCACTACCAGCGCCATTACCACCTTCGCTCATTATTAGAGGGGGTAAAAATGAAATTATGATTTAGTGTGTGCGTAAGGATCAAAGGCCACAAAAGTTTTTTTTGCATCAGCCGCTACAACTTCCACTACCGATGTGGCATATCATTTTATGGGTTTTTGAATTGAAATTGAATTGGGGGAGATGATTTCAAATATTATTACATTATTAAAGTTTTTATTCGTTGAGGGGGCTTGGAGAGGAAATGTGGATGTAGTGTAGAGGGATGTGGAAGCAGTGATTCTTAGGAAGCAGATTTTTATTTTGTATTCCAATATATTTTTCTTAAATAAAATGACGTATATTTGATGATTAGATTTAATATCCAAATTACTTGTATTATAATAGATATAAAATGCTTGAAGTACTGCTTTGAAAAACAATTAAAAATATTTTACGTATTATATGAAATATGCCAACGCAGTTATAATATTTTTTTGGGGTGGGGTGGGGTGGCTGTAATCAGAAAAAAATCTTTGCCACAGAATAATTACTAAAGTGAAAATGGCAGGTAGTATGATTTATTTCTTATAAAAGCAGTTAATATATGAATGGAATTGTATTCCAAAGTAGGTTAAACTGTTACCAATTATATTCAGGAAATTTATAACTTCATCTCTAGAATAATAATAAATAGAAAAAAAAAAATACTCTGGCTTGATTTTAAAAGCTTTTATTTGTAATTTTATGTTGAATTGAAAAAATGTATAATATTTTGATAATTATAAAATAATAACATATATAAAATTGTAATAAAGTTATCTATAATGGTGAAAATAAAAGAAAAGTGTTAAATAACTGTGATTGAAACTAAGACAGATTGGTTAACTTCGGAAAATTTTGGCCTAAATTATAATTTCTTAGATATAAATATTTGGAAATTTGTATAGAAATTCGTTTTATGACACACTGAACTCAAATATGGGCCTGAATACGGCGGCCTTTCGTCGCTAAAAGAAGAACTCAAATATAGAAAAAAAAAATGTCTGTGTACACGAATGTGTTCGGGTGTGTGTAGACCGTCTGTTGTAACCATGATAACCTCTGTTAGACTACAAATTTTTATTTCAAATTTGGTACAAGTAAGTGTAAAATAATATGGTAGTATTCTACCACTTTACCAAAATTGGGTCATATCCGTCATACAGGTTGCAAGCTAGTTGCCCTGTTTCCTATC
Organism: Rutpela maculata; assembly: GCA_936432065.2. Lineage (NCBI taxonomy): Eukaryota > Metazoa > Arthropoda > Insecta > Coleoptera > Cerambycidae > Rutpela > Rutpela maculata. The sequence goes on along the minus strand of OW386287.2, from coordinate 166,808,536 downwards.
AATTATATTATATGCGCAAGACATCAAAATTGAATATTTGGTGTCTTTCGTATTTGAACGAACATTACGTAGATTAGTTGATATATACATTTTTTTTGTAAAATTTTATTAAGGCGTTTTTGATAAAACTATTACGAAACTAGTGAAAGTTGCATCCGGGCCTTGTCAACTACAAATACCTATTTAAACAATAAAAATGTATTGAATGTGTATTTAATTAATCAAATAGGCATTCGCAGCCGGAACTGGTGACCCCAGTCACAGAGGTATATGAGATGATCTGAGGTTTCCTCTTTCCCTTGACAGACTGCCAAACTCTTTAGACTCATATGTCTATTAAGCCGACAGTGTCCAGTTAGAAGACTCCTGATGATCCTTCTGTTTTAGCGTAGTGGTCAGTCGTAAATTTTTTCCATCGTTCTTTAAGTAACTCGATGGCCTATCTCTATCACGGAAAACTCTTCCACCATTTCAGATATTTATTTTGTGCCCAGTTATTAATGAATGCTCATATGCATGTTACAGCTACACCGCAAAAAGGTTCAGGTCCTACTAGGGCATTAGACGCGCCTTCTTCGGCTAGTTTTCATTTCGTTTGTGTCCTGGTACCCACGCCACGGTTACTTCCTAGGTCCATAAGGGCATTTAAACAGTCATATATTAGACTTCCGGTATGTAAGAAATCGAGCGGGAAATTAAGTAGCGCTAACGATAATTCGATATCTTTCTACGTTACCGAGAAAGTAAAAAGCTAAAAAAACGGATTTTATCGTATGTAATATCATTATTGCTTAAAATTTTATCGAAATTTTTTTCGAAAGCGTTGTTGCCTGGTAATATAAAGAGTGCAAATTGGCTGTTTATTCTCTGATTACATCCCGACCGCTTTAGCGGGAGGGATTTAATCTTTGATAATAAACTGCCAATTTGCACGAGTTATATTACCTTTTTGGCAACTTAGCTTGAGCAAACATTTTTAGATAAACTTTAAAAGCACTAGTGGTATTTGGGAAGGATATTTCACGAATAAATAATCCATTAAGTATACCTTCAATATTATGTTTTGTAATTAATTGCCTTCAGACGTTTTCTTGTCACTTTTTAGAGTTTACTGACATTTATTTTAAATTTCATCATTTACGTCACATAAAAATGCATTTCCGAAACGACTCATCTAATAAAAAACAAAGTAGATATAAATGATCCGATGGCAGTGACAATTGAGATACGTTAAACCATAGATACTGTAACTTATAGACTGGTATTCCCAACAATGAGTCATCTAGCACGCTTCGACCAATCACACTACGAGTAAAAGAAAGCCAGACAATATTACACTTTACCAATCTCTGGCTTTTACGTTTTAAGGTTGCGGACATGAAATGGTACCGCCATCTAGTAAAGCTAGCTTAACTTAACTGGTTGTAAAGAGTGAAATTTTCAAGAATTATTATGTTAAAGTGTTTATTAATATATATTTACGTATTTAATCCTTATTTTTAATTTAAGAAGTTTAATGATTAAGTTAAGGTTTGCTTGTTTAAGCAGAGTGAACCTTAAGTACAATGAATTATAACATATAGTGCTACTTAGTTCAGTTTTGATTTTCCGAATACCTGTGTTGTGATGAATTACCTACCATACGTAAGTACATTTGTGTATTTAACATGAAATAATTGATTTGTTTGCTTCGTAGGCATTTGTATTTAATTTTAGTTGTGAAAATTGTTTTGTAATTACGTCAGATATTATAAGCCATTGAAAGCTGTGTATGGCTTGTGTCCCGAACCTTTAAAGGTTCAACCTTCGCTTTAAAATTGGAAGTTGTCAACTTATGTCGTGTTTTTGGTATTGTATTATATGACCACGTATATAATACAATACTGCAATTTACATTAACAAATAGTAATAAGCTAGAGAAGATATTGAAAGACAAAATTTAAAAGCTCAATTGCCGAAAACATTTCACGAAACAAAACGTCAAAAAACAATCGCAATATTTGCCGCTACAGCGACACAAAAAATTAGAGTGATACATTTTGCATGTTGGTACTGTCAAACGCCGATCTAGGTTGGATTACCACTAATAATGACGTTTGATTGGTGCAATGCTGTGAAGAAAACGGGCTCTCATTGGCTATAGCGTTAATGAGTGAAATAATCGATGGTATTGCGATACCACCTGGAAAAATTATCGATAATTCCAGAACCGTTCAATGCGTCAAAGTCATCTTTTTTATGAATAGTCAATGAAACGGAGAATCCATTTTTGTATAACTTGTTTCTGAGGGATAGTCTATAGTCCAGATATAAAAAATTGAATAATTTTAATATGCCTCCATTTCAACGCTTGTAACTCTAAACGAAGCGTTTTGAAAAAAAAATATGTATAGACAATCGAACAAGAAATCGAATGTCGTAAACCATAGCTCGATATCTTTACAAGTTACCAATATAGATCACCCAAGAAACGAATCAAAATCACTACCAAATATTTCACAAGTAAAGAGCACCTAGAACCTTAAATCTGACACTGATTATAGCTTAAATAAAATTAGTTTACACTTCAATTTGTGGCATCATCTTTGGGAATAATTAATTAATAAATAATAATTTTTAGAACAGAATGCTCCGTAAATTTCACTCATGTAATAAAATTTATTTTGAAAATAATGTCGCCTGGAACCCTTTGCTGCTTAGCCCATGAATTGAGAATGTTCTTTTAACGGCCCTCAAGTCACCTTAATGACTAATTTTCCTCAAATTTTTTATTCGTGTTGTGGATGTTCAAACTTTGAGGCTAAATGCAAAGGAGTTGAAAATTTATTCACAAGTTATACTATACTGTTTACTATTACCATTTATATTGGATTTCCTCAACCAAGAAATTATTTTAAATAGTGTGTCCTACGTTTCAATTTGTATATTATCGGAATTAATAATAATGATTATTCGGTCTAGATGTCCCATATAGAGAATTTCAAATATAGATTTAGTGTATGAACATATATTTGAATATACAAATTATTATATTTCTGCTAAATCTAGATAGTAGAACAGATATTTGTTGCTATGTCTGAAACGACTCTTCGTAGCGAGTATATTTTAACTAGATAGTCAAATAGTGAATATCTACTCCATATTAACTTATATACTAGCACTAAGGCATCGATCTGGCATGATTTTTGAATTTTTCCTTAGTAGATTAGAATTTTGATTTAGTCTGAGTTGACAGTTGCAGGCGAAGTTGCAAGAGTTTCTTTAAACCTCTTAGCTAAACATCGGAATAGTTACGGCATCATAATTACCCATCTACTGACTATTTGAAGTTAGCTGTACTTCTCCATTATATGACTCAATACGTTATAATTTTGTGATATGTTTGGTTTAATTCGAAAATGAGAGAGAGGTTTTCTGTTCCTAATTTTTGTCCTATTTCACATATTATTTAACTTTATCATTCTAAATATTTCATATTCAAAATCAGTTTTTATGATCTTTTAAAAATAAAAACTTAAAGAACACATTGCTGCTGTAAACGAGTACTTAGTTTATAGTAATTGTGATATAATTATAGAAACTAAAAGTACATTTCTTTCAAATCAAATGCCTTTTGATTAACGACTGAATGATAAAAGTGATGGCGAGTGTTATTGACATTAAAAATTAATCAATGTTTTTATTAAAAGGCGATTATTGACAATGTGAATGTATTTTTTAGGTAAGCCTTCCAGTAGGTACTAGATCGCTTCTTGTTTGCCTCCATCATTGCGCCTTTAAGTTCACTCCTTCACTCAAAACTTCGGTTATTACGGGTACCAGCATTTTACAGGACTGCTACTTTTTACAAGTCTGTACTTTTACGGATACAGCTTTTCAATACCGTCTCTACTAGTGTGTGTTATGTTCAGTAGCTTTTTATGAACAACGTCTTAACAGACTTGTGATCCATCAATTATTCTAGTTGGCCTCCTTTTACTGCATAGCACGTTTGAAGGCAATACACTTTATCATGATCGCGTCTTTCCATCTGATTTTCCCTGAACTATTAACCGTTCTACATTATCCTCTCTTCGTTTGATGTGGTCAAAAATATGAGAGGATTCAGGAGAATGCATCGATGGAAAGTCACCTTTCTGGGCCCAGGAACTCCATAGCAAACATCTGTAGATCTGTGTTTCTAAAGCTACAATATGCCATCTACTTGCCTCCGTAATTGTCCGTCTGTCAAAGGCACAAATAAAGATTGAAAGAACTAGGGCGTTAGAAGTCTGATCTTAGTGCATTTTGTGATATTTCCGTCACGCCAAATTTTGGTCAACTGGCAAGTTACAGATCTTTGCCGTCTCTATTTATCCCCTGATCCCATATTTGCAGTTACCGTATTGTCCATAAGAGCTTCAAGGTACACAATCTTGTTTACTACCTCACAGCCACTTACCCTTAACGTATCTCGGTGGTTATCATCTAGTCGATATACAATCATTACTTTCATTTTGTTAATTAATTTATTCTGAAACCATAATCAGCCCTTTTCAAGTTAGAAATCTTGGCTCCGCCTATAAGTACTCTATCCTGTCAGTTCTCTACGTCGCCGTCCGTATTCATATAGATGTTAAAGATGCTTGGTGGCAGAATTGAGTTCTGTCCGACACCTTTGTCAACTTTACATTTGTCGGAGTTAATGTTGTCTAGTTTCACCAAAGGAGAGTTCTCTTCATACAGATGTTTGGGTACTCCCATCTCCAATAACACAGTCCACAGTTGATCACATTTTCAGTTGCTTGGCAGGTATGCCACATTAGAGCTGTAAAAAGCTGTACCTGTAATAATACCCACCTGTAAAATGCTGTACCCCTAATAGCGAAAATTTTTAATTTCTAGCCAGAGAAGTGGCGTAGCTTAATGATGGAGTGGAGGGAGTGATCTGCAGTGATCTAGTTTCTATTCTTTCCAGAGTCTTTTGTCCAGTTGTCAAAACTAGTGTGTATATTCTGTATATTGTAAAATGAAGTACAAAAAATAAATGTATTGCTGTATTATTCCATTTTGTGAACTGAACATCAACAAACTAGAAATAGGGAGACCATCCTACAGCGGAGAACAACAACTGAAAGGATTATGATCAAAATGAACACCACAAAGAAATCATAACAATATGTACTCTACCACAATCGAAAACCGTTGAATCAGTAGACTCAGAAAAAGAAGATTCGAAAGAGCAGAAACACAAAAAGAGAAGCATAAACACTCCATAGTACGACACAACGCGGCAACATATTTCAGATGAAGACTAAGAAGAGGCAGAAGTCCAGAACTAAAATAACGCTCCCTCACGACAAAATGCGGTAACGCATCTCACAGACACCTACACCTCCTATCCCACGTTCCTTTACCATGCGCCATGGGGCTCTCGCTGCTGGCAATAAGCATGACCTTAGTAAAATCCAGCGTGGACGTAGGAGGCTCAGCTGCATAATCCTGGGAGCGGCAGAAATGCCTACCGCACGCTGGTAAATCAATCAATCAATCAATAACGACAGAAAAATATCTTCGTAACTTTTATTTTTTAATAAAAGCCAAAATCTAAGTTATCAAAAATACATTTTTAATTTAACTTCAATTTTTAAAACACAGATGCTTATAACCTCGTGCTAATTTTATTGCCTCATAAAAATTCTTAATGCAGATTATTTTGAGTACCTAGAATTATTTACAAAAAATAAATTTAATATAAGAGGAATATAAGTATTTTAAAAATGCATTGAAAGTAGCGCAATAGAACAGTTTACATTTGTACTATAATGAGATGCGTTAAATTATTATTCTCTCAAAGGCAAGGAATTTATTTCTGAATGCAAAATGATTTCAAAGAAGCAGTGTTGTCTATTGTGCCCTAAAATTACCAGCACTTAAAGTAAAAGATAAAAAACTAAACAAATTTTTAAAGAATTACCTGTACATTTTATACATCTTCAATCATTCAAGGATGGACATCTCAGGATGGACAGGACAGGAGTTTCTGAGTTAGGGCAGATTGAAAGAGACACTTACTCTGACCGTCAAATTTTAAGGGGAACAGTGGCGGTACCTCATATTTTAGGTCCTACTGGCCAAGTTTACTTCTTCTACCATGAATTATTCTTGTTGGCCTCTCTTTGCTGTATGGTGCGTCTGTCGCGGTTGCTTGTTAGAAGCACGCATCGCCGAAGCTTTTTCTAGGGCGTTAGAAGTATGAAAGTATCAAAGTATCAAAGCGTCACCTGTCTCTTTCTTTAACAGTACATACCTTAGAGGCGTAAAGAAACATGAAGAAAATTAAGGCGATAGTTAGTTTAATTTTTGTGAATTTCGTGATAGTTCTGTCACGCAAAATTTTGCTCAGCTGGTAAGTTTCAGATCTTTCCATTTAAATTCTTCGTCGAATTTCTTATTCGCGGTCTTCGAAGTAGACATTTTGTTTACTGCATCGCAGTCATCTATCCTTAGTCTGTCTGGGTGGTTTTCATTTGCTCGGCCTACAGCCATAATTTTTAGTTGTATTTTACAGTTAAACCGTACTCAGAGCTTATTATTCGAAGATTATACAACATGAGCTCATCCTCGCTTGCTGCAACTAAGGTGGTGTTCTTCCCTTTTTTTAAGAGGAGAGGTAACCCTCATGGGCTCCAATCAATCAATGGTATATTGGAAGTGTCAGACTCTTACTGACTAATGGCCCCCTCCTCCCCGGGCTCGTCTGTATACTACTCCGAGGGCACTGCAGCCTTCTGGCTTATTGTGCTCACCCTGTATTGCCCGTAAGGTGTTCTTACTAGCATTGCTAGCAACTGTTTCGCTGCGCGGTGTCCCTTAGATGGTCTGACCAAGTCCTCACCGTGCGCGACGTTGCTGTACTTCGGTGATCTAGTCTAGGTCTGGTTTAATACCTCCCTGACTTCTCACCTGTTCATTCCCTTATGAACTCCAGAAATTAAAAAGTCGCAAAACATAAAAATTTAAAGCAATTTTCCTAAAATTGAAAAAATTCAATTAAAAAATTTTTCAACTTTACAAATTAGTGAAATATCTATGCATAAAATTTAAAATAAAATTGCATCAGGCGTTATCTATAATCGATGGATTAACTATATTTTGTTTTTGTATTTAGGAATATTTGTGTATATACATTTTTTGGTTAATCTACCACTTATCTGTATTGTTACTTAAACTTCCTGCTGGAAATACCCAACTACAGCAGTTTCTATAGAATTACTCATTTCCCTAAATGAATTAGTTTAGGTTGTAATAAACAAAAACAAATTTGTCATATTTTGCCATTGCATCGTTAAGAACTGTGTGATTTGCGCGATAATGGAGCACCGTGTTCGATAGATAGTATAATCCCTTTTATACACTTAAAGAAAAAAATTATATTCACATTAGCTTTACCTGTATTTACTTTTAGTCAAATAATCTAATCAATGGGATGTTTCATTTTAAAGGCCATGTCATTTATTCAAAATATAAATATTAAACAATAAATACCGTAAATTTGCTCTCTGTATCACCTAAGTGACATTGTATGAAAGGCGACTACACATTTGAATTCCAAGGAGACAATCAATATCTATATTCTGTCTCTATCCGAAAAATCCTATGCATAACCTATTCTTATTATTCTAATTAAATTAGATGTCAACTGTTAATGGTCACGAAAAAGTTGTAAGAAAATATATGAATGCCCGTAAAGTCCCAACGAGGCCATCAGAAAGATTGAGGGATGGCTAAAAAGAATGCAGCTTGAGCTAGCTGTCGAGAAAACGGAGCTCCTGGTTATCACCAAAAAAAAGAAATCTTCTACCCATGAAAGTTAAGGTGGGCCAGGATATCCCCAGGGAACCACCTGAAATACTTAAAGGTTTGGCTGGACTCCAAGCTGAACTTCGGTGTCCATGCCACAAAGCCGAGAAGGCGGGAAAGGCAGCCACAGCCATTGGGAGGCTTATGGCAAATACACACGGACCGAGAGCGAGAAAGTGGAGGCTGCTGTGCAGCGTCGTGCACTCTATCCTCTTGTATGCAGATCCGGTCTGGGAAAGTGCGATGAAGGTGGATAGGACGAGGGGGAGGATGGCTAGGATCCAGCGATGTGCCGCACTAAAGGTATGCAGTGCATATAAAATGATTTCGTACGAGGCGGCGTTGGTAATGGCGGGGATCCCCTCTTTGGATCTGATGGCCAAAGAACGGCTGGAAATCTTTGAAGAAGCCGGGAGGGCAGAGGCCAGGATAGGCTGTTTGAAAGATGGCAGAGGCGGTGGGACACTGCAGACAAGGGAAGGTGGACGAGACGCCTCATCCAGAACATCAGAGCGAGGATGGAACGTAGGCATGGTGAGGTAGGCTATTACCTCACCCAAGCCCTGAACGGACATGGATGCTTCATGGAGTACTTATATGATATTGGCAAGACTGACAGCAGAGAGTGTGCATACTGTGGAGAGGTCGATGACGTGGAGCACACCGTTTTCTCATGCAACAGATGGAGGGTAGAGAGACGAGACGGTGCTGCGTCGTTATTGCCTCCGGAAGATATTGTAGAGAGGATACTAGAAACGGAGGAGAACTGGAGAAGGACGGAAGAGGGAATAACCCGCATTATCAAAAAGAAGGAAGAGGATGAAAGAGAGATAGGTTTGAATCCATGGAGAAATGCCAATTAACACCGACAAACTTAAATGACCTGTGGATCCGATGAAAAGCGAAAGCAGTCCCAGGCCAACAATACTGAAGAGAGGGAGGGGCTTTAGCTGGTTGGAGTCCGGCACTACCCATCCGCGATAGACTCTAAGCGACTGGTGTCCGTGATGAACTCGAAAATTATTACGTTGAACAAAAACAGATTAGAAAGTTACTAAATTGTGGATGAACCTCGTGTTTTTCTAATTCCTGTAAAATTAATGGTTTCGGAGATCTGAAGTATAAAGGTAGCATCCGGACGTTTATAAAACGAAGTATTTATTTTATATGTTAGAAATCTCAGAAACTATGGCACTAAGTCAATACTGCTAACAACCAAATTTAAAGACTATTAGTTGGGCTTTCAAATGATTTTTTTACTATTTCTATAGTATAAAACACAAAGAAGTTATGATAGAAACAATGTCCTTCTTCACATATTTTTTAATAGAAATGTCACCATTTTGTTAATGTAAGTAGTCAGTAACTAAAAAATATATTCTCATATATTGATTTACGTTAACATATAATATGATCTAGATGCTCAAATTTTCGCCCGTTTAGACCAGTTACTTTAGAAAGAAATTACATTTTAAACCATAGAGGGATTTTCGTAAAATTTTAGTTTTCTTGCAAATATCTTAATATATATTAGTTTAAGGGAAAAATGGTGGACATAAAAATAAAACTTAAAAATTGAGGATGAATTTGTTTTGACGTAATATTTATATTGAATTAGTATTTTTAGAGATATTTAAGCTGACATTTGGCATGTGATCGTTTATAGCATGAAGTATTTCATTTAAATGTTGAATATCTTGGAAACCATGACACTTCCGTAAAAAATTGTTAGAAACAGAATTAATCAGTCTTTAAAGTGACTTTTGGTTTGTTTCTGTATTTTAAAAAATAAAAATATTTTAAATATAGATCAGCAATACTTTTTCAAATATCAAATATCTAAATTTAGGGGTGGTTGCCACCCTTGGGGTTAAGAGCAACTGTAGGGATTATATAGAAATTGACTTACTAAAAAAATTACCCATAAAAAAAAATTATATCATACATATGAGATTATTCCTAAATTTTGCATATTTTTGACTATAAAGTCAATGTAAAGCAACCAACGGCAGTAATGTAATAAATACTTAATGTCATGTAAATAATTTAACTCAAAAATATAAAATGTTATAAGGGTATATTGCCTCATTTAAAAGTTTAATATTGATTTATTATGAAAAATATTTGCAAAATTTTGGATTATTGTCATTTAAGTATATCGGAGGATGTGTATTTATTTCATACGCATATCATAGATTCACAAAAGCTGAAACACATACATTTTGATCACCCCCATATCAATCAATATTTGGAATTTGTAAATTTCTTCTTCCTCTAAAACCGCCTCATGAAACAGGTAAAATGTTTATTTGCCGTGAATTTTAGTCTCTTTTTGTTTGTATTTCCCATATTAGTTATCTTTTGGAAATTTTAGGATTACACATTTTTTACATCGCCAGTTTGTTAAGTAGTTTGAAAGTAATATCATAACAATGTGCGCCAATTTATAAATGGCATGCGTCGGCTTTAAATTTAACAGAACCTTGAAAAATATTTTGCTACTCAATCACGGTTAATAGGTAAAGATAAAGCGTCAATATGCTATTAGTAATATTTATACAAAAACTGTCTGCATCAGTGTTACTCTACTACATTGAATTTTGTGTTCGGTATTCAAGAAACTTGTCATAAAAAAATATTGGGTACTCACAAATTGCCAGCGTAATGTACATGGCATTTTTACTCTAAATTGAATGTTGATAACTACTGTTTAGTGTACCAAATTACGACCATTTACATTGCATTGCATTAGTTGGAACGTAAACTACATTATACTACACTTTGCTGGTAGATTATGAAAAACCTATAGATTTATATAGATTTAAAAAATGTTCACGTCATAAATGTATGTTTCAATTAATAACTGATGGCATAAAGAACCAGCAGATTTTAATATGTTATTCACTCTGTTGATATTTATTTACCTCACGCTTCACGTACTCTTTGGAATATTTTAACAGCTTATGTATGTGTCAAAGTACTTCCTATTTTTAATTTTTCCTCGTTTACGCTTTGGTTAGTCGAGGTTACTAACTATTGATATTCAGCTTTATCAAAGAAAAATAAATTCAGTGGTTAATTAGAAGGATTGAGGAAATATAAAAGATGTGTTGGTTAGGAAGAATAGTTCTTACTTTTTTTATTTACGTTTCGTGACTCATTGGCTTTCATTTTTTATACAGCAAGTGTTATAGTATATACTAGTAGTTATTGTGGTTGCATATTAGAAGTACTGCCACACTAAAGCTCCTTCACATCGATTCTTCTTCGCCGCTTATCATCTGTTTCCTTTTAACTATTAACCTTCTACATTATCTTCTTTCTGAATGATGAGGTAGAACACGATACTGGAGGGTCGTTTTGAAGGGGATACTTCCTGGAGAATGAAGCTGTTGGTGCGACAGGCTGTCCAAGGTGTTCATAATAAACGTCTTCAGACTCAAATCTGTCTGCGGTAAACGCTAAGACAAATATATGGAAAAAGTTACTCGAAAAACACATAAACTCGGCCGAAGTACGGTTTAAGCTGGAACCAATGAGGAAACGATTGCATCAAATGCCAATTATGCCAGTTATAGTTACATGGTACCATCCTTTCACGAGGGTGGGGGTTGAGCACCTGCCAGGCGCGCCTCCAGGTGGCGGATAGGAGAACGGCTAGACTCCGCGAGGAGTAGGGTTAACGTGGTCATACTGCTGGGGGGTAGGGCTAATAACCCAGTCCACCCCGGCTAAAACCACGTCGCGGACCAGCTCGCACACCGTAAACCGCTTGGAGTGGCAATGACCCCCTGACCCAGGTCAGGGGTACGTCTCTCCGGGGGGCACGGGGGTCTTGGCTTCACCGCCCTGACCACGTGGATGAAGTACCGCCATAAAAACTTCCCCAATCCCGAGGTATTGTGCGCGCCGATGGGACGCATGGTCGGGGGAGAACCCGACCACTAGCGACAAACCTCGGGGCACAGGCGCACCCCGTCCAGCGTTGAATAAATGCCTTCCACGTATGTAAGGGGCTCCGTGCGTGGCGACCATCCTTTCCCCTTACTCGTGGAGAGGGAAGGGATTCCTTAGCATGTTTTGTGCACCCCCCCTCCCATCACAAAGCCTACGAGCGTAGTGCGGGAGGTGAAAGAGCTGGGGGAGGGGGTGTCCGTGACTTCGGTCAACACCAAGGACTTTCCAAAGCGCCCGAGCCTGTCGTCTGGATTCCCGAGCTCAGGAAGGATAGGGAATAAAATAGGCCCATTCCAGCTGAAGGTGCAGATAGACCTACATCATAGTAAGGAGGCCACAGCGGTCCTTACTAAAGTGATGCAGGGGTGCGAAGTGAAGCAACGTCTCAAGCGGCGAGGACTTCACTGGCTGGACCATCAAGGAATGCCGCGCAGCGAGGCCGTTGCTGACAAGGAGCATAGCCTGGAGGAGCAACCTTCAAAAGTTGAAGGAATGGGAAAATAGGTCCATTCCAGATAAAACTGCATCACAATGAGGAGGCTACAGCGGTCTTCACTAAGGTGATGCAGGGGTGTGAAGTGAAGCAACGTCGCTAGCGTGTAGACTTGACGGGGTTATGGGTCATCAAGGGACACCGCGTGGCGAGGCTGTCGCCGAACAGAGTACCGAATTAGAGCGACGTCGCGTGCGACGAGGACTTGGCTGGGGTGGTGTCCAGCGAGGAACGCCGCGTAGCGAAGCCGCTGCTGACAAAGCATATTATACGACTGCAGGTTCTGCACTGCAGGATATAACATCAACGGGGAAAGATAATGGACCTGGCAACTCCCACTCTGCCAATTTTCTCAGACCTGCTGCCAACGGCACAGGAAAAATGGGTAGAGTAATATCTACGGGCAAACACAACCAGACCCGGAGACCATCATAACTCGCCCATTTACAGACCTGTATTACCTTGTCAGTGATACAGGAATATTAAAATGGACAGTGCAAACTAAGACAGCAAGACAGGGAGAGCACAATAAGCCCAGGAGGCTGCAGTGCCGTCGGAGTATTCTGTACAGACGAGCCCTAGGAGGAGGGGTTTTAGTAAGTTAGACTCTGACACTCAGACCCATTCCAAGTTGGGATTGGCAGCCTGTGTGGGTTTCCCCCTTCTCGAAAAAAAAAAAGAGTCACATTTAAACCAAAATCGGGCCGATATTGAATCATAAACGGTAGATTAGCATCGATATCAAACATTAAACTTATCTATTGAAATTATAATTTATATTAGTAGATGAATTTGCTCGCAAGTTGCTGACTTAGTGCTGACACTGGTCCATGGGTATTCACCCGACAATTCGTAATTTTATAACTAGAATCTCTTGAGTTTGTTCAGCGCTAGTGATGATAGTCAACGATTAGATACCGGTATACCGGTTGATATATTCAAAGCAACTTAGTTAATAAATTATAGTTTAAAAAACTAAAGAACACGCTTTTATGAGTAGCGCACTAAAAAGATGCAAATAATTAGGTCTTCAATACTGAAATACCGTACTAAAGGTTTAGTGATTAGGGTGCCGACGACCAGAAAAACGTAACTGATATTCTCTTTCTACCGACGTACCCTTTCCATCACGGAAATCATAGATAAATATTATGTCAGCATATTCCACGTTTGTACATTTTAGTGGCATAGTTTAAATCTTCTACACAATTTTTTACAATTTAATGCACTTCACAAAGTAAATGCTGATTATTGACACATTAAATTACAAACAATTAATTATTCAACTGTTTAGGAGATTTATTTTTATTATATAAGCCTACTATGATTGATTAAATATTTTGTTAATTTATTCCCGATTACTTATTAGGGCCACATTTTTTACTAAAATTGATCTTTAAAACGTGTCGGAATTAGGATTCACCCAGACCAGCTAGCCTCAATAGAATTTTTGCAAATTATAGTTACAAATTTCTTTATTTCACGTGACTTTCATTTAATATCGTTAACACCGTATTTAAAAACCACAAAGGTGTAACAAAAAAGTGAAATAGGCCATTTTGCTTATCCTTTTGTGTTCTTTTCGAATATCGTAGAAATTTCAAAAAATATACAGGGTCATGTTTTTTAGAGGTAAAGAAGAAACATAAATTTCAGTGATTCCGGACCTTGAATTTTTTTATGTCTTACATGTACTTCTGAAAGATCGTTATTAGCTGTACCAAATATGAATCCATTATTTCATTCCTTGTCAAAATAATGACAAAAAAAAAGTTTTTGCCAAAAATTATAAAATACCCTGTAACTTCGTAGAGAAGGCTCAATGAGACATTTCTATCGGAGGTTCTGATCACCACTGATGTTCTCTACCTCCTATTATCCCTCTGGTGATGCAATACCCTGTATAATGCGCTTCACGCTTTTAAAGGCCCCGCACAGAAGTATAGGAAAAGAAGAAAGTTTTTGAAATTTTGGGAAAAGTACTCCTAGTTATATTGAATAAAATTTCTCAAGGTCGCAATGCTCAAAATTCAATAGTTTGGCTGTCAGTGACCTTTGAAATCTAAAAATATGAAGTTCTTATATAGTCCCTTGAGGTGAAGCTTTAACCCCAAAAGTTCTGTGACTGGACCGCAAGACATCTATCCTCCCTCCATCTTCGAGACCGGGGACCACGATGGTGACATTTTCCGACCCTTCACCCACTACCTCTAAACTGGAAAAGCCATCCCCCTTTTCCGATTTTCCGGTGCTAAGTGTGCGAGGGCTTGTCGGATAGGATTTTTTTTCGTCAGTTCGAATAAAATAAATAAACCTCGATCTGACGAGACCCAACTAACCCCGGGGGTTCAAGCAGCCTTTACACGAACTTTTCCTTCAGTAACTGTGACTGTAACCATTTCGACTCGGTCGAACAGTGTGATTATAATTGTAAGCGTCGATAGATCTATTAGTATAGAATAAAAATTGTACACAACACAGGTCTATAAAAAAAAAGAAAAAAAATTCTGCTCCAAGGACTAAACCTATCATGCCCTAAGTATTTTTGTGTGCTGAATCCGAATTTTCAATTTAGAAAATTTTCTACCGCGTAGATTTTGAGTAAATCCGGTTTTTTATTTGTCAAAAAAACATATTTTGATGATGATAAAAACCGGGATTTACTCGAAATCTATGCGGTACTTAAGACATGATAGGTTTAGTCCTTGGAGCAGAAATATTTTTTTTTAGACCTGTGTACTTAATGAACCAGATGTAATAATTGATCATTGAATGAATAAAAACAAGAATATTTTTACATATATAATCAACGAAAAAACAAAAATATCTATATATACCGATGACCCGTCTCAATCAATTCTCTACAAACCACTGAAGGAAAAGCTCACTTCGTGTAAAGGCTGTTTGAACTCTCGGGGGGTCGGTTGGGTTTCGACTGATCGAGTTTACTTATTTTATTCAAATTGACGAGAAAAAATCCTATCCGACAAGTCCTCGCAACCTTAGCACCCGAAAATCGTTTTTTTCAGTTTAAAGATAGTGGGTGAAGAGTAGGAC
The DNA here is from genome assembly GCA_936432065.2 of Rutpela maculata. Lineage (NCBI taxonomy): Eukaryota > Metazoa > Arthropoda > Insecta > Coleoptera > Cerambycidae > Rutpela > Rutpela maculata. The sequence goes on along the minus strand of OW386287.2, from coordinate 166,793,187 downwards.
GGGAAATATTGTCACCATCGTGTTCCCTGCCCTCTAAAACCTATTCCAGCTCCTGATTTTCGTTATTTTCGTGGCATTTTGTTATTGGGAGTGGGGGTAGCTTTAACCTTCAGGGTGGATTAGGTCAACTGTGGTCAATCTTAAGTTATTTTGAGAATCGAGAAAAAAATCCGATCCGACAAGCCCTCGTAAGCCTAGTACCGGAAACTTGGAAAAAGGAGTGGTTTTTCTGGCTTAGGGTGAAGGGTATGTTGGAAAATGTGACAATATTTGTTCGTGTTCCCCGTCCTCGAAAATGCGGTTTAAGTCTCAGAACTTTTGGGGACAAAGCTTCATCTCAAGAGATAAGAACTTTATATTTTTAGACTTCAAATGCCACCCATGTCCAAACTATTGGATTTTGAACATTGTGCCCATGAGAACTTTTGTCCAGAATAACCAGGAGAACTTTTTCCCAAAATTAAAAAAAAAAAATGACCGAATGGTCTTTTCCTATCCTTTAATTACCTAATAATTATTTTTAACTTTTTAGTGCGCTACTCATAAAAGCGTGTTATTTAATTTTTTAAAATATAATTTATTTTACTGTTTATTAATTTTATATTCATTGCGTCGTCCTTACTGAAAAATCTAAAACCAATTAAGAAGTTCCAATAACCACCTCCCTTCTTCATCATCATACCCTCCTGGTCGTAATATCTAACTAAACCACTGTAGCAAAAGTTAAATTAATGGTGCAGTAGTAGCAATACATATTTAACTTCTACATTAAGAAAATGGCGAATGCGCCAGGATAATGGTAGCAGAGTCCAAATATAAAATTATAGTTTAAAATACTAAGAAAACACTGTTTTTGGTACCTTATTATTGTATTGTCACCAGAATCGCATAAGTTTGCAAAGTTTCAAATCGATACGACAATTAGAAGTGGATGAAAAGTGAGTTGTAACATTTGCTTACAAAGTTACAAGTCAAGCTAACAGAAACGTGTTAAAAATTGTTGCTCACTATCGACGTTGAATTTAAAAAAAGATATCTGGACAAATTTAGTTTTACTTAAGTGAATTGTAGACCAACAGGTGATGCCATTGTACATCAACACATGTATTTTTCAACTCCAGCCTAATTTAGAACCATACAAGTATACAATTAAATTGAGAAGTTAAAAAAGGTGGTTATCACTACCTTGAGAAAAAATATTCCAAAACTAACGTCAGCTGAGAAGATAGGTTAGGTGAATACAGTTTTGCACCTGAGATACGGAGAGAAATATTTGAAAAACAAACAGAGAGGCAACAAAATGTGCAAAAGGATATGATAAAAATGAACAGAGCGTGTAGGCAGACAGGCTAGACAATCATAAGAAGAAAGAACGAAAAAAGTAATACATTAAATAGATCACAATAGGTTGTGAATAAAAAGAAGATTTGATTGATTGATCTACCAGCGTGCGGTAGGCATTGCTGCCACTCCCAGGGTTATACAGCTGGGCCTGCTACGTCCACGCTGGGTTGCCTGCAGCGAGAGCCACATGGTGCATGGTAAAGGAATATGGAATGGGAAGTGTAGGTATTTGTGAGATGCGTTATCGCATTGTGTCGTTAGGGAGCGTTTAAGCTCCGTTTTTTGTGTTTCTGGTTCTGGGCATCTGCCTCTTCTGAATCTTTGTGTGAAATATGTGTTGTGTCTTATTGTGGAGTGTTTATTACTGTTTATGCTCCTCTTTTTTGTTTCTGCTTTTTCGAATCTTCTTTTTCTGAGTCTTTTGATTCCTCTGTCTCTGATGCTGGGTTGGATTTGGGTCATGCTTGTTGTCAGCAGCGAGAGCCACATGACGCATTTTTTTTTAAATTAATTTTTCCCCTCGCTCTTCTTTCCCAGTTTGTTTATGATCCTCTCGATTGTTGTTTTCCACGTGTAACATGGTCTCCCTATTTTTAGTTTGCTGCTGTTCAGTGTTAGCGCTTTCTTCAGTAGGATTTCTGCTGTCCTTTTTGCTTTAACCTTCTTGATCCTTTCCCTTATCTCTCTTCTTACCAGGATATGGTCTATTTGTGTGATTGAGCTTCCATTACTCCATGTGCCAATGCAGGTTTGACTTTTGCTCCATGTATTTCTTATTGTTAAGTCAAGCATGTGTGCTAGGTTTTTCAGCGGGTTTCCATTTTCGTTAGGCCATGTGTGGAATAAAGTTATTCCTATGATGCTTTTGTCCTCCTCCGTCTTGTAATGAAGCATTCATAAATTCATGTTCCATTGCTAAAGTTTTCGGATTTACACACGACACCAATATGTACACGGCACGCAAATCTACCCAGCTCCCGTCTAAAGGCATGGATTTGCACACGAAAACTAATTCAGAGTATGAACAACTCTGACAATCTGTCTACAGCGTGCTGAGCTGCACATATTACAGTTTTGTACATCTCCCGAGGCAAACACGACGGAGCGAATGCAATCTGACCCTGGGAATCCTACAGCGTGTTGAGCTGGGACCCCTCGAGTCGTTAGTCATTCCCCGACGCCGTTTCGACGCCAAAACCAGAGCGAATGAGCCTGACCTGGAGACCTCCTACAGCGTGTTGAGCTGGGAAACAACAACAGTAGCAACAACAAACGTCGCATCGCAATCGTTACACACTCTCTCTCTCTCTCTCTCAGATAATAGAAAATGTTGTGCTAAGAACCGTAAAAGATACGGATATATAACTGTACCTGTATGTTATGTAACACTGCCTGTCTGAAGAAGTAAATAAATTGTTTATATTTTTATTGGGCTGTCTTATTAACTAATCTGGACCCTGATTAATCTCCAAACCAGCTACCCGACAACAAACCGTTACAGTCTGATAGTCTTTTCCTATATGTGCATTGAAGTCTCCTAATAGTATAATGGACATTTTTCTTGATTTTTCATAGCATTGGTGTGTGTCGGGGTAGTTATATTTTCTCCTTCTAACTGATGGCTTAGTGCTTCATGTAGGCAGCCCTCTCTTCGGTTATTACTGATTTCTTTCTCCTCTTTGCCGCCTGGCACGATTTCAGTGCACTATATATACTATGATTTACTGCTTTAGAGAGGAAGTACTATGTAAAGTTTTGGTTTGTATACCTAATTAAACACTAACTAATATTTCTTATCAATTACTGAAAATGTTTCGAGATATATATTATTTTACATCCACATATAGTTTAAATATATCTTCTACACGTTGTCACCATTTTACTTTTATAAACTTTTATGGGTGTCCATTGCTGACAGAGCATTATAAGGCACGTCTGGTGGCCTCGGCAGCAAGATGACAAGTCCAATGCATTGCCGCATTGTGCTCGTTATATTTATGCTCCTTTTTTTGTGTTTCTGCTTCTACAGATTTTCTTCTTCTCCTTCGGAGTTTTCTGATTCCTTGGTTTCTGGTTCCGGTAGAGTATATCGCTGCGATTTCTTTGTGGAGTTCATTTTTCCTCCTCGCTTTTCTTTCCCAGTATGTTTGGTCCTTTCCCAGTTCATGATCCTCTTGGTTGTTGTTTTCCACGTGAAACCGGTCTCCCCATTTTTAGTGTGAAATATATCGTAGAATTTTTCACTTAAAAACGAGCGCAATTTTGACCGGAAAAGCTTCACTTGATAATTTACCTAAGAAAATATAAGAAAATATAATGACCATACTTTAAGAACAATGCATTTGATTATTACGTGTGTTATGCTAATATATACCACTCTGTAGAATTTTCCACTTAGCAACAGTTTTTGTCACCCTTTTTTTATTTATTTGCACTGAGCGTTAGCAACGAGCGTAATTTCGACCTGAAAACTCTCACTTGATAATTTACCTAAGAAAATATTATGACCATACTTTGAGAGTAAGGTACTTGATTATTACGGAAGTTTAAATAAAAAATACAATATTTCTTGTATGCTGCATATACAAGAAAGAAAAAATGTAAAAAATTATCATGAAAAAACGTAGTGAAAATACGATTTGTTGGTAGTCTTGGTTTATTTTGCCAATTTTTAGATGAAAACTAACTAAAAACAAGATATCACTTGCCCACAAAGGTAATACAATAAATTTGCATAACAATGATTGTTAAAGTTCACACATAAAACATGTAAGAAAAAAATAATCAAGGATGCCAATAATGTGACACCCACCCAAACCACATTAGAAATTCATTAGTGATCTACAAAAATGAACATTCTCCATGGAAAGGTTGCTAATCTTCGTTACGGGATTATTTGTTTGTATTGTTTTTCTTCAGATAAAATACATTCTTAAACATACAAGGAACCACTAATATTTCTCAGTTGGTCGCATGTGAAATAATCTGATTTATGTAATATATAAAAGTACTTAACATTAATAGTTTACTAATTTTTAGCAATAATTTCATAAACGTCGGTTATATCTTACTCTCAATGGATTTCAGATTACTTTAAATACATGTTCTTGCAATATAATCGATGTTTGACTAATACATATATGTTAGAAAAATTTAAAAATAATCATTATACAAGCATTAATTACTACTTTGGTAATGAGAAAAGATTTAGATTTTACTTTGTTCCACTGCAGGTATTCTAGGAAGACATCTGGATTAGTATTGAAAGTTAGCATATTATTGAATTTTTGTAAGAAAGTTCTAGTAACACTTTTCTTTAAACAGGTTATGAGGGTAGTGGTATCTGAAACTTAAATATTTTTGCCGCTATATCTGCTTACATAAAATCAAGCATCTATCGGTGTTAAAAAATACATTTTTTTTTCCAAAACACACCACATGAAATTTGGTCACGTGTGCTACTTATTATAATATACTGAACATTGCAATCAAGATGTATGGAGAATTGCCAGCATTAACATTAGATAAACCCAAAAAGGTTTATTGTATTATCCATGCCTGTTCGTATCCTGGACAGATGATGTTGGGTAGTAAATCTTCAACTCTTGTTAAAGTTTCATATATCAGGATAAACTTCTGGAGTATAGTAATTTCATGCTGAACACTAGTTTGAGAAAAATATAGTATTATGGCAATTGTTAAATAATCTTCTCGCCATGTCTAGATCAAATTATTCCTGTGAGAAGTAGTGCAGAATAAAAAAAAATGAAAGATTGAGCTAGGATGAATGAGGTAACCTAATAATTGACAATTCTGTAATATATAACGTTTGTCTTAAATATCTAGACGACTTGCTTATACCAAATTTTGCTATACAAGCCTTGTTATCTAATTGAATTTTTCCGTTTCCTACATCAGTAGTACCAGATGATGCGCTATTTGCATAGGAAACGGAATACAATATTGAATTACATTTGCTAACCGATTAGTGAACTAAAGCCCTTACCAGATTATGCTTTATAGGTTCCCGCAATATATATTTTGCTTTAACTACCACACTTTGCAATTCAGTCACTGGAATTCTTATTAACTGCCATGTCCAAAAATATAATAACATTAAAAATTACTGGAATACAAATATTGTGATGTATTTACACGAACATAACCAAATTCTTCGTTATTTAAATAGGACCGAAATATTATGAGCGAGTTTGATACATGTGTTACCTACATCTCATGCATGAATAATATTATTAAAAAAGAATAGAGAAAATATTGTACTTATTAAAATGCAGTGAATATGAATGAAAGTGTTAGGAAAAATTATTTCCTTCCTCTAATAGTGGCTTTAAATTTCTGTTAAATTATCAATGGTGTGGTTGATCATTTTTGTAGCATGAGTGACTGATTTTATCTTCCATTTAAACAAAATACTCATTGGGTAGACATTTAATATTTCAAAAAAAGTTGTTTGAATATGTACGGTTATTTATCTCAAGAATATTTATAATAAGTTATGGTATAAATTGGTGCCAAACCACATAACATAGAACATAACAAAACCCTAAATAATTTGACTAATCTCTACATTGAAGTTGACTGAAGATATGTTATAGTTAGATTACATAAGGACGCAGTGCTTATGATGTTAGGCTTGCGACCACGGGGTTCCAGGTTCGAATCATGGCTGGGGTATAGATGTGTAGTGGCGCTTTTCATGTGTTGCCGAGACGGTAGCAGCGGGCTAAACCGCGGTGGTGTGAGAGACAACACGGCTAGTCGCTCTCTCCTGAGTTACAGTCAATTGCGGCAGATGGCAATGTCTCAGGGAATGGATGTTGTGTTTTTGTCTATGTGTGAGTGTCTTGGTTGACTGGTGGAATAGCTATAGCTAAACTCCGCCAGGACGTAAATGTAAATAGGATGTAAAAAAAAGGAATGCCAACAGCAAAATACATTTTTGACAACATCAAAGTTACTATAAAAATCACTAAGTAGCGACAATTTCTTGCAAATAAATAGAGCATGCTCTAATTTGTGCATTTCTGTTGCAGTCGCAGAATTGGATAGTGTGATTGTAAAAAATGCGGCGATTTCGTTGCTGGAAACCGCATCGCGGCAACTGAATTGCGTGTCTGTTAAGGCCTTAGGTGCTGAATTGCAGTTGACAAAGTAACGTCGCATGGATATAACGAAAATCCCACAAACAAGAGAAAGAGATACATTGTGGAAGGGACAAGGATTAAGCTTGCATTTTGTGTCAAATTAAACATAAACTCACGTAAACTGTCCCACACAACACATCCGAGAGACGTACTATGGCAAATCCCAATAAGTATTGCCTATGGTCGTCCTAATATCCCAGTTTGTATGCTTTTCGGCACTCTTTTGGTCATCCCAATGTCACAACTTGGTATCAGATAAAAGTAGTACGAGGGACGTCCTGAAGGATAGACCGACGTTTGTACTATGGACGTACCAGGAGTATTACGAGTAGGCTGTACAAACTACATACTGAAATGTCCCAGGATATCCTACGTACTGCAAATAGATATCCACGGGCAACTTAATTTTTCTGTTTCTTGGTGGGATCTTCTACCACATGTTTTCTTCTAAAACAATGTCCGTAAAATCAACAAAATAATACAATTATAGAGTATTTTACTGGAAAATAACCTCTACGCCTGTGACTTTTACGGTTAAAGGGGTGTATTTTCGGGTAAAATACTGGATAATTACATTATTTTGTAGAATTTACGGACATTGTTTTAGAAGAAAACATGTGGCAAATGATCCCACCAAGAAACATAAAAATTAAGAAAATGCCACAACCAATATTTAGACAATAATGTTATACTTAAATTTTAAAAAAATTGAATTGTAAAATTTTTTTGAATTTTTGTCAAATATGCACATTTTTGAAATATTTGCACTTGCCTATTTTTCCTTACAACGTATACGTATTTTTTTGGGTTTATGGACAGTTAAAAAATAAAATATTGTTTTCTTACGATTCGGTTTATTAACCATCGTCAAAGACACTACAATTTAATAAAATAAAAACAGAAATATTTTGTATGTATGGAATTAAGTGCTACTTAAATAATAATAATATTTTAATAATAGAAATAAGCTAAACAAATTCAATATTTAAAAACATTTGTAATGTTAAAAAGAAAACTTCTTAGAAAAATGTAAAATAAATATGTACCTATATTACTTTGGCAAATTTAATAATAGCGGAACTGAACTATACTCTTCTTTGCCTCGCTCCTCTCTTTTGCACTTCTCGGATAATCTTTTCACAGTTTCTCTGCTTCGTTTTCCATAATATACTCATTCATGGGTACAGCTAAGATAAACGTAGTTATTATTGTTTGAACCACTATTATTAAAAAAATATATGAAAAGTGGGTAAGATAAAAATAATAGAAATTATTGAAGGGGTATAGGTATGACCTATAGCATTCAGTGAATAATAATAATTTACCGAATTATAAATTAAAATCCATATTTTAATACAGTCTGTCGACCTGTGTTCGGCCCGATATCGTATCATATCTTTCGTTTAAAAGTGTAATAAAAGTTTCAAATAATTATCTTAAAGCACAATATTTACTTACTTATTTTCATCCACAATTAGTTGCTAGATGGTTTTAAATTTTAACTGAGTACATTATTTGTCATCATTCTCAAATTCAGTTTCATCAGGTTTATTGTCAGATTTGACAATACTTTCACGTGATTCACATTTTTTCTCCAAGCTGATTTCAGTATTCAAATCTTGAGCCAAATTAAGATTATATTGTGTAAGTTTCTCAGCGAGAAAAATACGGGAATGTGTATATATTCTCATTTTTTTAACTTCCTTTGGCATTCTGAAAGTATAAAAAATCGTATTAAATTTTCGTGGCTTCGAACAGGATATTAATAACTAATTAAATATTCAATCATAATCAGATAAGTTTTTCATAACATGATGTTTAATAGGTTATGTTATGTTTTTATACATTTTATACTCACTTTTTATAGTCTGGAATGAAGACACTCATATAAAGCTGAAATAGATAAAACTTTAAAATATTTTATACAGCCACTAACACTAATTATTATATAAATATTTGAGAAATAAAAACTAATAAAGCATGGTTGCTGTGTGTTTAGGGTAATTGGGGGGGCTTTGGCCAGTTTGGTCGGCCCAGCGTTGGTCGGCCGGAAATTAAAATGGCGCTTTATTTAAATATATTAGAGATCTGATATTGTGGTACATTTCAAGAAGATATAGGGCTCTTCATCGGATATCCGTTCTTAATCCCGATGTTAGTCGACAAAGTTAATGTCAAAATGGAACCTATTCAGGATAGCCCATTGACATCCATAAAAGAATATCCTGGGACGTACTAAAATGGGCTGTCTTGAGGACGTCCTAAAATAGGGCATCCTAAAAGGTACATCCGTTTCTCTATTTATTTTACGTACTGGGATATCCAGGCACGACAATTTGTCATCCCATATCCCGATTGTGCTGTGTGGGGTTATATTTCGGCACATGAACATAAATTTACAGATCAACTATTTGTTCCATGGTCTCGGATAAAGCTGATATAATATCGATTGGACGCAGATCCTTGAAGTTTTCAGTATTATATGAATTTTCGGTATAATTTTTATAACTACTTGCTTCCTCTTATTAGGAAATACACTGTTACATATTTCTACCACTTTCACAGAGATCTTTAATGTACCTTCCTTCAGTAGAAACCTGCTCAAATAATTAAGTGAATAAGTTGGTAGGTAGTTCGTCAATAATACTTTATTGCAAACATGTGTTTATCATATGCGAAACGTAAGGCAAAATAAATGGAAAAGAGTAACAACATTTTATTATTTAATTAATGCAATCCGCATGCATTAATATTAGATATAAAGTTCAAATATAATATCAGCTCTTCTAATGACTAAAAAGTTTCAAATAGAATGATTAATTGTGGTAACTGTTTTTTAATACCTACAGTTCATCTTCTACTATGTAATTCGATAAACTGGTCTCAAATACATATTTTTTCCCAGTCGATTGAAGTAGTTTGTATATCTCTTAGCTGTCCTTATTTTTTCTATACTGTTTACTTCAATTTTTTATTATTTATCAAGCACTTTTGCACCATTCCTTTCTCCACTTAAAAGAAAAAATACAGTTTCATCTAAAATCTCTGTTATCGCAGCCAGTCACCTTGGCCGTGAATCTGAATATTTACATGCAACAAAAGATCGGTGACCCAAAGACTTAAATTGTATATATCTACTCTTAAACAGGTTTGGAATCAGATTACACAGAGCTGAATTTTTATTAGTGTGTACATTTTATTAGTTCGAGTATTTCGGCTAATAAATAGTAAGAAAATTAATTTATTTACGAGCAGAAGAATTTTATTGATGCGTATATACAGTGTCCGCCCAGATTTCTGCCAGCATTGCCATTACTTTTTACTTTTCGAAAGAAACTTGCTGTCTATAAAAGTTTTGCTTCTCTATAAATGAGATTCGCATAAACATATTCGATGTTTGATATACAAAGTACAAAAAAATATGAAAACCTAAAGCAGCTTAAGAGAGAGCTATCTTCACTTCTCACCTTAAGAGGAGACAACGCCAATCACAAAGCTGAAGTGAGGCGAAGTGTAGGCAGTGTCGCTATTATAGTTCATCTGCACGTGTCGTCACAGTTAACCTCAAAAATATGTGTTTCTTAAGATTTAAGAGTATTTCGCAGCTGTTATTAAAATTGTAATTAGCAGTCTATTTTTATTAATCAACAATATTGAAAAATTATTTACGTGAATTTTTAAATATTTGCTTGGAGCCAGTACGGCTTCAAGCTAAAAATGCGTATACAAACATTAAAAATGATAATAAACTTGAAAAACCTAAAATTTAAAGTTATGTTGGTTACATTAAAAAGCACTGCACTAAAAATCTTGACTGGGAAAAGGCAGTTTTTAGCCAAACGGCTGGCGTTATTAAACTGAAAAAAAGATATTTTTGTAAGAAAATGCTACTACACTAGTACTAATACTACACTTCTATTGAAGAACATTTTTAGCTAAAACTTGTTTATTAGGAATAACTCTCTTCATATTGGCTAATAAACAAGTTTTAGCTAAAAATGTTCTTCAATAGAAGTGTAGTATTCATTTACTTACAAGAATATTTTTGATCAGTTTAATAACATGAGCCAGTTCGCTAAAAAATGCTTTTTGCTATAAATATTTTTTTAGAACAATGCTGTTTTAGTAGATGGAGTCACTTCGATATAATTAAAAATGATTGCAAAAATAATTACATTTATAACCGATGCGCACTCATTTCGTGTATTTGAAGCTTGATCTCGATGTGTTCTGTGATGTGAACTTTCAGGCGTGCTTGTAAGTAGGTAGAGCAATAGTAAAGAAAGTACGAACGCCAAAACTAGACAACCAACACAACAGCTCTCTGTACTTTATTGGCTCATTTCCGCCCACCCCTCTCTTTGATCGCGTTGCTCCCTCTTAAAGGAGAATATGAAATAAAAAATTGTTCAGAATTGAAAAGTTAGCTCAAATATGAAAATTCACCAGCAAATAGAACTTAATGGTTTACATTTCAGCTCATGTTAAAAAACTAATTAACATAACAATTTAATGAATAACATTATAAAACAATGTAATATCACTAACAACGTTACTCAATAATCTCACCCAGTTTTTTACATAAGATTCGTATTTCGAATCATTAATGGTATTAACTGTTGTAGCTAGACTTGTTGAAATCTTAATTTTGCCTTCAGTTTGTTGCGTACGACTGTCTTCTATTTCAAGTAAAAAAAAAACCGTTGCCTAAGGAATCTACTTCCACATCTAGATTTCCTATCCAAGTTGTTTTTATCCACTACCACCCTCACCAAATTAATAAAGGAGATGGTAGTGGAAGTGTCTGACACCAAATTTTAAGGCCATTGGTTCTTGTACACAATTTTATTTTTTACTTCTTTAATAATGGTGGTGGTAATGGGGGTGATATTCGGAGTTACTGATGTCAAAATAATTGTGAAACCTTGGCTTTTCGTACATCACTAAATCCCAATTTTGTGGACTCTTATTTGCTTGCTTTACCTATCGATCGTCATTTGCCCCGATTACTTCAACGGAATAATATCAAATAATGGAACTCTAGTTTTAGATTTCGTTATAATACATAGATGTAGAAAATTTTCATAAACCGATCCAGCAGATTTACGCATCAAAAAAAAAAAGTTACAGATTTTTCTTATTCAAATTTAAAATCTAGAACGTTTCATGACATTTTAAACCTATTTGAACTAAAAAAAAGGTTATTTTTTTATACTGTCACTATAATTCTACTCCACTACGTGGATATGGAAGTAATATACAAATTCGCCAGCCTTAGTAACATCTGAAGAATCTTGCATTTAGGAAGTTTATAGAAATACGTAATATCTATAATTTAATATGAATATATTCAGAGCGACCACTCATTATTAAGTTTCTTTTTTGATACTGAGAGTAGAAGGGAAAAATTTGACAGTAAAACAAATCGGCAGCTACTGGAAGTGGCTGGAACCTTCCCACCCGGTGGATCCTTTAATTATATTTATTAAGTTGAAATATTTTTTTCATATTAAAACAGAAAAAAAGTCTTGCGTTTAGTGGGATTTGAACCTACGAACTTGAGTGTTAAATTTATAGTCTGCACAACATTAATATTTTATTCAATGTTTTAATACAAATATATGCCTCATCGGATCCTAGTCCGGAGTCAGCCAGACAACCACGGCGGATATCGCCGAGGCGGGTGTGAGGCTGGACGGGGTAGGTCCAGTTTGGCTTGGAGAAAAATAGAAATGTGGGATAGTAGCTCCTGTTTTCTGTAGGTAGGCTTAAAAACGGTTAAAATTATAATGTGTTCACATGGACTTAAAATTAATATAAAAATAAACACAACACTATAAAAACTAAGTTCGTAGCCAAGAGCACTTAATATTTTGATTATTGATACGGGAAACACAACTAAACGAAAAAACCCGTTGGTTGGTGATGGGTGGTAGATATGTCGATCTTTGGGAAAAACCATAGAACTCTTAGTGGACTAGCTTGCCTGCTAGCTCTTGCCGGGGTAGTGTTCATGGTGGATCGTTTAAGTTTGAGTTGATATATTTTGTTTTATCTTCTGGCCTCGACCGATTTTTCACTAAATCGGTCGGGGAAGTGACAGCTGTTAAATTTTAAGTTATTATTAATCTACAAGTCAATATTGATTAATATTAATCTACAAACCAGATTTTTTTGTCTACAAGCAGTTTATGTACTATTTCGATTAAAAATCACACTCTACCTCCGCTGAAAGGTGGCTAAATCTTTGGTAGAGGTTGCCAAAATGGCAATACATAGTCAAATCATGACAATTATATTCTCCATTAATATTATCGAACAGACAGTTTTCTTATAGATTTGTTAATAATCACTTTTATTTACTCCATTATGATCCATGTTTCGGTAAAGAAAATCTTTTAATTTATATTTTCTTTTACGTCAAAGAAAATATATTAACATATTAATAAATAATAAATTCAGGATCCTATGTAAATCTTATTGTAAGAAATGATTGTTTTTTACAACTTATTCAAAAATTCATTCTTAAGGTTTATTATTATTTGCCAATGTTACTGTCAATTAAATACTACGGGCTCCGCGGGCTACAATGGCCCGGAGCGCAGCGGTCGCGGACACGCGCTTGCATTCCATTATGTCTACCGAGCAACATGAAACGATCGGTAGACTGTGTTTTTTGGATGTCTTATTAAATAAACTAATCCAAAAAAAAAAAATCAGCCTTGTAGATATAAGTCAAAAATTTTTGTTTTTTCCACACTGCGTAGGTGGTAGATCTGACATGGCAACGCTTCCGACGCGGTAGAATATTATTTTCCGGTATGTAAAATTTCAATCTTGTAGATATAATACATTTATGCAACTTTTTGTAACAAGTTGTTTAATTTTTTACTCATTTTTGCAACATTAAAAGTTTGGTAGACTTGCACTTTCATCATTGATACTGTCTAAGCTATCATGGAAAAAAATCTAGCTTTATAGACATTAATGCGAAAAATCTGTCGCTATCTCCCTGGCTATTACAAAAGGAAGAGGTTCTCAATTCGACCCGTATGTATGTTTTTTTTTTATATTTGTACAATCATTACTCTAGATTGGCTAGAGCGATTTCCATGAAATCTTTCTCAAACTGTAAGGTATGTGTTTTGTGACGGTCTTATATTAAATTTATCAGGCTACATCTAGTGCATGGTAAGCAAAAATTATAAACGATTTTTTCTGCTGAAAATTTTGCCATATTTGGCGAGGATGCCGCAAGGACAAGGGTAGATAAGGGCCTTTTTCCGCCCATCGGCCATGTTGTATGTCATTATATTTTCCGAGTAGTATATGTCTTGACGAGTAATAAAAAACTGTTCGTTGGAATAGTAGATTATTCAGTGAGCGTATAATGATGGCTATTACCCGCGGGGGTGATGTTTGCGGCACGAGACGAAGGCGTGTCGTAAATCATCCGAGTGTGTAATAGTCATTATACGCGAACTGAATACTATAATTTATCCACGGCTATCGCATATTTTAACTGTTTTAATCGTTTAAAACTGAAAAAATAAAGTTCATTTACAGTAAAACGTTGACGTGTTAAACGTCAAACACGAAAATATGCACGAAAACATGGAAAAATGGATTTGCCGTTTCCTTATGAAAATTGCTAGTTCCTGATTGGTCAAAGGTGCGTTAGAATGAAAACAACTAGTTCCTGGTTGGTTAAATATGTGTTAGAATCAGATTATGTTCATTATACGTTTGGTTGGAATAATGACTATCATTATTTGACAATTGTTAAATGTAGTATGCAATGATTATACGATGGTCGTGGATAAACATATTTTTATTCAATACATACCACAATACGTGGTTTTGAGCGCTGACACGTTTAAATTCGCACGCAACGTCGACACTACTACGACTCCCGCGGAAACGATTTTGTTTTTTATACATTGAAGCGCTCGATGAAACAATATAAATTAACCACTATTTAAAAGCTTAAATGCTCAACAATGAAATGAGGTATAGTTTATCTTGTTTCATCGAATGCATCTAACTGAAATATGCATTAAAAGTTCGGAAAAAGGTAAAAAAATTACTAAAAAACTGCAAACATGCTCACTTTGAAATGATATTACTATGACCTACTATTGTTTTTCAAATGTAAAACATATAGAAACATAAAGATCATATGTTCAACTATAAATAAATAACGCTTAATGACTTTAAGGAGAACTTTTGTTTTTTATGAAATTGGTGGGCGAAAATTATATAGCTTATCTACCCTTGTCCTTTAGTCGAAATGGCATTAGAATTGGTACATTGGTAGCTAGTGAGTATTTTAGGAGTAGCTGATACCGAATCTGATTTCAAGTATTAAGGATTCAAAACGGTGAATCCAATAAGGTTGCCTAATGCACCATTACTACGGATTTACATGACATTTGAAATATGAAGATTTCAGAAATCTCTCATAATCAGCCTGATATTAAGCTTGAAAATTGAAAACGATGAATGTGTCAGTTTACTGTGTAGAAGCTAAATACAGAGGTCATGACCTTAAAAAAATCGCTAAAAATTATGATATAAAATTTCACTGTCGCCCAGTTAATTGAACCTTATTACCTAAATCGATATTGAGGTCGGTGTAAAAATTAACAAATAACGAATTCAAACGTATTTTTAACCGATTTCAGTATCCATAAGGTTCAATTAGCAATCGCATTTGTGAGCGAACTTGAGAGGTAAGGGGTGCAGAACGCAGAGCCGGATTTAACTATATTGTTCGCTCTTTTACTTTTTATAATATTACACCTACAATATCCCCTAAAGCATTGCATGAATTGATAATAAAACTTACTAAAATTATTTTCAAAAACATTATCAAATAAGGAAATATAAAGTAATTATCAAATTATATATTTATCCCGACATCACAGTGGGAAAAATATGCCCTTTTTTGGACAAAAATCTGCCGACAGTAGAGATTTCAATCAAATTAAATGAAGAACGTCAGATAGCGGACATCGAATGGCCGGTATCTTCTCTCTCACTTAGTGTAAAAGTGGAGTAAAGACGGGAGATCTAGTTGCCGCCTATTTCATTCCTCTCGCCCCTCATAACGGCTCACTATTAAGATTAATTCAACTATACCTGAACGACGCGACGGTGAAATTTGATTTCATAATTTTTAGCAATACATATTTCTTAAAGACGGTTTTTTTTTTCAAAATTTCTTTTACATATACTTATTTATATTGCCCTTGTAATCGACTGTCTTCTCCGCTCCAAATAGCTGCCTATGCCACTTTTTCTTCAGCGTACATCGTGTTTGACAAAATTCCACAAGCTTGATAAAATAAAGTAAAGACGCCATTGACTAAAATATATTTTTCATAATACTCTTCCAAATAAAATATTTGAAAAAATGTTTATAAAACGGAAAGTTATACAGCAAGCCAAAAGAATATAATTTTTTTCCCTTGAGTGATACAAATTTTTGCTGTTTTTATGTTCTACGAATCTGATGTCTAATATATTTTCCATATCTGTTTTTTTTTTCGAAAAATACTGCGAAATTCGGCCGCCATCTTGAATATGAAGTTCTGAATGCAAAAATCAATGTGGAATCCGTAAGATTCATATTTAATAGAGACAAAATGGGGAGAAAATAGCAAATATTCAATTGTTACATTTCATGCCATATTGGAGAATGCGCTTAGTATATTATAGATATAAATTACTGTTACTTTAGTTTACGAACCATCGCGCATTCCTCCTAAATCTCATAGTCTTTAAGTTAACGCAAGAGAAAACAAAGAGTAGTCTTCTGATTAAAATTTTAGTTAAAGTGATTTTGAAAGGTAAAAACTTTTGTAAGAATAAAAAATATTGACGACTGCTTGTAAGTGGATGATGAATTGCGTTTTCAGTTGGGGATGATTCAGCAAGACGCAAAATATATGCAGACATAAAAAACATAGATGTTAGCATCGGCCAAACAATTATTTTTATTCTCAATAAGGAGAAGCTATTTGATCAAAGAGAACGGTAGATTAAAAGTGTAATGATATTGCTGGGAGTGGCTGGACTATAACATAAAAAGTAAATATTTATAGGAACCTCCAATTTAATTTTAAATTACAATAACGGTTTATTATTAAAAATACCGTTGATATTTATTCATATAATAAATTAGCTCCGTATTATTCTCATTTGATATTCATTAGGAACGACAATGTTTTGTTAAATGGCTAGTAATACGAATAATTCTTCAAACAAACCAGAATGTGAAGTTAAACTACTATAAAATGTAAACAATAGTTATTTAACTAACCAGTTACCAAAGACTTTATTTTGTGTAATGAGTGGATGTTTGCGGGCACCAAGTTTTTTAATTAAAAAATGTGGTATGACCGTTGCCAACTAAAAAATATACCATACCATATACTGATCAGTTTAGGGTGGGTTGAAAAACACGAAAATTTGAATTTACAGATGGCCCACTTACTAACTTATTACTATGTATCTAAAACTAATTCGGGTAGATTTTTAGCCAAATCGGTGAATATCTAGCTGGCCCACCAGGGCCTTGAAAATGAAAGAAAGGGCCAATTTTTCGATTTTTAACATTTTTTAAATTGAAAATTGAAATTTTTTTTGACTCTTTATTAATGCCTAAATGCGTGTAGCAAAAGTTTTTCGAATAAGATATTTTTCAGTTCCAGGGAAATTAGAAATTTTATACAGAAAACCTTATTTTCGTCGAATTCTACGTTTTAGTGACAAATTTCTAATTTCTGGTGTTATGAGATGCCAGCAGTTCAGCCTGACGTCTATCACATGCATGGATGCTGCGCATATAAAATCAAGTCTGATAAGTTAATTAACAAAAATTTTCAACCAGACAGGTTTTAATAGATAGGGGAAATCTCAAACTTCATTTTTAAACAAAAACCAATAGTGGAGTCAAATTAGGATTTTAATGTGAATTGTCTGGCCAAGGCGGTTTTCTTCTTTTAACGTGTTCAGCGTGTCAACTATAGTTCACAGTTCAGTTTTGCAGTTTCTGCGAGGTCGGCGTATTGTTTATTTTGAAGAGGTTAGTATCTAGGCCTTGTATATTTTTCCCCTTTTCGATAAAAAGGAAAAACATAACAATTCTAGCTTTTACGTGATCGTCTATTTTTGTTTAGTTAGGACCCAAATTTACGTTGTGATAGTAATTTTATTGAACAGGTTCTTTTTAAAGTTTGATATTACTTGTTTCTATTTACTGATTTAATTTATTGACCTTCACTCTAGAAACATTAATTTAATAATTCTCTTTATTTTTGGTACCTTTTATTGGTTTGTATTTTACTTATTAAAGATTTCACTGTGATTATAATTTTATTTGTAATCGATTTATTTATCTAAAGAATTATAATTTTATTTAAGTTCTTATTCCTGAAAAATAACATATTGAAAGAAAAATACTGAAAGCGTTTTAATACATTTATTTTAAGACAATCGTCCTATTCATTGGTATAGATTACACATTTGTTGGGTAACTGCCACAGTTTACATGAAAATAATACAAAAATAAGTTGGGACAATAGTCACAATAATTTACTATAAGTTTAAATTAAGTATTCGTTGGGGCAACAGCCACATAGAAAAATAATGGAAAGTATTCTTTGTGAAGAATCATCACTATTACTTCCATAGAATAGTCAGGTCAGCTATGCAAACAATAAAATAAATTGTTTACAATGACAATAGTCATTACTCGTGAAATATTTATAGTTGGAGTCGGACATACGTAAAATCTGACACAAAACTCGGGAAATCTCCCAGTAGTGATATTGTGATAAAAAGACAATCAACAAAATCCTGTTTAACTGTCACGTCAACTGACGTAGATTTGTTTCGGTGTTTCGAAGATTCGTAGTATGGCTAGTTACAATTGTACTTGGCCGAGATCAATGGATCTCAAATTTAACACCTGATGTATTTCTAGATGAGATGACAACCAACAAAATCTTGTGATTGTCTTTCGAAAATATTCGAAAATATAATTGATAACAAAGAGCTGTGTTCAGATCTTATCATATGTAAATAACAGATATGTTCCAGTTATAACCACAGAGATGACAATTAAGAACTCTGTAAAGCAGAATCTTGCAAAAGTAAATAATTGCCAAGTCTAAAGCTACAACATCGCGGATGTGCAAATAGCGTTTGTATAGCTAAGCTGAATATCGCCCGGACTATAACAACAATCGTTGTGATCAGATTTTAAAAACCAAAAGAAAACTTCCCATTTATAAATCGAATAAAATAATAAGTTAATTCTGAATATAATTAATTATACGGTGAAATAAACCAATATAAAATAATTCCAAATAAATTAGCTAATCAAAAGGTACCACAGCATTGTCGCAATCGCGATGCCGAGGATATAAAAGTCGTTTACTTTACTGATATTTAAATAAATATTATTTGATACATTGTTATACTACCAGTATTTCTTCTCCCCCAGTATCCAGACTAAGTCCGGGTGTATTCGAAAAAAATAGGTCTATGAAGACGCCGAAGCGTGCTCCTAGACTAAGTTTCTATTTTCTAGCGCTCAACAGAAAAATAGGTCTATAAAGACTAAGTTTCTTGTTGGGTGCAAAATGTTTGACAGTTAGGACCAGGTTAAGCATAAGTAGATAGTTCTAAATAGTTGCTTGGTTTGATCTAACTGACCAAGAGACCAATTTGTGGTCCCTATTTATACAAAATTTCCTCAGCGTTGTTTAAGAGAACATATCTATTTGATATGAAAGAGTAAGTGAGTTAGGTAATATCTCTGCGGATGCTGATATGGCCCGTTCTTTGTTCTCGTTACCCTGATGTAAACGTGGCTAGTCCATTACTTTAATATGTTTATTTTAACACCATAAAATCTGTGAGTTTCGAGGCACGAAACTGCGTTTAAAAGAAATATTCAAAACGATTTCTATATAGGAATAAAATTACTTTAAATATTATGGAACTGTAATTAGCATATTTAATAGAACTGAAGTTTTATAGCGAAAAATTATAAAGCGAAATGGTTTCTAATTTTTAGGCGGCAATTTAGTTTTATTTAGTATCCAAAAATAAGTAAAATTTAATTAATAACTTAGGGAATTCTTTCACAAATAGACGACCTAGATACTCAATTTAAACAATTTAATTTTTTAGACCGTGTTTTTTATCGGTTTTCTTTGAATATCTCGAAATCTATAAGTCCTATGGAAATCAAAAAAAGAAGAAAAATGTTCGTTATGAGTAGTGGAACAAAAGTACATAAACTTCCAATTGTTACTATTCTTTTAAAAAATTGAACATTGCATAATTATGCGTCTTTAAACGAATTGCTGTTCTTTCAAAAATAAAGGAGAATTTTGAATGACATTTTGGAAAAATATAGCTTTTGCAAAGTACAACCACTGCTTAAAATTTCAAATCGATATGATTATTAAAACGGTTCAAATATACAATTATTGCTAAAACTTTGCACCCTTGTGAAATCCTGCCATCAACACCAAGAAATCTGTACGATGGCTCGAATTGTAGCATCCTATAAGTACTTTAAGATCACAGAGAAAAACATTTTTTTTTCAAAATTTAAACCCGTTTTATTGCATTTGTGTAGTTTTCGAAATTTTAGTGATAAACAAATTCAAGTAAGTCTCTGGTTTTTTATAAAATCAAAAACGGTAAACGAGTAATGAAAGTAGATTAAAAAACACAACTTTTTAAAAAAAATTAATGCTATACTTGCATTTGGAGCTGAGATACGTTAGTTTTTACGTTTACGTCACTTATAAATAAACAAATCGATATTTCTTCTTGAAATTTGGGCTGATTATTCTCCAATTCTTATTATTTTGTTTCTGCTATTTGAAGATAATCCATAGCTGCAATTGTTAAAATAACATCGAATAATGCGGCTTTGAGAACATAATGCACATTTTCAATTTTTTTATAACTTTTTAAATTTTTGTCACGAAAATGGTAAACCAACCTAACTTGAACAACTGACGTTATACTGGAGCGGATCTAGCGAGAAAAAGAGGTGTTTTGAAAACAACTTTTTTTTAATTTTTTTTTTTTCGACAATTCGGTTACACGCGTTCTCTTTTATTATGCTATCAACTTAGTTCAGCTTACTCACACGGGGTGGTGGAGGAATTCGCATTTAAAATTCGTAAAAACACGTTTTTCCACGATAACTTTGTTATTATTGACCTGACGAAAAAAAAGTAAAATTAAAAACTGAAGATCTCGCGGAAGCGCATAATCTGTTTTTTTTTCAAATCGGACGGTAACTTTTCGTGAAAATTTTTTTTGAAAATACTCGTTTTTTTGCCCTAACATTAATACACAAAAAAGTAATTCCTTAATTTTTTTACGAAAAAAATAAGTTAGAGTGATGAGATTTTTTTGAGGTAGGTGAAATAGATAAGAATTGATGAAGCCGGAGGATTGGAGTGGTAAGCCGGAGGATTGGAGTGGTGAGCCAATTAGGGAAGGGGAGGGAGGTAGGGAAAGGAAAATAATTCAACCCCCTCGAACTTTTTTCCCTGTCGTGCGATTTTCAAAAACCAAAATGAAATTTGTTCGTTATTACGTCTAATATTTGACTGAATAATTTTTTTAAATTTTTTCAAATAAACAAACTTGTGGGAGGGGAAAAACCTTTTGCATTTTTTTTAAATGCGTTTTTGAGTACGAAGGAAAGAGCTCAGAAGAGAAATTTTTTTACAGGTACCTAAGTGAGATTTTTTTTATCTTTAGTTTAAAAAAAAGAATATCGCAATCCAAGCAATTGGAAGGGAAGGAGGGGGCATAATGCGTTTGCGGGAATAAAGGGTTAAGGAAAAGGGATAGGGACTTCGGAGCTTAATATTCGGATATATGAATCTTCTTTCCATCTTAATATATTATCAGTCTACCCTCCATCAAATATTAAACTTATAAATAATTATTTAACACCGTCACGAGTTTTTGCGGTGCATTTCTCTAGTTTTAGGTGTGTATTGGATATATAAAACAATTATATTTCCGCTTAGCTCGCTCTAACTCAAAAACGGCACACTGGATTACTCTCAAATTTATCGTGTTATCACTATATATTTGTTAACATAATGTGTTAATATGTAGGTCAAATTTTAATAAGTGCAGAAAGCATTATTTTTATTCTAAGGCTATGTCGAAAATTTGCATTCTCAAATGTAACATGCGGGAAACTTTTTTATCTTTCGAAATAGATACCAAGTGTATTGAGAGGTAACGAAGATAAAAGATGGACGTAACTTTTTTATTTGAAACTTTTTTTTCTAGAATTAGCAGTTTTCGAGAAAATTGCAAATGAGGTACTGCAATTAACTGCTATTATATTCCACGTTCTCAGGTCTCTATACAGTATCTTTTAACAATTGTAGCTTCGGATTATTTTCAAGTAGCAGAGACAAAAGAATAGACATTGGAGAATTACCGGTCCAAATTTCAATAAGAAATATCGATTTGTTTATTTACAAGTGACCTAAACGTAAAAACTAACGTATCTCAGCTCCAAATGCAAGTAGAGCATTAAATTTTTTTTTAAAGTTGCCTTTTTTAATCTATCTTCATTACCCCTTTACCGTTTTTTAATTAATAAAAAAACCAGAGTTATTTGAATTTGATTATGACTACAATTTCGAAAATTATAAACAACTGCAATAAAGAGTTTAAATTTTGAACAAAAATCCCTCTCCGTGATCTTAAAGTACTTATAAAAAAGCTACAATTTTAGCCATCGTAAATATTTCTTGGTTTTGATGGCAGGATTTCACAAGGGTGCGAAGTTTTAGCAACAATTGTATATTCGAGCCGTTTTAATAACTATATTGATTCGGAATTTTAAGTGGTGATTGTAATTTATAACAGCTATATTTCCTCAAAATTTCATTGAATATCGTCAATTATTTTTGAAAGAACAGTGATTTGTTTAAATAACTCATAATTTTTCAATATTCCATTTTTTTTTTAAATAATAATAACAGTTTTAATGAATTATAGTTTATGTGCTTTTATTGTATAGCTTATATCGAACACTTTTCTTCTTTTTGTTGGTTTTCCATAGGACTTATAGATTTCGAGATATTCAAAGAAAACCGATGGAAAAAAAGGTCCAAAAAAATTAAATTGTTTAAACAAACTATACGCCGACCTCGCAGAAATTGCAAAACTGAACTGCGAACGTTAAAACAAAAAAACTGCCCTGACCAGACAATTCACATTGCGAATTTTTTAGTCCTAATTTGACTCCACTAAAGGAGGTGTTATGAAGTGTGTACTTTCATGAAAAAAATAATTTATGACGAAAGGTCTGTCAGATGTTAATTAAGAAAAAATGCCAGACAAATTTAAAAAAAAATGATACATTATTTACCATAAATTGTGTAAATTTCAAGCAGGTGTTTTGAAAAGTAAATTCATTTTTTTTTTAGCTAATTTCAGAAATTGATTAAAAATAGCAAATAACACATTTTTTACTAGTCTGGCGAACGTAACATGTTTATGACATGTTTTCCAACCATTTTCGTCTTTTAAATTTGAGGTGTTCGATGGGGTACCTTTTTGTGCCATGGCAGCTTTACTATTTATTCTTTGGAGCAAAGTAACTCTACCCGTCTTGGTATGAGTAATAGAGGACTTGTCTGCGTGTGTTGCGTGTTACAAAGAATAGCTTCTAGACTTCGTTTTTGTCAGATAAACGTTGCTGATTAGGACAATTACGTTGTGTGATTCAGACACGACAAAATGTGTCTTGAAAATCAGTCTCCTTCCACGGAACCAAAATGCAAGCACAAGTGTTGTACAGACGGTTCTCTGTCCTTTACTGTTTTTCATATTTATCCTGGTATTTATCAATGTTGGGATTAAATTTGAATGAAAATATTAAGTTGATTTTATACGCATATGACGTTTCAGTACGAAATCTTAAGTCAATATTGTCTAAAGCACAATCACTAAAATGTAGTAAATTAGAAGAGAGAAGAGCACGTGAAAATGGCAAAGGACAAGGAATCCTCAAGATAAAAGTCGATTAAACAGACTAACTTATCAACTTAACACAGCTATTCAAGAAAATAGAAACGGCATATTTAACCATTACATTTCTAATCCATCTCCAGAAGATCACTCAATATGGAAAGCCACGAATAAATTTAAAAGGCTAATAATGGCAGTCCCAAGCATAAGAAAACGGACAAAGAAAAAGTTAACGCCTTCGCAGAACATCTTGCAAAAGTATTCACCCCGCAAGCAGATATATCAATATTGATGATGTCAGTATCGAAAACTATCTGAAAGTTCCGTGTCAATTGTCATTAGCTGTGAAACCCTTTTCACCAGCAGAGGTCCGCAGAGAAATAAACAAAACAAATTCACATAAAGCACCTGGTTATGACTTAATGGGAGAAGTACTAAAGCACCTCCCTCGCAAAGCAATCGTGCTGTTAACAACCATATACAATAGTATGTTGAGACTCTGTTACTACCCCATACAGTGGAAATACGCCCAAGTTATAATGATCGCTAAGCCTGGAAAACCGCCTAATGAACCCACGTCTTATCGACCAATTAGTCTTCTACCACTATTGTCCAAGATATTTAAAAGATTCATTATCATTAGAATTGAAAAAATAGTGTCATTAAATGACCTAATTCCTCAACATCAATTTGGATTTAGGCAAAACAATTCCACCATTCAACAGTGCCATCGAATGATAAATAAAATCAAGGAAAGTGTGGAAGAAAAGAAAATGTGTTCCGTTTTCTTGGATGTACAACAGGCATTCGACAAAACATGGCATTAGGGGCTTTTTTACAAGTTAAAAATGCGTATATTATGCCAAACATTCTACTAAAATCATATCTAACTGACCACTATTTCCAAGTTAAATCTGAGAACACTTTATCGGATCTCTTATAAAAGCAGGAGTACCGCAGCGACGTGTTCTTGGGCCATTTCTTTATTTGCTCTTTACTTCAGATATCCCATTGTCAAATTCTACTACGATGGCGACATTTGCAGATGACACGGCGATTCTTTCATCAGACTTAAATCCAGATAGAGCATTCAGTAATCTACAAAACCACCTTAACTCACTGCAGAACTGGTTAAAGAGATGGAAAATCAAAGTCAATAGTGAAAAATTCACTCAAGTCACCTTCACGACGAAACAAAGTACATGCCCTCAAGTCACTATAAATAACACACATCAAAGTCAAATATCTCGAACTACACCTTGATCAAAAGCTTACATGGAAAACACATATTAAGGCCAGAAAAACACAACTAAACCTAAAGGTTAGGAATATGTACTGGTAAAAAATCCCAACTATCATCAGAAAATAAAATACTCATATATAAGACCATAATAAAGCCTATCTGGACCTATGGCATGGAACTATGGGGTTACAACAAACCATCGAACACTAAAATACTCCAAACTTTCCAGTCGAAAATGCTTCGAATCATAACAAATGCTCCATGCTATGTATCTAACCAAACCATCCACGAAGATCTTGGAGTTCCTTTCATTAACGATGTGATCAGCAGATATGCCACCAAATATAGAGATCGTATTACAGCTCGTCAAGGAATTAGCAACACAGCCTTTGATGTACAGAAGATTAAAAAGACAATGGCCAGAAGACCTAGCTAGGTGAAGACCGGTGGACCATCATTGGATGGAAGAAAAGCAACACAAACAAACCATTTACTTATTACTCTGTAGCATAATTAGAGTAGATTGTAAATAGGCAATAAAAGTGAATAATAAAAAAAGTAAATTAGAAGACCAATATCAAGCTCTTCCGCACTTTTGAATTTAAAAAAATTTTTCGATACTCCCAAATGCCGGCCCATTAAATTGTTACACTATTGGACCAGTACTCAGATTTCTAATAAAGGGAATATGCCCAGTACTGGACCATAAAAAATGTTAGCTTAACTACTACAGACCTGAAGTATCTATACAAAGTATCAATGGAATCGTTAGACAGGCCTTAGTTTCCATAGTTTTCAAGGGTAACCCAAACTTGGTAGGAGTAATATATAAAAAAATGACAATTTTTCTTTATTTGACACTTTTTCATCACTTCCGGTTTTTTTAGGATATGACCACAACATTGAAATTTTAAATCGAGCACCCTATATGTTTTTACATTTTTGGATTCTGGAAATGATTTTAAGTACGATTGCGCACGTTTGAAAAAAATCTGTGGCTACTTGATTTTTAGGGCCATTTTTATTTTTACATCTAAATTGCAGTGAATGCACTCAAATCAGTTTAATGGATCAAAATGTAAACGTAAGATTTTTTAAATTGGTTTAGTACCTACGACTAATCAAAATTTACAAAATCACCCTTAGAGTCGACTTTTCCAAATATTAACATCTTTTAGATAACAAGTAGTTAAATACTAATTCTCGATAAGTTCACTGCTGAAAAAATCATCAAGTATTCCGTGGAACTTGAATAAAACTAGATTCAAAACATTCATTTTGCCAATAAAACAGCACTGCAAATAATAAATGTGTTCTGTCCAAAGTGATTTATTTTAACATTAAAAAAATGTATCTAAGTTAACAGATTAATTAAAAGATAGTAAATGTTCAAAGTGAATTCCGCCTTCTCCTTAACCTTTTCTGGTTTAATGAATGGTGTTGTGCATATTGTTACGTGTTTACACACCTTTTGTAAGCACCCTGTATCGTGGATCCGAAAATTATAACACTGCTTTATTAACTTTTGTACTAATTACAACAATTAATTACTTGACTAATATAACACTGAGTATTATGATTCAATACTTCAGTCACTTTATCGCTTTTTTTACTCCCTGCTCCGTTCTCACTTACTGAACTGAACTGAACTAGTCTGCTAATTGAACTGTACTCTCTTTGCGCGCCCACTCTCTCTGCATTTATACTCTTGGGTAAGTAGTTCTGGATCTTTCTAGCAGTTCTGTAAATGTTTCTACATGCCGTGCCATCTCTCGGATTTCTTACTTCTGAACTTAACTTAGAGGGAACGCTCATAGATGACTCAGAGGTAGAACATGTAACAGTATTGTTTTGCAACATAGCAGAAGTTATACTTACAAAAAGTTCGAGGATACGATTGCTTAGATCTGGAACAGGCAGACTAAAATACAGGGTCATTTGTTGCAATCACTGGTCCATTAAGCCGGTTCAGTAATGGACCATAACTCGAGAGACATTATGAGGCACAGCCCCATCTTGTTAAAATTACATTTGTTTTGGCACAGCAAGAGGTAAGCTCATCAACATATTGAAGAGATGTTCATTCATCATTCTGAAGTAATTCTAAATATTTCTTCCCTGTCAAAGATCCTTGAAAGAAAATATGTTAAATTATTCTTGTTCCAATAACCCCAGTCAAACGTTAACTCTAAATCTTTCCTGAAAATTATACCGTCTCTATTAAATGTTGATGTTGATATCGTGCGCCCAACATCCATTGTATCATTTATTAAACATTCCATTTTTGATGAATCTCGACTTATCAGAAAATAACATAATGAGAGAAATAAGCTTCGGGTTAGCAGCAGCGATCTGAGGTAATTAGTCATAATAAGCTAATCTTCGGTTACCATCATCTTCGTACAAATGCCGGTGTAACTGATGTTTAAACGAGCGGTGTCCTATTTTTTAAGAATCCTTACTGACTCATGACTAATTTGCACCTCGTGGTCAATTTCTCTAGTAGAAGCAGTAGGATTCACTTTCTACAAAATCCAAAAAGTTGATTTTTGTTGCTTCATCAACGATCAACGATATAAGTTTTACAATATGTTTCTCCACAATTGGAAAATATTAAAAACATGGAATGAGGTCGGTTGAAATACCTCTGAACAAATTCTGAGAAATTTCTCGAATTTTGTTAATCTCCGAAAAATCAGTAATATGTTTACTTTTTCACTCCTTATATACATTTTAAACAATACCAGCAATCTAACAATTAAAACACAACAAACAATTTAACGTTAAAGCACTTGGGTATTAAGTTAACAATATATGTACAAGAGTCTTATTATTTGTCAAACTTCTCCTTGTTTCCACAGTACATCTTTTATTTGCAGTATTATCGAATCTAGTTTCATTTAATTTCCATGGCATATTTGATAAGAAATGCACAAACATCCGAGTTTGTATGTATATTCAAGAAAAATAAAAATAAAAAACATTCTAACGGGGACAATTTCAGTTTTTATCACCAAAAGTAATAGAAGAAATCCTCATTTTCTCGATTTTTTTATTATTATTAATCGACGAATTTGTGTACTTGCGTATAATACCAATCGATTTTGTATTTGAAGTTATCAATGGATTTAACGTGAAAATTAGTATTTAAACTACTGAGAGTCTAAAAGAGTTGTCATTTAAAAAAGCTTAATTACAAATTGGGGAATTTTGACTGGTCTTAGTTATTATATTAATTCGGAAAGTCTCACGTTTACATTCTTGTCTTATAGTTTTGTTGATTGATTTGAGTGATAGTTTCGGGTAATGATTACATCGACACCCAGTAGTACACTTCAAAAGTATATTTTTCATTACCACAGTGGAATAAAAGGAAGTAACAACTAATAGTACGGGAGGCAGCGACACTTTTAGTTGCTGTATTTGTTTAAACTTGGTTTAATTTTTTTCCGATCATATTAATGTAACTTTTCCATAAAGCAAACTCCTGCCACTTCTTCAGAGGGCTAACGCTTCCCAGGGGTATTTAAATTGTGCCAAAAAAGTGTCAATGTTATACGTGTTCAAATCTGAGGATTTTTGTTCTTTTTGACATTACAGTATGATGGAGAATGATTTTCTGCCACCTTCATTGCAGACAGACTTGTTCTTGTCATTAGGTTACGTTAGGTTAGGTTAGGTTAGGTTAATATGTGAGTGGGCTAGTAACAGACCCTCCACCGCGACCATCTGGTCTATTGTGGCTCACTCCTAATTATATTTCACCCAGTAGGTTCAGCTTTTTGATAAAGCCGACTACCTTATTGGGTGAGAGGTTGTCCAGGTCCTCTGGCAGCAGTTGCCCTTTGCCAAAAAGTGAGAACCTGGTTCTTTCTGCAGCAAGACAGGTACATAAAATATGCGCTGCCGTTTCATCTTTCTCCAAACACAGTCGACATTCAGCGTTGTCCGCTATTCCGAGTCTGTGTAGGTGGTGATTAAGCCTGCAGTGCCCAGTGTATAGGCCAACTAGAGTTCTACTAGGTGTAACCTATTGAGCTTTAATAATTTTTTAGTTCTTGATTTCAGAGTATGTATGTTTCCCACCTGGCCTCTCTCTCCAAGTAGATGTGGAGAGGATTTTCAGAGCTGCTGCCGGTGTGGTACTTATTTCACCAGTTATCGCCAGGCATGCTTGTCTCTGTAGACCAGAGGTCGTTTGTTGTAGCCCTTTCGGCCACCAAACTATGGAGACATACGCCACCATTGGTCTTATAACCGTAACGTATATCCAGTATATTTGTTGGGGACCTATGCCCCAGGATTTTCCACAAATTCTGCGACATGTCCACAAGGATAGTCGTGATTTGTAGATTACCTTTTCCAGATGGGAGTTCCAGTTGACTGATTTGTCTAGTGTAACACCCAGATATTTCACTTCCCCCGCAAATGGAATAGTTTCTCCTGCTAAGGAAGGCGGCACTAAATTGTTCAGTTTCCTTTTTCTGATTAAGGGTACTATTACAATTTTGTGGGGGTTCACAGTCATCTGCTCGCTCTCACACCAAATAAGGACTGTATTTAGCACCTCTCGAAGGGTATTAGAGAGTACCTCTTCAGATTTTCCTCTAACCATAATGACTAGATCGTCCGCATATGCTCGAATCTCGGCTTCCCACAGAGAGAGAATGGCCAGCAGATCATCCACAAGCAGTGACCATAAAAGGGGGGAAAGAACCTCGCCTTGTGGGCACCCTCTTGCTGCCCTGAATCTGACCGTTTCTCCCTGTAGAGAAGTCGTTATGATTCTGTTTTCAAGCTTAGCTTGAATCCAGTCAGTTATAGTTAGCCCTCTAGCAGCCGCCGCTGTTGGCCATTGCATTGCATTGTTGAATGCTCCTTCAATGTCGAGGAATGCCGCCACCGCAATCTCTTTTTCCTCAAGAGATTGGGTGATTTCCCCGACTAGGTTATTTAATGCTAGTTCTGTTGATTTTCCGGATTGATAGGAATACTGGTGAATATTCAGAGGATGAGTGCTCAGGATGTTTCCCCTGATATGTCCGTCCAGAACATTTTCTAGGCCTTTCAACAGAAAATATGTCAGGCTGATGGGTCTTAGTGATTTAGGGCCTGGTTCTGTCCGACCCATTTTTGGTATGTATACCACTTTAACCGCCGCCCAACTGGATAGGATGCAATTCCATACCAGACCAGCTCTGTATAGTCTGATGAGGAAAGGTAGTAGTATTTCCAGTCCGTTTTGTAGCAGCACTGAAAAAATGTCATCCTCACCAGGCGATTTGAATGGTTAGAAAGATTTGATTGCCCATTCAATCGCTGGTGCTGTGATAACCTTTTTAGTCACGAGCCAGTCGTCTTTGTGAGGTCGTTTGATTCGGCCTCCCGATGATTGTGGTTGTTGGTCATCCAGGATCGAACTCCCTGGAAAGGGGTTCAGTGTAAGGAGTTCAAACTTTTATTATTCCTTTCCAGATTCAGCAAATGAGCCATCTGGACGTTCCACCATACCAATTCTCTTGCCGGCTCTCTGGAAATGATCTTGTGAATTCTAGTGCTGCCAGGTAAGTCAGTAATACTCTCGCAGAACTTCCTCCAAGATTCCCTTTTAGTCTTTCTGATTTTTTTATTATAGTCCGTTAACTCAGATCTATATTGTTCCCAGTCGCCCGAATCTTTAGCTCGATTATACAGGCGGTACTTGCCATTAACATAAATATGTAACTAAAAAAAGTCAATTCACAGAAATGTTTAAAGCTAAAATTTTTTGCCAGCAGTTTATTACTTGAAATTGTTAAAAAACTTATTATACTGATGGCTATTCGACAGAAAATGGCTTTGGAATTGTCCCGCTGGTGCTTTTGCAGGAGTCGAAAGTACTAGTATATAACATAAAACATAAGAAATAAATTTTAAGCAGGTCTTTCAAAAAAGAGTGTCGCTACTGTCGCTAGCTCCGGTGCTATAAACATTCTTGAAGGACTGTTAAAATCTAACTTGTGTTGTTAATTCACCTCTATGATTTCGTACCACACAACATTATCGCAACGTAATGAATGATTAATTGATGTTAATTATAATTACTATTTTTCGGCATTATTGCAATCACTTTGTGCGCAAAGCAACGATATTTCTTATTAGTTCGTTATGCACCATCTTATCGCAAATTTTACAAATAAAATAACCTGTTTTACACGATATAATGAAGTCTTCATTTTCATGTGAGAGTGTTTTAAATACAATACTGTAAATATCTCTCCTCGAACATAGATGGAGCAGGCTCACACAGTACGAAATATTGATCAAACTTTTATTATGTTGTCAACTTTAGACGTACGCATATGAATATTTTATGTAATACATATATTTTCGTTTTAATACTCCACTAAATGCGTAGGGTGTGCAACAACACCGGATATTAATTAACTTTTAGTAAACAAATAAAGAGAAAAAATATAACAGCACGAACTTGAAAATATATCGATGTCTCCTACCTTCTACTACTTTAATAAAACGTGTTGAATATTTTTCTTTTATTATTTAAATTTAGTCGAGTTATGAAGAAGGAAAATAAATGAACTCACTTTATAGGTACTAAGTGTTTGCCTCTCTTTTAAGATTGACTCAGTACATTAAAAATAAAAACAAAGGGCATAGCCGGATAAGCAGTGAAGTAGCTCTCTATAAATAAACAATTTCTGCTCAGTTTTTTAAATTTCTTTTTTCCTGGTGCAATGAAAATTGTGAAAAAAATTAGGGCCCATATAGTTTTAAGTAACAATCTTTGTTTCTTACAGTAACAACGTCTTCACGTGCTTGTTAGCTTGTAATTTTATCAGATTTTTTGGAGTGATGCGTCATGTCATAAATGTAAAAAATTAGAACTCGATTTTGGGATCTTACGGCACAGTACTGCAGCTCCGAATCTTTATTCCTGAATATATTGAATTTATAACACTTTCATATAGTAAACGGTATATAAATGAACAATCAATAACTGTCTACATTGCAGTAAGTATTCCGGGTATCACATTTAATTTGATATAACGAAATATTTCAAGAAAGGGCATTTTCGAAAAAAAAAAAAAAAATTCAAATAAAACTTATTTGTTTTCGAGGAGGATATAAAGAGGTATTATTTATTTTTGATTCGGTGGACGTCTTCAAGGCCATTTCAAGGACAACATTGTTTTTTCAAATGGGAACCTATATTTTTATTTCAGCACCTTATTCTACGAAAGAAATCAAACACCTTTTATCTGAACTATTTTTTATACCTAAATTTTGCGTTGTGTAAAAATATATAAGGTGTAACATTATGAAAAACCCGAAATATCTCCGGAATGCGACTTTTAGTTAGTTTTAACCTCTCCCAAAATTGTGGGAGGTTACTAAAATTGATCTAAAATCGAAAATTGAGATAACATCAAATCTTTACGTTTTGAGGTCCTAGCAACCCAAAAAAGTGGTTTTTGAAAAATGGTTGTGTGTATGTGTGTTAACACAATAGCGGGGAAACTACTAAACGGATTTGGATGATGAGGGTTTTTAGTGCTCCAGAAGATCTGAAAAGGTTTTGGTTGAGATTGGATTACGTTTCGTGCCATTTTGGCTCAACAAGTTGTTTATTTTATGATTACTTACAATTTCTAATCGAACCATTGAAAAGCAGTAAAAATTTCGATTTCAACGATATATCACACTTTCGATTTGATTTCCGTGAAAAAAATTAAAAAAACAAAAAAAAATCAAATTGTTTTGGTTGTCTGCCTTTTTTTTTCAATTTAGTGCTCTTTTCAGCTTTAAAGATCCACCGGGTCGGGAGGTTCCAGCCGCTTCCAGTAGCTGACGATTTTTTAATATAATTTTTGGATAATACATGTAATTGTCTTTCATTTTTGAACTTTTTAAAGTAATTCCAAAACATAACAAATTTAAAATGGTTCTATTATTTGTATGATTGTCCTTCGTATGATTGTTTCGTAGAGTACCGTATGAATTTTGACAATATAGCTTGAGAGAAACTGGATTGTTCTACTGAAGATAGAGATATTCGGTCATCGAATTTTCCTTATTCGCCAACTTTATGAAAACAATTCCGTTTTGTTCAAAATAGGCAGCACTAAATTCGATAAATATACGTTGGCAAAAGCGTAGAGAGGACTACGTTGTCATCGATCCTCTTAAATATCTATAGTGAACATCTGATGTAATGTGCACGGTGAAACTGACAGGATTATTGATGGAAATAAGATTTATAACCTGATATTTGCAGAATATACTATTTTTTTTTTAATTTTTTAATGGCGAGGAGTTTAGCTATAGCTATTCCAACACCCCACCAGGATACGTACATATTGACAGCAGCACAACAACTATTCCCTGCGACATTGCCATCTGTCGCAGCTGAGGCTCGAGCTCGGAAGAAGAGAGCGACTTGCTACTAAACATCTATACCCTAGCCAGGATTAGAACCCAGGACTCCGTGGTCCCAAGCCTAATACGTAAATCATTGAGCTACTGAGCGTTATTTTAGTTGCAGCAAGTGAAAAGGAGCTTGTACGCTCTATCGACAATCTTCAAACAAGATCTGAAAACTGCAAACGAAGAAAAAATGATAAATATGATTGTAAGCCGTTTAAGTGAAATTCATCCAAATAGGTGCGAGGTAGTAAGCAGCACCTACCTCCACCGTTACTTGAGCAGTTGACCGCCGCGCCGTTTCGTATATATGTTCGTATCGTTTATGTTTCTGTTTATGTTTATCGTTTCGTATATATTCGTATTGTATATATATATATTCATTCGAACTATTAGTTCATACGATAATTCATGCCAAAGATAATATATTAATGAATTTTTTGATGGGTAGGTGGACAAAAATAGACAAATTTACTTCACTTGACTACAATTCATCAAATATTAATATATTTACTTATAGTTCTCGAAATTGGTTAATTGAAAGAATTATAGAATTATATAGAATTTATATATAGAATTAAACTTACTGGCTCTTATGTCTTCCGTTGTTATAAAAAATTTGACTTGAAGTAGATTCACCTCAACAGTACTTTCTCATCATCTATCGTTTTTAGCTCTCCCCTTGAAGCCTTCCCTAGTGTACTGAAGGGAAATTTATAAAAGACCTTCCCGGTACAATTTTCTACACAAAATAATTTTTACTTGTAATATCTTTAAATTAGAAGAAAAACTGTTTGCATGGTGCATCTATGCCATTAATATTCAATTCATTCTACTTTATACCTTCTAGGTCTTATGCCCAAAATTTAAAATTTCCACGTTGAGCTGTGTTCTAGAAAACGTATCACACATAGTCAGATACACTCACAGACACACAGCCAGATGCTGATTCGGATATTTTTGCTATTTTCAGGCTTCAAAAAGTCTATTTTTTGTAACTTGCAATTTTTTCACTTTATTTAAATATGAAAAAGTAACATTTTATTAAAAATTCAAAATGAACAGTGGTAGTTTCACGTGTTTAATTTAACGAACATTTAAATAAATCCT
The DNA here is from genome assembly GCA_936432065.2 of Rutpela maculata. Taxonomy (NCBI): domain Eukaryota; kingdom Metazoa; phylum Arthropoda; class Insecta; order Coleoptera; family Cerambycidae; genus Rutpela; species Rutpela maculata. Next base: position 166,758,861 of record OW386287.2, on the reverse strand, counting down.
TACTAAGGAAAATTTCAAATTTGATACCGGCATTTGATGTTTTACTCCTTGCTGGCAAATTAATTTAGTTTATTTATAAATGGAAATTGTGTTCCAAGGGTAAACCAACTTGATTTATAAAATCACAAAAATCTATGCAGGCCATAAAAGTTTCGGGCAACCACACAGGTATGAAAGTTAACCCTTGGGAAGTCTCAAAACTAGCATTCTCGAAATTCAGGAGGGACAAACAACATTCTGCTACGGTCTCCAGGTAACCATAATAATATGCAGTAAATGTAAGAGAAAGAAGTTATTGGATTTGCATTTTTATTGTTTTTCCTTTCAATTTTTTATCAGCAGACACCTCGAGCATGTAAAAATTTTACTAGTTTATTCTGTTTATTCTATTTTATTTTGATTGTTATTGAAAATTTTACTTTCAGTACCTACTTGCACAATTATTTCAATAATAATTGAGACGTCAATTAAATTGTCGTCCTTTATTTTGTATTGTTTTTTATACATACAGGGTGTTTGAGTTTCTTCGTTCATAACTTTGATAAACGGTACAAGATTGAAAATTAGTATTAATTTGTTGTATAAACTTATATTGAAACACTACAATTTTCGGTTTTCGAGATATAGCAAAAAATGATTATTTTGTCTTGCAGCCTTAAGGATAGGATTTTGCAGAGTGAGAGGGAAATATGCTTTTATTTTCGATATATTTCAAAAACCAAACATAGTACAATCTTTAAAACTGTTTTAGATACTTGCTATTGTTCTAACGAATACAACTATATCTATATTTTATTGTAAATTTCTGTTGTACTTCAATATTGCAGTTTCTCAATGAAAATACTTCCTAATTTCATTATTAAAGTATGGCATTTAACTACGTATGTACAAAATTTATGATAAAAATTGTACATGGTTGTATTCCTTAGAGCAATGGGAAGTACCTGAAACTATTTTAAAGATTGTACTATTTGTGATTTTTTAAATATTTATAATAAATTGAAAATAAACGCATATTTCCCTCTCACTCTGCAAAATCCTACCCTTACTAGCCAGGGAGGTAGCGACAGATCTTTCACGTTAATATCTATAAAGCTAGATTTCTCTCCCATGATAGCTTAGACAGTATCAATTATGAAGTGCAAGTCTATCAAACTTTTAGTGTTGCGAAAATGAGTAAATAATTAAAATGTTGCAAAAAGTTGCATAAATGTATTATATCTACAAGACGAAATTTTATATACTCACAGACGACATAAAAATATACCAGTTTAAAAATATGTGACACAATCTTGCCTAAGCACAATACAAAACATAAGTTAATGTAAACAAGCATATATTGATACAAACCTGCATATGAACTCTAAGGGAGTGTTGGCGAGCAGCAAAATCAGGCTTTGACTTTGTCCAGGCTTTAACAAAGGCCTGGTGTCGTACCCGGTTCAGGTCTGCTCTTTGTTGGGCCTGGTATAATGAAAAAAGAAAGCTGCTCTCCTGCATCAGCTACCATGTCCTGTGTTGATGAGGGATCACAGAAGACTTTGTAGATGTCTGTGACCTGCTCCTCGGTCTTCCCTTGCTCTTCTGTTGCTCCATTCGTTCAGCCGTTGTGATACTACCTCCGCTATTCACAACAAGAGCAAGGGAGGTGTGGTGAAAGCATTTTTGAAGGCCGAGGAGAAGGTCACAGAAAGCTGCAAAGTCTTCTGTGATCCCTCAGCAACACAGGACATGGTAGCTGATGCAGGAGAGCAACTTTTTTTGGCATTGTACCAGGCCCCACAAGGAGCAGACCTGAACCGGGTACGACACCAGGCCTTTGTTAAAGCCTCGATAAAGCCAAAGCGTGATTTTGCAGCACTTCCACCCACCAGAGGGGCTGCTCGCCAACACTCCCTTAGAGTTCATTTGCAGGTTTATATCAATATATGCTTGTTTACATTAACTTGTTTTGTATTTGCTTAGACAAGATTGTGTCACATTTTTTTAAACTACAAAGGACGAATTATTATTTGCAGATTCAGCAATGGCTATATGGAGATCAGCAGCAGGAGCCAACTGCTTGGGGATGGATGAGGGGGTCGGATGGCTTCCTTACCCCCGTCACAAGCACGGACTCAGTTGCGCCAGAATCAGTCCTAAATAACATATTTTGCGGGTGCACAACTGGTCGCGGGGGCCGTTGCGGGTGCCGCAAAGCAGGCATACCCTGCTCGCTTGTGTGCAACAGATGCCGCGCTTCGTGTACCTACGGCCCTCCAATCGTCAGCATCAACGGCGACGACGATGATGATGATCTTGTCGATGAACTTGACCACTTACTTAATATGGACTTGTAAATACTTGTAATATTATAAAATTTTCTACTTGTTAAGCATTACCTCCCACAATACACAGTTTTTCCAGCTATTCGCATTTTCAAACTCACGTACGCCCTTAACTACTACTCCTAGCAAAAAAATGAATAGAATCTTTTTTGTAGACAATTTAATTTTCTTTCATTTTGAATAGAGTGACCTTTTCGCTAGGATGCTTAGTTTTCGAGATAATAATGAAAAACCTACAAATCGACCATTTCCACCCCCCTCCCGCCTAACGCACAAGGCCCACGGCTGGGGACTTTTGGTATGTTACTCCTAAGGGTCAACCCTACAACTTAAAATAATAATCCGTTCAGCACTATTTATTTCCGAATTAATGTCTTCGTTTCCTGGCCTATAACGAACAGACTGTTTCTTATAGATGTGTTAATAATCACTTTTATTTACTCCATTATGATCTATGTTTCGGTAATGAAATTTATCTTTCAATGTATATATTTTTTTATGTCAAAGAAAATATATTCAACATATTAATAAATAATAAATTCACGATCCTATGTAAATCTCATTGTAAGAAATGTTTTTATAACTTATTCAAAAAATTTATTCTTTAAAAGTTTATTAATATTTACCAATGTTACTGTCAATTAAATACCAAAATTATTCCGAAATCAGCTACGAGAGTGAATATGAAGATTCAAATATGAGTAGCAAAGAACTCGACAAGTAATTTGATTATAAAAATACTATGTGTGCTCTAATTCAATTATGATAATTAAATTTTTTTTTTTTTTAATATTGTGTGTTATTAATTTGTATAAAAAATATCATATGAAACTATAAACTACAGACGACCCAACTAACCAACCAACCGACCGACCTTCTCGGTACTCTTTGAATATTGCCATGCGAACACGTAAAAGTGAGCTGGTCTGCTGGAGCCAACATTGTCGGTACGCGTTGAAGACACTGGAGTTCCAGCAAACCAGCTCACTTTTACGAGTTCGCATGGCAATCTTCAAAGTGTACCGAGAAGGTCGGTTGGTTGGTTGGTTGGATCGTTTGTAGACCCCTTAATAATATATCGATAATGGTTGCAAGTAAAAGAAGTTACTTTCGATTCACTGAAAATAAGGTTGCTTTATCTCTCAAATTTCTATCCACAACGTTTCTATACCATCTGAAATTATTATACATGCTTTTTACTATTGAAAATTGGATAAAAAGAAGGAATTTAAATGATGGCAACTGTACAATTTTTATGCACTCGGGAAAGAAATTCAGAACATTCAAATCGTTTAACTTTTTTTATGCCCTGTAATTTCAGCAACGTCTAGAATAGAATAGAATAGATTTATTTGACCAAAAATACAAAAACAGTTTTTGGCAAGTCACAAAAAATAGGTGTATAAAATACAACAAAATTACAAAAAGTTGTAAAGAAACAAACACAAGGTATAAAACCGCAGACAAATATATAAAACAATAATAACAAAATATAAAATATAACAGGACTAAAAAGTGTAAAACAGTAAAATTGCAATTATTAAAGACAAATGAAAAGATGGAGTAGTATTTATCATATGAAACGTGAAACAGAGCGTCTCAAATAAGTAAGTGAACAACAATAATAATAATAGTAGTAGTAGTGCTTATTAAAACAAAAATTGGGCGGTAAAAATCAGAGATTTTAAATCATTTGGAATGTGATTATATAGTTGGAGATTTAACGTGCTTTTAATTAATTTTTAATTAATTTAAGTTAGTCTAAGCCGAAGCTGTCTAAGTTGCGCAGCAGCCCTAGTGTCATAATTGAAGACCTAAGTGGATAAAGGTGTTGTCGCATTTTTAAAAAATTACTTTATGCAATTTTTGAACACCTCTGATATAGATTTAACACCCAATAAACGGTGAATTCTATATTTGTAATATTTTACAGAAACTTTTTAATTATAAAGGCGGGATGTCATACATACAACCAGTAATTTTAGTGGATGTACACAAAAAAATCTAGTTTAATAAGAGCTTGATATTTTTCTTTAATATTAGTGTAAACAAAAGAACATATCCCAAAATTATCTATTTTATGGGTATTATTCATTTGAATCGAATACAAAATAAATAAGTTCCAACTCAAAACCGTTTTGTTTAATTTACTCAAAATCTTAAAAGTGTGACATAACACCTTTATCCACTTAGGTCTTCAATTATGAAAATCATAATTAGTCGAAAAAGATTCTTTATTTTTATGGATTTCAAGTAAAGTAGTGTACATGGGAACTGGCATTATCCCTAGGTTTTTGAAAATTGATTGGCAGTGGTCTCTCCAACCAGCATTGTCAATTAACCTAACTGCTCTCTTTTGTAACCGAAAAATTTTTACTGCATGGGATGAGCCACCCCAAAGAATTGCATAAGTAATGTGAGAATGGAACAAAGAGAAATAACAATTTCTTAAAGTGCTCAAACACAGTACATTTTTTAGTCTGCGCGCTCTACCAAAGATTTAGCTACTGTGATTTTTAATCTAAATGGTGCATAAATTGCTTGTCGACAAAAAATCAGCTTTGTAGATTAATTTTTGCGGCGGAAAATGCAAAACTTCTCCGCGAACTACAATGGCCCGAGCACAGCGGCCGCGGTTACGTGCTTGCATTCCATTACGTCTACCGAGGCTTTAGCATGATCGGTAGACTGTATTTTTTGAATGTCTTATTAAATAAATTATTCCAGAAAAAAATTCAGCATTGTAGATATAAGTAAAATCTTTGTTTTTCCACACTTTGCGTGGGTGGTAGATCTGACATGGAAAGGCTTCCGACGCGGTAGAATATTATTTCCTGGTATATTTGTCATCTGTGAGTATGTAAAATTCCAATCATGTAGATATGCAGATATGCAACTTTTTGCAACATGTTGTTTAATTTTTTACTCATTTTTTCCAATTTTACCACACCTCCCTTGCTCTTGTTGTGAATAGCGGAGGTAGTATCACAACCGCTGAACGAATGGAGTCATTTGCGAAGAACATTCTGTTGCTCCATTCGTTCAGCGATTGTGATACTACCTCTGCTATTTACCACAAGAGCAAGGGAGGTGTGCTGAAAGTATTTTTGAAAGCCGAGGAGCAGGTCACAGACATCTACAAAGTCTTCTGTGATCCCTCAGCAACACAGGCCATGGCAGCCGATGCAGGAGAGCAGCTTTTTTGGAATTGTACCAGGCCCCACAAGGAGCAGACCTGAACCGGGTACGACACCAGGCCTTTGTTAAAGCATCTACAAAGCCAAAGCCTGATTTTGCGGCACTTCCACCCACCAAAGGGGCTGCCCGCCAACACTCCCTTAGAGTTCATTTACAGGTTTGCATCCATATATGCTTGTTTACATTAATTTATGTTTTGTATTGTGCTTAGACAAGATTGTGTCACATTTTTTTAAACTACAAAAGACGAATTATTGTTTGCAGATACAGCAATGGCTATATGGAGATCAGCAGCAGGAACCAACTGCTTGGGGATGGATGAGGGGGTCGGATGGCTTCTTTACCCCCGTCATAAGCACGGACCCAGTTGAGCCAGAATCCATCCTAAATAACATATTTTGCGGGTGCACAACTGCAACGCAAAGCAGGAATACCCTGCTCGCTCGTGTGCAGCAGTTGCCGCGCTTCGTGTACCAACGGCCCTCCAATCGTCAGCATTAATGGCGACGACGATAATGATGATCTTGATGATGAACTCTGATGACCAATTATTTAATATGGCCTTGTAAATACTTGTAATAATATAAAATGTTCTGCTTGTTAAGCGTAATATATAGTTTTTCCAGCTATTCGACTTTTCAAATTCAGATACACCCTTAATTACTACCCCTAGCGAAAAAATGAATAGAATATCTTTTGTAGACAATTTAATTTACTTTAATTTTTTGTAGAATACCTTTTCGCTAGGATGCTTAGTTTTCGAGATAATAACGATAAACCTACAAACCGACCCTTTCCACCCCCCTCTCTCCTAACGCATGAGGCCCACGGCTGGGGACTTTTGGTATGTTACTTCTAAGGATCAACCCTACAACTTAAAACAAGCTAAAAACGTACTCTTCGCCAATTTACTGAGCTTTTTATATATAATTGTTACGCATTCTATAGGATACTCTTCGCAGTTTTCTTGTAAATAATGTTAGTTTTTGGACATCCTAAATTTTGTGATACCATTGTTGTGAAAAAAATTATATGAAAAAAAAAAATGAAAAAAAAAAACATCCTGTGCGGGATTCGAACACGGGACCTTTGGATTACAAACGCAAGCAAGCAAAGCAAATAAAATTTATTAACATTTATAGATACATATGCGCCTCCCCGAAACCTGGCCCGGAGCCAGCCAGACAACCACAGCGCGTAGCGCCGTGGTGATTGTAGTGCAGGGCGGATCAGGTTCGGTTCGGCTTGAATACAATGATATAAAGAACAATTAAAATTCCTACCCACCTAGCGTGGGTTTAAAATTAATAATACCTTTGAAAATAATGCTGCCCACAAAGGCCTAAAACTAATACATATAAAACTTAGAACTAGTAACTGGTTATAACACTAAATAAATTTTGGCTGCTGACTCGGGTGAAAAGCTAAACGAAAAAACCCGTACGAGAACTGCCGACCTGGTGGTCTCCCTGACGCCAGGAAAATTTGGTGGAAAAAGGACAGGGTTTAAAAATGTTTGAATTTTTTAGAAATTTATCGGCCAAAATGAAATTTTTGATGAAAAAAAGAACAAACAGAATAAAAAAAGGAACAAAAATAGAACATACAGAAAGAGAATAGAAAGGATTGGAAAGATAAAGTTGAGGAAAGATCAAAGATGTGGAAATAGTAGGTTGTGGTATAGGAAAGTATGGCTAGGGAAGAGGTTGCCGGAAGATAGGCAACGCTTGGTATGGTAGGGGGTGTTTGATCTGGAATGGGGCATTATGCATTCTGATTTGAGTTATGTTGCTAGTTAGCGGACTATCGCTCAGTTTGAAGGTGTAAAATTTCTGAGAGATTTCTTGAACGTAGTCCGCCAGTGGGGTTATGTCGTGACAACGTGCGTATAGATCTCTGAGGGAGGTGTACCTGCCAGAATCAGAAATGAGGCGCATAAATTTGTGTTCAAGAACTTTGAGTTTTTGCATTGTCGTAACCGGAATGCTGCACCACACCGGCGCCGCGTATGTGATGGCCGGCCTGATAACCATCGTGTACAACAGTTTCTTATTTGTCCTGTTGAGTCCGCTACACCTAGCCAGGAGCGGATACAGACTCCTGGACGTGGAGTAGACCTTGCGTATTGTTTCGTTAATATGTATGTTAAACGTCAGACGTTTGTCTAAGTTAACCCCCAGATACTTCACGCACCGTTTGATTGGAATTTGCTGTTACCCTATCGAAATTGGCGTCAATATGCGGTTCTCTGTGAACCGGCGCGTGAAGAGGATCGACTCGGACTTCTCGGCGTTGATCCGAATCTTCCACTTGTCGTAATACGCCGTGGCACGGGCCATGTGCGCTTTCAGCAGCATATTAGCAGCTTGAGCGTTGTGTGAATGCGCGTACATGGCCGTGTCGTCGGCGTACTTGGCAAGGTTGGTATTCGGGAACTCCGGAAAGTCAGAGACGTATAAGTTGTACAGCTTTGGTGACAGGCACGACCCCTGGGGGACGCCCGCGCGAATGTCCCACCGTGTTGATAGTTTGTTATTCACCCTGACCTGCAGTGATCTACCTGTCAGGAAAGAGTGAATAAGTTTCGTTATGTGCATGGGGAAGTCCAGTGCGTTCATTTTGTGAAGAAGCCCCGGGATCCATACGGTATCGAAGGCCTTCTCAACATCGAGGAGCACCATGACGGTGCTCTTCCCGAGGTTGCATTGCACCTTGACGTCATTCACGATCCTGACGACCTGCTGCACAGTACCCCTGCCCCGCCTGAAGCCGAACTGGCACTCGTCGTTGATGTGGAGTTCATCCTGAGCAGAGTCTAATCTGATCAGGATGACCTTCTCTATCAACTTGGAGATCGCCGACAGTAACGAGATTGGTCGATAACTGCCGACGAGCTTCGCGTTCTTATTCGGCTTGAGAATTGGCACGACCACTGCGCATTTCCACTGGTTGGGCCAATGTTGCAGTCGCAGAATCGCGTTGACAATGTACGTCAACTGTACAATACCTTTCCTCGGGAGATATTTGAGTAGTCTATATTCGATACCGTCTTTCCCCGGAGCTTTGTTGTTCGGTAAAGTCCGGACAATGCCCGCAATTTCCGAGGGTTTGGCCATGACCTTTAAAAATTCTCGTCTTGTCAATTGGACGTCATGGCCAATCAGTTCGTTGATGTTGTTTTCTATGCAGTCGTGCTCAACGTTGTTCGGTACTTGTACGTTGTGTATGTCTGCAAAGTGATTAGCTAAGTCGTTCGCCTTCTGCGTGTCCGTCATAGCTGTCTGTCCGTTTGGTTTTGTCAAGGCGGGTATAGCCTCCCGCGTATTTTTCATGGCCCTCGACAGCTTCCACAGCGAGTTGTCTTGAGGATTCAGCGCTTCCAGCCTATCCCTCCATTTCCGGTTTTTTGCGGTGTTGATGGCGGTCCTGATCTGCCGCTGCAGTCTGCCCATCTCGGCCTTAGCGTCGACATCGCGATTTCGCTGCCAAAGCCGTCTCAGTCTATTCTTTTCCCGAATGTCTCGTTTGACCGCTTCGTCGAGTCGGTCTTTGTACGGATTTATCGTTATCGTTGTTGCAACACTCTGTTTGGCGTCCTGCAGTACCCTTGTGAGCTCCTCCACCGCATTTTCCAGGTCGGCGGCTGTAGTGATGTTATTTGTTAGTGTTAAGTTTGTGTTTATGTGTGCTTTATAGAGACGCCAGTCGGGGTCTCTATAAGAAGTAATTTTACGTGTAATATCTTCCCTCGACATGTTATCCAATTGTAAAAGGATAGGGTTGTGGTCAGATGTGAGTTCTTCCAGCACCACCGGCGGCGTAGAGTTCCTCACACCCTTATTGACCACTATGTCGAGGGTGGTGGGTGTTGTACCGTTATCCGGAAAATGCGTGGGATCGTCCGGATACTGCAACACGACATTACGATTATTGACGTAATCGTACAGAGTGGTGCCGTTGGCGTTGTTGAGATGGCAGTTCCATGCGCGATGTCGTGCGTTAAGGTCGCCTATGAGCAAACAGCGTGGGCTTGCGTTCAGCAAATTCTCTAGACAACCCACCGTGAACCCGTTCGCGGGGCCGATTGTACGCGGCAACGATGCTCATGCCGCCCTCTAGCGTCACACACACGTTCTCCACGGAAGTGTTCCGTAGAGTGCGATGTGTGTGCGCAATATCGGGCTTTATGAGCATGGCCACACCGCCCCCTCTGTTATTGTTTGCCCTATCTTTTCTGATCGTCGTATACCCTCGGACGCGTAGCTTGTCCCGTCGGGTAAGTTTCGTTTCATTCAAAAGCATAATATCAATTTTATGCCTCGATAAATAGTTTATTAAAAAAGGAATTTTGTTACCTATACCATTGGCGTTCCATGAAGAAACTTGAAGCCTAGAAGGCATCTACGGGGAGACCTTGAAAAAAGGACAGCACCACCTGGAATTTGCCTAAGGACTACGTACATCTCTCGAGTTCGTCGCTTAACTCGTTCAATCGAGCCAGCAAAAGATCGAGATTTATTAGAGATTCCAACCTCTCTGTCTGTTCGCCGACTTGGCGGAGCTTTGCCATGCTTGAGTTCACGTTGAATGATGGCTGGCTTTGCTGGTTCGCTGGTTGTGAAGACGGCTGTGGTCTTGGCTGCTGGGCTCCCTGTTGCTGTAATTGTCCCTGGTTCCTTTTTCGTTCTTCCCAGATGTTGACCTTCGGCGCTGGTGCCGCCACATATCTCGTTTGAGGAGGAGGCGGAACTCTAGCAGATCTCTGTTCCAGCGTTTTTATTTTTCGCTTGTATACCCTGCAGGTCACGCTGTTGGCTGGGTGTGAATCGCCACAATTGGTACACTTTGCAGGCTGATCTTTCGTTTTGACGCACACTTTGGTCAAGTGTTCGCCAGCGCATTTCAAGCATCTGGGGGCCGCGTGGCAGTTGGAGGTTGCGTGCCCCCATTGCTGGCACCGGTGACACTGTATAATTCCCTTGGTGTTAATCTGGCGTTCCCAGTAGACCGCAGTGTGGTCTAAACACCTGATCTTCGCTTGTAAGTGTCCCAGCGTGACCTGGTTATTAGTTATAAGCATGTACAGGGGATTCTTTGTCCCCTTCAGAGTATACAACTCCCTTACTTCTATTTTGTTTGTCTCGATTAATTCTTCTTTTATGTCTGCGAGCTCTACCTCGTGGTAGAGCCCCCTAAGGATGAATGCGTGGTTCTTTTCATCCTTGGGGGTGTAGGTATGATATTCTACTCTAAACTCCTCGAGGTAATTGTTAACTAATGTCCAGTCATTTCTATTGACCAGTTGGAGCGTGGTCGAGTTATTTGTGTGTTTCCAGATGTAAGTGTCGCGTAGCTTGCCATTCAGGAAGGTGTTGAGTTTCTTATGGTTTATGATCTTTCCGTGAATTATAATCGGAGGTGGCTTTCTCATTGCAGGCTGCGGCGCGGCCTCTTCTGGCTCCAGCTGGGTGACTGGTTGTGGCGGCACCACTTCCATATCCATATCCGTCAACAATGGCTCTGCCCTCGTATCGATTTGAGGTCGTAATTGGTGGCGCCGACGGTGGCGACATTCTTGTTGGTCTCGACGTCCCTGGGTGTGTGAACGTAGGGTCCCCTTCATCAGCTACTGCTAATTTCCTTTTCTTAGGTTGCAGTTGAAATAATGCAGCGACATCTGCTTTTGGTGGATCTTCCGTTGCTGGGACGTTCTGTGGCTTCGAAAGCGTCGTGGGTTTCGGGGGTGTCGGGGGTTTTGGGGGGGTCATCCGTGTCGGTGCCGCTTTTACGCTGTTTTGGCTATCAGAACCACTGTCGTTAGATAGTCTTGTCTTTTCTCTTGCTCTTTTCACTGGTCTCCTTACCATCGCTCTTCTGTATAGGCTTACGCACGAGGCGTCGCTCTCTGAGCCAGAGTAATTGATAATTTTCTTCGGGAGGGCTGGCCATCCCTTTGAAATGCTGTCGAACTCGCGAGATTTCTTTTGCGTGTTTGTATCCATTTTTAATAAATTGTCTTTTTAAAATTTGGAGCCTCGACCGGTTTCAACCAAACCGGTTGGGGGTAAAGGTATTTAACAAAAATAAACTCTAATTTTTATCTTGACGTAGATGTTATAAATAATTTTTGAGGTTAATATCAGGAAAAAATGTTTGAATGGAGTTTTGGAATGTCAAATTAAATAATTTTATAGGTAAATGTCTAATGTCACTTTTCGAAAAAAAAAATGATTGTGAGGAGCTTACCGTTCCCCACTTAGGGCTGTCTCTGTTCACAATAGCACAAAGTTGCCTGAAAAAGCCTGGTTGCACTTTAAAGCGCTTAAAATCACTTTGAAAATCAAAAATTCTTAGGACGTCACTTATTAGTTACGATTGCAACGCAAAGCTTTAGCCGCTGCACCACCAGCCATTGCTGCGAAAATTGATTGTCCGTGATATATATCTTTCGACATTTATACATATTACAACTCGTACTTCTATGAAATATATATTAGTAAAATTCATAAACAAAAAAAATATATATATTATGGAAATAATATTTCGCAAGATTTCCATTTCAGTATAAGCGACAAAAATTAAGAGAATATTTTTTTTTATTTTTTTTTTTTTTTTAAATAATTAATAACTTTTTTATTTACTGATCGATTTTCTTCAAAAACAATAGGGTTCGTCCTCTAGCTAACACTAACTTACTCTCTAAATTTCAATACAATCGGACTTTTCTTTCTTAAGTTATCGTGCTTACAAGAAACGTGACGGGCGGACGGATAGACGGACGGACAGACGGACATTTTGAAAGTTGTTCAGAATTCGTTCACTAACACAATGATATGAAAATTTTTTCTCTACGAGCGATATTTACGATTTTAGAAATGTGCCGATCAAATACAATATACTCTTCGTTTTTGCGAAGAGTATAATAATAATCCGTTGAGCACTATTTATTTCCGAATTAATGTCTTCGTTTCCTGGCCCATTATAATGCTTCATTACATAGACTACGCGCCGCCCGCAGTATGCCATTAATTATCAATTTTGAATATCCGATCGCTTTAAAAATTGAATTATTTTGAAAACATTTTTTCACCAATTTTTTTCGACAAATGGACTCAATAATTTTTTTCTATGTTTGTGCCATCAAAACCATAACATATATTTTGTCATGAAAATCGGTTTATCCGCTCTCGAGAAAAAAAACCATTTTTCTTTTTACCCCCGTAACTCCCGTAAAAATGGTTTTCCAAAAATAATATTTTGGGAAATTTCATTTAACACTACTATCAACTTGTGCTCAAAATTTCGACGCGATTGGTGAGGGGGGCAGCTAACCCATGCTTATCCTGCTATGCCCTTTGTGAACAGTAAATAATAAAAGATCAACTTATCTTAGACAGAATAAATAATAAAAAAAATTTTTGGAAAAGAAAATTGAAAAAAAAATTTGTAACTTATTTCCTTGCATGACTAAGTTACTTTTTTTATTTACTGTTCATAAATTTAATAGGCGTCTAGCTTTGAAACAAATAACAATCGACCTACCACGTTTGTGTTTTTGAGTCTTATAATTAAGCATTTAGGCTCCCAAAATTTGAATATAACAACACGAGACACCTTACATATAAAATACATAGTGAAACTATGTGTTATCATGATTTTAGAACAAAACGTTCCACAAAGGTTTTTGATTAAGAACAAAAAAATACAAAGATGAATAAGATATCTAAACTGCATTATACAGTGTGTTTCTCAGGTTCAAGCGAACTTTACGTAGTGTATATCAATTTATCTTAAAATGTTATTAAGGGATTTTTACTGAGACTATTACAATACAAATGGAATTTGCAGTCGGGCGGTGCCAAATACCTGATTACACGATGATTTATGATATGAAAATGTTATGTAGAACAGTATGGTAGAATACCCCTTATTATTCGGGCCATATGAGTAATACAGCCAGACGCGTGTAAACTGTCTTGCTATATGAACTAAGTTTTATTAGAATCTTAGAGCAAAATGTTACTGATATTTATGTTTTTAATTAAGCACAAAAAATGGTAAAAGGTATAAAATATCGAAACGCTAACATACAGTGTAGGTTTAAACAAAGTTTACGTAGATTAGGTGATATAACAGTTTTACTTAAAAATATACAATTTTTTTGTATTCCATACGACTATTACCAAGAGAATGACTGTTGCAGTCAGGCGTTTCCGAATCCGAATATTTATTTCAATAATAGAAATAAACAATATATTGACTGTGTATTTAATCTCAGTGACATCCGTTGAAAGTGGATTATACAGTGTTCGTTTAAAATATGGATCAAATAGGTATTCGCAATCGGCCACTCCAGACTGCAACTTCTACTCGTTAAATAAGACAGTCGTTCTGCATCTCATTACTTAGTTCTTTTAATGTTTCTCGAATTGTATCTATAACAGGTGTTTTGTTTTGCTCAAGTATCTTAATAGTATCAGTTACTTCTTTCTATTGTTTAGTCAAACCGGACCTGCACCGCCCAGTCTTACACTCACCACGGCCGGCGCTGCGCGCCGTGCATGTTTGGCTGGCTCCGGGACAGTTTCCGGGGAGACACATATTCATAATTTAATTTAAATAAAGTATAGTTTCATTTGATTTTGATTGTCACGTTGCGAGTCACGAGGTCCGCGGTTCGATCCCTTCGCATTCCGTTTTTTTTTTTTCGTCAAAAACATTATTAATAATTGTGTAAAAATATTATAATGAGAGGTTTGCATCCCTTATCGCAAAATTCACTGATTACCAATACGTCATTGGGCTGTGACATTGTGCCGTCTTTTCCACGTAATTTTTACGTCATGCTGAAGGTGAAATTGACGTAATTAATGCCGAAAAAACGACGTCATAATGACGGCACCTTGCTGCCTGGGAAGACAGTCGTTCTGCAATCTCATTACTTAGTTCTTTTAATGTTTCTCGAATTGTATCTATAACAGGTGTTTTGTTTTGCTCAAGTATCAGTTACTTCTTTCTATTAGTAGGTGCTACGAAAATGAGGTATTGGTTCAATGAGAAATCGGAGAAGTACTTGATCAATTTTAATTTGCAAAGTAAAGATAATTTTATTATCTAACAAGAAAGCGGCATTTCTGGGGTAAATATTATACTTTATAGGTTAAAAACATAAAATCTTAGGAACTGTCTTTCATTTTCTGCTTCCTTATGAAACTAAGCCATGATACATTATGACACGTAATGATAGAATGTATGTTGCTTTTCGCCAGAAAGAGAACTGGTGTTGATGTTACAGTGAATGATGGTGATGAACGGTAACGAAATATAATTGATTAGGTAGTACTGTCGATACTGCAAGAGTCAAAAGTATACATTGTCTCGTTTGACTTACGGAGTATTTAGACTAGGCAACGTCGATTGATTTATCAAAATCATCGTTTCAACTGCCTTCAAAATCACTAAATGTCAAAAAATGCCATTATCCATTCGTTCGTGCCGATTTCGATGTGCAATTTACGATCAGGTGAAAGTCTTCCTCTTTACGCCGTCGCGACATCGTACGGCCGTCCCGTCCCGATGGTGTTTTTCGAAAAATATGAACGTGTCAAGATCGTATGTTTTTGTAATTTCGGCTCCGAAATGCGAGCCGTTTTTTACTATTTGTCGCATATATCTCCGAAACGGTGAGAGCTACCTCGAAATGAAAAATAAAGTCAAACGAGAATGTTTCAATGCGATTCATTTGATATCATCAGAATTTTGATTTTTCTTTTCGTTACGGAGATGTTTACTGAAATGTCGACGATGTAGAGCAAAAAATCGCAAATTTTGTGCTTCAAAAGTCGGCAACTTCTTAATCTTGACTCCTACGCCAAAAGGCTACTCCAGCTAATTTAAATAGAATTACATTTGCTAAAACTCTTTTTTTATTTTTTATATTCCGACAAAAATGAGGAAATGAGGAAATTAGATGAGAACTTTTCTTTTTTTCGGTAATATTTCGCCATTTTGTCACCGTAATTAATCGGTAATTAACTGAAATCGATCTCATGTACGATGTCCACTTAATATCATGTATTACCTAGATGCTCCATCAATCTCGAAACGAAGCTTTCTGGGAAAAATGATTTTTTTAAGATTCGCCTGCATTTCATAAGAAAACGTGGAATTTCCCCTATTCTCTTGAATTTTTAATTTTTTAGAAAATAAAGTAAAAAATAACCAAGAAATCGTTATTATAAGATTATATACTAACAAAATGAAATATTATTATCTGTAACATTTATATTTTACTAGATTTAATAATTATGGCTGTACTAATAAAATATCGTTCATGTTATTTTTAATAAAGAATTTATATGAAACCTAAATTGTCATATTCCACGTATCTTTAAATTTCGCGGGCGTTGTAATCTCTTTTACAACGATGCCACGTCTGATGAACTACGACATAAAAAGTAGACTTTTGACATTTATTTGCTAATTACTACTATCACATGCTTTAAAGCTGTACTTTTAAGTATCTAAAATGTGTAAAATATATTATTTTCTCTCGTCTTCTCCTTTTTGATTGAGATCTGAAACTTTTTGCAAAATATGATAAAACGTGATTTTTCATAAGACTCAATGTTAAAAGCATAAAATTTCAAATGTCAATATTTTTTTACTGGTTGTTCTCTGTAGCTCTTCAAAAATTTAATTGGATCACTATCTTACCACAATCTACTAAAATGCCGAATTTTATTAAATTCTGAACATTAATTCTAAAACCGACAGCACTACCTTAAATCAAATAGGTATAATTATATACATATAAACAAATAATGTCACATTTACGAGGTACTATTTTTATTATATATCTGTCACTAATTCCGAAGCGTTTCCCAATGAGAACACAATCGTTAAAAAAACGTTTTTTATAACGATAACCATGCGTTGAATAACCATTTTAGTGCACCGTCGATATTACGTACAAATGTCCCGCTAAACAACGTTGTTTTTAACGTAATATTTAACGGTTTTTTTTTCATCGTAATACCACTATAATTTAACGTTAATATTAGCGTTAGTAAAACGATATATCTTCTAGTTGAATAACCATTATAGTGCACCGTCAATTTTACGTACAAATGTCCTGCTAAACAACGTTGTTTTTAACGTAACTTTTAACGTTATTTTTTCATCGTAGTAACACTATAATTTAACGTCGATATTAGCCTTATTATTGATGGTTTATAAAAGGAATACAAGTTAAATAATCACGTTTTTTTAACGTGTCTTTTAACGTCTTTTTATCATTGTAATATAATTACAATTTAACGTCGGTATCAACGTTATTAAGGGTTTAAATAACGTTAAATATTTACTAATTATGTAAGTTAATTAAACGAAATTAAGCTGGCTCTAGGAGGTCCCCCCATTTTCAAATATATGATGGGTTACAGGACGAGTCATCATGTAGATGAATAGTCAATTAATAAGGTTAAGCACACTAGTTTTATCATAAAACCTGGGTGGGTGCCTAACCTATTGAACAAATAGCACAAAACTTTTATGCTACCTCGGCCGAGCCACAAAATAATGATCTTTAATCTGATCCTTATAAAATCCGTCCAAATAAACCGTTGTTCCCTGAAAGAATTTGAACATTGCAATTTATGTTTTTTAATTTCTATAAATTCATAAGACCATAAGCTAAAGCATGACAAATTATTACCAGTGGTTTGTATGTGTCGCCATCTACAAATAACTTCTGCAACAACGTGGTAAGTAGGCAAATTTTATGCATTAAGATAGATGAATAAAAAAACGTTAAAAAAACGTCAACATCTACCATTTATTTTACCTGTAGATTTAGAACGTCAGTGTATTTTAATAAGTGGAAAGCATCAGTTATTTTAACGTTGTATATAATGTAACTTCAATATATAATAGTTATTAATGATACTAGTTTGATATGAACATTATACATATAACGAAACGCATGTGAACTTAACCAGGAGGCGGAGCCGAGTGCTTTTATCACACTAGTTTCATTAATTGTATCATTCAAAATTTAATACATTTAACTTTAAAATAACATTTAGCTTTAAGATATGGTATATTTATTATTAATTTCTTACTTCAAAAACACGTAAAAATTTAAATCATTAAATAATTAATATGTTAACGTAAAAATTGCATTTGATTTTCACACAAATTTATTTTTGGTATAATTTTGCAGTCATTAAAAATGCTTGGAATAAGCGTTATTTAATAATTTACTGAATATGTAAAAATAACGTTATATTTTATAGCATGATTCATTAATATCTTACGTTTAAAACTCGTCTAAACAAAACGTTTTTTTCAAATGTTATTTGTAACGTTATAGTTAGTGAAATTTTACGTAATTAGAATGTTCATAACAAACGTAGGTAAATAATTAACTTAGAACGTTAAATTAACGTCCAATGTTAACACATGGTATATTTATCATTAATTTCTTACATCAAAAATACGTAAAAAATTTAATTGTTAAACAGCAATATGTTAACGTGACAATCACATTTGACTTTCACGAGAAATATATTTTTAGTGGATTTTTGTCGTTTCCAGAACGTTAAAAATAAATATTATTTAATAATTCACTGAATTCGTTATAATAATGTTTTAATGCATGATTCATTTTAAATTTATAATATTACATTTCAGTAAATATTTACGCAATTAAAACGTTCAAAACTAACGTTGGTAAACATTTAACTTTAAACATTAAAATAACGTTTAGCTTATTGATCTGGTATATTTTTCATTAATTCCTTACGTTAAAAACGTAAAAATTAAATAATTAAATAATTAATATGTTAATGTGAAAATTGCGCTTGATTTTCACAATTTATCTTCAGTGTAATTTTGCAGTTGACAAATGAATAGTCGTTATTTAATAATTCACTAAATATATTAAAATAACGTTATATTTTATCGCATGATTAATTTTTCTTCAATATCTTTAAATCTTGTCTAAACAAAATGTTTCAATATATATATTATTTACATTTTTACCCAATTAGAACGTTCATAACAAACGTTGATAAACATTTAACTTTCAACGTTAAAGTAACGTCCATTCTTAACAAATGGTATATTTATCATTAATTTCTTACATTAAAAACACGTAGAAAACTAAATTGTTAAACAAATTATTGTTTATAATATGTTAATGTGAAATTCACGTTTGAATTTCACGGCAAATTTATTTTTAGTGCATTCTTGTCGTTTTCAGAACGTTAAAAATTTACGTTATTTGATAATTCACTGAATAAGTTAAAATAATGTTATGTCTTAAGGAATGATTAATTTTTATTACCTTATATTCAGTAAAATTTTACGCAATTAAAACGTTTAAAACAAACGTTAATAAATATTTAACTTTGAACGTTACAGTAACGTTAATTTTTAGCATTTAGTATTATCACTCATTTCGACCATTAAAAACAGTAAAAAATTAAATTGTTAAACATTAATATATATACGTGAAAATTACGTTTGAATTTCACAGATAATTTATTTTCAGCGAATTATTGTCGTTTTTAGGACTGTAAAAATGCACGTTATTTGATAATAATTAACTGAATACGTTAAAAGAAGTTATGTCTTGAGGCATGATTAATTTCTCGTTAATATCTTACGTTTAAAACTCGTCTAAATAAAACGTTTTTCCATATGTTATTTAAAACCATATATTCAGTAAAATTTTACGTACCAAATTAAAATGTTTAAAAACAAACTTTGATAAACATTTAATTTTGAACGTTACAGTAACGTTTATTTTTAACACATGGGGTATTCATCATTCATTTCTAACATTGGAAACACGTAAAAAATTAAATTGTTAAACAGTAATATGTTAACGTGAAAATCACGCTAGAATTTCACAGACAATTTATTTTTGGTGAATTGTTGTCGTTTTTAGGACATTAAAAATATACGTTATTTAATAATTCACTGAATACGTTAAAATAACGTTATGTCTTAAGGCATGATTCATTTTTCGTTAATATTTTACGTTTAAAACGCGTATAAAGAAAACGTTCTTTTATATGTTGTTTATAACCATATATTCAGTAAAATTTTTCGCAATTAAAACGTTTAAAACAATCGTTGATAAACACTTAACTTTGAACGTTACAGTAACGTTTATTTTTAACACATTGTGTATTTATCATTCATGTCCAACATTAAAAACACGTAAAAAATTAAATTGTTACATGGTAATATGTTAACGTGAAAATCACGCTGTAATTTCACAGACAATTTATTTTAGAGGATTTTTGTCGTTTATAGGAAGTTAAAGACAAACGTTAACTCAACATAGTAGTTTAACGTTTCCTAATAGTAATTTTAACACTTTAGGTTATTTTGTGCCGTTACATTCACGTTTAAAAAATGTTCAGTTGAAAAGGCGTTTAAAAAAAAACGTTGTATTTTTAACCATAAACGTTATTTCAACCAAGGCAACGTTATTTTAACGTTTTTTTAACTATGGTGTTCTCACTGGGTTAGGACCATTTGAAATACGTTTACGACCAGTTAAAGTGTCTGAGTTTAACTATGCAAATAAACTATAACGAGCCATTAAAATATTTTCGGCATTAAATTAGTGATTTCGATTCACAATCAATTTTTCAGTACACTTGCTCGTAATAACATTTTAAATGTCAGTTTCTACTGATATCCTACTAGACTGGCGGTACATGACCAGTCAGGTGCAACGTTTTTAAAATGCATGCCAATCATATATCTGAATGAAATTACCATGAATATGCCAGAAACGCAAATTTTAGGCAGTCGTCGCGTGCAGAAGGGTGTGCAAATCGACTTTTTTGTTTTTTTTTTATTTTTTTTTTAAATTTTAAAGTGGATCCCAATAGTGCCAAACGAAAAGCCTTGGAAAAAAAACAAAATCAAAATCATCCAAAATCAAGAACACCAAAAAATTTTACGATTTAATATGCGCATCAAGAGTTGTTTTGCGCGCGGAAAATGCATGCCAGTGAATTTTTGCTGGATTCTTTTTCACGGCTTTTCGTTTGGCACTATTGGCATCCATTGTAATATAAAAAAAAAAACTCAAAAAAAAACAAAAAAAATCGATTTGCACACCCTTCTGCACGCGACGACTGCCTAAAATTTGCGTTTCTGGCATATTCATGGTAATTTCATTCATATATATGATTGGCATAAGTTTTAAAAACGTTGCACCTGACTGGTCATGTACCGCCAGTCTATACTACAATGTTGACTTTGTACATCCGTGCATAATGAAACTTTCTTGTTATTGCTATTTCGGACATAACTGTTTCTAGATACTGATTCTTTATCAGTAGAGACTACCAAAATAGAATGAGCCAGAATGGATGCGAGAACCCACTAAACATTTTTCTGTTCCGGAAATATTTCTGAAATGCATGTACTGAAACATGAAACGTTTCTAGAAGTACGACAGAAACGTTCTAGACTCATTGCAGAAACTCAAGATGTCCTACCTAAGAAACGTTTCAATGAAACATTTCAAAAGACACGTGCCCGACACATTTATGAATATTTACAAAAATGTTTCCGACGTCTCAAAAAATGCATATAAAATATGAAACATTCCTGGAACTGTTACAGAAACGTTTCAGATATATTGTAGATACTAGAGATGTCCTACCCAAGAAACGTTTCAAAGAAACATTTCCTTTAGGAAAGGTCGCTATAAACCAGAGATGTGCTGAGAAAACTTTCCATATTTAATAAAAGTCTGTAAAAGTCATGTAAATAATATAATTGTATGGACTCATTTAGTATCAAAATGAAGCTTGCTTCATCATGAATCAGATTTTACCATAAAATAGGCTATCAAAATACCCCATGGAAAGTTAGAAGGAAAACTTCCTGAAACTTTCGGAGTTTTCAAAATGGAAAGTTTCCAGAAAGTTTTCCTTCTAACTTTCCATTGGGTATATTGATAAGCTATTTTATGGTGAAATCTGATTCGTGATGATGCAAGCTTCATTTTGATACCAAATAAGTGCATACAGTTATATTATTTACATGCCTTTTACCGACTTTTATCAAATATGGAGTACCCTCGGCACACCTCTGCTATAAACATTATGAGACATAAAATTTCAATATCACCTAGTTAACTGAACTTTATTACCTAATGTCGAAATTGAATCCGGTGTAAAAATAAACAAATAATGAATTGAAATATATTTTTAGGCGAGTTCAATAACAATATTAAGGTTCAGTTAACTGGGCGACCGTAAAATTTTATTTCATAATTTTTAGCGACCTTTTTGGAAGGGGGTTCAATTTTCTTTTTAACTTTCTAGTGTCTTTATCTTTACTTATCTTTATTGGGCTGTCGATTCCATCAATCTTTCCTTGGCATTTAGATGTCTAGAAATAAATAAAATTACCCAGTAAATATAAAAAAAAGCATGTATCAGAAACACTTTTAAATATTCGTAAACTGTAAATATCTAAAAAAAAAAAAACAGTATATATATATATATATATATATATATATATATATATATATGTATATATATATATATATATATATATATATATATATATATATATATATATATATATATATATGTATATATATATATATATATATATATATATATATATATATATATATATATATATATATATATATATATATATATTTAGTTACATGGAGCCAACGTTGGCTCTTGGAGAAGGAATATAATAATAAATTAGAAGTGTTGCATTCTAACTGAGTTTAATAACTGACTTTACAAAGCATGTCTAGTCGTATTTATAACATTCAGAACCTGAGTAAGCAAAATATAGAACAAAGGAAATGCAATTCGACAGTCATCATAAAATGTGAGAAACAAAGGTGAAACATAATATCTCTAAGATAAGCGATTAATAAGAGAAGTCGTTATCATGTAATATGATATACCTGTGAAGGTTTGTTATGGCTAAGTCTTAGTAATAAGCGTATAATTTTATTTATAATTTTACAACTTCCCCCTTAATAAAAAAGTTGATGTTATGCAGCAACTTTTGAAAATTGTTAGAAACGTTAAATGAATATAATGCAAAATAAATTGAAACAATGTTGAATGAATACAAAGCAAAATAATAAAATACATAAAAGTTAAAATTGGTAAATGATAATAATAATAAGCGAGTAGTACATTACATAAATGTGATAAGAATAAAATACAATGGTCTAAATTAATAGACAAGGGTAAAACTCCACATATGAAAGTCTATGTTAACTCGATGTCCTCTTCTTCTTGATGTTTAATACCGGGTCGCTTTCTTGGAGGGATCAATCTAGGGAATTTGGTAAAAACTCTGCTTCGCTCTGAAGGAGGTGAAGGAGGGTTGTCCGTTGAGGGTTGGATTCGCAATGCTCTACATCTTCTTCTTCTGCATTTACAAGTTATGTAAAGTACAACTAACAGGATGATGAGAGTGATTATGAAATACGTGAACCAAGATACGTGTTTGGTCACAAAAGGCTCATTTATGAGGTCATCCAGGTCTTTGGAATATTGGTCCAATTTGGTTTTTGCAATATCTAGATCTTCTACGTCGAGATTGTTTAATTTGAGTGGTTTTAATTTTTGGAATTTCGATTTTGTCGGGCATGTGATTACAGCATTCAAAAGGAATTTGGATAGGATGTGAATTGTCCTTAATTTCGGAGAAGTCTTTGGCACTGGCTTGTATTCGAGTAATGCCTGCATAGGCGTAACATCCTGGTTGTAGTTTGATGATGGAATTTTTGTTGATTAACTCTGTCGTGGATTCTCTTTTTGGACAGTTGATGGTGATGTGAAGTGGTTCGGAATTAATTACTAGCCATGTGTTGTCTTCAAGTTCTTGTACGTTGTATCCCTGACTAATAATGAAGGAAGTTTGACAGTTCTCTGGAAGTTTCGGCAACGGTTTTAGTATTCTGGCTTCACATATGGCATTTTGGTCGATAGGATAGGCAAACAGGTTCGAACATAGTTTGGTTCCAAAATAAAGAGGTTTGCATTCTTTCAAATTTTGTATAGGTATGTACATTAAAGAATCATCGTCTCTCGCGATATACTTTTGTGAAATAGATAAAATGTGATGCAGACCAGTTCTGTTATCAAGTATCGGGATAGGATATAGGCGATAGGTGTTATAATTTTGAGGTTCAACAAGTGGTATTGTTAAAACAAATACTAAGTTAGAATCCATTTGAAACGCTTGTAATTCAATAATATCCAAATACTTAGCAACTGCCGATAATTTAATGGGGAGAGGCAAATTGTTCCTACGTAAGCTCTGTGAAATTTCTTGTAATGCTGTTACCAAATGATTAGGGGTTATGATTGAAGTGTGAATGATTCCTAATCTATCAAATGTTATTGAATTCAAAATGTCGTTCAAATTATCTTCGATATACAAATAGCTTGCCATTAGTTGTTCAGAAATGTATATGAATTTTAGTTTTATGTGAGCAGCCTCGATAGCTTGAGTCATGGTTTAAATTGTGTGTTCGATTTCTTCGAGATCTTTGTTAAACGTTTCCTCGTCAATTTGTAATTTTTGTATAGTCGAGTTGAAGTTTTTAATAACAGAAGTTGTAACTGAAATTTGATTTTTGATTAAGTTTTCCAATTGATGTTCGTCGTTATTTAGTTTATTTATACAATTAGTATAGTACTGGCCATCTTCAGCATCTAAGTTTCCAGTTATGGATTTGAATATTGTACCGATACCGTTAAGTATTCCTCGTTTATATCTTTTTGTGTCTGAAAAGATTTCGTCAAATTTTGTTTTTATAGAGTTGGATATTTGCGTCAAAAGGTTAAAGTCTGTTTTAATTTCACTCGTAAAAATAATTGACTTGTGATCACCATTATTGAGAGTGTACAAGATTCTGTCTAAAATATTTTGATTTTTGTCAAAAGCTATTTTGAGGGATGAAATGTTTTTATGCACTAGCAGAGTCCATTTGTCATTTGTCACCACGATGTCCGTGTCTTGGTGGTAGTATACACCAACAGTGTTATTGATTGGGGTAATTTTATATTGACAGAGTGCTGATCCGAACAGCAGGAGAAATCTGAAAATAAATTTAATTTTCAGTATATGGTTTCATTCTATCAAAATTTACTTTAGTTTCTTGTTTTGTTTCGAGATTTAGTAAGGTAGCAGAATTTTGAGAAATTTCTTTTATTTTAAAGGGACCGTTAAATTTGTTTTGTAGTTTGTTCTTAATTTGTGATTCTTTTACATAAACTAAGTCACCTATTTTGTATTCAGGTCGTTTTTGGGGAACATTTCTGTCGAAGCGAACTTTTGCTTTCTCTTTTTAAGATTGTGTTCGACTACGGGCTATTTTATAGTAGTGGGATATTCTGTTGTTTAAATCTCTAACGTATTTGGTTATTAACTCTTTTTGGTTATATAAAGTTTCAGGTGGTCTGTTAGACGTATGACCAAAGATAAGTTCATATGGGGTGAAACCGTGTGTTTTATTTACCGAATTGTTATAACATATTACTGCATATGGTAAAATCGTGAACGGATGTTCATTCGGGTTTTCAGTTTTATGAATTCTTATCATTTCAGCTAAGGTAGCATGAAATCTTTCTATTGATCCGTTCGATTGGGGATGTCCTACGCTTGAATAAGTTAATTTTATGTCGTAGAGGGTGCAGAGATCTTTTAGCAAACGGTTGTCGAATTCGCCACCGTAATCGCAATGGATTCTTAATGGGGTACCATAATGTTGAAAATATAACAACAAAGTGTTTACGACAGATTTTGCGGATTTATCCGGGACTGCATATGCTTGCGTGAATTTGGTTAATTCGTCGCGAATGGTTAAGCGTAATATCGAGTGGGGAATTCAAATAGATCGATATTGATTCTTTCGAATGGTGTTCTTGGGGTTTCTGTGACTACTAGAGGGTTATTAAGGTTTTTCCGGCATACTTTAGTCTTTTGGCAAGTTTCGCAATTTTTTATAAAATTTTCAACGTCTTTAGTTAGACCTTGCCAAGTGTATTTTTCTCTAATTCTTCGAATCGTTTCATTTATTCCGCGGTGTAGATTATTTTTACCAAAATGATTTTGCTCCAATATAATTGGGATTTCATCTTCGTCGGCAGTTCTGACGATATCTTGACAAATTACTACTTTTAAATCTTTTTCTGCAAAAATGAATGATAGAATTTCGAGTATGGGGAGGTCTAGGTTATTTTCGACAAAGTATGTCTTAGAAAGGTCTAAAACACCTTGATTTTTAAATAATACCAAAAATAGATGTTCAATTACAGATTCGATATCAAAAGGTAGAGGAATGATAAAATATCTCCTATGTCTGACTGTTTTGCTCGATACAATATTGATTTTATCGTTATGAAATTCGGGGTTTTCTTCGAATATGTCCTCAATAATTTTGTGATGTAGGTCTTGTAAGTTATTTTGCTGGAAGAAGGTTATAATATCTTTATGTTCTCGGTATAAGAGTTGTTTGTTTGAGGCTTTGATTTTTGAATAGTCTATTAAAGATGTTGTTTTATATAGGTTGGTGAAAGTTTCAAATTCTCGGGAAATTTGTTCGTTAGTGATTTCGTTGTTATCGTCTGGGTTTTCGTCGTCATCTGACTCTTCGTCATTCGCGGCTAGGACCTTTGAATATAATTTGGAAAATTCGGAAAAATGATTAATTTTGATTCTGGAAAGTGCGTCCGCGTTCTTATTGATTTTGCCTGGTTTATAAATTATTTCGTAGTCGTACTCTTCTAATTTGAGTCGCCAACGGGCAAGTCTGCTTCCTGGGTCTTTTATAGAGAATAGCCAGGTGAGTGGTCTGTGGTCGGTTACAAGCTTAAACTTTCTACCGTACAGATATGGTCTAAAGTGCTTTACACTCCATACTATCGATAAAAGCTCGCGTTCAATTGTTGAATACTTAGTTTCTGCGCTGCACAAGGTTCTAGAAGCATAGGCAATGGGTAAATCTTTGCCAATAGGCCCCTGGCTCAGCACTGAGCCGACGGCAAATGCGCTCGCATCAGTGATTAGAACGAAAGGTTCATCAAAGTTGGGGTAGATCAATATCGGAGTTGTCGTTAATGTTTGTTTCAAATTTTGAAAAGAATTTATACAATCATTGTCGAAGAGAAATGGTATGTCTTTTTGTAGTAGTTTTGTTAAGGGCTTGGTAATCTTGGAGAAATTAGGGATAAAGCGCCTATAATATCCGGCTAAGCCTAGAAATGATTTAATTTCTTTTGGATTTTTCGGTTGAGGAAAATTTAAGATAGCGTCAACTTTCGAAGGGTTTGGTTTTACGCCATCTTTTGTAATGAGATGTCCTAAATAAGCGACTTCCTTGCGGAGAAACTCGCATTTGTCTGGTTGAATTTTGAGGTTGGCTTTTTGAAGGCGTTTAAAGACTTCAGTTAGACGGGAAATGTGTTCGTGAATTGTAGGGGAGTAAATAATAATATCGTCCATGTAGACGAGACATCGTTCATTTTGAATACCTAACAGGATGTTATCCATAACTCTTTGAAAGGTTGATGGAGCGTTTTTGAGTCCAAATGGCATTCGCACGAATTCATAATGACCGTTCTCAACTGTGAAAGCAGTCTTTTGAATATCTGCGGGATTAATTTCGATTTGGTGGAAACCAGAAGCCAAGTCTAAGGTTGTGAAATATTGGCATTTGCCAAGTTGGTCTAAAAGATCGGAAATGTTGGGCAGAGGATATTTGTCACCGATTGTAACCTCGTTGAGTTTGCGGTAGTCGACTACAACGCGCCATTTCTGTTTACCAGAAGCGTCCAGTTTTTTGGGAACTACCCAGACAGGAGAGGACCAAGGTGAGATTGAGGGTTGAATAATACCTTGACTTAACATTTTCGATAATTGGGACTTAACTTCTTCTTTATGGACCTGAGGATAACGATACGATTTCGTAAATATCGGTCGGGAATTGTCGGTGTCAATAGGGTGTTTGATTTCGTTGGTAAAAGTCAAATTGTCTCCTTCTAAATAGAATATATCTTGAAAGTCTAAACAAAGCCGCGTTACTATTTCGGCCTCTTCTTCGTTTAGATGATCCAAGCGCAATTCGTTCCTGATTTCGAAGGATCTGTCCGTCGTTAGGTGTTGGTCAGAATTTTGCGTGTTTAAGTTAAAAATTGACTTAAATTTTTGTAAAGGTTCTAAATTTAATTTGGAAAAATCGACAGTCTTCGGGATGACATTAGCATTGATTATTGTTGTTAAAAATTCTCCGTTTTCGTTTACTTTAACAAGAGCATTAGGTAAACGGACTTTTTCATTCTCTTGCTCTTGCAAAATAGCCTCAGTGTTTCTAAGGTTACATTTTAGTTTATAATTTTTTTCGGTACGGCCTTCAATTTGGATCTTATTTTGATTAGGGTTGTGGTTTGATTAGATTTTGTCGTATTCGGGTTTCGACGAATCGTCGGTTACTTTGAAAAGTGGAACTGTTTTAAAATTGGTTATTAATCGTTTATTTCTTATGTCGACGATACAATGATAGTGCTCTAGGAAGTCAACTCCTATCAGTCCATCAAAACTGATATCTAGGTCGTAGATGTAAACTTTATGTGGGTCGTTATCCGTAAAGGGTATAAGAACAGATTCACTAATAGTAATTTTCTGATCGGTTATGCCTTGTATAATTACATTTTCTGAAAATCTCCGTTTGTAATTTTCCGCGCCAGTATCGATTAGAATTTTGAATTTGTTTGTGATATCTTTAATGTAGTATAGATTTTTTGAATTTACGGTCAACAATGAATGTGATAGTGTTTCTACATGAACCCTTGTTCCGGGAAGTTCAGCGACGGGTCGAAACTGTCGTTGAGATTCATCGTTCGTATTTGATTTGTTATTTGGTCGAATTGGTCTGTTTGCTATGTTGGAGTATCCGTGGGGTACTCCGGATCTATGCGAAAATCCTGAGGATTAACAGTATAATCCTCCTGTGGCGTTTGAGAATTAGCAGTATAATTCTCGTACTGTTCATATTGGGAATTAGCTGTATAATTCTCTGAAAAGCTTTGAGCGTTTTCTAAATCGTAATTTTCATAACTGTCACTTACATTTTGATAATCGGGTGAATAGCCATTGTATTGATTAAATTGATCGGCATAGTTATCGTAAGGTTCGTAATTTAAATGATGAGCTTTTTGCTGGTTAAAGCGGTTAAAATTCGGGTTAGGTTGAATAGATGACGGTCTTTGTTGGTTAAAGTTTGGATTTGGCCTTATAGCTGAGGGCCTATTTTGGGGTTGATTAGGTTGGTTTTGAGGGAATGTCCTCTGACTAAATTGATTATTTTGTGAAAAGTTTTGGAAACTTGAATTTCCTGGGTAATTTGGTCGTTGAAAATTTTGTGAGGTTGACGGCATTGTTTGTGTTTGTTGCCTTGTACGGCATTCATTTATGACATGTCCGTTTCGTTTACAAAACGAGCAGAATTTCTGCTGAAAATTTGAAGTTGGTCGTTCTTGTTGCATAATAGGATTTTTGACCGGACTATTTTTGAGAAATTTTTGTTGCTCGAAATAAGAGAGTTGTAGCTCTCTACGAATTCTGCTTACGGCTTTCAGTATGCTAGGAGGATTGCTAGCACGTATGATGCGGCCTAAATTCGGTTCTAAGCCTGTTAATAAATTGTTTAAGGTCATCGTTTCGATGAGATCTGATTGTGCAGCTCTTTGCGTTGTGGTTAAATTTTGCTTTTGCACTGCGGCGTGCATTTTAGCATTGTGCGTTTGTAAACGCGAAATAAATGTTAGAGCGGATTCACCGGGCAATTGGTGAATTCGTTGTAGGTCCTGAATTAGGGCCGTTAGATCTCTGGAATCCCCAAAGTGGGTTTCCAATAATGCTTTGATTTCTGGCCAGGTGCCAGGGTTACGAGAATTTATTAATTCGGCAGCTTTGCCCTTTAACTTATTTTTTATGTGGACGGTCAAAAGAATTTTTTGATCTCCAATTGCCGTGCTTTGAGCGCAATGACAGGAATTTAAGAATGTTTGTAAATTTATGGCGTTGCCATCAAATTCAGGTATTAGAGAAAATATTTCAGAGAGCTTGTAAGGCTCAATTTGCTCAGGTTGTGGTTGTTGTTGTTGTTGTAATTGTTGCTGTTGTAGTTGTTGTTGTTGTAGTTGTTGTTCGGTTGGTGCCGGTGGCACTGGTTGAACTGGCTCTGGTTGAGCTCTATCTGGCATTTTGCTTTTTGTATTTAGAAATTACTTGGACAAAAATTGGTTGCGTATCAGCAGTATGATACGAACTTAAATTAAATTAGCTTGTTACGTTGTGTGCGTAAATGGATTGTATATTAGCTGTATAATACACAATGTTTCGTATTAGCAGTATAATACGAAAATAAATAAATTTAAAATTAAATGAACTTGTTTCGTTGCGTTTGTAAAGGAATGGATTCACTTTGACAAGAGAGCTGGCTTTGTGCGCCGAGTGTATTAGCAGTATAATACACTTTTAATAAAATAAGTTGCGAAAAATAATAAAATAGTAAAAATGGTACGAGATGATTCTTAAATGACTTACGTTAGTTTCGTTTCCATGGGTAGGTTCTTCGTCCGTCAAGGGATTGGGATCCGCCACCACCAGTGAGGAAGGTCTCCTTGTTCTCGCAGGTGTACACGCACTAGTTAGGCACCTTCTGCAGATGTTGTCCTTGTTCTTTTGCGCTTCACTACCAGTTAGGCTTCTTGTTCTGATGATGTTTACGGATCCTACCGACTGCGCCAATGTTAGATCACGGTTCACATGAATGACTTTTTAAAAACTTTTATTTAGTTACATGGAGCCAACGTTGGCTCTTGGAGAAGGAATATAATAATCAATTAGAAGTGTTGCATTCTAACTGAGTTTAATAACTGACTTTACAAAGCATGTCTAGTCGTATTTATAACATTCAGAACCTGAGTAAGCAAAATATAGAACAAAGGAAATGCAATTCGACAGTCATCATAAAATGTGAGAAACAAAGGTGAAACATAATATCTCTAAGATAAGCGATTAATAAGAGAAGTCGTTATCATGTAATATGATATACCTGTGAAGGTTTGTTATGGCTAAGTCTTGGTAATAAGCGTATAATTTTATATAACATATATATAAAAATATATAACAAAAGCATATCTTATTCATCCATAAAATAAAATATCAGCTTCATAAAATCAAGTTGGCAGTTGCCCTCAAAAGTGGTTAACCATTAGGTATATTATCGTGTCTTCTATTTGATGAACCCCTATTGGGCCTGATATGAACCATGCCGATACTAAGTTTCGAATGTTTTATTCATGCTGGTACTAAACCTTCGCCAGGGGCTGAAAAAGTCATAAAAACAATCACAAATTGAATGTACAGAACACAAATGAATATTTTTTAACCTTCTTCTCGTCCATTACTGTAAAAACAATGTATCTTTCAAAAATCACAGCACTTTAAGTATTAATAATAATTAACTGACCCGACACCCGCACTATTTTCTTTTTTATTTTTGATGCACACAGTGTCCTTCCAGGCATAAAGATAAGACTTACTTAACTGGAACAATAGCAAAATGCAAATGGCGTTGATGTTGGTGGCGGCTAGCTTCTCTGCTCTGTACATTTGTCCATGTTAGAATCGTCATCGGTCGTATGTTTTCGTTTCTCATTTTAATAAATGAATTTCTACAATTTGACGTTTTGATTGATGCGTATTCTGTGCAATAATCTACCAATACTGGTATGTTGACTTCTCGATTTGGAGTTGAAATTTCCAGTAATTATAATTACTAATTAGTTGTTATAAAACAAATAGGCAGAATCGTATCGATTGTAAACGATTGTTTACTATCCCTTCGTGTTTTTCGATAAATGTAATTCCACAACTTGCCGCATGGAGATGATCATATCGTTTTTATGCTTTGCAGAGTTTACAAATATCAATATTTCAGATCTTTATATATATTATTATATTCTCCACATTATTCGTTGACGTCTAGTTTTCGAGTAATTACTTGTTAATAACCGAGCATTCAGCATTCCAGACGGAATCTAAGTCGAAAATAGTTGTAATTTTACAAACAAGGCATTTTAAAAATCGCGGGGAATGGACATATTGTTACCGATGTCATTTGAATTCATGATTTCATATATATTTTACCGACGGAACAATATATATGAAATTTTTCTGCAAAATAACAAATATTATGAATTTCTGAAATGTGTCAGAAATATAACAGATATGTTTCTAGGAAATGTTTCATTTCTTCCAAATTACAATTTTTTCCAAACGTTTCACAAATGTTTCGTGTTTATTGGGATATATATGAAATGTTTCTGCAAAATAACAAATATTATGAATTTCTGAAATGTGTCAAAAATATAAACAAATATGTTTCTAGGAAATGTTTCACAAATGTTTCGTGTTTAGTGGGATATACAGTGTGTCCCGCTTTTCATAAATCCACCTTAATATCTCAATTATTAATAATGCTATTTTCTTCAAATTTGGGTGGTAATTATGTGTAGGAAAAATGAATTATTTGGCATAGTAAAAATTTTCATTCTTCATTGGCGTGCGGTTTTAGGGGGTAAAATAGGGTAGGTTTTTTGGCAAAAGGATATTAGGGCTTATTTTACATAAATTTCTATCATATTTGGATTCAGCATGTCCAAAAACCCCTTAATCCATATTCTTCACGATCTCAAGAACATTATGGCAGAAACGAAATATTAATTAATTTCTTAAAAAACACTTTTTTAATTTTATATAACTTTATTTAATTGCTATAAAAAACCTAAATTCTGGTCTCTTCAACATAACCGCCTTCCAATAAAATACACTTTTCAGCAGCCCTTCTTAACCGTTCAATCACTTTTCTTAAAGTTTGGGGAGTAATTTCTTGACACGCTTGCCTAATCCTACGGCAAAGCTCTTGTCTGTTACGCGGCCGAGTAGCATACACTTTATATTTCAAGTACCCCCATAGAAAAAGTCACAAGTCAGGCGATCTAGGGGGCCACGGTTCTAAAGGGCTATTTTTACCTACCCACTTCATAGGGAAATTTGCATTTAAAAAATTTCTAACTATCAGAGAATTGTGCACCGGGGCACCATCTAACTGAAAGTGTATATTTACTCACTGTGCTAAAGGCATTTCAATAAAAAAATCATCTAAATTATTTCGTGAAAAATTTAGAAAATTTTCTGCGTTGAGGTTATCCTGGAAAAAGGGGCCAACAATTTGTTCGTTTAATATGTCACACCACACGTTAACTTTTTCACTGTATTGGTTTTTACAGTTAATTACAAAGTTGGGATTTTCGGCTGCCCAATATCTACAATTTTGACTAGATACCACACCGTTTGTCGTAAATGTTATCTCGTCACTAAACAGTATGTTCTTTACAAAAAATCTGTCGTTAAGATAGTTATCTTGCAACCATAGGCAAAATTCAAACCGCTGTTCAAAATCACCTTCTTGAGAGTATTCAAAAATTTTGATTTAAATGCCCTAATCCGACTGCGTTTCAAACACCTCCATATTTTATTTTTGGTTAAATTTAGTGTTCTCGCAACTGCCCTTATACTACCATTTGGATTGTTTCGAAATTCTGTTATCGTCTGGATATTATCGTAAATTTAAATTGTACCTTTTTCATCTTGTCTTGAAAATGGCTCCGGTACTTGCAAACAGTTTGTTGATGTCACCAACGGTTTTGTGCCAAATTGGTGCTCGATCACGATACGTTCAACTTTTTTTTTCAATTGTAAGAACTACTCTTCGATTTTCTGCCAGTAAGATTGATAAATTAAATAACACTATTTAACTTTTGACAATTCTTATGAATCGCCAAATATCAAATAAAAACTTGTTTTTCAAAGCACTTTTGATTAATGCCTATGGTTGCAAGGTAACTATCTTAACGACAGATTTTTTTAAAGAACATAATGTTTAGTGACGAGGCAACATTTACGACAAACGGTGTGGTATCATTGGAAGGTGGTTATGTTGAAGAGACCAGAATTTATAAAAAAAATTTGTTTTTAGGTTTGTTATAGCAAAAAATTAAAAAGTGTTTTTTAAAATATTAATTAATATTTCGTTTCTGTCATAATCCGTTTTTGAGATCATGATGAATATGGATTAAGGGGTTTTTGGACACGCTGAATCCAAATATGATAGAAAAATTTGTCTAAAATAAGCCCCAATATCCTTTTGCCAAAAAACCTACCCTATTGTACCCCCTAAAACCGCACGCCAATGAAGAATGAAATTTTTTACTATGCCAAATAATTCATTTTTCCAACATATAATTACCACCCAAATTTGAAGAAAATCTCATTATTATCAACTGATACATTGAGAAATTAATTAATTTTTTGTTTCTACCATAATCCGTTTTTGAGTTCATGGAGAATATGGATCAAGAGGTTTTTGGACATGCTAAATCCAAATATCACAGAAAAATTTGTCTAAAATAAGCCCTAATAACCTTTTGCCGAAAAATCGACCCCCTAAAACCGCCCGCCAATGAAAAATGAAAATGTTTACTATGCCAAATAATTTATTTTTCCAACATATAATTACCACTCAAATTTGAAGAAAATCACATTATTAATAACTGAGATATTAGGGTGGATTTATGAAAAGCGGGACACACTGTATATGAAATGTTTCTGCAAAATAACAAATATTACGAATTTCTGAAATGTGTCAAAAATATAAACAGATATGTTTCTAAGAAATGTTTCATTTCTTCCAGATTACAATTTTTTCGAAACGTTTCATAAATGTTTCGTGTTTAGTGGGAAATAGGTCCTAAATGTGATAGATAGGGCACAAAGGCAAAAGTACATACTTGCTGTGAATGAATAGTCTTTTATAGTCTTTATGATTTGTACCGATTCTATATGATTAGGGTCCACTAGCTGCAATGGTGAGTAAAATGATTACAAGGTATGCAGCATGTTCTATTTCCATTCAGTGTTCGCCAAACATTCCGCTGAAGGTTTATTGCAGAAAAATACCCGTATACCGACCACAATTTTACTGCTAAACGAAGTTGCAGTCAAAGGATTAACTACATACATATTATTTTACACATTGCAATTCATAAAAAATGGCACATCTTTAAAATTATAGAATACAGCGCACCTATAAAATAATGTATAAATTCAATAAAATCGTTCAAATGAGAGTGACAAAAAATCGCTCGGATATGGACAGGTCGATTAGTGGGAGTGAGTAAAAATTGATGTGATTTTCAGAGCATTTTTGTGATCCGGAAATAGCTATTTGTGTATTAAGAGCGCAAAGTGCCACATTGCCGCACGATAGTGTAAGTTGACGCGCGACCTGAAGCGGCCAATTCTTCAAAAGAATTTCAGAAATAAAAATTTCTTAATTTGGTCTTGGTTTTCTGTTAATGATTATAATTTTATATTCATTATGATATGTATAATATCACAAAATTTTTCAGTATGAAATGCATTCATTCAAATAAGAGAAGAACATGTAGTTTAATCATTTTATTTAGTACTATTTTATTTTTACCTTCGACGAAAAAAATTATGGATTATTTAAACTTCGCCCTAAGTGTGACAGATAAATCAGACGCTTTCACTGACTCTTCTATGTAGTTTAATAATTTAGTATAAAAATTAAAAAAAAACGGGTTTTGAAATAGGGCATCATATTTCATAAAAATTATTTAATAATGTATGTAAAGTGACAAGTGATACCCAAACTACGATCTGATTTCAGCAAGTACTTTAAGAGATATGACAGTAATGAAATTTTA
Organism: Rutpela maculata; assembly: GCA_936432065.2. NCBI lineage: Eukaryota > Metazoa > Arthropoda > Insecta > Coleoptera > Cerambycidae > Rutpela > Rutpela maculata. Next base: position 166,723,454 of record OW386287.2, on the reverse strand, counting down.
GGCAGAACTTATGAATCACCTTGCAATTTATTTAAAAAAATAATATTTATAGGCCTTATTAGTAACTATTTTTAACTCACTCCAACGAATCTTATCTGCCATAACAGTGTGGCCCTTTTGTTGCGTTATATAAATGAAAAAGTGTAAGTACTATTGTCAAATAGTGCAACAAAACGGCTAACTACGGTATCAAGCATTTTATGGCTTTTAGACAACTCTCAAGTGAACATTTGAAAAAGAACAAGATGGCCTGTGTGCTAAACTTTAAGATTTTTTGTGGCTCACAGAGGGAGTTGCGACAAATAAAACTAAATAAAAAAAACTACCAGAACCGGCTGACGGCTGACTTCCTGTTCTCCTGCAACAGTTAAGATTAAATATTGGAGTCGTCTTGAATATACAGGATGTGGCATACGATAAACACACAGGGCCAAACCTTAACTTTACATTTAGTATATATATTACAATATTTTAGGTAATACAGTGTAAAAGTGTACTTGTGAGAGCTTACACAATTAATATAGGTGTTTTTATGGGTCATTTTTATAGTAAAAGGTATGTTATTCAGTTTCTATATGGTCTCGATGGAAGTCACCTCTAAATCGGGAAATTTAATATTTGAAAGAGTATTTATTGCTGATTTATTTTTCAAGGTTTTCGGGGTGCTGCTTACGAATCTGAAGTCAAAATTAAAAAAATTTAAAATGACATTTTTTCGATAGTACCTGCGCAGTTTAAAGTGCATTTTTTTGTAAAGGAAATGCTTTAAACGAGCAAAAACATTTGAGCTAGGTAATGCGATATATTAAACGAAAAGCAGTATTTGATTTTTTTTTAATTATTGGCTAATTAGAGTTAATGATATTTAATTTTTCACAGAAAAGTAAGACAAAGCACTTAGGAAAATACGTTTATGTATTCAGGCGATGAGAGTGAAAGTATATTATGGTCATGAAGAAGTGTACCGAAAATAAAAGTATATTTTTGGTTCAAGAGAAAAATATATTATACCTTTTCGAAAGAGCACCAAAATTGGAAATATTTTTGTGGACAAGGAAAAGAAGATAGTATACTTTTTAAGAAGTACGCTAAAAAGTGTGTGAAAATATTTTTGAATATAACTTTTTTTATCGCTTCACGAAATAATAATGGAAGTGGAGACACAGTCATTATGGAAATAGTTCTAAAGGATGAATATAAAGTTTTAATGAGGCGACGCGACGTATTGAAATGGCGAAACCGAAAAATGTGGCAAATGCGCGTAACGCCTATAGGCAGTTATTAGACAAAAGCCAGCCAAAATAAACAAGGCTGGTTTCTAGAAGTTTCTAGAAATAAAATAAATTTGGATTCATCCAGCGACTCGTCAGTTGGACGAGTGCGTAGGAGAATCGGCAGAAAGCTGTGGTAGTAAAACCAAATGCAGGTCTTAAAGATGGCAAAGTTATAGAAAGAACCGCCTTGTGCATAAGTAAGATAAAAAGTTCAGTTGCAAAAAAGTCGCTCGAAAGCGAAGTTGTGTCACATCCCTTATATTGAACTTATATGGGGCTGGCACGTCGCCGTAAAGGAGGCAGGAAAGTAAATTAAACTCATATATCGTTGAACTCTGTTCTTGTGAATGACATAATCTCCAAAAGGAACCTTAAAGCTAACCACTAGTGTCATAAAATTTTGAAAAAGTAATATATTTCTATATTATTTTAGTCAGTCCCAAAACCAAGGTGCCTACATAAACTTCCGAGGTTGTGTGAATCTTTTTACTTACTCGATTGCTATTGCACGCTCCCAATTAAATGGTAGTCCTCATTCGTCCTTGCCCTACTTGGGGAGGCGATTCATTGAAATATATAGATTCTTTTAGATAGGCTATTGTATATTGTATGTTGCATGTTTGTATTTATTTTTGATTCTAATCAATAAATGGTCGAACTGTTGTATTTTAGTGATTGAATGATTATCTTTAAGTCTTATCCCTCGAGGGCTTTTGTGTGTTAGATCGGAGTCTAGTACGGGGTGTCTCCTTACCCCACAGTCTGGAGCTCACGGAGGCTTGGGGGGAATTTTCTATAAAAGTAAATCAGAGATCTCTAAGTACAAGATCCATTAAAGTGTTGGATAAGTAAGCTAAAGTGTATAAGGTTCTGCCACATTCACAAGGGTTCAAAGGTATACCATATTGTTTACTATCTCAGAGTCATCTATCCTTAATGTATCTGAACGGTTATCATTTGCTCGGTCTACAATCATAATTTTTGTTTTGTTGTAATTTACACTTAGAGCTTATTGAATAAAGCCTACCCAACAGCTGTATGAGCTCATCCTCGCTCACTACAACTAAGGCGGTGTCATTTGAAGTTAGAAATCTTGGTTCCTACTACAGGTACTCCACTCATTTAATTCAATCCACAGCATTTTTGGCGTAGGTTTCATAGTCCGTTTTATAAACACTCGGATCTTTGCATTTCCATTTCTTCGAAACTATTAATCTTACAAAAATGAAAAGAAACTAAATTCATCGTCTTTTTTGTATTGAGTATTTCTTCGCTAAAAATAATATTCATTTGCAAAAAATAATACAAATTTTACGTTTTTTCGAATATACCGGTTATTGTTTAATTTGCATTTTTTTTCTGAAATATGAAGTATGAAGTATGTACTTTAAACGATCAAAACACTGAAGCATTTAGGTACCTAATGCCATGGTACATATAATCAAAAATGGTATTAGAGATTTTTTTTAATTACTGGGCTAATTACAGTAATAAAATGGCGACATTTTTATTCAGAAAATGTGAAGATGCACTCTTGTTTAGGTCATGACTTCTTTGTTTTTTGCGGTACAAAAAAAAATGAAAGCCTAATTAGTAACACCAGCATACAAACAAACATTTCTGAACTGTTGACCAGACATATTTCATATATATTTTGGTGCGCTGAATTCAAATCTGATGATAAAAAAAAGCTCCTCAGGATTTTTTTGTGCCCAAAATAACGATCACCCTGTACTATATATCACCTGTTAGACAGATCTCGCCTACTTCATTTTGATTTTCTATTTAAAAAGCACTGCAAGGGCATAATATTTAATCCATTAATTTGAATATGATCTCAGTTTGACGTGCATGAAGTGGTTAAAATCGATATATGAGAAAACAAGTCTAATGCCGTTCTAAATCCGTTTAATCCCGAAACTATCAAAAACAGAAAGCCAGAAACATACATGGTCAATTAAAGTCTTGCTCCTAATCCTTTATAATACGATCACAGCATCCGTCCTTTTTGTTTCAACCCATACATGTATGAAAATTCCACGGCATACTGTGTCGCATCGCATCGCAATGGCAAAAGTGGTAGGTCGAGTGGATATAGTGACGTGTTGTGACGCACTCGCTCCGCAAACGGTCGATCGATACACCCCCATACCGCACCTGAGACTCCTCCTGCTACCGCCGCCGCCGTCAACCTGCTGACCTCGTGAATGCAACTGGTACCCTGATGTTATGCTTTTCTTGGATCCCATGTCGCTTTAGTAGCTTTTAATAATTTATAGCTATTTGCGCACACGCCGGGCGCATTCACCATGTTTGTTTTGGAGTTTTTGTGTATAGTTTTCATATGATGTTAAATAAAACTTGAACTTGTAGTGTAAGACTACATGTAGGTACGAGGGTGGTCTGAGAAAAGCATTTAACGATTAATGGATATGTGTTGTGCATTAGTATATGTTCAGTCTTCATGATAATTAAAAATTCATATCGTGCTTCATAATCATAATTTGAATATAGTCCATTTAGGATGTGTAGTCCGTATGCAATTTTGCGATGCGATATTGTATAATATGCCAAAATTTTTAGAAAAATTTGCATATTGCCAATATCACAATACAGGGTGATTCTTTTAAGGCGGCCATTAGAATATTTCCCACTTGCAGATAAGATAGAGATTTGAAATTTGGTACCCTGCCAAAGTCGACCATTGCGGGTCGGAAAATAATAATTTCAAGATGGCGGAACTTCCGGAAATACCGGAAGTCGATACCAACTTGCTTATTTTAAATAGAACATCCTATATATTTTCGACTTTTCGAAATGATCATAAAATTCTGAGTCAAAATATGTAGCACACCCTATACCTAAACCGAGCAGTTTCGGAGATAGATGACATCTTATAAAAAAATTGACAGGTGCAACGGTTTGCAAGAACCGTTATAACTTTCTTCGTGTAGGAGATCCTTATTTGCTCTTTGGTACGTAGAAAGAACACAAGAACACAAAAAAAAAATAGATTCCAAAATAGTATACCAAGTGTTTTATTTTTCTCGTTACATTTTGTCAAATTCAAACCTCAAAAACTTTTTTATTTCAAATGGAACACCCTGTATTTTTTTACATCAAATTATGATAAAATAAATTTCCTTTTTTCTAGTATAAGCATTGTAGGGGTTAAAGTTACAACTTTTCGTAATATTGGCGATTTTCTTAAATGTCCAAGAATTTTTAGTAAAAATTGCCATCAACTTACCCATGATTAGAAACAATCATTAATGTCAGTCATTCTCTTTTGATAAAAAATGCCAGCACGTTTAAATTACACCCACGAAGACTTTTAGTTTTTTTTTTTTTAGCACGTGCCATTTGACAGAGCCAAATATTCTAAAATTTATCCAATATGCGGTTTACAGTGGATGGTGGATGGTTTCTGTTCTTGTGGGTATCGAGTAGCAAATGTGTTACATGTTCTTGGCATTACTTTATCACATTCTCCATAAATAATAAACAAATCTAAAAAGTCTTCATGGGTGTAATTTAAACGTGCTGGCGTTTTCTAACATAAAATAATGACTGACATTAATGATTGTCTCTAATCATGGGTAAGTTCATGGCAATTTTTATTAAAAATTTTTGGACATTTAAGAAAATCGCCAATATTTCGAAAAGTGGTAACTTTAACCCCTACAATGCTTATACTAGAAAGAAGGGACTTTAATTTAACATAATTTGATGTAAAAAAATACAGGGTGTTGCATTTGAAATAAAAAAGTTTTTGAGGTTTGAATTTGATAAAATGTAACGTGAAAAATAAAACACTTGGTATACTATTTTGGAATCTATTTTTTTTGTAGAGAGTAGCTCATCTTGTGTTCTTTCTACGTACCAAAGAGCAAATAAGGATCTCCTACACCAAGAAAGTTATAACAGTTCTTGCAAACCATTGCACCTGTCAAATTTTTTATAAAATGTCAAATATCTCCGAAACTGCTCGGTTTAGTTATAGGGTGTCTATATGTTTTGACTCAGAATTTTATGATCATTTCGAAAAGTCGAAAACGTATAGGGTGTTCCATTTAAAATAAGCAAGTTGGTATCGACTTCCGGTATTTCCGGAAGTCGATATCAAGTGCCGCCACCTTGAAATTATTATTTTCGGACCCGCAATGGTCGACTATGGTCGGGTACCAAATCTCAAATCTCTATCTCATCTGCAAGTGGGAAATATTTTAATGGCCGCCTTAAAAGAATCACCCTGTATAGTCCATACCAAAGTTGCAAAAAAAAAAAGATTAAACCCCAAAAGTGCAAAGGTAGCGACCAAACATGGCTACCCCCCTCCGTTTTCGAGGGCGGCCACACGATGGTGATAGTCGCGTGATCCCTACCCTCTTCGAACTACCCCTAAACGCAAAAACCGTTCGTTTTTTCCCATCTTTTTGCAGTCACGCATACGAGGACTTGTTGGATCGGGTTTTTTTTTTGAGGAATCTCAATATGTCCTATAAAATTTCGCAACTAGACATACCTAAACACGCAAAGAACATCCAAGAGTGAAAATTGTTTTCTACACATTTTCAAGGACGAGGAACACGATGCTGATATTATAACCCATCCTATTGTACTCCTCTTAAGGTGCAATAAAAAAATTATCTTCTTAGAAAACCTGATTCAATGAGCGCTTGTGATCTCACTATAACAAAAATCGATGGTTTTGGGCACGCAAGGGTAATTCTTGAGGACTAAGAGAGAAAGTGATGCCACGATCGTGTTCTCCACACAGTGGGCTAGAACCACCTTTAAATGAAATATGCATGCACTCTCTCAATTCCTACGGGAAATGGTAGCTTTATCTGTCCCGAAACAATTCCCGTAAAATCTGAAATCATTCCCTTGGCCGTTTTCTAGAAAATTCACTTTTATTTTTTTTTTTTTGAAAACTGATTTTTTGCATTGATAAAAACAAGAATCTACTACATTTTTGAAGCCTCTGAATACCCGGACATATTTCAAACAACCTATCAGTTAAGTATCAGTTATCTTCTTCAATCCGTGATTCTTACGTTTATAAAATAGACAAAGACAATATCTATTTTCATCGTGCGTTCTTGCATGATTTGCATTGCATTTGCATTTTGCATAATTTCTTTGATTTTAATCATGGTCACAGAAAATTTTCACTCTTGAAGTCTTGGATTGTTTGCCTAGTGAAGTCTAAAGAGTAACTGACCGAGCGACGCCAATATTCTTTGGCAGTGATGACGGTCTCAGATATCTTAGGTCGAGCAGGACTACTGCTCTTTACCCTAGTACATCGCTGTAGACCTGAATCGGCCTTGTACGGGGTGGGTGAGCTTACTTTACATTAACCCCACTCACAAATGTGAGCGGTGTGGATGATTTCGCCCCACCTACCCGGGTCCTGGCCTTTTGGACCTTGCTGACTAAAGCCTTTATCTTCTGCGCTCTTCTGTCTTAATGATCTTTCTTCGCCAGCTTGTCACACCCTGGGTAGTCATCTGTCTGTTCGGAAACTTTGGGGTATTTTTGGCTGGGATTGACTGCCGGTATGCAGAATTTCAATTGACATCCTGCCATCCGGATCATCGGTTAGGTAGGAATGAGCTATGTAGCTCAAGGAAGTGCAGACCTAAGTGCTTTGGTAGCACTTTCGATCTGCATGGAGCTAGGTGACTACGGGTACTGGATGGCATTTCGTCCGATACTTGCAGGGTAGTGGGTGGGTGGTTGGGTTATCATCATGTCTCTTCTGTGGGTTGTCTTCATCGGCGGTGGTATAGTTCTCATACTCACCCGTTATCTGACTGAGCGAATGAAAATTCTACTCAGATGGCTAATAGAGGCGCTCGGATTTCCCTATAGTAAATCCAGTTACGCAAATAGTAATGTTATTCATTGGTTACGGATATATTGGTAGACAAAAATTGCTGTCATTCAAAATAACATAGGAATAGATCTAATGATTTTATCTAAATTGACTACTTGGAAAGTTTATATAACCCGATTATTATCAAAACGTCTGGAGCATGAAGGTTTCTTGTATGTTATTTCCCCAAACTTGCCTTAAGTTGAAATTTGTATTGGAATGTTCAATTTTACTTTCTTGATTGACATTTTAACAAGCTTATCAATGCAAAAAATCAGTTTTCAAAAAAATTAAAAGTGAATTTTCTAGAAAACAGCCAAGGGAATGATTTTATATTTTACGGCAATTGTTTCAGGACAGATAAATCTACCATTTTCGGTAGGAATTGAGAGAGTGCATGCATATTTCATTTAAAGGTGGTTCTAGCCTACTGTGTTCACTCTTGAAAACGGGGGATACCTTCTTTAAAACCTTGCCTTTGAGGAACACTTCAGAATTGAGGGGAGAGTGGTTTCAGCTCCCGGGGGTCGTTAGGTTGCTAAATTTTACAGGACATATTGAGTTTCCTCAAAAAAATCCCGATCCAACAACTACTCGCACGCCTGATAACGTGCAAGGTGGTTTCTTACGTTTAAGAGTATTTCGAGTGGGTGGGGACCACGCGACTATCACCATCGTGTTGGCCGCAATCAAAAACGGGGGGGGAGGTAGCTATGTTTCGTCACTACCCTTTCACATTTGGGGTTTTTGCAAAGCTACAATTGCTATTATTTGAGAGGTTATTTTTTATTTTTATTTTTTTGACACTGAAGTGTGAATTATAGTCAAATTACAATTATATAATTTACAGTTTATCTATAAAGGAAGAGGGACGGTCTTTAAGGGCAGTATTCGGCCCTATCATAAAAATGGATCAAAACAGTTTCAAAGGTACAAACAATATTCAGTAAATTCCAGCCTAAATGGATGCAAATGGCATAATAAAAATCTCCTCCCCCGCGTCTCCCCCACGAACCCCTCTCTTTTCCTTTTATATACCGGGTGTCAACGAGATCACTCTCTGGTTCCCATTTCTTTACTTTTTAACGAATTGAGATGGAACTAGGTATGTGTCACGTTACCAGATATCCACCTGTCAAGTTTCTACGATTTCCGGTTTCAGCGGAACATCCTGTATATTTTTGTATTTTTGGAATCTGCATATTATTGAACTAATTTCATGACTCTTTCCGCCATTTTGAAATTTTTGCAGCCAATTTTAATTTTCAATATAGTATGTCATGATCAATGATCGGAATTTGGGTTTAATTTCGGTAGCGCACATAGTACATAGGTATATAAAATTTTACATTAAGAAATTAAATGTATCTTTGTTCTTTCTTACAAAATAAATCGAAATTAAATGTAACACGAACATGCCTTATGAGTTTTTCATTTATTTTGGCATAATAGAATACATGTATACATATGTACAACAAGGGGCGCAAAAAAAGGGGCGCATAGCGGGTATAATTTAATTAAAAAACTTGAAAAAACAAATTGGGGCAACTTAACTTACCCTAATGCAAATGTATTTTGTAAAAAACAACATCAATAAATGAATATAAAGAAGCTTTAACTTAACTTTTTTCTATTGACAAAGGTACTATGCCTGCTTCTCGAAAGACAGAGCATAAGCGAAAGGAGGATCATTTTTTTTAGTTGTCAACAAAATAAATATTCAATTTATGATGATGTTAAATGCAATGTTTCTGGAACGTAATCTATTGTAAAAAATTATACAGCGAGAATAGTACACATTACATTAGTTTATAATTATTGAGTGTATCATTTATAATTTAATTACTTTACTACTATTTCTATTATTGCAGCATACCAAATTATACATCCAAAGAGCGCCCTGAGTCCCTCAAATCATTGACATTTTCGTTATGCTGAAATTACACATGCGATTGTTCGATGCAGCTAGAGCATAAATTTAAATAATGCCAATAGTACTGCTACCCATGCAGAAGTTTATCACTAGTCTGCAAGTACTTGTGTGCAATTTCTCTCCAATGATTGATCTGATTTTTAATTGGAACGATGAGTTGTTATATTATTCCATTGAACGTTATTAATTATGTTAGAAATGCTTTTCTAACAAAGATGTTACGTCAAGTTAATGAGTAATAATTCATGTTTTATTGAGTTCAGGATGTGTTAATGAAACAACTTTAATTTGGTGAGCTTATGGGCTTTGAAGAACTGCATTTTTTAAAATCATCTACAACTTTTATTCGTTTCAACAGATTTCAATAAACAAAACTCAGTTAATCTCTCATTTCTGTAACTGAAAACTACATATATTTTACCGGCATGGTAGTGCTGCATGCTATAGAGTGTTGTGCGGTGAGCATGCTTGGTCACACTAACTATCGTGTACTGAGTTCGTTCTCCAGTCCCGACCCTGGCAATGTCGGCAGGTAATCGATGTTGTCTACGTTTTCAAATGTGTAACCCACTTCCAGACAGCCTTAGTTTTGTACAGAAACGCACTCTACGGCTATTGTTAACTAAAGAGTCCCAATCCTAGTTTAACATGTTACACGATTCTCTTTACAAATACATATCTAAAACCGTTAATGTAGCTCGTAGAAATAAACATTTCATATAATTCTGATCAACTATCAAAATGTTCATCCTTCCGGTCAGTTCGTCCGTCATGTTTATTTGTAAGCACGATAACTTGGTCTTGACTGTTACACGACCAGGTTTTACAAACAAAATATCTCGGTCAGCCGGAGTCCTTGCCATAAGGAGAACTTCCAGTAAACCCAATAGTGCCTGTTGTATGATTTATCAAACACAGGTTAGGTTCTCTCTAATGAAGAGTAAACAGATCGAGTGTGATAAATTCAGTGATTTTACTCATCTAAAGTGTTTTTTGGATATACAGACAATAAGCTTAGGACAAAAATTCGATTGTATTATACTTAAATAAGTTATAACCGAGCGTTCTATAACCACTAAATTTCTACGCAGCAGAAAATGAGCTCACAGTAAGGTTATGTTTCACTATTTTCATTTGGATGTAATTTATTTGACTTTTATTCATGTAATAATTCTTTATACATATTATAGGATGTACTTATACCATTTCATAGTCATATCAATTCCTTCTGTAATTGCAGCAGCGGAAAAAACTTTTCGTATGATATATCATCTGGTAGGCAGATGGCGGTATGAATGTTAGCTTTGTTTCACAACTTCTTTTTCATTGGATGAGGCTATGGAGCCTCATTTTGGCCGCAACAATATGGAGCAATTTATAAAGGGAAAGCCAATTCGCTATGGCTTTAAATTTTGGTGCCTCACAACCTCCCAGGGGGGGGGTTGTGAAATTCAACCCCTATACGGATAAAGTGGGGATAAAATCAAGGGTAAAACTTTGGGATCCAGTGTCACCGAGAAAATTTGTATGAGATATATTCCCCCGCATTCGACCATATATTTGGATAATTTTTTCAACTCCTTACCATTACTTGAACATCTGCAAAATAATGAAATTCAATGTATTGAACCGTATAGAGAAAGCTCCTTTAAAGGAGCTGCAAAAAGAAAAACGAGGGACTTCTCATACTCTGATTGACTTTAATATTGGTATTCAACTCACCAGATAGCATGACAATAGTCAAGTGAATATCGCAACCAACATCAAAAACAAAGACAATTGTTTGGCAAAAAGCACGTGCAAAAGATGGTCTAAACAACAAAAGAAGCAAGTTGATGTGGATTAACCGAGTCTCTATAACCAAGGAACGGGAGGTGTCGATATGTTCGATAAAATGAAAGGACTCTATCGTATACGAATCACATCTTGCAAATGGTATTGGTCAATGATTCGCTTTTGCTTGAATGGATAGGTAGTCAACATGTGGCCTCTTTATCGTTTTGTCTATCCAAAAGTATCCCTTCTGCAGTTTTTGAGGAGAATTGTTCTCCCAACTTTAACTGCCCCTGAACATTTAGCTGGCCCCAAACCAAAATGTAGTAGGAATATATTAAAAGAGGGTCATTTATGACAAAACTGATCACCTGATTGACAAAATTGCTGCACAAAGACGTTGTGGGTATTGTGGCAAATGTACAAAATGTTCTTGTGTCAAATGTAACATAGGATTACATCCAGACATATGCTTTCGAATATATCATACCCCTTCTATGTGATATATTCTGCTACTTTCTCTTAAATTTATTGAATATTTAGTATTATAATAAATAAATTCATTAACACTCATTATTGGAGAACCAATCAAAACAACTACTCTTCTAGCTAATACTGACGAAGTATTGAATTACAGTATTAGCTAGAAGAGTAGTTGTTTTGATTGGTTCTCCAATAATGAGTGTATTAAAGTATTTACATAACTAGTATATTAGCGTGCCCAGATTAGGGCAACAATATACAGAAAGTAGGTATTTTCATAATAAATAAAAAAGTGTGTAAGTTGTGATTTGCATAATACCTAAATAATATTCTCTAATCGTGATAAAAGCAAATAAATAAAAATAATTAATGGTAAAAAATAAAAAAAATGTGAAAAAAAAAATTTTTCATCCATTTTTTCAAAATTTTGAAATTAAGTCAAGCTAGGAAAAAATAAAAAACACAGATGGTTAGATCACGTATTTATGAACAAAAAATGTCCTAACGAAATTTACAGCTAAAGCCACGGTTTTCCCGGAAAAAAATAATCAACTGTAACGTTATAACTCGGAGTGAGATACATGCGTGCGCGCGCTTGAGTACGCATGCTTGTGACACCGACGTACTGAATTACATGTTACTAAATCAGAATTTGTTCAATCTACATGAGTGTTGGTTCATTTAAAAGATTGAAATTTCAGCTTTCTGATGCTTTTTGTTTTAAACAATACAAGCAAAGGATGGATGGGAAAAATATACTTCTATATATTATCATGCCCGAACTCAATCGTCGCAATAAAAAAATATAGAAAAAAGTAAAAAATTCTTTCTTCATTGAGATCTGTTAAAAAGTATGTACACTTCATGATTATTATGGTTTATTAAATTGTAGTAACGTGGATTAAAAAAAAAGTACATTTCAGATCATTTTAATTTCCTTGCTTGATGATTTTTTTGATAAATATGTATATTGAAGGCTAGTAACTTGCCGAGAACTTGACCCATTGGAAAAAATAAAATATCACTATTTCGGAAAAAATGTATATTTTTCGAATGTTCAAACACAAATTCGTTTACTTGTATGCATTTTTTCGAAAATATGATCCATCAGATTATGATAATAAATTGCGATTTTCACAATCTTAACCTTATAACTATGAAAATATCTTTGATTGTTTTGAATATAAATTCTGGAACTTTTCTAATACATCAACAAATGTATAAGGAACCCATTGGATATAGCTGAAATATGGATAGGTGTACCTATAATAAATACAATAAAGTAAAGGCACGTAAAAATTCATGCGAGCGATTCAGCGGCTATGTGTCGTGTCTGTGTATGCGTTAATAATTATATATTTTCCCTCCAGGCTCACTAATTATCCTCCTATTCACTAAGAAAAATGTTAAAAACGTGTAATCAGAAAGAGAAGAAAGCTTTGTTTTACTCGTTAGTACTGCTAAGAAATTTTAGAGGTTTCGTAGTGTGCATTTAACCGTGCGCTTGGCCGCGCAGAGTGACAAAGTTACTTCATTATTTTTTTCCAGGAATACTGTGGCTTTAGCGATAAATTTTGTTAGAACATTTTTTGTTCAGAAATACGTGGTCTATTTACCTGTATTTTTTGTTTTTTTCTACCCTGACTTAATAAAAATTTGTTCTTTCCCTCTTTTTTTGTGTCTTGCGTCCGAATAGAATGTAAACTTTTCAGAATATTATTCTATAAACTTTCACGAACTCATTAAAAAAAAATTATTTAGTTTGCAAGTTTTTGTGGGTTTCACTATAAAATGTTCTCTGTCCTAGTCAAGATCTCTGGCGGGCCCCCGCTATGGGCCCCAAGAAAGCCCGGGCCCCTAAACTCAGTACCCAATAGACCCCCATACGGGGGGGCTGCTCTGTCGTCTGGGCTACTTCGTCAAATTGTATTTTCTATTTTTGTAGAAATCAATAAAGACTTATTATTATCATTATCATTATTATATTAAAAACTATTTAATTGTCTATTTGAGTTGTCAAAATTTTAGGTTTCATGACTTCCATGAACTTCTACAACACTATTTTAATAACTCTATACTTAATCAGTTCTAGTTGGGTATTGGACTTTTACTTATCCGTAGAGTTAGACCTTTGGGTCTTCTGCAAATACCCAAATAAAGCACAGAGACTATGGCACTAGTTCAACTGTTCTCAATCAGAACATACATTAACAGTTAACACTTAATGTCTATGTCTGCTCTCAATCAACTTTCTGGGAATTAAGACGTGAACGACTGAAGACTGAATGATGCAATGTATTTATTAACTACATAGTATAGTACCTACATGTCTTGATTCTTGACGAATATCTGCCTGTCTCCCTGATGTATTTGATTATATTTATTTAAATAAATATAATTATTTAAATACTTCTGAGATTCAAATACTTCTGAAAGTATTTAAATACTGTCAGAAAAGGATTTAAATACTTTTTTAGAAGTATTTAAATGCTTCCCAGTTATTTAAACAGTTTAAGTATTTATAAATATTTTAGGATCATTTTCACAAATATTAAGTAGTAAATATTTCAGATAAAGTATTTGCAAGTATAAATACAAATACTTGTTACAAGCTCTGTTTGGCATATGCTTTCGCTAATGATGCTAGAAATAAGCCAGAATATGACTGTAAAAGATTTAATAAACTTTTTTCGACAAATGGCGAATTTAACCTGTCATATTTGAGGTCATCATTACTATTTCGTTTTTAAACGTTACGCTAAACTACGACTAAAATAAGATGACCAAAATATAACTAAACAAAAGCCGTTGAAACGTTTTAGTGGCTGCATTTTGGATATTTCAGCTGAATAGCATATTTGTGCTACTTGGGAAGCAAGTATCCGGACCATATACTACAATAATAACCCATAAAGAAAAAAATATTATATACGAAATTATTCCGATATTTTACATATTTTTTACCTCTAGGTACTGTAGTAATAGACAAATTTACTTGAAATTGTCCAAAAATCTATTAATTAACAACAAAAAAAAAATGTTCTGCTCCAAGGACTAAACCTATCATGCTTTAGTCAATTCTTTAATAGTGTTTATAAATATTCAACCAGATATTCAAGGAGGTACTAAAAAGCCAAAAAACAAAATGGCAACGGGATATATGATCAAGATCTCAGTTTTTTTATTTTAAGACTGCGCTAATGTGTACATCACCCCACTACGTATTTTATTCAATATTGCATTACGAACTTATATTTTTCTGAATACTGGAAGTTAGCGAAAGTGTCATATTTACAAAAGCGTAAATGTGGTAGACAAAACAAACTATAGAAAGATCTCAATAGGCCCGTTCAGCATTTTTTTTTATTTTAGAAATCTAAAGTAGAACATTTTTTAAGACAATTTCCAAATTTTTAGGTTTTTATTCGGACGTTTAAGCCCTTAAATAAATTACCAAAGCTGGACCGCGCGAAAACGGGGCGGAGCTTCGCGTGACGTCACTTTGCAGATGCTGATCAGGTTACAGTCGAGATTTAATAAGAAAAAATTAAAAACATTGGAGGTGAAATAAAATGAAATTTTAAGAAAAAAAGGTTCTATGCAACTTTTCATAAAAATTGATAGTTAAGTGTTTAAGTTATGACGACTTGAAAATTATGATTTTAGCTTAAAAGAAAAGGTACTTCAAAACAATATTCGTCAAATAACTCGAAAAGTATTACATTGAGCGAAAACATACTAGAGATAAATAAGAAAGTTACTAAATCGAGGATTAATTTCTTTCTAATTTCTGTAGTAGAGTTAATGGTTTCGAAGATCTGGAAGTATACAGGTGGCGCCCGAACGTCTATAAGACGAAGTATTTAGTTTAAAAATGTTAAATACCTCAGAAACTATGGCACTTACGTTAAAAGCGGTAAGAACAAAAATGAAAGACTATTAATTAGGCTTTCAAATGTTTTTTTTTCTATAGCGTAAAAAACAAAGAAGTTATGACAGAAACAATGTACTTTTCATGCAGAATGTCGTCACGAGTCGGCGAAGTGCTTTGTACTGAAACCCAGTCTTTAACATTGAATATCTAAGGATTGGATATATTTATGAAGCTTGTGACGCGTTTTTCTTCCTTCCAATTGCCTTGTGCACTCGACAAGTGGAAGCGTCACTTTAGCGCTTGAGCTTTTTAACAGATTTATTTCAGAATAGCTCGGGCGCCACCTTTACAATTTTTTACGTGGGGCAAAGGTCCCACACTAGCCTCTTAACACAGCCTGTTGCAGTAGGGCTGGGATAGCTGCAGTGAAGAAACGGTAATTCCAGAGGTCGATAAGGAAGTTCAGACTATCACAGACACACAGCAGTAAAACTCAGAGTTAAAAACAATAACAGTGTTTATTAAATAAAAACCTACTATCTACAAATCTATCAAAATACTTAGTTAAGGTTAATAGTCAGTTTTATAATATTACCAAAGTACCAGTTTGATAAGCTAGGCTACCCAGGTGTGAATACGATTTAACGGCGAAATTAGAGGACGGTTAGCGGGGTGTGAGGCAAGCAAATAGTGATGCGTTAAAGCAAACTAGTGAGAACGGGCAAACGGTGACAGATATCAAGCAAGAAAGCACAATCATAAACTACCAAATTATGTATATCTCATGCAAATATTGCGAGCTTAATAGTTACAGCTTAATAGTTACAGACTAATAGTTACAGATTAATAGTTACAGATTAATAGTTACAGACTTGGGTCGTAGTGTAGATTAAACAGAATAAATCAAACAGTAGAATAATAACAGTGAATAACAAAAGACCAAACTTTTATAAGTATGACTACTAACACGCTTCACACAATTTGTCTGATTCATCAAAGTGCCTGGACAATGGTGCAAAGACGCGTTTTCATAGTCTTAGGACGGACAGAAATGATTAACCACTTTACGACTAACTGAACACGCTTCACACAATTTGTCTGATTCATCAAAGTGCCTGGACAATTGTGCAAAAGCGTATTGTTCTAGTCTTAGGACGGACAGAAATGATTAAACACTTTATGACTAACTGAACACGCTTCACACAATTTGTCTGATTCATCAAAGTGCCTGGACAATTGTGCAAAGGCGTATTGTTCTAGTCTTAGGACGGACAGAAATGATTAAACACTTTATGACTAACTGAACACGCTTCACACAATTTGTCTGATTCATCAAAGTGCCTGGACAATTGTGCAAAGGCGTGTCTTTCTAGCCTTAAAACGGACAGGGAATAATTACTTAATTAATGACTGACAGAAGAACACGCTTCATACCATTTGTCTGATTCATCTAAGTGCCTGGACAATGGTACAAAGACGTATCTTTATAGACTTATAACAGACGCAGAAATTATTAAACAGTTTATAGCTAACAGGGCACGCTTCATACCATTTGTCTGATTCATCTAAGTGCCTGGACAATGGTACAAAGACGCGTCTTTCTAGCTTTGAAATAATTCAACAGATTTCGGACACAGAGTAACAATGCAAAAATATAATTAATAAATGTCTTAGTACATCTTTTCACATTCACCAAACTCTATATAAAGAGTCTACCAAATGATCAAAGTTCGCACCTGCGACAGTAAAACACTTAGAACAATTTACACCAACTACCAAGTCTGTTAACTTAAATTATAAATAATTTAACTTACTCCTGATCACTTTGCTAGCCTGCCTCGGACGACGATGTTAAACGGAGCACTACTCAAGACGGAATTAATTTCTCCAGCCCGGTTCTCTAGTATTATTTGGGCGAGAGCGCTTGGTTGGAGAGGGGGTAAGCGCAGAGTGAATGCGCGGTGAGTTCACGGGATTTGAATTTACAACTAAAATCACAAGTCCGAAAATAAATAAATGATAGAAAATATTTTCGTATCTGCCTTTTCAAACGGTTAAGTTAGAAATATTTTATTCCTAGGTTTCAGTAAAATTTTCTAAGTTCGAAAATAATTAAATGATAGAAATATTTCCGTGTTTGCCTGCCAAACGACTAAGTTAGAAATATTTTATTTTATTATAAGTTCGAAAATAATTAAATGACGAATAAAAATCACAAGTTCATTTATAATTAAATGACAGAAAATATTTCATACCTGAGGTACCTGCTTGACGTCGCGTGCTAACGATCAGTACGGTGCGTGGAGAACTGAATGATTTTCACCTCGCGTTACAGTGTATAGCTTGCCCGTGGGCATGGAGGGAGTAGGCCTGCGCGCGGTGAATACCTATTCGCTTGTAGCAGCTTACACATTCTGAATGCATTTTATATTACGGATTTTTATTAGCAATTTTAAATATAAACTGATAACATTATTCTGATGCTGAAGGCAGTAAAATAAACAATTGAAATCAGGAACTTATAACATACAGAATTTACTAGAAAACAAACTAGTATTTCTAGGTGACTGATATGAAAGACAAAATGTTTAAAATTCAATATATGGACATGACAGGTTTCTACTACAGGGTGTGCAAAGAAGCAGTTTTAACGGACAGAATTGCATAGCAAATTTTGCTTCGTTACAAGCTGAAATTTTAAAAACTTATTTAGATGATCGAATTCTATTGAATAACATAAAAAAAAGCCCATTCTATCTAATTTTGCCAAAGTATTTGAGGCCTCACTGTATATTATAATTTATGCTGGTGTAAATACTTCAATTTCTACTTATCAACTTGGTTTTATGGAGAAACGTTCTACAGTAACAAACTAAGCCTGTTTAACCCAGTTTGTATCTGAATCATTGGATAACAGAAGTGTAGACTGTGTAGACCACAAATTATTAATCGAAAAATTAAATAATGTTGATTTTAGTGGTTTAATATTAAAATTATTTGTGTCATATTTTGGAAAATCGGTTACAATTTGTTCAGTATAATGGTTTTAAGTCAAATACGTACCTTGCAACATCAGAAGCGCCTCAAGTTTCATACGCCGGGCCACTTTTGTTTATAATATTTATAAATAATTTGTGTAATTCTATATGCTGAGATCAGTTTGAGGTTCACTTTATACGCCTTTATTTTATTTTTAAGTTAAAGTTTAGACCTACGTTGCTTGAGGAAAATTCAGCCTTTAGGATTGTAGTGCTAACTGCTTCCTCTTGATGAAGATGTGCTTCTGTCAAGTTAGTCGCCTTTCTAGGAGCACGCCTAAGTATTTTGCACTCCCCTCTTATGTCAATTGTCTGTTGTACAATTTCATAGCGTTGCATGTTTTGCTGCATAGGATACGTGCCACTTGAGCTGATTTTGACTAGGCAGCCTTTATTCTTCATTCTCTCAGTCAGTTCTGGAGGTGACCGAATGATTTCTGTAAACTGAATGAACCTGTTTTTCGGCTCTTGTATATCTCCATTATAGGTGTAACATCTATATAAATAGTTGTGTCGATGTTTGTAGTGGCTGGAATATCAGCTGTATGGAATAGATACAAAATTGGTCCGAACACGCTGCCTTGAAGCACTCCGGATTGGATCAGTAGGTAATTTTGTCAGTTCCTTGTGATATTTAAACTGGAGTTATTAATACTAATGTAGGAGTTTAGAGTTAGGCCTTGTCGGTATGGTAGTTTCAGATTCAGTTTATAATACAGTTTCTAGTACAGAACCTTATCCAGACCTTGGATAATATGAATACTTGTGGGTAGTGTTCTTTCTTTTTGAACGCTTTTGATGTTTACCACCTAATGAATTTGTTTCAATTGGTGTTCCGATATAATTAGCTATTATGAGTTTTAGCATAGCCAAAAATAATTTTCCAACCCTTTCGAGAGGATTGGAAGCCAGTGGAACTGTCTGATCCTTGAACCAAAATTACTACAACATATTACTGACGGAAAGCAGTCAGCCCTTAAAGAGTTAAAGATACAAAGTAGGAGAATCAGGGTCTTTGTTCGCAGTTGTTTAATAATTTTTTCAGAGATTTAATCTAGGTGAAATATATATTTTAAACTCACTACTTATATGAATTTTTGACTATAAATTGTCACAAGAATAGAGATGCATGCGCCAAATTTCGATGGAACGAAATCATGAAAGACTTTAGTAGTAAGTTTAACATAAAAATTAAACATAAGCAAAACAACTTGTACATCATTTTAAAGATGAAGTATATAAGATTTGTGTGAAACCATTTCTTCTGACCGCTCCCATTTCTTCTGACCGCTCCCCATGGCAGTCGCTAGTTACTCTTGAATTTCACCATCCAGTCACTTTCAAACAGGCATTGTGAGAGAATGAGTTGTCCGATTGTAATAAATTAAGTAATGATAAAAAAGCTCCGAAATACTTTAAAAAAATAGCAATTAGTCACAATAAAATACGGTTTGTGAGATTTGTGTAGTGTCTTGAAAGAGAAACTTTGTTTCGAGGAAACAGGCGAGGAAACAGGCACAACGGAATGGATCACAACAAGACGAATTAAAAAAGGTGCCGCTCACATCAACTGGACGAGTTAAAGCGTTTAGACCGTAAAAGGTATATTGCGGATTTAATCTTTTAATGTAACACAGGTAGAAAAAAGGTGTTCAGAATTTTACATAGAAAATTACGTAATTATTATGTATTGTAGGTGGGTCGTTCTAAATTCTACAAATTGTTATCTTTTATGTTAATTGAGTATTACGGTGGTTTCGTGGCTAGGTTAGGTTAAAAATGTCATATTGTCCTTAGAACGTTACATCGTGAAATGGATAATTTCGAATTCATTACAAGTGAACACGGTTGTGCGTCTTAAATAAATAAATATTAAGGTAGGTACCCACTTCTTCACTAGAAAGCGGTCTCCGCAATTTTCCTGTGCCCCTTTTCGACCATCATTTATTGCTTTTGCTCCACAATCTGCATACAATCGTTTAGACAGCGAAAGAAAATGCGCGCTTACGAGCAAACGAATACGGGCGCTGGGCCAAGTATCTTGCGATGTCTCGCACCGATGTCAGTTGACAGTGATAATAAAGAAAATGATCTAAGTGCAAATATCGGCACTGTACTTACCTTTGTGGGCGTAGAGCGTAAATACCTGCGGCTGTCTACTAACACATCCTATTTCTTTTTACGTCTCTCATTTTAACTAAGCACTAGGTATATAAAATTGAATTTTAATTGAAAGAAATAATTTTACATATCAGAGTTAACGAGGAGTCTTTAACAATATATTTATTGTGCATAATCAGTCCAAGTAACTAACACGTTAACTCCTATTTTTTCTAGATCTTCTTTCCCTCGTCTTGTAATGATATCTCCATCTTTCTTTACTACAACTATTTGCGGCAAGCAAGTTATATCATACATCCATCTCAGTTCGTCAGCTAGGATACCTGAAGGAGGTATAGCAGTCCACGGACCATGATGTTCTTTAAAATCATCCCTAAATATTTTTTCGTCTGTATCAGAAGTTATATAAATAATTTCTAGACCAATATTTCTCTTTATATTTTCGTCATAAATATATTTAAGCTGCTCAAGTAAAGCAGTGGCTTTAACCCATGATGCGGAAAAAAAGAAAAGAATAAGTTTCTTCGTTTTCATCCGCTGGGTCACACTGTGTAATTGCCCATCTTGCGTCATCAGTTTTTTTCCTTCCAGAAATTCCATTCATAAATGATTAAATAAAGCCGATTTTTAAAACCGTGGATCAGAAACTTTATTAAAATGTCAACTTTCACAGGTGACACTCTTAATAAATGTCAATGTCAGATTACTTTTACAATATTTCCACTATTTTTATAAGAATTTTGAAATAGCCTTTTTATTGCAGTTGAATTGATTTTTTTCTGCGACAACATTCCGCCTGAAATTCTATTGTGGATTCTTAATTTTTCCTCCTGACTACGAAAAAAATATTTGCGCACAAAAATTCCTTGCGCGCCAAATGTTATATGCACTTTTTGATGCGCTTTCACGGATTTTCAACTTATCTGCTTAATATATATCTTGTACTAGTAATCTTATGGTAATTTGACTTATTTGAAATAAAATTCTTAGAAAACATAGACTTGTCCGATACGTATTGGTCAATCCGCTATCTTGAAAAAAACTAGAAAACACTAGAGATGGCCGAAAAAATCAAAATTGAGTATATTTTCTATAAGAAGGAGTAATTTCACCAAAGATGGCAAAAAGAAAACTCATCTATGGTCAAATATAATGCACCAAACGCGGACGCCACGGCGTATGTCAAATAGAACGGTCAAAGATGGCGGACGAAACATAATTTTTAATTTTTTATCAATTATTAAGGAAGCATCGCACGTCACTATTTTTTTCGATTGCGCGTTATTTTATGTACTTTTAGGGGATAGAGTTAATTTTTTAATTTTCAAAAAAATGCATTTTTAAAAATTTTTTCTTTAACTCTCCTGTTTTTCACCCAATTTTTGAAACAAAATGAAATATACTATACAAAGTCTAGTATAACTTGAAAAATACAAAATTAAACTTCATTCATTGAAAAGGAAATTTATTAAGGGTACGCTTAGTAATAATAATGATATACGATCAATAATAATCAGAACCAAGCAATCATGACTAGGGTGATAGTAATAGTAGTATAATACAAATTCTTATTAGATCTAAGCTGATAATATTAAATAATATTAATCTATGAGATTTGAGAGTATGGATGACACAATGTTGTAGAAAAAGTGAATTTAAAAAGAAATTGAAGAATGACTTTTTTTCGAAATACAGTTCGTTTAAAAGTTATTCATTATTTAATATTTGAAAAATATAATTTTATGGGGGCCATAATTCGAAAATCATAAATCAAAATATCTTCATAATTTGGATTCTAAAGCATGCTGATAAATAATATTACATTATAGGCCAGTGGAATTAGCAAATATGCATATTGTAATTCGTTTCAGGATGCCACGTGGATTAAACGGTAGTTTTATTTATTACGAACATGACCCTGAATTTGGTCCACTTTTTGACCACCGGAACATTGTTTATTTAAGGATTCATTGTTGAAAAATTCCAAAAAATCGACTTTTTTAAAGATAACTCAAAGACCTTTGACGATAGGTTTTGCAATTTGTAGATACTGTTAGAACTTTGAAAAACGGTTAATTTGATTTAAAACGCTTGAAAATATATTTAAATAATTGCAAAAAACCGCGAAAATTTTCGCAATTTGCAAATATTTTTCACTCTTTAACAAAAGCACTTTAGTGCTTGAAACTTTGACAAAATATGTCTTTTACCACCCCAAAATTACCTCTAAAATTTCATCAAAAAATTTTAATTAGTTTAAGAGATATTCAATTTGTTTATTAAAAACATGAATAATGTAAAATGCAAATTCACCCAGTTCCCGTTGTCGTAGAGGGTTGATCTGGACATCATTTTTTTTGTTGAGACTTAAACTTTATGCTTTCATTAATGGTAAATCAAATTTGCATTATTTTCAACTTCAAAATGGCGTTTGAAAAAGTGCCACATTTTGAGGTTAGGTTTTTTGCTAATAACTTTTAAATAAATGAAGATTTTGCAATATCGTTCTGATATCTTTGTTGCTGGGGTTTTTTTACACATTTTCAAAAAAAAAATGACTGTAGCCTTACTAGAAGCCGAGATGACTTTTTTTTTTAATAAATTCGTAACTTGTTTATTAATAAACATTAACAGCTGATACTTGGCGAACAACTAGTTTAATAGTCTATCTTTGTAATAGAGCTAAGTTTGGGGGAAAAAAATTCAATTTCAAAATTTTCGCGGTTTTTGCAATTATTTAAACAAATTTTCAAGCGTTTCAAACGAAACATCTCTCAAATTAACTGTTTTTCAAAGTTCTAACAGTATCTACAAATTGGCAAACCTATCGTCAAAGGTCTTTGAGTAATCTTTAAAAAAGGCGATTTTTTTGAATTTTTCAACAATAAATCGTTAAATAAACAATGTTCCGGCGGTCAAAAAGTGGACCAAATTCAGAGTCATGTTCGTAAACAATAAAACTATTCTACTGGACTATTAGTCTTTCAATAAAAAACAACGGGCCCGCATTACAAACATAGGCCGGCTTTCCTGCAAGGAGGTGACGTCAAGTTATTAGCCTCTACCTTGGGAACGTTTCTTAGCCTCGCTACGTTGGGGTGATTTCTGTTACGAATAACTGGAAAAATAAAGATACATATATTTTTAACCTCCCCACAATAAAATTGTGGGAGGTTACTACAATTAGTCCAAAATCGAAAATTGAGATAACATCAAATCTTTACGTTTTGAGGTCCCAGGAACCCAAAAAAGTTGTTTTTGAAAAATGTCTGTGTGTGTGTATGTGTGTGTGTGTGTGTGTGTGTGTGTGTGTGTGTGTGTGTGTGTGTGTGTGTGTGTGTGTGTGTGTGTGTGTGTGTGTATGTCTGTTAGCACGATAGCGGCGAAGCCACTAAACGGATTTGGATGAAACTTTGCATGAGGGTTTCTTTAGTGCTCCAGAAGATCTGAAAAGGTTTTGGTTGAGATCGGATTACGTTTGTTGCTGTTTTGGCACAACAAGTTGTTTATTTTATGATTACTTACAATTTGTAATCGAACCATTGAAAAGCAGTAAAAATTCCGATTTCAACGATATATAACACTTGCACTCTTTAGCTTTGGTTTCCGTGAAAAAAATTAAAAACCAAATAACACGCTTCTTGTGTAAAATATATTTTATAGTGGAACCACAGAATACAGTAACTGCACAGAGGCGAAGTCTTTGGCGGTTCCTTTCAGTTTTGATGGCTCGTTTTCTGTGACCTTGCGTACCAGTTGCGTCTACACCACGGTGTATTAAATAGGTGGTCCGGCACTTTCCTATTATAATAATGGCTTCGTAAGTGCATGGTTTCTATTTACTTTAATAGATGGCGCGAGCAATACGGTCCTACAATTACCTGAGCATGTGCATCGCATAACTAACATAACCTCAAATTTTAAGGTGTTTTCGTTTATTCTCATATTTAATGTTTGTAACCGAAATTTGAAACGTAGGTATAAATATTGTAGATGGACGGATTACGAGTGAATTAATAATATACCTACGTCACATTAAGTCACAAATAAGAAAAATTCTTAGAAACTGGTGCAGATATCGACTTAACTATTGGAAACATCCAATTAAAGTTTGAAACGTAGATGGAAATATTGTAGATGGATGGAATACGAGTGAATTAAAAATACACCTACGTTCTGATGACGTCGTAAAAGCATAAAATTCTTATAACAGGTGAACTGATGATGATATCAAAAAAATATTTCTACAAGACGAGTCACGAAATTTTTTTTTTTTTAATTTCCAAGAAATATCAAATTTTCGGAGAAATGTCACTTTTCAGAAAAATGTCAGATTTTTAAAAAATGTCAAATTTTCAGGAAAACGTCAAATTTTCGGAGAAATGTCACTTTTCAGAAAAATGTCAAATTTTCGAAAAAATGTTGAATTTTCAGGGAAATGTCACTTTTCAGAAAAATGTCAAATTTTCAAAAAACGTCAAATTTTCGAAGAAATGTCACATTTCGGAAAAATTCCAAATGTTTGAAAATTGTCAAATTTTCGGAGTAGTCATTTCAGAAAAATGTCAAATTTTCGAAAAAATGTCAAATTTTCGGAAATGTCACTTTTCAGAAAAATGTCAAATTTTCGAAAAAATGTTAAATTTTCAGGGAAATGTCACTTTTTAGAATTATGTCAAATTTTCAAAAAAAATGTCAAATTTTCGAAAAAACGTCAAATTTTCGAAGAAATGTCACCTTTCAGAAAAATACCAAATGTTTGAAAATTGTCAAATTTTCGGAGTAATGTCATTTCAGGAAAATGTCAAATTTTCGAAAAATGTCAAATTTTCAGAGAAATGTCACTTTTCAGAAAAATGTCAAAAATTCAGGAAAATGTCAAATTTTCGAAAAAACGTCAAATTTTCGAAGAAATGTCACCTTTCAGAAAAACGTCAAATGTTTGAAAATTGTCAAATTTTCGGAGTAATGTCACTTCAGAAAAATGTCAAATTTTCAGAAAAATGTCAAATTTTCAGAAAAATGTCAAATTTTATTAAATGGACTCAAAGGAAAATTCCCAAAAAATACTACGGGTCCATTTGTGGTATAAGTTCTCTGCTAGTGTGTTAAAGCGTGCAGACTGTATGCTGAGTATTTTTGACGTGTCAGGTGTATCGAGAGATTACAAGTTTTTTCGACGTTTATAAAGCCCACGGATGGTGTGAGAGTCCATCCTGAACCGCTTACAAGCTCTACAAGTGTAAGCAATCCCACCGGAACGCTTTCGGTGAGTTTTTTCCAATAAAACTTTAAAAGTGACAGTGACATATTTTAAAAACTATTTCCGCTGCTTCCGGCATACCGCCGGAAATTCTTCCGGCATCATAACCTAAAAATAGTACTACATAACCTAAAAACAATTTAAGACATTGGTACCAACCTAAACATTTTTCAAAAACCAAATTCCCCAGAGAAACATTGGAACCAAAAATTTGACAGCTATCACTTCCCCGACCGATTTAGTGAAAAATTGGTCGAGGCCAAAAGATAAAACAAAATATACCAACTCAAACTTAAACGATCCACCATGAACACTACCCTGGCTACATCTGGCAGGGAAGCTGTCCACCAAGAGTTATATGGTTTTTTCGAGTCCATCCTGAACCGCTTACAAGCTCTACAAGTGTAAGCAATCCCACCGGAACGCTTTCGGTGAGTTTTTTCCAATAAAACTTTAAAAGTGACAGTGACATATTTTAAAAACTATTTCCGCTGCTTCCGGCATACCACCGGAAATTCTTCCGGCATCATAACCTAAAAATAGTACTACATAACCTAAAAACAATTTAAGACATTGGTACCAACCTAAACATTTTTCAAAAACCAAATTCCCCAGAGAAACATTGGAACCAAAAATTTGACAGCTATCACTTCCCCGACCGATTTAGTGAAAAATTGGTCGAGGCCAAAAGATAAAACAAAATATACCAACTCAAACTTAAACGATCCACCATGAACACTACCCTGGCTACATCTGGCAGGGAAGCTGTCCACCAAGAGTTATATGGTTTTTTCCAAAGATGGCCATCCCTGCCATCCATCCCATTACCAACGAACAGGTTTTTTCGTTTAGTTGTTTCCCGTATCAATAATCAAAATTATTAAGTGCTCTTGCCTACGAACGTTTTTATAGAATTGTGTTTATTTTCATATTAATTTTAGGTCCATGTGGACACATTATAATTTTAACCTAGTCTTTAAGCCTGCCTACAGAAGACAGGAGCTACTTTTCTATTTTTCTCCAAGCCAAACCGGACCTACCCCGTCCAGCTTCACACTCGCCACGGCGGTGTTCACCGTGGTTGTCTGGCTGGCCCCGGGCTAGGATCCGATGACGCATATATTTGTATTAAAAACATTGAATAAAATATTAATGTTGTGCAGACTATAAATTTAACACTCAAGTTCTTAGGTCCAAATCCCACCGAACGCAAGACTTTTTTTCCCGTTGTAATACGAAAAAAATATTTCAACTTAATAAATATAATTAAATGAGATCGTTCATATTGTTTACTGCTCTTTTCGGCTTCAAAGAATCACCGGGTGGGGAGGTTCCAGCCGCTTCCATTAGCTGCCGATTTTTTTATTATTAAATTAGTTTATGATATCGATAAATCTGTCATTTCCAATTGAAATGAAAATTTTGTGAACATGCCTATTGTATTTTTTGTTGAGATTTCTAAAAAAATTATTTTTTATTTTTAATTTACGGATTTTCGAAATTGCGGTAATTTTCAATGAGTAAACTTTTTAGTTTATGGCATTCGAAATAAAAAAAAAAATCATTCAAATCCATACACTATAGCTGGCTTACATTGGACTATAAGTTATTCCTTACTCATTTTCGATTAGGACGCGTCAACATTCTACCTTAGGAACCAAGATGGCGGCTATTTGAAAATGAATCTCTTTGGTATAAGTACTAATCGTGCCAAATGGCACCCTGTGGAGTTGAAGTGCAGTATTTGCTCTATTTATGCGGCGTACTGCACCCACTATTAGTGTAGTCGCAGAAGCGATTCACACGCAAAAAATAGTTCTTTCCCGAATGAAAAAGCATTTCTATGGCACGAGAAAGGGGTCTCCAAGTCGTGCCAAAAAATGCACTTTTTATATTCCCTGGCAGCCAACCGTCCGCTCACCATACACGGATGTCAAGTGGAAGTCGAAAACTTTCATTTGGCGTAAATTTAGACCTTCTGGGCTATGACGGAGGGTAACCGTCTTCGAAAAATCATTTCATATGCAAAGGGCATGGGTTAGTGGCGAAAGGGGAGCGCCATGTTTTTGGTGACAGAAATCGAACCCGTTCGGTGGCATACATTTTTGGAACAAGACGGTAATGACCGTTTTTTTTTTTGGCGCACCGGAAGTAGTCCTTTTTTTCGGCCCCACCAGCTCACTTCGGATTCACCTAGGGTCTAATTAAAACTAGAAACATCAATGTGCTTCTGGATTATGATGGAGACTTCGAGTGTCGTGGGCTCTTAGACTAGTATGCAAACACGACACACACAGAACGTAAATAACACAAAAACAACAACTATCCACGAAGTACTAGGTAAAACCCAATCCGGCAGACTTGCGTTATGAGGTCCCGCCAGTCACGCCCCGTTTTAAGGAATGTGATATTTAAGGAGTATTTTACAGGTGAGTTTAATCGCAAAAAATTAGTTTTTTTGGTAATAGGCTTTTTTAATGGAGTAAGTAGTTTTAAATAATGAAATAAAAAGAATCGTAAATAGCTCCATTGTTTGTCTAATTCTAGGTGTAATAATATATGTTTCTTTCAACAAACTATTGACAAATAAATTTTTATTTATTTAATTTTTGTGAAACACCACAAATACCCAATATAACATGTTTACGGTGTAAGACAACTGTTTTAGAATATATCAAAGTTAAACAGGAGTTGTTGGCAATATAATTATTGCATATAGCCAGTCCATGTTACTAACACGTTAATACCTATTTTTTCTAGTTCTTCTTTCCCTCTTCTTGTGACAATATCTCCATCTTTCTTTATTACAACTAATTGTGGTATGCAAGTTATATCATACATCCACCTAAGCTCGTCAGCTAGGACGTTATCAGCAGGTACAGCCGACCATGGACCGTGTTGTTCCTTAAAATTCTGCATAAATATTTTTGCGTCCGTGTCAGAAGATACGTAAATGACCTCGATTCCAATTGCTCTTTTCTTGTTTTCCTCATAGATGTATTTAAGCTTCTCAAGTAAGGGTGCTGAATTAGCCCACGATGCGGAGAAAAAATAGATAATAATTTTCTTCGTTTTCAAAAAATGGTTCAGAACATGAACTTTTCCGTCTCTCGTTACTACTGTTTTCCCATCCAAAAATTCCATTTTCAAATATCAAAATAACAATGTTTTTTAATGCAGTGGATCAAAACCTTTTATTATATACTCATGATTTAATTTATATGTCAAATTTCACTCGTGTCAAAATATCAAAATGCGACGCAGCTCGTGAAGTACCACACAGCGCCATCGCTCGGGTAAGGCACGCAACATTGAGATTGTGAACTGATGTCATTAGCACAGAATAAGGAACTACCAGAAGCGACACTGTTAGCTCCTTCTTTGATGTTTCATCAATCAATTTGATTGACCTTCACCATCTCTTTTTTGGTATATGTGGATGATATCCTTTTACTTGCTCATTTAAGGTGCTCAGACAAAGTCAAACGTGTTTTACGAAACTTCAGTAAATGTAATTTTGTGTACGCTCCTGCTGGATCCAATTTTCGATTTGAAGAATGCAGTTTACGATAAGGTTAAAACGCCATTCTTGCTCTTTCGATATCGGTATCATACGGCCTTCCCACTCATGTATTCACGAAGATCTGATCGTTCAAAAATTTCATGTTTTGCTTTCTTTGCCATATTTCATCGAATACATAATTGTTTTCAGTTATTTATAGTGTATTTTAATTAGTTTTAGGCCCATGTGGGCACATGTTTTTAATTTTTAATTAGTTCTTAATTCTTGCGGCAGACAGGAGCTTCTGACAACCCAATTTAATTACCGTTAAGCCAAATTGGATCCACCCCGCCCAGCCCCACATTTACCACGACGCTGCACGTCGTGATTGTCGGGCTGGCTCCAAGCCGGGATCCGGCGAGGCGCATTCTTGTACCGTTAAATACCAAATAAAGGACACCGCACGTTTTATAGATAAATTGGTGGCCCGTCAAATTTGATGAATTATTGATATGTTATAGTTCAAAGTTCAACTGATTCTGAACAATAGGTTCCTTTGGCAAAACTTCAAATTATGGACAGTTTCTCCGATACATGGTTCCAAAGACTGGACCTGCCCCTCGATACTGTATCAACGATTTCTCAAACCGTACTGCAGATATTGAACTGAAAACTTCTGAAAATGAATAACCAGACTATTTACCATTATTTGGTCTTAGATTGATGTGCCTGAACTTCCGGTTTTACCGGAAGTGACGTCAAATCACGTTTCTCGAATGCACAACACCCGTTTACTCCAATTTAATACATCATATATAGAAGTAGCTTTATTAAAATTCCCTATCTTAGTGAATAAGTATGTGCATTGATTGATAGAACATTGATGCTAGCTTGATACTGGGTACATTATAATACATTAAACTTTATTATTTTTAGCTAAAATTGCATAGCTGATTATTTTAATTTTTTTAAATATTTATATAATCAGAAATCGAACCAAAAAAACTTTATTTCAAATTAATTAACAATATTCCTCCTCTAGCACGTCTCGAAACCAGCCAGAAATACATGATGCGAGGCGTAATGAAAAGCTGAATGTAACGAGGCCAGATTAGATTAAAACAGTTTAAAAAATGCACACATACTCCATTCGCAGCAAAGCGAACTAAAATATGTATAGAATGAACAAGGTATATAGAAAAAGTAACTTAATAGTATATTACGTAATGAGTGTTGTAAGAAGCATATTACGCACGAATGGAAATGTTACGTACGATGCCGCGTAGCGGCTTTACCTACGGTCATATTCTTTTATTAATTTAATAAAATCTAGATTTAATTTACTTGTCAACAATATTATTCAACAAATATTATGTCAGTTTTGACAGCGTTTGAAAATTACGTAGGCGCATTTGTTTTTTTAAACCCCGCGTCAGCGATATAAGCCACCTATAATTGCGTGTCCCGTGCGTCTTGTTTACCCTGCGATTTGTTTACCGTGCGATTTGTTTACAGTGCGATTTGTTTACAATATGTAAAGTTCATCTTACATAGATGGCAGGTAGTGTGTTTTTTACTATTTACAATAGTGATCGTAGGTAAAATAATTAATGTATGCAAAATATGCAATTGTAAATAAAATATAAAATGTACCAATGACTGTGAGGGGAAAATCGCTAGCGATACGAAATTGCATCTAATTTTTTTGTTTAAATTGTTCTAGAGTTCAAAAATGACTAATAATCATCCTAACATTGTGGCAGTGAATAGAGATTTAAAAAATATTCATGGATGGATATTTTATGTGTGCTTCTTCTCGTGCATATTCTAAACACCAAATCGCACTTACTACGTGGCAACAAGTTTCTACTGTTCGACTTCCAGTCTTTTAAAAGTACAATAATAGGATACAATTGGTTCTTGACGTGCAATATACAGATAATTGCAGCCAAGTACGCACACGTAGCAGATTGAATGCGCAACAATACAAACGAATTTAAATGGTGGGGGCACGATCAAGACGGGTACCGCATGGTAAAACCCGGCCCACTTCACGTTCTTGCCTGCCACTATCTGTGTATGCACTACTCATTCTTATTATAAAACCTAACATGCCGCACGTAGTTGAATAAGGTGTAATTAATTTGAAAGATTTTGTGGTTTGATTTCTATTAATGTGTGATTAAAATAAGTAAATATTTTAAAAATAAAAATTAGCTATTCAATTTTTGCCAAAAATAAGAAAAATTCAATGCATTATAAATAAATAGAAACTGCCCATTCTACTAATAAATAGGTTTAGAAATAATTAGTTTTCATTGACTAGACGCAACTGCAATTTTATATCTTGAAAAATAAAATCAGCTTTGTTTTGTGCCAAGATTATGATGTACCCGGTATCAAGCTAAGCATCAATGCTCTATCAATCAATACACGTACTTACTTATTTACTAAGATAGTGAATTTTAATGAATCTAATTTTATATATGATGTATTAAATTGAAGTAAACGTGATTTGACGTCACTTCCGTTAAAACCGGAAGTTCAGGCCCATCAATCTAAAACCAAATAATAGTAAATAGTCTGGTTATTAATTTCCAACAGTTATCATTTCAATACCTGCAGTACGTTTTGAGAAATCGAAAATACAGTATCAACAGGTAAGTCCAGTCTTTGGAACCATCTATCGGAGAAACTGTCCATAATTTGAAGTTTTGCCAAAGGAACTTATTGTTCAGAATCAGTTGAACTACAACATATCAAAAATTCATGAAATTTGACAGGCCACCAATTTACTTATAAAACGTGTTGTTTTGTTGTTGTTGAGGGTTCCAATATGGAAATCCACGGTTCAAATCCTGAATAGACTTCTTTTTTTTTTTTTTAATGATATAGAGAATTATTTTTTTATCACCGTAGTAAAGCACGTTCAAAAACCGCTGCCCAAGATCTCACTACTTCCACATACAAATTTTCTCTCCAAGTCTCTCACAACGAAAAAAATTGTATATGGTAATAATTGTTTATGGAACTTTAATAATATAATAGTTTAAATCATCTACCCCAAAAACCCATGAAACGATATCCCACATCGGTACCGTGGGGAGGTAGTGGATGAAGTAAAAAAATATTTTGAGGCCTTTAGTTCTTGTACTCACACTAAATCACAATTTTTTTCACCCCTTTTAATAATGAGGTGGGGGTGGTAACGAGGTGGTAATGAGGGTGGTAATGGGGGTGGCTAGTGTGACCTTAGCTTCTCTTGTATATACTAAATATCAATTTTATGGATTCTTACTTGCTTGATTTACCTATTTCGACCTTCGACTTTCGACTTTCGACCATTTACTCCAATTTACCCCCCAACCCTTCAACGGAATAAGGGCTAAGGGCTAATATTGTTTCGTTTATAGTTTATTTACAAACATTTTAATTTTTTGTTTGGCCTGATCCGATGAACAGAACCCGAGATATTAAAAAAATAAACGGGACAAAAACACATTTTTCAAAGTTAAAACTTAATTTCCAAGAAACGCTCACCTCCAAAATTAAACAAAACTTTACTGTAACTTCCTGATAACATACAGATTGCATTTCCAGAAAAGAATTGCTTACCCTAAACAATCGTTGAAATCGTATTTTTAAGTATTTTTAAGGATAGGATTTTGCTGAGTGAAATAATTTCGACTTATTATAAATATTTAAAAAATCATTGTATAATCTTTAAAACTATTTTATATACTTGCTATTGTTCTAACGAATACTAGGCTAGTACCAAAGCGGATTTTGAATGCTAAAAAAAAAGAAAATTATTTACAGGCAAGGACCAGTCGTGGAATTTAGTTAAGGTTATAAAGAAGAGGAAAAACAAAAATTAAACACGAGATAATGTGAAATCGTGGGGGGTTGAAAGTGTTGAAAGTGTTTTTTTGCGATTTTCGGCGAAACGTGACCTCCTAGAGGAAAATGTCCTTCACAAAAGATGTAGATATTTAAAAAATATAAAACTTTAATATAACGCATTTTTCATCAGAACCTCAGATTTTCCGAGAAAATGGCGGAAAACCGATTTTTCGGTTTTTAATTCTTCTCTCTCGTAAAAAAATTCAATTTACATGAAATTTTGTGAAAGTATACTTTTTTGCATTGAATAAGCATGATTTTTTTGGAATCTGGGAAAGAAGTGGTTTCCGAGATATTTATATTTTTCGAAAAATAACCCAAATCTTCTACGGAAAACTTCATTGGTGTTTTTTTCGATTTCAATATTCTATCTGGGCTCGTTTTAACGGTTGAAATGTCTACTTCCAAATGGTCTATACATGTTGATGGTTTATTTTTCATGAAACCGCTTAAAATTGAGAAAAACCAAAAAAATAACTTTTCCGGTCACGAATTTTTCAATATTATATATTATTTTCAATATTTTTTTATTATTTATGTAAATAATGGATTAAATTTCAATGGCAGAATTTACTTCAATGTAATATTACTAAAGTTGAATGAATTTAATTGAAGAAAGTGGACAAAAACACTCTGAAACTCAAGTTTTTCATGGCAATGCACCGTACGCACTGAAAGTCGTATATCTCAGTCGATGAAGGTATTTACTTGATGAAAAATGCCTTATATGGAAGTTTTATATTTTTTTAATATCTATATCTTTTGTAAAGGACATTTTCTGCTAGGAGGTCACGTTTCGCCGAAAATCGCAAAAGACTACTTTCAACCCCATTTCACGACTTCACATTATCTCGTGATTAATTTTTATTTTTTCTCTTCTTTATAACCTTAACTAAATTCCCCGACTGCTCCTTGCCTGTAAATAATTTTTTTTTCAAAAAGGTATTGGCACTAGCCTATACGACTATATATATTTTTTATTTTAAATTTCTGTTGTACTTGAATATCGTATTTTGTCAATGGAAATAGTTCCTAATGTCATTATTAGAGCATGGCATTTAACTATATACAAAATTTATGATAAAAACTGTATAAGGTTGTATTCCTTAGAGCAATGGGAAGTATTTGAAACTATTTTAAAGATTATATTACTTATGATTTTTGAAATATTTATAATAAACCGAAAATAAAAGCATATTTTCCTCTAGCCCAGTCAACGGGGGTTTCACCTCTAATTTGAATGCTAATGAATGGATTTTAATGAAACCTTATGCAATGTGTTTGTAATGACGTTAATAAAGAAAGTTGAAAAAGAGATTAGAGTAGGAAATGATCGGAAGGGATAGAAAATACCCCTTTCATCACGGGTTCTGTAACTTGTAGAATTAGGTCAAAAATGAAAGAGAAAACAATATATTTACCTTTTTTGGCCCAAAATAAGATATTTTTACTCTTTTTTGAGATATGGCCACTCTAAAATTTCTAAAAGTGGGGGAGGGTGTAAAAGTTGAAAAAAGAAATCTGAATTCAGGTGAATGTATCATCGAAATACAAGACTCTTTTTTATTTGCAACTTTTCTTAAAACGACTGATGGGGCATAATTGAACAAAGACAAGAAAGGCACAACGCGTGGCGTCCAAGCATTGAACTCATCTCATATGCGTTCACAGAAAAGAAAAGCACGACACGTGGCTCCCAGAAATTTTTTACTCAGAAAAATATGTTATGTCCAGGCCATGAGAGTGAAAGTATATTATGGTCATAGGAAAGTATATTGAAAATAAAAGTACAATTTTGGTCAAAGACAAAAATACATTATACTTTTTCAAAAGTGCGCCAAATATTTATATGGACAAGGAAAAGGAAACAATATACTTTTTAAGAAGTACGCTAAAACTATACTTACAATATTTGTGAATATTTTTAACTTTTTAATCGCTCCACGAGACACAATGAAAGTGGAGATACAGTTATTGTGGATGTCATTCAAAATAATGAATATAAAATTTTGACGATGCGACGTACTGAAAGAGCGAAACCGAAAAATGTGCAAAGGCGTGTAGCGTCTATAGCAATTACTTGACAAAAATTAGTAAAAATGGACAAGGCCAGTTTCTCGATTAAAATAACTTTGGATTCATCCAACGGCGCGTCAATTGGACGAGTGCGTTGGATAACACAGGCCCACAAAAAAAAACTTGTCTGCGCCGCGGTATTGACCATACCTATCCCTTGTATTTTGACCCGCTGAACACGAATCTTAGTTTTTCCCCTATACGTCAGGTTTTTTTTTTTAAAGCAAAAAAGTCTAATATTTATATATTTATTTGCTATTAAAAAAAAACCTGACGTGCTGGTGAAAAACTAAGATCAGATTCGTGTTCAGCGGCTTAAAATACAAGGGATAGATTTGGTCAGTACCCCCGCGCAGATGACTTTTTTTTGTGGGATTGCGCCACACTGAGTGTGGCACAGTGGCAACCAAAAAAAGTGGTCTGCGCGGGGGTACTGACCACACCTATTCCTTGTATTTTGAGCCGCTGAACACGAATCTGACCTTAGTTTTTCCCCTACACGTCCGTTTTTTTTTTAACAGCAAAAAAAGTCGTGTTGAATCGTGATAATTATATATTTATTTGCTGTTAAAAAAAAATGACGTATAGGGGAAAAACTAAGGTCAGATTCGTGTTCAGCGGCACAAAATACAAGGGATAGGTATGGTCAGTACCCCGGCGCAGACAACTTTTTTTTTTGTGGGCCTGTGTAATCGGTAGAAAGCGATAGTGGGAAAACCAAATGCAGGTCTTTCCAAATGACAAAGTTATAGAGAAAACTGCTTTGTGCAGCGATACAACTGGGAATATCTGGATAAACGTTGGTTCTAGGAAAAAACTGGTAGGGATCTATTAGAAAGATTATAAAATGATGATGAATTTGCTTTCTTTAAAAATTCCTGTAAGATTAATGATTTCGCTGCTATATATGATTTATTACCAGAGTCCTTTTGGCAAAAGTATCAGAGTTGACGTGTAATCATCGAATTCCCTGTAGAACAACCTAATTGAAGTTAACCAACGCGTGCATTTTTATTCACATTATAAAAAAGGATTTACAATTAAGCTGTTAGTTGGTTGCACACCAAATGGGTATATTTCTTTCTTATCAAAAACGTATGGTGAGAGAACAACCGATGCTCAAATAACAAATGAGAGTGGTAAACTTTTGGAACCTGGAGACATTGTTATGGCCGGTAAAGGTTTCCCAGAAATTAAAACCAAGTTGGACGAGATGGGGAATAATGTTGTCTTAGTAATGCCACCATTTTTGCGCAAAGAATATTTCACAAGCGACGAGGTTAGGGAAACTCAAGAGATTGCAATCGTACGCATACATGTAGACAGAATACTGCAAAGAATAAAGACTTATCGCATTTTACACAAATTGAGCATTCCAATGTTGCCATATATCGATGCCATTGTTCTTATGGCAGCTATTTTGGTCAATTTACAGCCTCCAATTTTGAAAGTAAGCACTCATGAAAATTATCCCAAAACAGTACAAAAACCGACTCGACGCATATAACACAATACAAAATCCACTACACAAAAGTTATGAAAAATTCCGTGTGCGGCACTTCTAGTTATTCTGCAGTTAGTCTATAGTGTTGAATGAAAATTCGCAATAAATTAACGCCGTTTTCTTCCAACTAATGACGAATTTTTATTCCATTTTAACCTCCCCACAATAAAATTGTGGGAGGTTACTACAATTAGTCCAAAATCGAAAATTGAGATAACATCAAATCACGTTTTGAGGTCCCAGGAACCCAAAAAAGTTGTTTCTGAAAAATGTCTGTGTGTGTGTGTATGTTTGTTAGCACGATAGCGGCGAAGCCTCTAAACGGATTTAGATGAAACTTTGCATGAGGGTTTCTTTAGTGCTCCAGAAAATCTGAAAAGGTTTTGGTTGAGATCGGATTACGTTTGTTGCCGTTTTGGCACAACAAGTTGTTTATTTTATGATTACTTACAATTTGTAATCGAACCATTGAAAAGCAGTAAAAATTCCGATTTTAACGATATATCACACTTGTACTCTTTCGATTTGGTTTCCGTGAAAAAAATTAAAAACCAAATAACACAAGTAAGATATATTTTATAGTCTAACCATAGAGTACAGTAACTACACAGAGGCGGTTCTTTTGAGTTTTGATAGCTCGTTTTCTGTGACCTTGCGTACCAGTTGCGTCTACACTGAGAGGAATATGTTGTTAATTTATTTCTTTTAATAAGTTAGATTTCTAACCTGCAAAATGCGTTTTATTTTATTATGACAAACTAGTTAGAACTTTATAAACATTACATTGAACTAGATTTTGGTCGAAAGTATGGGAACCAGGCAGAAATTTTACGTAATACTTTTGAATTTTAAGAAATATATATTTTTGAGGTTAGCTATGACGTCACGTGCAGATCCCCATTTAAGGATACACTGAAAAACAGTGTATTTCGAGTTGGATTAAAAAATATTACCATTTGAATTGCTATAATCGGCGCCTATTTTCAATTGAGTTGTACACTAGGTTTTATTTATGAGAATTTTAATTCTCGGTTAATGTTTTCAGTATCCCAAAATGAGTGAAAATAAAATTCACAAATCCAAACTTAACACGATAAACGTCAACAGCGTCAAGATAAAAGTGAGGTTGATTGTTAAACAATTAAAAAATGGCGATGAGTATACAAATTTGGTTTTGGCGGGAAGGCTTGCCTTCGCCTCTGTATAGTTACTGTACTCTGTGGTCTAACCTGACGTTCAATAGACTGTATGCTGAGTAATTTT
The DNA here is from genome assembly GCA_936432065.2 of Rutpela maculata. Taxonomy (NCBI): domain Eukaryota; kingdom Metazoa; phylum Arthropoda; class Insecta; order Coleoptera; family Cerambycidae; genus Rutpela; species Rutpela maculata. The sequence goes on along the minus strand of OW386287.2, from coordinate 166,685,563 downwards.
GAGTGTCAAGTGCATCGAGAGATTACAAGTTTTTTCGACGTTCATAAAGCCCACGGAAGGTGTGAGAGGCCTTCGTGAACCGCTCACAAGCCCTACAAGTATAAGCAATCTCACCGTAACGCTCTCGGTGAGTTTTTTCCAATAAAACTTTAAAAGTGACAGTGACACTATATTTTAAAAACTATTTCCGCTACTTCCGGCATCCCGCCGGAAATTCTACCGGCAACATAACCTAAAAATAGTACTACATAACTTAAAAATAACGTTGTGACTAGACGTACATCGGATGTATAAGCAATGGACGTATATCGGTTTGGTGCGCTTGCGTCAGGCAAACGGTCCGTTTTTACTTTCTCCCAACCATTAACTTTTGAGTCATGAAACAGCCACAGAGGTAAAACGTCGTCCTAGAGATCGAAAGGTCCGCGGTTCAACCCCTACACGTTCCTGCTTTTTTTAGTTAAAAACTTTATCAATAATTGTTTTAAATTATTTTCATACCTGAATGTGCAAGGTTTTGTTATGTTCCATTTTTCCATTACTGAAAAGCAACATAATGCAACATACATTAGTATTAAACGTCAATCTGCACTTGTTAATTTATTATTTTTATGTATTTTTTTTTAAATATATTTTGTCCTTGTCCTAAAATGACAATAGTAAGAAATTAGATATAAATTTTGTACTTCTTCAAATGATTACTACGCTTGTATTATCGCCGGAGTGCAATTACATAAGTGGTTTTCAATTTGCACCAAACCGATGTACGTACATTCCCTATACATCCGATGTACATCTAGTCGCGGCGTAAAAATAATTTAAGACATTGGTACCAACTTAAAATACTTTTTCGAAAACTGTCAAAACCAAATTCCCTCAGAAAAACATTGGAACCAAAAATTTGACAGCTTACTTCCCCGACCGATTTAGTGAAAAATCGGTCGAGGCCAGAAGATAAACAAAATATATCAACTCAAACTTAAACGATCCACCATGAACACTACCCTAGCTACATCTGGCAGGGAAGCTGTCCACCAAGAGTTATATGATTTTTCCAAAAGATGGCCATCCCTACCACCCATTACCAACGAACGGATTTTTTCGTTTAGTTGTGTTTCCCTATCAATAATCAAAATTATTAAGTGCTCTTGCCTACGACCTTAGTTTTTATAGTGTTGCGTTTACTTTTATATTAATTTTAGGTCCATGTGGACGCATTATAATTTTAACTTAGTTTTTAAGCTTGCCTACAGAAGACAGGAGCTACTATTCCACATTTCTATTTTTCTCCAAGCCAAACCGGACCTACCCAGTCCAGCCTCACACTCGCCTCGACGGTGTTCACCGCGGTTGTCTGGCTGGCCCCGGGCTAGGATCCGATGAAGCATATATTTGTATTAAAACACTGAATAAAATATTATCTTGTGCAGACTATAAATTTAACACTCAAGTTCTTGGGACCAAATCCCACCGACCGTAAGGCTTTTTTCTGTTTTAATATGAAAAAAATATTTCAACTTAATAAATATATTAAATGAGATCATTCATTTTTTTTAGTGCTCTTTTCGGCTTCAAAGATTCACCGAGAGGGGAGGTTCTAGCCGCTTCCAGTAGCTGCCGATTTATTTATGTTAAAATTAATTTCACTATAATTGAATTAACGTGAAGTTAATTTCATGATATTTTTTTGATTGTATCCATAACGATGTCTCCAGAAAATCCATATTTGTCATTTGAATCGTTTTTGACATAATGACACTTTAGTGATGTTTAACCACACCCTTGAAATTTTTATTTATTCTTTATTAAAATTCGAGGAACGTAATTTATTATAGTTTTAAGAACAATATCCGAAATGTATAACCGACCTCAAAAAGTGTAAAAAGCGGAGAACTTCTTGATTCCCGTAAGTGTTTTATGTTTATTGACGTCACTCTGAAATAGCTTCGCTGCGGATTTTTAGGCGAGGGCCCCAGGAGTGGTAGAGTCTTTTGCTAAACTGTTGTTGTCTTTGGTGTCAGAAGTTGATTATTGTTTATAATAAGCGTTTATACTGGGTGTTTATTCATTTTTGGTTTGTGGTTTCTATTGTAATCACTCCCACCTAGCTCAAAATTTCCTGCGCAGTTAACCTGCGCCGATCGGAAATGTGAAAAGTCTGCCGTATTTTTGGGAACACAACATACGCGGTAAATGAGCAACTTCAGACAGAAACAAATCAAAGCATGTTGAGAACATTACGCTAGAAACAAGACAAATGATCAATAAAAATCCTCCATATCCAGGAAAGTCCATATCACTCAAATTACCTAAATCGCTCAAAAAATCTCCGTTGTCATCATTAAAATTCATTAGAAGCGTTAATAATTCTTCTTTCTTATGTTTTTCTGATGATAACATTAAAAAACTGAAAATGATGAACTCAAAATGACGGTCACAATAGGTCGGGTTCAGATTTTTTTAAGAGTGAAATGGACAGCTACAAAACATTTTCAGCACATGTTCGTTACCAATATCACCTTTGTGCCAAATTTCCCCTTTTGGATATTTACATGAAACTTGCTATATGAGAATTTCAGGATACGCTGGTACCGAGTTTGATGTTAAAGCTTAAAAATTCAAATTGATGGATTCCATATGGCACACATGACTACGAAGTTTTTGCAGATTTGCTTAAAACTTGGTACACTTGATATATGTCTATTACTCAATACATTGTTCACCTACTTTGAATGAAGTTTTCTTCAGTATTCCGCAGGTCACTACCTAATTAGTTAATTAGTTACATAGCTTAATCACTGTTGAGCTTTTATATAAACATAATAAGGATGTAACTCAAAGTAATAAATTGCAATATTTTCTTGATATAGGATTTATTTCAAGAAGCCTCTCTGTCGGAGTTGAAGCAGAAGAAAGCTGATTAAGTTCAAATCACCTTTATTTTTATGCGAATTTCTTAGCTAAAATGGCTAAGAAGGGGTTGAAAACCTACCGAATTGTACAAGTTTGTTACGTACATACTGGGGGAAAGTAATTGAGAACCCAGCCCCACAAAAAAAAATTGGTCTGTCCGGCGGACCAGACCAGACCAGTATATCCTAATGTATTTGGACCCGCTGAAACCGAATCCGAAACCAGAATTGTCAAATTGGCTCGTTTTCACACCTAACCCCAAATAAACACCCTCTCAAAATGGTCTGTCCGGCAGACCAGACTATTGTAGCCTTATGTATTTAGACCCGCTAAAACCGAATCCGAAGTCAGAATTTGGTGTGAAGAACGAGCCAATCTGACAATTCTGTCTTCGAATGACAATTCTGTCTTCGAATGACAATTCGAAGGTCAAAATACAGCAGGTCAAAATACATGAGGATACATCGGACTGCCGGACACACCATTTTTTTATCTTCGGTTTTTTTGGGGGGTTAAGGGTGAAAAACAAGGCCAATCTGATAATTCTGACTTCCGATTCGGTTTTGGTGGATCCAAATACATAAGGATACACTGGTATGGTCTGCCGGAGAGACCATTTTTTGGGGGGGGGTTTTCTTGGAATTGGGGGTGAAAAACGGACCAATCTGTCAATTATAACATCGAATTCGGATTCAGCAGATCAAAATACATAAGGATACATTGGTATAATCCGCCGGACAGACCACTTTTCTATTGTTTTGAGGGTGTTTTGTGAAGTTAGAGGTAAAAAAACGAGCCAATCTGGCAATTCTGACTTCGGATTTGGTTTCAGCATGTCCAAATACATAAGATGCACTGGTCTGGTCCGCTGAACACACCATTTTTTTGGAGGGGGGGGGGGGGGGGGGGGGTGTTTTTTGGTGTTAGAGGTGAAAACGATCATCGATCAATCTAATAATTTTGACTTCGGATTCAGTTTCAGCGGGTCCAAATACATTAATATACGCTGGTCTGGTCCGCTGGACAGACCACTTCTTTTTGTGAGGCTGTGGAATTTTTGAGAAAATAGTACTTAATAAACGCACCAAAAATAAATAAGTTTACCTCGATTCGATAAGGGGTTTTGGGGATATGGTTAAAAATATTTTTCCATGTATAACTAAGCAACTTTTCATATCACAGGTCTATATATAAAAAAAATTATGTTCCAAGGACCAAACCTAGCATGCCATAAGTATTTTTGTGTACTGAATCCGAATTTTAAATTCAAAAAGTTTTCTACCACGTAGATTTCGAGTAAATTCTATCATCAAAATACATTTTTTTGACAATTTTTGGCATTTACTCAAAATCTACGAGGTAGAAAATTTTTTAAATTGAAAATTCGGATTCAGCACACAAAAATACTTAAGGCATGATAGGTTTAGTCCTTGGGGCAGATTTTTTTTTGTAGACCTGTGTAAGTGAGTGGTCGAATTAAACCTTTTGGTATATATTTGCATATGTTCAGTTATCTTGACCACAAAAAAATATAAAAATAATTTTGTGCTCCTTGGATGATTCACTGTGTGACTGAGTGAAATTTTCCTTTTTTTGAAGCATAGCAGATTGTTCACGTTAAAGGTGCCTAATTAAGAGTGTCATCATTACTTTTTGTCGATATGAAGATATGATTTGGTTAGGACATTAAAATTGTTTAATATCTATTTTATAGTCAATAATTTTTGCAAAACTGTACTTCAAACTAAAAGTAAGGTTTTGTCGATGTTCATATCTTACTTATAATTATATCTACTATACGAGATCCATTACAAACTTATTCATGCCATATGTAGCGACTCGTTTACTTTAGTAATTCATGAATATCTGCTATACCATACATTATAATTTAGTCATGAAAATGAAGTGACATATTTGAGGGTCCAGCAATTTTCTCTACGCTTTCATTTGAATATCAGTTTAGTTTCAAACGGTCCTGGTTTCTAAACCGGTCATTAATTAATTTACATCAGGACGTGTATTTTAGAGTTATACAAAAAATTAGAAGGTAAAACGTTTTGAAATTAACAATAGGCGTTGTCAATATCTACAGCCAGAGCAATTACATAGCAAAATTATACGAGATTCTCGCCCTTTATCTTAATACGTGACTGGAATCGGGATTTCAAGTGGATAAATAAGAACATCCTCTTGATACAAGCCTCCTCCGCCAATACTAAAGAAACTTTTACTCGTGTTATTAATATAAACTAACTTCAGAAGTACATCCACTGTAATCTGGAGGAAAAATTATCAAGTTAGTGACGGCATTTTAACGGACCATTGCTGACCATTACTCATATATGGAGTAGGCTAGCTTGATTTTACTTTCACATCCAGTGGAAGTATAGAAACGACAAAAAAAATTTTGAAAACTCTTATTGTTCAAATAGGCTTAGAATGTCATGAAACGTCGAGATTTTAAATTTCTGTCTGTCTGGCGGTCTGTTTGTCGATCTGTCGGTCCGTCAGTCTGTCTGGAACCGTTTAAGATATTGACTAGAAATTTATTACACGTATGTACTGGAACTAGGTTATATTTTCATCTTATTCCGTCGAAGGGTTGGGGGTAAAATGGAGTAAATGGGGGGCAAATAGGTTAATCAAGCAGGTAAAAGTCCATAAAATTGGTATTTAGTGTATATAAGAGAAGCTAACGTTTCAAAAAATGTTTTGGCATTATCCATCCTCATTACCACCCCTACCCCATTATAAAAGGGGATGAAAAAAAAATGTGATTTAGTGTGTGTATAAGAACCAAAAGTCTCAAAATATTTTTTTACTTCATCCACTCCCACTACCCCCCCCCCCCCCCCCCCCCCCCTGTCACCACTCCACCGCATTACCGTGTGGGATATCGTTTTATCGATTTCTGGGGTAGACGATTTCAAATATTATATTATTAAAGTTCTATAAACAATTATTTCCACATATAAAATTTTTTTGTTATGAAAGATTGGATAGAAAGTCTGGATGTGGAAGTAGTGATTCCTTGGGCAGCGGTTTTGTTGTTATTTAATGTTTAATGGCAGGTTTATTAAGGGTGATTACATGCAAATTTGAACCTAAAACGTGGTAAATTAAGGACCTTATAAGTACTTTAAGAAGACCCTTTACAGAATATACTAAGAAATACGAGACGGGAATAAGACACGACACAGTTTTATACAAGGTGAACCAAAGTAAATGGGATTTGAGGTTATCTCTAAAACTATAACAGATAGACAAAAACCAATACAGTTGTCCTGAGCGAAATGAGTACTTGGTACTTAGTACTTGCAGACATTTTAGAACAGTACTTAGTACTTAGTACTTGTTAAACGAAATTACAGTACTTAAAGTACATTACAATTTACTTCAAGTATTTAAAGTACTTGATCACTACTTCAAGTACCTTAGTCACTGCAAGTAAGTTTACAATCGAGTTGAATTAGACAGACATAGTGTGAGGGTAATAAATATGTAGTCCTATATTAGGACATTATGTGTTAATATGTTCAGGTATTCTTTGGTACCGAAACTACAAGTTTGAGAAAGTGCCAACATTTTGAAAAGCACCACTTTTTGGCCAATAGTCCAATTTTTGGTAAAAAAATCTGGAAAATGGACAAGCAGAAAATTTTGGCTTATGGCTTTCCAGCAATGAGCATAGACAACGAAAATTTTTCGCTTGGTCAGAAAGAGTTATACTATTAATACGTTCCAATTTTGGCAATAATTGATGTCGCCGGTGCTGCCAATTGCACGGAGAAAAAATGTTGGCATATATCGAATGTTGTTCAACTAGCACCAAGCCCCAAAGTGTTATACCTACTCTGTTTCACAATTGAATATTTTCTAGGGCTACTAGCGCCAAAACGAGCAAGGGGGGGAGGTCTGACTCACATCAGATAAAATACTCAGAACAATATTTGCTAAAACATAACAGCAATGCCAACATGTTATATCCTAGGCCCCATATACCGAACTATCTTCTAGACTATATTATTCAAGAAATTTTGTCAAATCTGAAAAATTATTTAAAAATTTTTACTTTTAGTTATTTTAGAATACATTAATGAAATGGAATGTTATGTTTTTTAGGAGCAAAATTTTCTCATTTAGTAAATAAATAAAGCAACTGCAAAGAAACTGTGTCATTATTTAAATATAAAAAATATGTCAATGTATAGAAATATTTACGCATAAAGATTGGTTTAAATAAAAATAAAAAATGTTTAAAGTACTTGAAGTAGTTGAATGTACTTGTAAGTGTTTTACTTTTAAACAGTACTTGATACTTGATACAACAAGAAAATACTTGATGTATTTTAATCTACCTGTTAGAATTAAATGACTAATTGAAGTGGTACTAGTAGTACTTACACCCAAAATTGCAAGTACTACCTCGAAGTACTTGATACTTGAAGTATTCTGCTTTTTAAAAAGTAAATGATACTTGATGCAACATTTACTCCAATTTACCTCCAATCCTGCAATGGAATAAGATGAAAATAAATAATCTAGTTCCAGATCTCATTAAAATACATACAGAGCTGGGCAAAGTACTCATTTAAACTACTTTAAGTATCAAGTATCAACTAGTTAGGTTACTTGTTGCATCAAGTATCAATTACTTTTCAAAAAGCAGAATACTTCAAGTATCAAGTACTTCGAGGTAGTACTTGCAATTTTGGGTGTAAGTACTACTAGTACTACTTCAATTAGTCATTTAATTCTAACAGGTAGATTAAAATACTTCAAGTATTTTCTTGTTGTATCAAGTATCAAGTACTGTTTAAAAGTAAAACACTTACAAGTACATTCAACTACTTCAAGTACTTTAAACATTTTTTTATTTTTATCTAAACCAATCTTTATGTGTAAATATTTCTATACATTGACATATTTTTTATATTTAGGGTATATTTAAATAATGATACAGTTTTTTGCAGTTGCTTTATTTATTTACTAAATGAGAAAATTCTGCTCCTAAAAAACATAACATTCCATTTCATTAATGTATTCTTAAATAACTAAAAGTAAAAATTTTTATATAATTTTTCAGATTTGACAAAATTTCTTGAATAATATAGTCTAGGAGATAGTTCGGTATATGGGGCCTAGGATATAATATGTTGGCATTGCTGTTATCTTTTATCAAATATTTTTCTGAGTATTTTATCTTATGTGAGTCAGACCTCCCCCCTTGCTCGTTTTGGCGCCAGCAGCCCCAGAAAATATTCAATTGTGAAACAGAATAGGTATAACACTTTGGGGCTTGGTGCTAGTTGAACAGGGTATATTGCCTATCAACATTCGATATATGCCAACATTTTTTCTCCGTGCAATTGGCAGCACCGGCGACATCAATTATTGCCAAAATTGGAACGTAGTAATAGTATAACACTTTCTGACCAAGCGAAAAATTTTCGTTGCCAATGCTCATTGCTGGAAAACCATAAGCCAAAATTTTCTGCTTGTCCATTTTCCAGATTTTTTTACCAAAAATTGGACTATTGGCCAAAAAGCGGTGCTTTTCAAAATGTTGGCACTTTCTCAAACTTGTAATTTCGGTACCAAAGAATACCTGAATAACATATTAACACATAATGTCTCAATATAGGACTACATATTTATTACCCTCACACTATGTCTGTCTAATTCAACTCGATTGTAAACTTACTTGCAGTAACTAAGGTACTTGAAGTAGTGATCAAGTACTTTAAATACTTGAAGTAAATTGTAATGTACTTTAGGTACTGTAATTTCGTTTAACAAGTACTAAGTACTATTCTAAAATGTCTGCAAGTATCAAGTACCAAGTACTCATTTCTTCGGGTATTTGAAGTAAAATACTTCAAGTAATAAAAGTAATTGAAGTACAATTTATACTACTTTTATTTGAAGTAGTGCTCTGAATACATACTTGTACCAAATTTCAAGTCAATATCTTTAACGGTTCCATAGTAATCGTGCGCACAAAAACGTTACAGACAGACAAACGCAGACGGTACCGACAGACAGAAATTTTTTTTTGCTCAAACTAAAAATCTCGACGTTTCATGACATTCTAAGCCTATTTAAACAATAAAAAATGTTTGTCGTTACTATACTTCCATTGGATGTGGAAATAATTAAAGTTTGAAAAATGTTGGCGAAGACGCCGGGAAATCTAAATAAAAATTACAAGTGAAAAAAATAGTCGGTGAAATTGGCTAAAACATTTTTCACATAAAATATCTGTCTTCCTGATTAGAAAACTTTAATTGAAAAACTTTCGGAAATTGATCTTTTGACCTCTAATATCCCATCATTAAATTAAAAATTCGAGATGATACAGATTTTACAAGAATTTATAGCTGTATCTCGAAAACTAGACATAGGATCGAGTTGGGCCCATGAGAGCTTTTGATTAGAAAGCCGAAATCTACAACATATTAAAAAACCGCTGCCCAAAGAATCACTATTTCCACATCCAGATTTTTTATCTGGATCACAACGAAAAAATTTTGTATGTGGAAATAATTGTTTATGGAACTTTAATAATATAATATTTGAAATCCTCTACCCCAAAAACCCATATAACGATACCCCACTTCGGTAGCGGCGTGGGGGTGGTGATAGGGGGTGGTAGTGGGGGTGGATGAAGTAAAAAAACATTTTGAGGTTTCTGGTTCTTGTACACACCCTAAATCACAATTTTTTTTCATCCCCTTTAATAATGTGGTGGGGGTGGTAATGGGGGTGGCTAATGCCAAATTTATTTTTGAGACCTCAGCTTCTCTTGTAAATACTAAATACCAATTTTATGGACTCTTACCTGCTTGATTTAACGATTTTCCCCAATTTTCCCCAAATTTACCCCCCAACCCTTCGACGGAACAAGATGAGAATATAATCTAGTTCTAGATCTCGTTAAAGTACATGTGTCTACCAAATTTCTAGTCAATATCTCAAACGGTTCCAGAGTAAACGTGCGCACAAAAAAGTTACAGACAGACCGACAGACAGACATGCAGACAAACCGACAGACCGACAGACAGAATTTTTTTTTCGCTCAAACTTAAAATCTCGACGTTTCGTGACATTCTAAACCTATTTGAACAATAAAAATTTTAAAAAATTTTTTTGTCCTTACTATACTTCCACTGGACGTGGAAGTAAATTTAGCCAATTTGTTCGAAAGTAATTTTCCATATAGAATGTGCCAGGTCCCTTTGCTGTTGTGTTGAAAAATGTGTCAATGAAATTAAAAAGAATCTGGACGACTTTAGTCACATAAATGTGTTATTTTATTATACTCTTAAAAAAAATACTATTGTACTCTAATTATAATGAGTGGTTTTATTAAGGTCGCACTGTACACTAACCGTTTAATTATTATAAGCCTAAATGATATAAATTCCGCCACATAATTTATTCATGAAGCTTATAAAGTATTGTATAAATTAAACTTTATGGATTTTAATTCAAATCCACAATTACATTACAGCTACGCTTTAATTACACCTGGAAATATATTATAATTTATAATATGACTATTAAAAATGATCTATAAATTAGAAAGATGGTGTAATATATGTGGTTTTAACTAATTGTGTATTTACTTTTTTCTACGATTATTGAATAATTCATTAATTATTATTATCGATACATTTTTGAACAAATAATAGGGCTCGGCCGTGGGTAATGATTCATTCGTCAATGGGCTAGGACCATTCACAAGGTTCATTTTAATTACCAAACAGTTTTTGTGGAGTAATCACAAAAGATGATTTAAAGTTCAAAAACAATCGCGTCTGCCATAACCCAATTAAATTTGTCATAATAAGAATAAGTATGTCATCGATTTCGCCGAAAGTAAAAAAATGTCACTCTTCGTACACTCCTGTAGGTTCGAATTTTCGATTTCGCCGGTGCAATTCAAGATGTGCATCAAACTCAATTTTTCCTCTTTCCATAATTACATAGTATAGCCTTTCAATTCATATACCTATTAAAAAAGATCTGAACGTTTAATGATTTCGTGTTTTGCCTTTTTTGCAGATTGCGAAAACGGGCGCCTCAATACGGTTTTTGTCGAATAAATCGAAAAGTATCACTCTTAGCTAAGAAATTAAAAATTCCAAGGAAAAGTTCTTAAACCGAGGTAGCCCAGTCGATGAACAAAATTTTGCAAACTAAGTAAACTTTTTTTTAATGAGTTCGTGAAAGTGTATAGAACAATATTCTTAAAAGTTTACATTTCGCTCGGATGCAGAACATAAAAAAAAGTGAAAAAAATTTGAAATTAAATCAAGCTAGAAAAAAAATACAGATGGATAGATCACGTACTTATGAACAAAAAAATGTCCTAATAAAATTTATCGTTAAAGCCATGATTTTCCCGGAAAAAAATAGTCAAGTGTAACGTTATAACTCGGAGCGAGATCCATGCGTGCACGCACTTGAATACGCATGACTGTGATACCGACGCACTGAATTACATGTCACTAAATCATAATTTGTTCAATCTAAACGAGTGTTGGTTCATTTAAAAGATGGAAATTGTAGCTTTCTGATGCTTTTTTGTTTTAAACAATACAAGCAAAGGATGGATGGGAAAAATATACTTATAAATATTATCACGCCCGAACTCAATCAACGCAATAAACAATATAAAAGCTCTCCAAAAAAATGTTTTCTTCATTGGGAACTGTTGAAAAGTATGTACACTTCATGATCGAGGATTGAAAAAAAAGTACATCTCAAATCATTTTAATTTCCTTGCTTGATGATTTTTTTTGATAAATATATATAGTGTGTCTCACTTTTCATCACTACACCCCAATATCTCGGCCATTTGTTGATCGATTTAGATCAAATTAAAAATTAAATACGCCTACTATGATCAAAAGAAATTGGCAAAAATTAGGAATTTATATTAGCGATTGAGATAGAGTTTTGTTTCTACAGAATCTTGTTCGGCATGATCTAAAACCCCCGTATACCAAATTTCGTTAAAAAAATATTCATTTCTCTACAAAAAAATCATATCTAAGATTTCAATAATAATCACCCTACTATTCGAGTTATTTATTGTCGGATATTTACTTAACTTGGTAGTGGTGTAATAATGACGCTAATTAAGCATTAGGACACATTTTTTATCCAAAACACTATTATGAAATGAATATTTGAAAAATGGTGGCTATTTTTTAAAATACTTGGAACTCGGCATACCAATATCTTTGTTAACATGGTGTGCTTTGGAATGGATTTGACAATTCTTATTATTTCAATTTTATCAGCAATAATTAATTGTTGTGCAGCCATGTTTAAGTTTAATTTGACATTCGATGCAATTGTCAAATCTATTCCAAAGCACTCCATGTTAACAAAGATATTGGTATGCTGAGTTCTAAGTATTTTAAAAAATAGCTACAATTTTCCAAATATTCATTTCATACTAGTGTTTTGGATAAAAAATGTGTCCTAATGCTTAATTAGCGTCTTTATTACACGACTGCCAAGTTATGTAAATATCCGACAATAAATAACTCGAATAGTAGGGTGATTATTATTGAAACCTTAGATATGATTTTTTTTAAAGGAATGAATATTTTTTAACGAAATTTAGTATACAGGGGTTTTAAGTCATGCCGAACAAGATTCTGTAAAAACAAAAACCCTATCTCAATCGCTAATATAAATTCCCAATTTTTGCCAATTTCTTTTGATCATAGTAGGCGTATTTAATTTCGAAAAAAAAAAAAAATTAAATAACTTTTTAATCACAATCTGAAGCAAAAGAAGTATACCAAATTTGATCTAAATCGATCAACAAATGGCCGAGATATTGGGGTGTAGTGGTGAAAAGTGAGACCTCCGATTAAAGAACTTATATCTAGATACATAATGGCATGAATTTTATGATCCCGAAAGACTCCCATTCTAAGGCACTTCTTCCCATAAGTTGCTGATTGGCCCATCGGCGTATTCGCGGCCGCTCGTACACGATCGGCTTCAGTTCGATTATCATAACCTCAGTTGACAGTTCGGCCATTAATGTAAATAAATGTTTTTCGTGTTCTCCGACCAAAAACTGGTGAAAAAGTAATTTTATTTTAAGTTGTGATTTGCTTAATACCTAAATAATATTCTCTATTCATATTTACACAGTTTAGTGACAATATATTTTGTGCAAATAAATAGTGAAGTGCTGTGCCGTTTGCAGAAAGCAGTTTAGAAAAGAAGAAAATCGATCGTTCCATAGTCGCAACATGATGAAGTTCAGTTTACAGTTATAAAGTAAATAGCAATTAAATTTTAATATTCTTTCAATACATATTTATCTTACTGTTTTATCTTACTGTAATATCGTATGCCTACATCACGTTATATAAAGAGCCGGTAATGCAGGAATTGCAATAATTCATTTTAATGAAAATATTTACCATTCTACACATTTTCTACACACACAACGCCACTGTTGCCTATGGGATGTGCTGTTCATCTATCCATTTTAATGGACATATAATGTGACTATGCTAGGAGCAAACAAGGTATATAGTGAAAAGATAGCCTGTTATGTATCTAGATATAAGTTCTTTAATCGGAGAGTGAGACACACTGTATATTGGAGGCTGTAACTTTTCGAGAAATTGACCCATTGGAAAAATAAAATATCACTATTTCGGAAAAAATGTATATTTTTCGAATGTTCAAACACAAAATATTTTACTTGTGTGCATTTTTTCGAAAATATGATCAATCAGATCATGATAAGAAATTGCGATTTTCACTATTTTATCCTTATAACTATGAAAATCTCTTTGATTGTTTTGAATATAAATTCTGGAACCTTTCCAATACATTAACAAATGTATAAAATCCATTGGATATAGCTGAAATGTGGATAGGTGTACCTGTAATAAATACAATACAGTAAAGTAGAGGTGCAACGGATATCCGGTTACTATCCGGTATCCGGCCTATCCGGCCACTTTATTACTATTCGGCTGGGCACCGGATAGTTGCCTGATATCCTGCCAAAACCGGATAGTTAAAAAAAAAGTGGTATAAAAAGTGAATTGGAGTTAGTATACCACCATGCGTAAGGGTCACTATTACTTTGAATCCATGCACCTTTTAAATAATGGTCAATCTCCATGGCCATTGAACTTTTCTCCGAAACGTTCTCATTGAGGATGGGATTTTGCAAAGTGAGAGGGAAATGTGCGTTTAATTTCGATTTATTATAAATATTTAAAAAAACAAACATAGTATAATTTTTAAAACTATTTTAGATAATTGCTATTGTTCTAACGAATAAAACTATTTTTTTTTTATTGTAAATTTCTGTTGTATTTGAGTATTGCAGTTTGTCAATAAAAATAGTTCCTAATTTCATTATTAGAGCATGGCATTTGACTATATACAAAATTTTTGATAAAAACTATAGATAGTTGTATTCCTTAGAGCCAGGCCCCCCGTATGGGGGGTCTATTGGGTACTGAGTTTGGGGGCCCGGGCTTTCGAGGGGCCCGTAGCGGAGGCCCGATAGAGATTTTGGCATTTTTTTTTTAATTTCTACCCCCCCTCCCTCCCCGCTCATCAATTAGTTATTAATCGCGGAGGCCCGCCAGAGATTTTGGCAATTTTTTTTTTAAATTTCTCCTCTCCGCTCATCAATTATTAAGCGCGAGCGCCCATTGGCTTTCGAGGGGCCCGCCAGATATTTTGGCAATTTTTTTTTTTTCAAATTTCGTCCCCCCCGCACATTAATTATTAAGCTCGGGAGCCCGTAGCGAGGACCCGCCAGAGATTTTGACAAAGAAAAATTTCCCCGCTCATCAATTATAAGGCGCGGGGGCCCGCCAATAATTTGGTACCGGCGCCCATGGTTTGATGCGGGGGGCCTGCTTAGAGCAATCGGAAGTATCTGAAACTATTTTAGAAGTTATACCATTTATGATTTTTTTAAATATTTATAATAATTTGAAAATAAACTCATATTTCCCTCTCATTCTGCAAAATCCTATATTTAACGCTACTATTTTCTCTACTCACTTCATCAAAACAGTTCCAAAAAGCGTTGTAAATATCAGCAGTAACATCATCTTGTGTGTTTCTCTTACACTGTTTACTGGAAGGAGAAGAACCACTTTCACTATCACTGGTTGAATACGAATCATCACAACTATTTTTTAAAGCCTCCAGCAGAATATTTTGGCGGAATTTTTCAACCTGATTTTTATCAAGAAAACTTGCGAGTTGCTAGTAAAATTTTTTGTCGTCAAGGTTGTCAAAATGTGTTTTCAATCCAACTTTCAATGTAAGCCGGATAGTTGGCCGGATATCTGGTATCCGGTACGAGAACTTCGCCGGATATCCGATATTCGGTATCCGGCCAAAACACTATCCGTTGAATCCCTACAGTAAAGGCCCGCAAAAATTCATGCGAGCGATTCAGCGGCTATGTGTGGTGTCTGTGTATGCATTGATAATTATATATTTTCCCTCCTAACTCATCATTTATCCACCTATTCACTAAGAAAAATGTTTAAAACGTGTAATCAGAAAGAGAAAAAGGCTTTATTTTACTCCATAGAACAGCTAAGAATTTTTAGAAGTCCATAGTATCCATTTAACCGTGCGCTGGCCGCGCAGAATGACAAAGTTACTTCACTATTTTTTTCCAGGAATACCGTGGCTTTAGCGATAAATTTTATTAGGATATTTTTTGTTCAGAAACACGTGGTCTATCCATCTGTATTTTTTATTTTTCCTACCCTGACTTTGAAAAAATGGATAAAAAATTTTTTTTTCACTTTTTTTTTATGTTCTGCATCCGAGCGAAATGTAAACTTTTCAGGATATTATTCTATACACTTTCACGAACTCATTAAATGTTCTCTGCCGTCTGGGCTAAGGAATAATTTGCTGTTTTTAAAATCTCCGTAAAGAGTGACCCCAAAAATCGCCTATTTTCTCGCCCACGAATTTTGTTTCAAACTAAGTGCTAAATTATTATTAATGATGAGATCATCCTGAATAAAAAATTTCAAGATGAACATATCTTTTTGAGATATGAGGGATTAAAGTTGTGATAAGCGATCTCGCTGTGAGAATATTACATTAAAGTAAATTCTGTCAAGGATGATAAAGGGCGCTCTATATAAAATGAATGTCCTAATGGCCTGTTTTCAAACTTCAAGTGAATTTTATAAGAGGGTGGGGGCGCGAGGGGGCGCGTGGGGGTGAATATCAGAGACATGGCAATCGCTGTATCACATTAGTGAAAATCCTGTAGCAAGGGTTTTCAAGAGTGCTCTTTAGGAATGTCATGGCCTTGTGATTCTTTCTTATCGCTCTAGATGGTGGAAATCTGAGCAATTTTACAATGGTTACATTCTATCAAAAAAAATTCTGACATAAAGGTCCCGAACACCATAGTCTAGAGGTCCGTTTTTAACCCTCAAGTGGATTTTATGAGGGGGTAAGGGATGAGTATTGGGGCAATCTCATAATAGCTGCATTACAGAAAAAAAAATTACTGATGTAGCGGTTTCCATGAGTGCTTTTCTCTTATGTCAAGGCCTCTTGATTCCGTTTCATCTCCCAAATGATCCCGGGGGGTCAGGGGGTGAAGATCCACCAATAAGTTTTCGTCCCATTCTCTTACCCCATCGTAGGTGTGCCATGAAATAGTTACAAAAATTCTAGTTATCGTCCCACATTCATACCTACTGCAATCAAAATTCGATATCTGGTACATTCACTACTTTCCCCTGACTCAAATTCATAATTCAAGATAAGAGGTAGTTTCTTACCGAGTAATGGATTGTTTTCGTGTACTAGGTCGTAACAAATTTATGGTTAATAAAGCTTAGAGGGTTCAAGCTTTTTCACCAGTTATTGGAGCTTTTCTGCAGTTTGATATTATATTGGGGTAGTTTTCACCCCCTTAAGGTCGTGTCTCGATTTATTTGTGTGAGCCCCAGTCAACACCTTCGTTCATGTATTTAGCCAATAGACTTATATTATATTTCTGTACATAGAAGCTGTGTAACTCAATAGCATATTTTTTTCCTATTTTCACCCTTATAGAGGGGATGTTTTTGGCTCTTCTTAATTAAACAATGGATATACGGATTTTGCGATTCTAGATTTGAATTTTGCGTCAAAAAATTCTAAGAATATCTTTATAGCACTGCCATAGTCGATGAGTATTCATTTTTTGTGAGGCTGTGTATTTTTTGATATGCTCCTATATTGCATCACGCATATCACAATTTCAATTCGTCATATCTTAAAAACCAAATATATGCTCATCTTGAAATTTTGTATTCAGGATGTTTTCATTATTAACAATAATTTAGCACTTAGTTTAAAACAAAATTTAAGGGCGAGAAAATGGGCAATTTTTTACCTATTTTTGGGGTCAGTCTTTTTGTTTTTTCGGAGATATGGAGGTTTAAAATGAGTTTTTAAGTCAAAATACTATTTTAACAGTGAAATGTTTCAACTTTAGCACTTGCGCTAAAAATATTAAGAAACCAAACTAAAAATTATCGATTAAGCTAAAAGTCTTTTTAAATTTCTTCTCCTGCTTCAAAAATAAAAAAGTATGTATGTCTTCGCATTTTTCTCTCAAATTTACCTTAAATTGCAACTTCCTGTTGAGTAGCCGTAGTATTCTATTCGCGTGTAATAGCTGTTACTCACTCGGATGAATTACGACACTCGCATTCGGCTCGTGCCGTAAACGTCATTCTCTTGAGTAATAGCCATCATTATACGTTCGTTGAATATATATTATTATTGTGTTCTATTTACGATTATGTTAGATTATTTAACTTATAGCCAATGAAACCCCACTTTTTAGGCTACTATTAAAATTTACACTTTAATTACTCGAAAAACGTAAGATTTCATGTTACATTGATAAATAAAAAAATTGCTAATCGAAATATACTACTATAAATAGCTCAAAATTGTACATAATGATTCAAAAAAAAATTTTCGGATTCGAGTTTTTTTCGTTTATTTGCATTTTCTGAGAACATTTACCATAGTAATGTATATTTTTTTATACCATCAGAAAGTAGAAATTTCGGCGAACAAAAAGCCCACCGACTTTTTTAAAAAAGCAGATATTTTGACGTGAGAATTTTCGATTGAAAATTAGGGTGCTTTTTCGATATTAAGTCAAAATAAGGTGAAAAAATGAATATTTTAAATCAAAAAAATTACTGTGTGTTTGGGACATAAAAAGGTAAGTTTTCACCAAATTTCGTGACAAAATAAATTTTTTTGCAAAAGATAAAAATAAAAAATCAAAAACTTGGTTATTTGAATTTTTCACATAAATTTTGAGGTTATGTGAAAAAAGTGTAAAAACAAAAGTTGTAGATATTTGTATTACCTACAACTTTTTTTCATAGGACTTGTAGTTTTGCCGGAAATCGAGATAAACCGTTTTTTACCCTTAAAAACTCACCCCCTTCCCGACCTCAGATCGCCCGTAAATTATTTTTCCTTTCATTTTTGTTATATTCTCTACCTTTTCCAATGGGTTTCATCCTACTATAATTTTTTTTCACTTTTTACCATTTTCAAAATTATCGACCCTAGTCTATATACTAAAGGAATAAACTGAAAAGACGTCCTACGGTAACAAAGACATACACACTTCCATCGATTCACCTAATCATTGAATTTGTTTGATTGTTTGTAGGGCTTCTGTGGGTTGAGTCTAAAAATCGTACTGGACCAGAAGTAGAATATGTTATATCTATCATACTTACTGACAAGCAGATCAATCATCATTTACTCTACCCTATTGTCCTACGTGATTGTTACACCCTGTAGATATCCCAAGAATAACAGGCGATCTAATGAAGAGAGGGATGAAAACCTGACGGAAAAAAGAAAATAGAAAATAGGAACATATTAATTAGCCCAGGAATTTTAGTTTTTGACCCGGAATTGATTATTGTAAAGCTGAAAATTTGCAGAATTGTAGTTTTGGTCTAGCATAACACGTACCAAAAAGTTCCTTACTCCCCCCCCGTCGGCTTCCCCCAACCAGGGCCTAAGTCGCAGAAATTGCAGAGCTGGCTATAATGTGTAGCAGAAAGGTTATTACTGGTCCAATTTGGGTCGAAATGATCATAAAGGCTTCAGAGAAGCATATCCGTTCGTATTTCAGATGTTACAGGCATATTTTGTTCATAATTTTCCGTTCTAGTGCTGTCAAAATTTCAAAAATTGAAAAAAATCCGAAATGGCGCCATT
Organism: Rutpela maculata; assembly: GCA_936432065.2. Lineage (NCBI taxonomy): Eukaryota > Metazoa > Arthropoda > Insecta > Coleoptera > Cerambycidae > Rutpela > Rutpela maculata. Next base: position 166,666,348 of record OW386287.2, on the reverse strand, counting down.
GCGGATAAATGAAGACTCGGAAGGGTAAACGTACCGGAATAAACATTTCTCTTCATACTTTCCATTGGTATGTCTACTTTCTCTGTAGCGTCATCCGTTACGGAGCTACATCAATCCGAGTGTCGCCGTGCGACGCGGCGGCCGGGCCCATCATGCGCCCGGTGGAACTACCTTGACTACGCTGATGAGACTTGTTGCGAAGTCTATATTATATATTAACCCCTACGCCACTATTAAAGTGGGCGAAAAAAATAAAATTGTGATTTAGTGTGTGTACAAGAACCAAAAGCCTCAAAAACTATTTTACTTCATCCACCCCTACTACCAACCGCTTTGCACCACCCCCACCCCTACTATCGATGTGGCATATCGTTTTATGTGTTTTTGGGTAGGTAATTTCAAATATTATATTATTAAAGTTCCATAAACAATTATTTACATATACAAAATTTTTTTCATTGTGAGAGACTTGGATAGAAAATCTGGATATGGAAGTATTTTAGGGTAGGACTAATAGGATAGGAGATTATTATGAAAAACCTATTTTGATGTCATTTTTTTCAAAATGGCCGTGGCGGCAACGATATTTTTGTGGAAAACGTTAATTGATTGCGGCAACCTTCCCTAGGTTATACAAACAATTTTTAATTAACTACTGTTTAGGGTAATCACCCTGTGTATTGTTACTAAAAGTATAGCAGGTTTTTTAAATTGTGTTAGCTACATACGTGCCTAATTTTACTATCTTACGGCACATTTTTTCATTACTTATTTTTTTTTAAATTATTACTTAAAAGGACAAGGGTAGATAAGCTATATAATTTTCGCCCACTAATTTCATAAAAAACAAAAGTTCTCCTTAAAGTCATTAAGCGTTATTTATTTATAGTTGAACATATGATCTTTATGTTTCTATACATTTGAAAAACAACAGTAGGTCATAGTAATATCATTTCAAAGTGGGCATGTTTGCAGTTTTTTAGTAATTTTTGACCTTTTTCCGAACTGTTAATGTATATTTCAGTTAGATGCGCTCGATGAAACAACATAAACTCTACCTCATTTCATTGTTGAGCATTTAAGCTTTTAAATAATGGTTAATTTATATTGTTTCATCGAGCGCTTCAATGTATAAAAAACAAAATCGTTTCCGCGGGAGTCGTAGTAGTGTCGACGTTGCGTGCGAATTTAAACGTGTCAGCGCTCAAAACCACATATTGTGGTATGTATTGAATAAGAATATGTTTATCCACGACCATCGTATAATCATTGCATACTACATTTAACAATTGTCAAATAATGATAGTCATTATTCCAACCAAACGTATAATGAACATAATCTGATTCTAACACATATTTAACCAACCAGAAACTAGTTGTTTTCATTCTAACGCACCTTTGACCAATCAGGAACTAGCAATTTTCATAAGGAAACGGCGAATCCATTTTTCCATGTTTTCGTGCATATTTTCGTGTTTGACGTTTAACACGTCAACGTTTTACTGTAAATGAACTTTATTTTTTCAGTTGTAAATGATGAAAAGAGTTAAAATATGCGATAGTCGTGGATAAATTATAGTATTCAGTTCACGTATAATGGCTATTACACACTCGGATGCTTTACGACACGCCTTCGTCTCGTGCCGCAAACATCACCCCCGCGAGTAATAGCCATCATTATACGCTCACTGAATAATCTACTATTCCAAAGAACTGTTTTTTATTACTCGTCAAGACATATACTACTCGGAAAATATAATGACATACAACATGACCGATGGGCGGAAAAAGGCCCTTATTTACCGTTGTCCTTTGTCCCATTTCTTCCTTAGCAATAGCGCCAACTACTTACCAAATATTACTGTCCTCCATCACATACTTTTGTAGATGGAGCGAGACAGACAGACAGACACTAGATCGACAGCCAGACAGATAGACCGACATACTGACGGAAATGAAAGGCCTTAACTTTCGTAATCTACGTAGTCTGAAACGTGAAAACCCGAGGAAATCTATTAAAGTGATTTTATACAGATTACAATACTTCCCTTCGATAAGCAAGGGAAGTAAAAACACTTATAAACATTTTGACCCAAAATTATAATAAATTGTAGGATATATAAAACCTGACTATTTACACGTCTCTGACGATCACCGTGTATAACGGATATGGCCCAATTTCAGTACTCTGACATCTTCAAATTTTGAATAAAAATTTTAAGTCTAATACCTAGAAGTTATAGCGTTTAATAAGTATTCGCAGTCAGCAACGCTCGATTGAAACTTTCATTAGTTTCATTATAGTCTTATTTAAAATACAATACATCAGTAACGTTTTATACTAAAATTAGAATCTGAGAGACGTTAGAATCTGAAAGACACATAGTGGAGCGGATTTTGAAATGAAACCAACTTTTTAAATTTTTTTTTTTTTTTTTTGACAACTCTGTTACACGCGTTCTCTTTTATCATGTTATCAAGTTAGTTCAGCTTAATCACACGGGGTGGGGCAGGAATTCGCATTTAAAATTCGCAAAAACACGTTTTATCACGATAACTTTATTATTGACTTAACGAAAAAAAAAAAAAAGTTAAATTAAAAATTGAAAACCTCACGGAAGCGCATAATCTGGTAAATTTTTTCAAATCGGATGGTAACTTTTAGTGATTTTTTTTAAATACGCTTTTTTTTTGCCGCAACACATATATAAAAAAGTAATTCCTTAATTTTTTCACGAAAAAAGGGAGTTAGTGGGCTGATACTTTTTTGAGATAGGTGAAATAGATAAGATAATTGATGAAGCCGGAGGATGAGGGTGGTGGGCCAATTAGAGGAGGGGGAGGAGGTAGGGAAAGGAAAATTATTCAACCTTCTCGAACTTTTTTCCCCGTCGTGCGATTTTGAAAAACCAAAATAGAATTTTTTTCAAATAAACTAATTTGTGGGAGAGGAAAATGTTTTTGCATTTTTTTTTCAAATGCGTTTTTTTTTCGTAGGAAAGGGTTCAGAGGAAAAATTTTTTTAAAGGTAGTGAGAATTTCTTTTATCTTTATTTAAAAAAAAATTATCAAAATCCAAGCAATAGGAAGGGATGAGGGGGCATAATGCGTTTGCGGGAATAAAGGGTTAAGGAAAAGGGCTTGGGAATTCGGACCTTGATATTCGGCAATATAAATCTTTTTTCCATCTTAATATTTTTTACCTTTATCAAATATTAAACTTATTATAAATAATTATTTAACGCCATCACGAGTTTTCGCGGCCTATTTCTCTAATTTTAGGTGTCTATTGGATATATAAAAAAATTATTTTTCCGTTTAACTCGCTCTAACTCAATTTTTACCTTGTTATCACTATACCGGGTGATTCAGTTTGGTATCTTTTTTATTTCAACAGAAAACTGCAATAAACCATATATATTTGTAAATCGTTTGTCAAGCTCTATCGAATGACGTCCTTAAATCATCTCTTTGATCACATGCCAAAATAACGATAGTCAACTTTTTTTTTTCAAATGGTATGCTATACAATTTTTTGCCGATTGTTGTAGAGCTTCTCTTTCTGCATTCAACCATGTGAAAAAAGTATACACTTCCATAAGCAAAATTTCGAGAAAATTAATAAAATACGAAAAAACTTCATTTAAAGGTTTTGTTTCTGATTCAACATAGTTAGCCATGGAAACAACTGAATTTTGACATTGTCAAATTGAAAATACTATTATTTGTGACTGTGTTATTCGTTTTTGTTTTGTTATACTTCTAAATAGATTTACTCAATGGTATCTTACACTAATGAAGACAAATTGGACATGGTATTAATTTACGGAGAGTGCGGAAAAAACAGTAAAGCAGCCAAACGTTTATATCAAGATCGCTTTCGAAATAGGCCGGTACCATCAGACAAAATGTTTGCAAAATTGGCAAGAAATATGACCGAAAGTGGAAGTTTTGAGAAAAAAAAAACATTTTTAAACACCGTTAGATTTCTTTCTTTGGTTCTATCTAAAAGAAAAAGATTACTTTATACCTCTAAATGACGTCGAAGATCTTAAAACTAGAATACTAATTGAATGCCGGAGATTAAATAACATAAGGAAAATTTCGAGAAAATTAATAAAATATGATAAAACGTCATTCGAAGGTTTTTTTCTGAATCAGCATAGTTAGTCAAGGAAGCAATTGAATTTTGACATTGTAAGTAATGTAACTAGTACCAACTAGGCAAATCAGATTCGAAAGAGAGAGATTTTATCGAGGATGTGTACGGCACTGATGAGGCGTAAAAATTTCGAAACAAAGTTTAATGTTTTGACCAAAGTTCTGTTTTTAAATAATTACGTAATTCATTTTTATATAAATAAGCATTTAATGTCGTATCTTTAGCTATTTATGATAATAACACTCAACAATAATATTAAAATAACAACTAATAATAAATAACAACTACCAATAAAAAACTACCAATACTTGAAAACTGACTAACAATTAAGAAAATAAAAACATTATTTATTGCCTCATATGTTCGAAGAGTCCTCCGTTCGCTTCAAAACATAATTTTCCTCTGTTTATCACGCCTTGGATACATACATGTTGAAGAATTACAACATTTAATGTGCGGCATTCAATTCGTAGTCTATTTTTAAGATCTTCGACATCATTTAGAGGTGTAAAGTACACTCTTTCTTTCAGATATGGCCAAAGGAAAAATCTAACGGTGTGAGATCCGGTGATCTGGCAGGCCATTTAACTCCCTCACTACGATTTCCGTTCCATCTACCTGGATAAGCTGCGTTTAAGTACTTCGTTACAATTATAGCATTATGTGGCGGTGCCCCATCTTGTTGTAATATTCTTGTTATGCCTAATATGTAATGGAAGGTCTTCTATGAAACTTAACAACTCTTCTCTTAAAAACAGTAAATATCTTCCTCCAGTAAGCGTGCCTTCGTAAAACTTTGGTCCTATAATTTGTCCGTTGAGAATTCCACACCATACATTAATTCTCCAGATATTTTGGAAATTAGTTTCCCGAAGCCAGTGAGGATTATCCTGCGACCAATAATGGCAGTTATGTATATTGAGTATTCCATTATTATGGAAACGGGATTCATCTGACCACATGATGCGATCTAATATAGTAATTTCTTGAGCAACTGCCAGCCATGCTACAAAATTTAGACGTCTCTCGTAATCTCCAGGAAGCAAGCTGATGTAAATGTATTTTATATGGTCGCAGTTTATTGTCTCTCAGAATTCTTTGAATTGAAGAATATGAAATATCAGTTTCTGTCGCTAACTGATGAATAGAAATGTACGAAAACACGGGCTAAAACTGCAACTGTATATTCCTCATCTCGTGCGATTCTTGGTTTAAAAACGTTTCTTTTTTTCTCAAAACTTCCACTTTCGCTCATATTTCTTGCCAATTTTGCAAACTTTTGTCTGATGGTACCGGCCTATTTCGAAAGCGATCTTGATATAAACGTTTGGCTGCTTTACTGTTTTTTCCGCACTCTCCATAAATTAATATCATGTCCAATTTTTCTTCATTAGTGTAAGATACCATTGTGTAAATCTTTTTAGAAGTATAACATAAAACAAACGAATAACACAGTCACAAATAACAGTATTTTCAATCTGACAATGTCAAAATTCAATTGTTTCCATGGCTAACTATGTTGATTCAGAAATAAAACCTTTAAATGAAGTTTTTTCGTATTTTATTAATTTTCGCGAAATTTTCCTTATGGAAGTGTATACTTTTTCCACATGGCTGAATGCAGAAAGAGAAGCTCTACAACAATCGGCAAAAAAATGTATAGCATACTATTTGAAAAAAAAAGTTGACTATCGTTATTTTGGCATATGTAAACAAAGAGATGATTTAAGGACGTCATTCGATAGAGCTTGATAAACGATTTGCAAATGTATATGGTTTATTGTAGTTTTCTGTTGAAATAAAAAAGATACAGGGGCGCGAATACCAAACTGAATCACCCGGTATATTTGTTAGTAAAATGTGTTAATATGTAAGGTCAAATTTTAATAAGTATATAAGTCATTACTTTTTTTTCTAAGGCTATGTCGAAAAGGACAAGATAAGGGCCTTTTTTTCCGCCCATCGGCCATGTTGTATATCATTATATTTTCCGAGTAGTATATGTCTTGACAAGTAATAAAAAACTGTTCTTTGGAATAGTAGATTATTCAGTGAGCGTATAATGATGGCTATTACTCGCGAGGGTGATGTTTACGGCACGAGACGAAGGCGTGTCGTAAATCATTCGAGTGTGTAATAGTCATTATACGCGAGCTGAATACTATAATTTATCCATGACTATCGCATATTTTAGCTATTTTAATCGTTTAAAAGCGAAAAAATAAAGTTCATTTACATTAAAACGTTGACGTGTTAAACGTCAAATACGAAAAAACTCATGAAAACATGGAAAAATGGATTCGCCGTTTCCTTATGAAAATTGCTAGTTCCTGATTGGTCAAAGGTGCTAAATGTAGAATGCAATGATTATACGATGGTCGTGGATAAACATATTCTTATTCAATACATACCCCAATATGTGGTTTTGAGCGCTGACACGTTTAAATTCGCACGCAACGTCGACACTACTACGACTCCCGCGGAAACGATTTTGCTTTTTATACATTGAAGCGCTTGATAAAACAATATAAATTGACCATTATTTAAAAGATTAAATGCTCAACAATGAAATGAGGTATAGTTTATTTTGTTTCATCGAGCGCATTTACCTGAAATATACATTAAAAATTCAGAAAAAGGTCAAAAATTACTAAAAAAACTGCAAACATGCCTACTTTCAAATGCTATTACTACGACCCACTGTTGTTTTTCGAATGTAAAACGTATAGAAACATAAAGTTCATATGTTCAACTATAAATAAATAAAGCTTAATGATTTTAAGGAGAACTTTTCTTTTTTATGAAATTAGTGGGCGAAACTTATATAGCTTATCTACCCTTGTCTTTTGCATTCTCAAATGTAACATGCGGTCAACTTTTTTATCTTTCGAAATAGATACCAAGCATATCGAGGGCATATGAAGATAAAAGATTGGCGTAACTTTCTTATTTGAAACCTTTTTTCTAGCATTAGCAGTTTTCGAGAAAATTGCAAATCAGTGATTGCTGGCCCGGTATTGCAATTAATTGCTATTACTTCCACGTTCTTTATGATCTCTTTATCTTTAAATAAGTTTTGCGTATATTCCCTCTTCAATCTCTAAAAATGTCACTCCTTCACGGTTAGTAAATTAATAACTTAGAAAACTAGAGTAAAAATCATGCTCTTCGCTGATTTGTTTAACTTTTTATGTAATTGTTGCACATTCTTTAAAATATTCTTCTCAGTTTTTTGGAAATATTAATTTTAAAACATTATATATAACAATTTTTTAAATTTTAAATGATTAATAACTTTTTATTTACCGATCGATTTTGTTAAAAAACAAATTATGTTTGTTTTACGCATTTTTAATATTATAACGCCAACTTAGTTGTTAAACCACTCGTACGAATCTAAAGTTTGTGCAATGTGTACACTTTAGTAATAGCGCAACATATTTATAAACTGCCGTTTCGGCAGTATAATATTTGATAAAATATTAAGATGGAAAACAGATTTATATTGCCGAATATCAAGGTCCGAAGTCCCTATTCCTTTTCCTTAACCCTTTATTCTCTCAAACGCATTAGCTCTCTCCCTCCCTACTTATTGCTTGGATTGCGATATTTTTTTTAATGAAGATAAAAAGATCCTTACTTACCTGTAAAAAAGTTTCTTCTCTGAACCCTTTCCTACGGAACAAAAACGCGTTTGTAAAAAAATGCAAACAGTTTTTCCCCTCCCACAAATTGGTTTATTTGAAAAAAAATTTAAAAATGTATCAGTCAAATACTAGAACAAATTCCATTTTGGTTTTTCAAAATTGCGCGACAGAGAAAAAAGTTTGAGGGGGTTGAATAATTTTCCTATCCTTACCTCCGCCCCCTCTCCTAATTGGCCGACCACCCCCATTATCGGGATTAATCAATTCTTATATATTTCACCTACTTCAAAAAAATCTCAGCCCCCTAACTCCTTTTTTTCGTGAAAAAAAAAAATAAGGAATTACTTTTTTTGTATATGTTGCGGCAAAAAAGCGCGTATTAAAAAAAAATCACGAAAAGTTACCGTCCGATTTGAATTTTTTTTGATCAGATTATGTGCTTCCTCGAGGTCTTCAATTTTTAATTTAACTTTTTTTTTTGTGAAGTCAATAATAACAAAGTTATAGTGAAAAAGCGTGTTTTTGCGAATTTTAAGTGCGAATTCCTGCTCCACCCCGTGTGATTAAGCTGAACAAACTTGATAACATGATAAACGAGAACGCGTGTAACCGAATTATCAAAAATTTTTTTTTAAAAAAGTTGGTTTTAAAACTCCTCTTATTCTCGCTAGATCCGCTCCAGTAACATTGTACATTGCATTTTCAATATATCGTGCACCTTCGTATTTTCGAGTGATTAATCAATAACTTTAATGACGTTTCCTAAATTTGAAATAAAAATGTAGGTCTAATACCTACATAATAATAGGTTTCCTCATTCGGCAAAATTTTCATTCGTTTCTTAATAGTTTTATTAAAAATACTTCAATAATATTTAAATGATAAATGGATACGTAAAGTTAGTTCGAACACGCTGTATATAGTACTTTCGATATTTGTATATGTTCTCATTTAATATAATTAATCAAAAAACAACACACACAAAACACACTTTATATAAGACATGACAGTTTACACGCCTCTGATGTTCGCCCTGTTTGACGAATATGGCGCAATTTCAATAGAGAATAATCTATCGTGCTATTTTACATTCGTGGAAAATTTAATACAAACATTTTAAGTCTTAAAGAAGTTACTGTGTTTACAAGCAATGGTTTATGCACACATACATACATACACTCAAAGAAAATGAGAGGTAAATTCAACCAAAAAGAGCATATGAAATCGCGCCTATCTAGTTTCATAGTTAAATCAATCAGAAAAGAATAGTCGTACAACTTTATTTGTTTTCGTAAACAAATAGTAGTTTAATAATCATATCTTCTTGTAATAAATTAAATAGTACAATGACATTTTTTTATGTTCACTAACCATTTTCAATTTGGTCTACAATTAAATAGTACAACGACTTTGTTTTTTGTTCACCAACTAATTTTTAGGTTGATCCACACTTTATTGTATGATGAAGTTTTTTTTGGTTAGCCAAAATCTCAGTATTGGGACATCAGACCACCCAAACCAAAGATTAGAGATCGTTTATGAGATTCATCCAAATATATCGATGATCCCTGAGAGAATTTGAACATTGCAATCATGTTATTAATTTTCTATAAATTCATAAGAGAATAAGATAATGCATGATTGATTATTGTCAGTGATTTGTATGTGGCATCAACTGGGAATAATTTCTGTAATAGACTACGTGATAAGCAAGCAAATTTTATGGTAATTCTTTTAGAACTTCTAGTACAAGTACAATAATACAGCGAACTAATACTGGGTTAGAATTACAATTCGATAATAGTTAAAAATAAAATATACTATTATCTAGTTTAATTTGACAGAATTCAACAAAATAATAATTAGACGAACAAAATAATAGTCTTATTCATCTATTTTTTAAGTTAATGTTTGTTTTGTTGTACGACAACTTTTTATAAATTAAAATAACAATTACCTCTTGTTTAAAAATACCATCAATATAGTTTGGTTTAACAAAATTAACGATATTGTTAGTTAACCATTTTTTTTTGTTGAATTTACCTATACTATTTCTTTGAGTGTACATACACATAGATATTTTTATTCGATATTTTAGTAAAGCCTGTCATGAAACGGATTTCTGTAAAATAATTTTTTTCTGCCATTATTATTTCTTTTCGGTTATAATATATCTATTTAAAAGAATCATATAGGTGTAATAAGGACGAAAAATGTACAATAAATAGGTTACTCGTGGTAACAGCTTAATCATTTAAATTTATTCAAATATTTTATTAAGAAAATTCGGTATTACACATTTTGCTTCAATTTTTCATCGTCCTGAGACAGTAATTATTATACGTTTAACTGTCCTGAAATGTTTTGCTAAACACGAATTAAACTACACCGGATATTTAGAGTCAAATTGATTGCATTAAGCGGAATAAAACGTATTTTATCCGCATTACGCATAAAACTAGAACAAAACAAAATACATTAAATTATTTGTTTCACTTGTCCACAATTAGAATTGTAGCAATGTTAAAACTTCGTACCGCTCTATAGGCCGCCCCTGAGTGCGCCGCCGCCGGCATCGCCTTGCGTCGCGTTATACCAGTCTACCGCGAGCTTTTCGCCATGTCGTCTCGTATCGAGAGCCTTTCGGCTAAATAAAACTTCATGTCGAGTCCTTCGCACGAGGCGCCTCTACCGGCGTCCATCGAACCCCCCAGCGCACCCCCCGATTATGAATCCCTCTTCACTGACCCCCTTCAACAAAATGGTGCTCGTGCCTCCAATTCTTTCGATAAAAATGAAGAAAGCGGTGCCTCGGACCAAAAGTACTCTGATGGTGGGGCAGACGAAAGTGTTGGTTTAAACGTTGAAAAAGCTCCTAAACACAAACGACCCATTTCCTATCCCTGCGGACCTGAAAGCAATATTGAACAGCCTATTAGAGTTGAGTTGATCGGTTTTAATCCGCAAAAAAGGAATTCCGACCCCCTTAAAGTTCCTCCTCCTAAAAATAAGACACAAGTTAAACCCTTTACCAAGGAATCCTTGGAAAAACTTGAAAAAAAGACGGTGCAACTTGTGCGAGAGTACGGTTTTCAACCTAGGAGGAAGTTGAGTGTGGAGGATGGTTCTAGGCTGCCTTCGAAATTCGAACCTTTCCCCTCAAGGCTCTATGGAAGGCCATTGGAAGAGATTGACAATTTTATCTACGATGAGGTGAGTCTTGGAACAAATTATATTAGGTTACCTTTATTACCCAACAATTAAAAAAATTCTACCAATCACACAGTCAATCTGTCTTCTGACTAATAAATAATTTCTTTTTTAAAAATAATGTTGGGGAGGTTACCACGATCATTAATTAAATTATTCCACAAAAATATCGTTGCCGCTACGACCGCCATGTTGAAAAAATGGCGGTCAAAACAGATTTTTTCCGATTATCTTCTTTTCTGTAAGTTCTATCCAAAAATTCGGTATTATCAATATTGTAGAGAAAATAAAAATCTACTGCTTTTATTAAAAGAATTTTTACGATTTGCATCCGCTAGAAAGGTGAAAGGTGCTTCACTGGAGATTTTTGCAATTATTAACTCTGTCCATGTTATTCCCACGTAGTAATTAGTTATTCTGAATATTTTATATTGAAAATGTTTTTAAAACTTTCGTTTAAACAATTTTCTTTCGCGGTCAATTGTTTAAAAATTACAGCAGCTCTGAGTTTGACAAAATTTCTAGAATTTCGCAAATATGTTTGCCCCGTTGATTTAACACTGATTATTAATTTATTTATTAATCAGTAATATTGACATTAAATAATGGTATTTTTTAAAACAATAAATCTTACAGTCCAATGCAATTAGGTTTATACTGCGGACCTAGCTATAATGAATGGATTTGAATGATTTTTTTTTGTTGGACTTCTAGTGCCATAAACTAAAAAGTTTATCCATAAAATTACCGCAATTTCGAAAATCCGTAAATTAAAAAAAATATTAAAATTTTTAGAAATCTCAACAAAAAATACAATTATCGGAAATTTTAAGAAAATAATGATTATTATGGTTTTCGAGGTTGTTTATAAAGGATTTCTAAAAAAAAATGCAACTTTAATCTGTAATTTTTAAAATCTATATTGTTGCATTACCAGCTTTTTATTTTTAAGGGTGGCAACCAACCTTAAAAACTGAAAAATTAATTACTTTTTTAATTTTAGGAATAAATTGACGAAAATCATATACTTATGATTTTGAGATCGCTGAATATTACTGTGAGGTCACAACTTATGAGACGAAAATATTAAAGGAAAAATATATACGGAAAAATTAATAATTCTTCTAATGCTACAAATAAATTCACGAAAATCCATATACTTACGATTTTTAGATCGCTGAATATGATTATGAAGTCTAAATTTGATGATTATGAAGTCTAAATTTAGAAAAAAAATGATGGATCGAAAATGGTCACAAAAGAGTATAGTACTTAATATGTCTAATGTTATTAAAACTACAGATTGTCACAAATAAATCAGATTAATACAATTAAGTAAACTAATTAAATAACATTTTTAATCTGCCCTCTAAACATGCTAAAGTGCAATGCAACCCTCTTTTTCAGCGTATTCTTCGAAAAATACTCGTTTCTCTACCTACTATAGACATTTAATATGCGCGTAAAAACTGAAAAGTTTCAACATTGTTTCCAACTGGAGCAGTTTGTCGTAGGAAAAAAACCCAAACTCTTCGTTTTTTTATAACCTTCATTTCATTCTTATATCATGTTTTATCAATCTTATAATTTTTAAAATATTTCAATTTTAAATACATAATTTTCTTACGTATGAGCTCAAGCGCCATCTTTAAACCTTTATATCTCTGGAACAGTTTGTCGTAGGAAAATGAAAAAAAAAAAATAAATTATTCGTTTTTTTTTATAAGCTTCATTTTTGTACTCTTACTCTTATTTTTTATAAAAAAATATTTTCTGACCAATTTCCAAAAACTCGATTTTTTCCAGAAAATTATGAAAATTTTAATTGTTGAAAATGGGTACAGAATGAAAAATAATTATTTTAACAATTCTAAAAAATTTGAGCACTTTAGTAATAATATGCATTTACAATGTCTAGAAGGATTTAAAAAAAAAATTGAGTTAATAAAAAATTAGAGCAATAAAACTAAAAAAAAAAAAAATGACGCCTAAATTAATGCGCTAGTTTTTTACTTCCACATCCAGTGGAAGTATAGTAACGACAAAAAAATTTTTATTGTTCAAATAGCCTTAGAATGTCATAAAATGTCGAGATTTGAAGTTTAAGCGAAAAAAAATTTCTGTCTGTCTGTCTGTCGGTCTGTAACTTTTTTTGTGCGCACGTTTACTCTGGAACCGTTTAAGATATTGACTTGAAATTTGGTACACATATGTACTGGAACTAGATTATATTTTCATCTTGTTCAGTCGAAGGGTTGGGTAGTAAATTGGGGTAAATTTGTAGTAAATAGGTAAATCAAGCAGGTAAGAGTCCATAAAATTGGCATTTAGTAATACAAGAGAAGCTAAGGTCTCAAAAAAATTTTTGGCATTAGCCACCCCCATCATCACCTCCACCTCATTATTAAAGGGGATGAAAAAAAAATGTGATTTAGTGTATGTACAAGAACCAAAAACCTCAAAATATTTTTTTACTTCATCAAACCATTCGGTTTTTTAAGTAAACATTTTTCGACTAATTGAAAAAAAAATCGTCTAGGAATACCGATTTTAGGGGGTGAAAATTGCAATTTTCAGTTCGCAGTATCTCGAAAAATATGCATTTTAGCAAAAAAGTGTATAAAACGTTTCTTTCTTATAATTTGATTCTCTATCAGATTATGTGTTTTTCCACAACCCCCTAAAGAGTGGTGGGAACCACCCTTAACTAAAAAGCACGAAAAATGACAACATAGATTCTTATGTACATACTTTATGAAGCATGTTGAAGACAAAAAATTTGAAATTTATCACATCGTTTTCGGGCTGGGATTTAAAAACTTCACTTACTCTACTATTCATTTATTTCGTTTTTTGGAGCTTCTGCCATCTTCAAATTCATTTTAAAAAGTTTCATTTTTTACAACTTCTTCATAAACAACTTTGAAAACTATAACAATCATTATTTTCTTAAAAGGAATATTAAAAAATTCCGATAATTGTATTTTTCGTTGAGATTAGTAAAGGATAAAGTAAAAAAATATTTTGAGGTTACTGGTTCTTGTACACACACTAAATCACATTTTTTTTTCATCCCCTTTAATAATGGGGTGGTAATGGAGGTGGCTAATGCCAAAATTAAGATCTTAGCTTCTCTTGTCTATACTAAATATCAATTTTATGAACTCTTACCTGCTTGATTTACCTATTTACTCCAAATTTACCCCAATTTACCCTTACCCAACCCTTCGACGGAACAAGATGAAAATATAATCTAGTTCTAGATCTCGTTAAAGTACATATGTGTACCAAATTTCAAGTCAATATCTCAAACGGTTCCAGAGTAAACGTGCGCACAAAAAAAGTTACAGACTGACAGACACACCGACAGACCAACAGACAGAAAATTTTTTTTTGCTCAAACTTGAAATCTCGACGTTTCATGACATTCTAAGCCTATTTGAACAATAAAAATTTTTAAAAATTTTTTTGTCGCTACTATACTTCCACTGGATGTGGAAGTAAAAATCGTCCACGAATTAAACATTACAGCAATCGGTTTCATCATATTTCAAACTTCGAGTTGCAGTAATATTAAAACAGTTGACCGTGAAAAAATGTTTTATATTATACAATATTGATATTAACTATTTATTGCGTAGGGGCAGCGGGAAGAGAGTTATATAAAATTCTGCAATAAAGCACAAATTTTTTACCTTCTTGGCGACTGTAAATCGTAATGCATTAACAACAGAAAAAAAATGTTTAAATATAAGTTGTAGTTCTTTTATTTCTTATAATATATTTTAGTGTAGAACTAACAAAAAAGATAATCGTGAAGACCTTTTTAGCAACATGGCAGCCGCAACGACATTTTTGCGGAAAACACTAATTAATTATTGTGGCACCCCCCCCCCCCCTCTAATATAAAAAACAACTTTGCAGGAATTATTCACGGATGCCCCCCATTTTTTGTTGTACAAACTGTATTACTTTTTAGGTCACTATATTTGGCATTTTATTTTAATTGACAAAGCGTTCGGAAAATACGACAAGTAGATAACATTATATTATACCGGGTGGGTCGGCCGATAGGGACACTCTTGTAACTTTTGAATGGGCTAATGAATTTTTTCAAAATTTGGTTTAGTAATATGGGATGAAATATCCAATTATATGATGTAAAGAACTAAAATGGCCGACTTCCGGTTTCGATGCAACTGACATGAAAATCAAATTTTTAAATAGGATAACCTGTATATTTTTGCATATTTGGATCCTGCTGGCCAAAATACATATGATCTGACCCTCAAATATTATTTTGATTTTCAAAAAGTATACATTTTTCAATTTTTAGTTTTAATCATAAAAGGCCGCGATTTTGCCAAAACTGTTACGCTCTTCAAACATCTTTACAATATTATCTCTGCAGATACTAAGATTAAACACGATTTATTCTTCATTAAGTTCAGCAATATTGGTTTTTCAGCGAAAACGTTTTTTTCTTAATTTAACTCCTATGGGACAACCTGTTATTTAATTAGATCTTTAAATTACGAAAAAAAATGATATGCATGTCTACCTTTTCTATGTACTTTTATAATTAAAAAAAGAAGTGTTTTAATAATCTTAATATTTTTTGAAAATCAAAATAATATTTGAGGCTCAGATCATATGTATTTTGGCCAGCAGGATCCAAATATGCAAAAATTTGATTTTCATGTAAATTGCATCGAAACCGGAAGTCGGCCATTTTAGTTCTTTACATAGTATAATTGCAAATTTCATCCCATATCGCTACACCAAATTTCAAAAAAATCCATTTGCCCATTCAAAAATTGCAAGAGTGTCCCTATCGGCTGAGCCACCCGGTATGGAGGAAAATAATGTATGTAAATTATTGAGCACTTTCGTAGGAAACACGAATTGTTTACTAAGTTGGCAAAACTTTTCGCACTTATTTTTAAACATATATTAGTGAAAAGCTAAGTTTATTTGTCTTTAATTTTGAAATGATACATTGATAAAAAAAAACGTAATCAACCATGATCAATAAAATTGTCTAAAAATTGTGGTTTTATATTAGCGGTCGAATCAAGAGTAATTAAAAAAAAAACATTGCTAGGAACCCTTATATATCTTGCGTATAGTGCTGTGATATTGTTATTTTTATACTTTTCGTTATATCACGGGCAGGGTAGCGTATCACAAGGTATGGGGTGCCATTTGAAATTTTTAAGTTGGGGATGATGGGGAATATAATATTTTAACTGTGTGTGTTAACTTTCTTCCCGATAAATTAATTGATATATGTTGTATTCAAAATATTATTTTCCTTTGATAATTACACAGGGTATTTTTGATATTAAGGCGCTTTCTATACAAATAATCAGAACTCTTGCTTACTCTAGGAAAGATAAGAATTGAAAATTTAGTTTTAATCATTTTCCTGTTTATCCTTCTTTAAAAATATATAATGCAATTGTAAGAATCTAGTTAAAGTCAAATATAAGAATTACAATGCAATTTTTTAAGGTGAAATATGTTTAGAATGGTATTATGTTTCATAATATACAGTATTCACTCATGTATAAAATTATGGTATCATCCAAAATTTGCCATAATTTTGAAATTGATTTCTGTCGAAACCGTTTATCAGATTTTAATGATTTTTCTTTATTTCATCGGTTGACTCCTCTGAAATAAAAAGCTATGCTGATTTTAGCTAACAATTATTCTTTTCTTTAAATTCGGATCATATTAATAATTTAAAATTTCTTTTTCAAAAATTCAAAACGCCTTGTGGCAATCACCAGCAATAAAATTAAAGTTTAATACATACCCGATTGTAGCCTCCAAATCAAAACTTATTCTTGTTTTTATTTCACTTTTTATGTTTGCTATTAAGGGCCGGTTTTATAGGTTCAGATTAAACTAGAGTTTAACTAGAGGATTCACCTTATAGAGGTTTAAATTGTAGATTTTAGTGTTTTGTAAAATACCGTTTTATAAGCGTTTGTCAAAATAGTCAGTGTTTTGTTATAGAACCTCCAAGAATCGACCTAAGTCGAAGAATAAATAAAAACTTCGACTTAAAAAAAAATATTTTTATTTATTCTTTGACTTTGGTCGATTCTGGGAGGTTATATAACAATAACACTGACGATCTTGAGAAACGCTTTTAAAACAGTATTTTACAAAACACTAAAATCTACAATTTAAACCTCTAGGTGAATCTTCTAGTTAAACTCTAGTTTAATCTGAACCTATAAAACCGGCCCTTAGGGAGATGTAAAAATCAAAATTTTTTGTCTTTTGTCCATCACGTTCCTTCTAAGCACAATATAAAAAAAAACAATTGTACTGAAATTTAGCCGATAAATTAGTATTAGTTAGAGAAGAACCCTATTGTTTAAAAAAAATCGATCATTAAATATAAAAGTTATGAAAGGTTTAAAAAAAATTTACCTGAAGAGCGTTGCAGCCTTTGACAAAATACACAAAAATTTTGCATGTTATACTGGCGAAGTTTCGCCATTCAAGATGACATTTGCGATAGATGACTAAAATTCAAAGTTTAGCAATTATACCTAGAAAAGTGACTTATTAAAGAAACTGCGAAGAATATACTACAGAATATTCAACAATTTCATAGAAAATGTAATAATGTTATGCAATATAGTTTATAACTTATTTTCTTTATTTGACTGGATTATGAAGCATTAATTGATTTGTGAATAGACAAAAGATCATTTATATACAAGTTTATGGAAGTTTGAATGAAAAATATATTAGGAATTTGAGTGAGAGAATTTGTCCAATTTTCTAAAATCTATTTAGATAAAATATTTCAAATTATTCGAAAAGAGATTGAAAATTTAAAAATTTATCTGGGAATTAAATAATCAGTTTTGGTTAAATAAATATATATGTACAAACATGTCGGTCTTACGACTTATTTATGACGTTTTGGAAAAAACAAAATCTTTTAGATAATGGGATTGATTTCTCAGAGTGAAATGCATGTAATGTTGAAATAAAACGTCCACACAATTAAAAATCGAGTTAAAAATACATACAAATGTTTATTGCCTTTCATCATTTTTACTAAAATAATATTATTCTATGAATCTCTAAAGGAAATTACCATCTTGTGTAACACCCTGACACCTACACTTTCATTTACGTCATTAATAAAACAGACTGTAGTGAAATAAATTAATTTTTAGTCGGATGTTAACGATACCTTCATTTCATTGTTTCTGCAAGGTTTATTTATTAATAGTATTAAAAAATGGACAGTATTGGTTATTTGATGAATATTGGCCTACCTCAAGTTAGCAGTGGGTAATAAGGAATAAGTCGTTGCAATCTTACACTAGCTCATAGATAGAATTATTTTTAATCGATAAGATTGATATTAGTTCATATAAGTGAGTATCTAAAAACTGCAAAATTTATTTGTTTATCTCTTACGCTTATTAAAAATTAATTGTTTAAATAAATAATTGTTGCAAAATGAAATATCTTAAACGGTTTTAGAGTAATGATGCGCACAAAAAAAGTTACAGACAGACTGACAGACAGAAATTTGTTTTGCTCAAACTTAAAAGCTCGACGTTTCATGGAATTGTAAGGTTATTTGAACAATTAAAATTTTCCAAATTTTTGTTTGCGTTACTATACTTCCACTGGATGAGGAAGTAAAATTACGGTAATGTCTTGCCAGAAAAGTTGTTCATTTGTATTTTTTCAAAAAATAAAATAAAAAAATAGAAAAAGCATGAATATTTACACTAATAATGTGTCTTTCTTTGGTGTCTAAGAAAGTAAATATTAGAGCAGAAAGGAAATCAACTTTTGTGAAAAAAGGTCTACACATTTTTTTATATAAATTAGATGTTCAATTTTTTTTGCCAGCTTAAAACACTTTCAAGAAAACCTAAAATTATTGTTTCCTTTACAAATATCTATATAAATATTAGTTTTAGCGAAAAAACAGTAAGGGCCAAAAAGAAAGCTGATCAATTTGAAATGAATTTGTTTTGTTTTTTCATTTCTGTGAAATTAATAGGTTCGAAGATATGGATGAGACGAAGTATTTAGTTTAAATGTTAAATATCTCAAAACCATGGCACTTCCGTCGAAAATGCGAAAAATAAATGTTAAAGGTTATTAATTAAGCTTTCATATGATTTTTATTTATTTTTGTAGATTAAAAAATAAAGAAGTTATGACCGAAACAATATGCGTCTTCACACTTTCTTAATAGATATATCGCCATTTTTTTTACTGTAATTAACCGTTTAAAGCAGCTTTATAAAAAAATTCATCAGTTCATCAATTTTTTTGTTTTGAATTCTGATTTTTAGTGCGCAAGCTCAAAATTGCGAAATTGTTAAAACGCCGAATGACTTCTTCTCCTTTGCTCCTTTATTTCCTTTATATATGGTTAGTCGCGTCAAGATAGATATTTTCTGAGAATTTTTTTGGCAAAGGATTAATCGGACTAACTTTTTTGGAAATTGTTTATTGAAGTTTAAGAAACATTGGTAAAAAAAAAAGCAGGCCGCTGGGACCTTTTTCATTTTGTTATTATTAAACAAACAATTTTAAGCACTAACCAAATTAATTAAATTTGTTAATTTGCTATCTGGGAAACTATTTGAGAAAACCGACTGAAAATATATACTCGGGGGATTTTGAGGTCGCTGATTACAATTTTAAAAATTGGAAAATTCGAGATGGCTGACCCAAAATGGCGGCTATGAAGTATAACAATGAGATTTTCTGGCTTAAGTTTACATTTTTGAGAGAAACTACAACAATAAAAAAGCCATTTTGTACCTAAATATACGATTTATGAGTAACTCTCTTTCACCTTTCTTCAATTGGGAGTTAACCTTAGTTTATTTAAATAAAGCAACCACTCTTTAAAATATTCGAGTAATCACTCAAAATTTTATTATTAAAAATATTTTAAATTATGTAATTTAATTACCCGTTACTGAATTAATTTTACTGTTAATTAGTTCAAAGGGCATACAAATTTTAAATACAGCGCGCTTTCTTGATCCCGGGATCTACATACGGTAAAGACACCCTCCTTAGTACCTCCTTAATATTAGTTCCAAACTTTTCAATAGGAAGAGATGCGATTTATTTCAATAATAGGTATGTTGTATACATTATTTTGCTATAATAAAACCGACGATGTTCAAGAAAAAGAAACAAATGACGATGAAGAATAAGAGGAGCAGTATTTTCATTTATAAACAACTCAAATGAAATTAAAAAAAATATATATTTTAAAGAATGGTGTTTAATTAAATTTATATTTTTATATATTTTTTAAGTAAACAATTTTTATTAGTGTGTAGAAATAAATAATGAAAATAAATTGTACTTAATTTTTTAACAATTCTTTCCTTACAATATTAAAAAATTTTCTACTTCTGTGATTTCCACGTAAAATGTACGTAAACAAAGTTTAAATTGTATACTAGATATTTACTATTTTAAGACCATTATTTTCAATTTTGAAAATTACAAAATTAAAATAATAATAATTGCCTTAAAAAAATATGAAATAATATATTAAAAAATATATCGCGTTTTGGCAAATTAACAAATTTACTTAATTTGTTTAGTGTTTCAAGCGCTAAGTGCTAGTTTATTAATAGAAAAGTCCCAGAAGCCCCTTTTCTTCTTTTTACTATTGTTCCTTAGACCTCAATAAACATTTTGCAAAAAAATTATTCCGATTGGTCTTTTGCCAGAAAACAACTTAATTTTTAACTTTTCTATATTGACGCGACTAGATGGGCATTTAATTTTTGGGGGAAAAAAATGTTAACATAATTGAAGACTTTTAATGAATCGAAGGGTCCTGCTTACGTTTCCAGCAATTATGACAGGGCACAGTAGATATACATATACTCATATACATACAGCGTTCAGGGCTAGAGGCTAGAACAAGCAGATTTGGCCATGCCGTTTCCAGCCAGGATGATTTTAATTCAAATACAAGACAAGGGTTGCTCAAAAAGTAATAATTATTTATGGTATTGAGTTTTCATTGTTTTGAGTTTTTTTATGATTTTATGTACATAATTGCCAAATGTCGAAAGTGCCGATTTGCCGAATCGGCTTTAAAGTTGGGTGGGTGTGACACCCCCCCCCCCCATACCCCCTGTCTATATCCGGCCCCGACCACATGTAGCTCTTGCATTATACAAGGTGGCTCACGACCGAGTGCACATATTTCAACCGTGGATAGAGGATATCAAGATGATTCACAATCGCCAATGATACAGGATGTTTGTAGATTTTGTCCAAAACTTCGTCTTTTATTTTCCTAACGCATAGACATATTTAAATAAAGTTTATAAATACTAATGCTCTAGGTCACCTCTTAGGCCATATAAACAAATATTTTTAATGCAGGTCCTATCTTGGAATAATTCGATTTAAATTCCATTGTAAAAAACGTCACACTCTATAAAGTTTTTAGCAAATTTGACCTCAAATTCTGAAACTGCATGAAAAATCGCATAGGTGTTTAATATTATAAGTAAATGCCAAATCAGTCATTTTAATTTCTGAAAAGAAAGAAAATATTTGAACAATAAATAGCCCAACAGATGAATTTGTCGTGATGGATCAATAACATAGTCAGCTAGATCACCTGATCTGACTCCAATAGATTATTTCCTATGGTATTAGTTGAAAGCTAAAGGGTACAGTGTGTACAATTAAGAGAGAGAATATTAATGAATGTGATGGGATCAGAAACAATCCTCAAATAATTCAAAAAACGATTCTCAATTACGGTTAATTATTTGTTCTGCTTAATAGTTTGATTAGTACTAAGTTAACAATTTTATTTGTCTTGATTTTTATCTGTTCTATTCTTATTAGTTATTTAATAACAAAGTGAAATAAAACTTGAACTTAAAATTTATTCCAAAAAACTAAAAAACGATTAAAAACGAGGGTCAATTAAAAACATAAAAGGGCAAGCCTATGTTATGTTCTTCAGCGGTTTTATTTTGTAAAATCTATACGCAAGTAAAGTCTTTAAGCAGCTTCACCACATGAAAGCATTTACTGAGATGGAACGATTGGAGTGATTAGAGCTTTTTTTAACATGTTCTGATTCAATAAGAACTGACGACTATCAATGTTTTTATTAACGTTCAACGTTACGTTAAACTCCTTTGAGTATAAATTCCTCAAAATAGAAGAGAAAGGGAATTCATGGTTTAAAAAAGCTATAATAGCCTGGATGGATACTGCAAAATATACAAAAGGTCTCGTCTCAACTTGTGGATAAGGGAAAAAGAAAAATCAAAATATTTTTTTACCTACGTCGCGCGTCGGTTGACAAATACAGTTTACAGTTTAAAAAATTTAAATATGATAATGTAGCAGCTTTATTGTTCTTAATGAACCTAAGAACCTATTAAATATAAGTAGATATTAAAACTAAAACTCTAAATTAATGAATATTATTAAAGATCATGAAAAAACTTTCTCTTTTTCACTGGTAGACATTGATATAAATGCAGTCGGCTGAAATCTATGTGTTTGCGTTTTTTCGCAATTTAATTTTTTTAATTAATTTATGATACATTAAAAATTAAGTGATTTTATTGTCGGTGTACCTTATATCAAAAGTTTTGCATCGTGATAAGAAACGATAAAAGAAACTTCAGTCACTTGTGTACTGCTGCGTTTAAAAGGGGTGAATTTTCAGAAATGGGGTAATAAAAACGCTTCTATATTATTTTACCGTATCAGCCACTTTGCAGGAAGCTTTGCTTGTTAAAAAAAATACTTGCTGAAATCTGCTATGCTGATTTTTCACTGGCGGACGTTTCTTAATAATTACACAGAACGACAAAAAAAGAGAGGGCTGTTCTTTTGATCAGAACTATCACCCCATATTGTTTGACATGGTGAAACCGATTCTGATATTAAAAAAAAAATCTACCGCATCAGTTTTTGTCTACCACCAATTTTATCCCCTAATAAGGAAAAAAAAGGTGTTGTTCTAAGGTTCTGATCTAACTTTTCTGAAGTATTTTGACCCGCTAAAGCCAATTTTGGACAAAAAAAAATTTCTATCGTGTCAGTTACCCCCTTTTATCCCCTATGGGTGGCAGAAGGAAGCTGACACGATAGACATTTTTTTATGCCTAAAATTAGCTTCAGCACATCAAAATACTTCAGAAAAGTTAAATCAGAGCCTAGGACAAAACCTTTTTTTTGCCTTGTTTAGGGAATGAAAGGGGTGGCAGACAAAAATTGATGCGGTAGATTTTTATTAATATCAGAATGAGTTTCACCATGTAAAAGAACCTTTTTTGTCGGCCTGTGTTATTTTACAAAGCTTTTATTGCTATGTAGGTAGTCCCAAGAAATATTCTAATGTTTTTACAATTATTTTTTTTCCTTTGCTTGTATGTGTAATATGTTGTGTTGTAAACGTATATTATTTAATAAAAAAAAAATTTTCTTCTAAATCCATTTTTCTGACGCTGTAGCTCTTTAAACATTACACTTCCAATAAAAACGTAGGGAATTTTGTCCTTTTCAATTTGTCTTGAACATTTCTCGTAGGATCGAGCGTTGCCGAATTATTTTGAAAAACCATTTTTTTCCACCTTTACTTCAAGATGCCAGTTCACGCCTCCTTCTCCCCTAAACTCGAAAACTTGTATTTTTTATCAAGGCCTTGACTCAAACAACATATATGAAAATCATTACTACTTCACCTTTTGCAGGGCAAATCCCCCACTGATTGGACTATTCTCTTACTTTGAAATTTTTTGGAGTAAATTGGGAATATTTCTGAAAATCAGCAACGTACACGTCAGCCAATGTTTTTCTCCACTTATAGATATAAAACTAACAAATTAGAATCAATGAGAAGTACAATGAAATGACTTAATAGCGCTTTTTTATTGCAAATTAACAATTGGTTTTATAAAAAAATCAGAATCATGGATTTCCGCCAACCATTCTTTTTATTTATATTTTTGATACATGAAAAATTTTATAACCAAGCTCGGTAGCTGCTCTAACAGATCTGTTATATCAATACCTTTATTCCATATTATTGTTAATATCAATGAAATCATATATCCGTACTACCTATTAGGGTATATGGCACGATTTTCCTTTCTTCCTTTGCCAAGTTTCAAAACTTTATCAGTTATTTCCATCAAAAGTCGATATTTGTTCCTATTTGACAGGGGTAATAGCATTTATTGAATAAAAAAACTTGTGGGGTGTGCACTTTTGATTTTACTACCGACTTTCTATTTTTATTGAACCAATAATTTTACTTACACGAGACCTTTACAACTTTACACTGGTACGATCTAGACTCGGCACATTAATTTTAATTTAAAATCTGCTCTATTTCGTACATGGGAAAGCTTTGGGAAACGCTCAAAGCGCTTTTTAAAATTCATAGCTTTTAAAACCGACGGTACTTATCCTAGACGAGGATATGATTATGCGTCTCTATTAATGCAGTTTAATGTTCCATCAATAAAGAACCGGTGAATTCTATCTAGTCTTGTATTTCTATGTAAGCTCCTACATAACTTTATTTATACGCCAGCTTTGTTGTCGCTATTATCATTTTACATAACAAAAACTTCTTACGATTGAAATAATAGAACTCATATATTTGTAAATTAACCTGTGCACTTAACGTGTGAACTTTATAAAACTTATTTCTGTGATATTACCTCATAGTCTGGTGCATTTAGATGAAAAAAGTGCGTTATTACGGAAATACTTTGAACTAAAGGATTTTAAATGAAACCTTTTGCAACGTATTTTAAAAATGACCAATTTAAAGGTTTACCCATTAAAAAAGTGTGCAAATATTTTTTTTTCAAAAAAAAAAAACAAAAAATCAATATTTTCTCACAAAATATTTTACAACTGATATAACTCAAATAATTTAAATGAAAATTACGAAAAAAATCATACAAAGGTTTTCGAGACCACTGATTACGATGTTGACATAATAATTGCAAAACTAAAAATGATGGATTCAATATAGAATTAAACTTGACAATCATGCAAATATTGCAAATATTGCAAAAATATACATATGTTGCACTTCTTATAATAATAAATAATGTAAAAGTAAAATTGTAGAGAATTAAATTCCCTACAAAATATTCAGTGCAAAGAAAGAGTGCCAAGTACGGCATCGTACAGATTCATCGAATTTAAACGCATATATTTCCAAAACATCAGAAGATACATATATGCCGCCAGTCACTTTTTTATGTCAAATATAATTCTCTAAAACTTTGTCCCTATAGCTTTTTTTACTCAAATCAGATGTAAAATTAATGACTGAAATGCTTTATTTAGGTGTGATTACATAAGAAATTACTAATACCGAATTAGTAAAAGCTGCCTATGGAAATGCACGTGGAATATATTTCATGATTGCATCAATATATCAGTTGACGTCATCAGCACCTGCAATCGACTACATTTACTAGCATACTGGTTCAAACTGAAACATTTATATTCCAATTTGGAAACTCAAGACATTAATGGACAAGTTGTGGAAATTCAAGTATCTTAATCATAGCATGTACTCCTTCTGAAGTTAAAGAAATTTTCCACTTATTATTCGTGAACTTTTTGACAGGCATTTTGTGAGCTGTGCTTTATTCTAGTTAGCGTCATCTTGCTGTACGTCACGTTTGACAACACCATGCATCGTGGTTTCTGTTGCAGTCTTACAACAATATTTTATACGAGGAAAATATAACAGGGCTGGTTTTTGTACAGTTTTGGTTCAGTTACGGAATACTGATCTCTTTCCTGAGAATTATGAGTTCCAATCAATTAAATCATTATTCAATATTTTGAGAATTAATGTTAGCAGCTCATTATATATATAGTGTTTGTAAATTTATTACAATATAAGCTAAAGTGTCACTGTGTGACATTGGTCCTACCTTTTGGTTGTCAGATCCATGGTGAACTACGCATCATGTGTATGGTCCAAAACAGAAGAGAAACTGGCACAAGAAAAGCTGCAGAAATTGCAATGCCTTGCCTGTCTAGGGACTATATGAGCAATGCGCTCCTATCCTACAGCAGCTATGGAGGCAATGCTGAACTTACTTCCTCTGCATATGCATGTGAGGAAGGAGGCAGCCCTCAGCGCCCTCCACCAGGCACTTTAGCTCAGACCAGGCGACCTGGTTGGTCATTTAAAGATTTTGGAGTTAATCCATTTTGAATCCATGACCAAACCCACTGACTCAATGGCAATCGAGCATGACTTTGGCTGCCCGTTTGATGTGCTGACTGAAAATTATCAGGCGAGTAGAGTGGAAGCACTGCGGTTGGAAAAAGAGTCACTCATTTAGTATACAGATGAATCCAAGATGGACAAAGGAGTTGGTGTGGGCATAGCGGGCAGGCTATCTAAAGCTCTTGGTAACAACCCAAACATCTTCCAGGCAGAAATCTATGCTATAGATCTGTGTGCCCAGTAATGCATTAACAGGGGCGCTCGAATGGCAAAGATCTATTTACTTTTAGATAGCCAGAGAGCATTAAAGGTTCTCAGATCCTATAACTTCGAGTCTAAAATTGCCTGGAAATGCTGAAACAATTGGAAAAAAACAACAAGGTTACCTTCATGTGAGTGCCAGGGTATCAGGTAATAGAAAGTAATGAATTAGGTGACAGCCTGGCAAGAAAAGGGACTGAAGCCCCATTCGTCGGATCAGAAACGTTCTGTGGCTTATCTAAGGGACACATAACGGAGGAGGTCCAAAAATGGGAAAAGGAACCAGAGAAGTCCTTCTGGGGAATATTCCAGGCCAAAGACAAGCGAAAAGGTCCTACCTATTTGACAAAGAATGCCACAAGGCTTCTCGAACTCGAGAAGTCCGACTTAAGGCTGATTACAGGCCTTCTTACTGGCCGTTACACCTTGAGATACCATCTCAAGGACATGAGCATGGCAGAAGATGACAAATGCAGATACTGTGAATCTGCAACTGAGACTGCGGAACATATACTTTGTGAATGGAAGGTGCTAATCCGCATTAAGTTAAAGTACCTAGAACAGGCGGAATTAACGCCTGAAGATATAGAAAAATTAGCTCCCAGGAAAATCACAAGCGTTGTAAAAAGTCTTGGAATCCTGGTCAACAACTAGTTGTAGGGTAATTCACAAAATATCTTTTAGATCGAGGTGACTTTAAGTAATCTACAATCTACAAAGTGTGACTGTTTATTGTTAATGATTTATATGCGGCACCATCCAAAATTAACCCTATAACAAATTATGAAGTAATACGCAAAATCATACAATATTAAAGAACGATGTTACCAGAATATCAAATTGACATAACAAACTAACATCAAACTTTTGTCAGGAATGCAACATTACAGGAACGTCATTTACTCATCTTACAACATGGTCGACCAACAATCACCTAAGAATAACGAATAACGAAAAGTCTATTACAATCTATTAAAACAGAAACTAATATCTATAAAGAGATTATAAAAACATCAGATGATAACAGCTTAAAACTAGAATACAAAAAATACAAAATAAATTGGCGTCGCACATTGGGTCTACAAAATATCTTTGCGAAGTGCGGACCAGACCCAGTGTAGCATATGTTTTTGTGAACGCTGAAACCGAATGTGAAATTTATTTTGTCCCATATCGTCAGGATTTTTTTTTTAAATTAAGAACAATTTTCTTTTAACCGGTACTATCAATTAATTTACAAACAGGGTATTATTTTTGTAATAAAATTCACATGGGGCCCAATGTAATGAGAATTTCACAATAGTTTCCTTCACTATGTAGAAGTTAAATAAATAAAAGAAGCTACCAAAGAGGTTGAAATTTTTTTTTAAATTGAACCGTCTTAAAAAAATCTCTAAAAAGTAAGAAATAAAATTTAACTCAGTTTTACAAATATCTGTCTACCTATTAGTGGAAAGTAGCAAGGAACGATACCTTATTACCTAATATCAATTTGAAATCGGTAAAAAAAAAATATCTAATTTCAAAACTGGCTGCGGTTTTCATCTACATACAGATTTAAGTTTCCCTTGATTTAAAAAATCCTGACGTGGTGGGGCAAAATAAGTTTCAGATTTGGTTTCAGCGACCCCAATAACATATACAACACTGCGTTTGGTCCGGCGCACCTTCCAAAAAGATTTTTGCGAGGTGCGCCGGACCAGACCCAATATAGCAATATGTTTTTGGGGAATCTGAAACTGATTTTACACCATCACGACAGGATTTTTAAAAAATATTAAATCTGTAGATGAAACTGCCGCAGCCAAGCCAAAGGCTTGTTTTTATCGAATAAGCCGTAACTACATGAAAAAACCCCAATTACTCAAACCACAGACAGGCCAAAGGCATGTTTCAAATCGGACAAACCATGAATTAACTGTAGATAAAAACCATAATAACCCGACACTCTTAAGCAGCAGACAGGCCGAAGGCCTGTTTTTATCGAATGAGATGAGCCCACCTTTATAAAACCCAATAACTCGACAACTTCGAAAGACAGACAAGCCCAAGGCCTGTATTTTCGAAAAAATCTATGCATACGATCCGCTTCAGTACGAAACAAAATATGTCCAGGTGCCTCAACTAAAGTCTTCGCTGTCTGCTGTTTTGGCTGCTGTGGTTATTGGGGTCCTGCCTGTCTGCTGCATTCGGTGCAAGTTTCGCTCCTGTATAATGTGTTTCGTAACTGAAAATTCTGATGAAGGTGAAGGACCTATCTTTTGGTTACCTATGAATTATAAACAACAAGTTTTGAAATTAGATTTTTTGAACCGATTTTAAATTGATATTAGCTAATAAGGTACGGTCCCTTGCTACTTTCCACTAATAAGTAGTTATTTGTAAAACTGAGTAAAATGTTATTTCTTACTTTTTAGAGATATTTTTTGAAGATTTTTTGACGGTTCGATTAAAAAAAATATATTTTACAACACTTATGCTACACTGAACTTGGTCCGACGCACCTCGCAAAAATATTTTGTGGTTCAATCCAAAATTAAATACAACAATAAAAAACCAATATTACAAAATTTAAACAAATAAGAATGCTAGGCTCTCGCAATACTTGTGGAACATATAATATTTTATGAAATAAAAGAAATAAAGACAAAAGAAAACTGCAGATACGTTTGTGAACTATTACAGTGATTTGTATAATAATTATACAGATGAAATAAAAATACCAGCTGTTTTCAAAGAAACCAAATCTAACAAATACCGATGAAGTGAAGAAAATAATGAATTCATTGAAAACAAAAAACTTTCCATGTTTTCATATAGTGTTTCAGCATACGTGCTGAAACACTGACAGAAATATCTGATGAAAAGCGGAACCGCTGAAATTTATTGTAAATAAATGTTCTAGTACGGGAAATTTCTCCAAATCTCAAAAAATAAGAGTGTAATGAAATTCGTTATAAAATGGAGAAGAAAATGTTTTAAATCAATTATAGAACTATCTCATTAATTCGTAACGCAGCATCCGCTTTACAAAGTTTATAAAAAAAAATGTAAAATTATATCGATAAAAATATTTGGATGTTTGAATTCTTTGTTTGATTAACTACCCACCTTTTTTCAGTTTAGTTATTAACTTCATACGTTTGATATCTGACTAATGTACCCTTCGGCACACGAATATGAACATTTTTAACAAATCTGTATATTTGTTTACTGTTAAAATTTAAATTACTTGCAGCTGTTAATATTATTGAATTTTTACGACATATTCTCATTCAATTAATCGGTTAGTATTGAAAAATAGGCATTTATAAATAAATATACATATACTAATTGATCCCATTGTAAAACAAATATTCAAGACCGTGAAAATAATGGTAGTATTTTCTGTGATATAAGAAAATCATTGTTTGAAAATTGCCAGTAATCAACACTTCAGAGAGTAAATGAATAGAATGAAAAATAAATGGATCCTTTCTATCCACATTGATTGCGTGTACGGGTCTGCAAATGCTCGAGGAGGGTTTAGTGATTTGTGCGCTTAAAGCTCTGCAGTCGTAATTCTGAAACGGACAAATTAGTACCGCAATTTTAATCTGCACAAACTGGGATGTAAGTTATATATGTACATACTTACCGAGTTTGAAACTTCAGCAAAGATATTTCTTTTTATGCATACAGATAAACTTAAATAACTTCGTATATTGTAAACTCAAATAGAAGGTGATCATAAAATAATATAATATCAGAATGAACATGTTATTACGTACAACAATGAGTTAGGTAACTTTAGTAATAACCTTTAGGAGTAAATTAGACTGTTAACTACTTCCATGAATACAACTTGTATGTACGTGCTCTATTTCTACACAAGTGAATTAATCTAAATGTTTTGCGTCATTCAATATATTCGTTACCTATACAAGACTTAAGCAAGCAATGCATATTAAATATCAGCCCCTTACTGGTAAAGACAATTATTTTTGATAGTTCAATAGTGGATTTATTATTCAATAAGCGTGTAATAGCTATTACACGCGAGTAGAATACTGTACGACTACTCAAGAGGTAGCTGCACTTTAAGGTAAATTCGCCGAAAATAATAACTGTGAGAAATTGACAGATTTTTACGAAAAAATGCGAAGACGCACATTGTATCGGTCATAACTTTCTTATTCTTTAAACAGGAGAAAAAATTAAAAAAGGACTTTTAGCGTAATTGATAATCTTTAATTTTGTTTCTTAGCATTTTTGGCGCGAGTGCCATACTTTCTGAGATATTTAACTTTAAAAGCAGTATTTTGGCTTTAAAATGTTCTGCGCTATTTTTAAACCTCCATATTTCCAAACCAAAACCAAAAATGATGAAGATTTTAAAAACAGCAAATTGTTCCTCGGTTTATGAACTTTTCCATTAAGATCTTTCATTTTTGAGCTAGGCGTGATGCTTTCCGAGTTATTTGACAAAACCCGAGGGCGAAACACGAAATCTTTAGACGTTCATATCTTTTTTAATACATGAGTTAAAGGACCATTTTTTCTTCCAGAAGGGGAAACCCACACGTGCTGCCGATCCCTACCTGGAGTGGATCTAAGCGTCAGCCTTCAACTGACTAAAACCCCTCCTCCTAGGGCTCGTCTGTAAAGAATAATCCGAGGGCATTGCAGCCTCCTGGGCTTATTGTGCTCTCCCTGTCTTAGTTTACACTGTCCATTTTAATATTCCTGTATCACTGCCAAAGTGATGAAAATGGGCGAATTTTGATGGTTTCCGGGTCTGTTTGTATTTGCCCGTATTATTATACCTTCTGCGGTCCAGCACCCCGTAGTCATATATAATATGTTCAACAGTTTCTGGTACCTTACCGCACAGTCTGCAGTTAAGGTCGCCAGCAAGCTTTCCGATTAAATGCAGATACTTCTTAACAGCAAAATGTCCCGTTAGAAGACTTGCTATGGCTCTCAACTGGATCATGTTCTTCAGTTTGTTTTGAACATGTTCTTTCCCATGTCGATTTCCTGGAATATTTTTCCAGTAGCGATTGTGTTTACTCTTGACCCAGTCTTTAATTACCCTTCTGGTTGGGCCTTTTGTAACACCCAGCGTGGGTTCTGGGTCATAGAATGTATCAGCTGCTCCTTGTCTAGCAAGTTCTTCAGATTTTTCGTTGCCCTCTATACTGGTATCCCACGGCAGCCAGAGTAGTCTTACTCTGTTCCGCTCACCTAAAATTTTGAGCTCTTCGTGGCAGTCCCAAACCAGTCTGGAAGATACCTTGTTAGAGGCTAGTGCCTTAAATGCCGCCTGACTGTCTAATGCAATTGAGATCTGCTGGTTCATATATCGTCGATTGACATTCTCGCGTACACACTAAAGTATAGCCAGATTTATGTCTGGAATATGGTGGAGTGCTGTCCAAGAGAGAGAGAGGCTTATACTCGCTCTTGGTCTTTGACCATGTATTCCTGCTCCAGCTCCTGATTCTATCCTGGTGTTCCTTTGGTATACCAAGCCAGGCCTTTGCGTAAAGCATCAGGAGCAGCTGTCATCCATTCTTTCCTATCTCCAATGGTGATAATGAAGGGCTTGTTGAATATAATTTTTGATGTCATGTAGTCAGATCTCATGCTCAAGAGAGGATCTGCTACAATGTTTATTATCCTCATGTGCTGCGAGTTGCCTCCAAGGGGAGTCGGGTTCTGAGAATTTTGTAGCCTATAAGCTCCCATTCTGGCCTCCCCTGAATCAAAAGAATCAGTAAAGGGAGGTCCAATAGGGTCTGCATGGCTGCTGTTGGGTGCTTTTCATTGCAACTGTAGTTTCCAGGCAGGCCAGTCTTTGCACGGCTCAGCCGGCTCAGCCTGGTGTGGTTTGAGTGACGTTAGGAGGTGGTCAGTGGAAAACCGGAGGAGAACAATTAGGGCACACAAGGGCCCTTTCCGAAGCGATAGGGGCTCACTCACTTTTGGAGGCCAGGAGTGATGATATAGTGCCCTTCTTCTCCTTCTCAGAACTCTTTGAGGTCGTCATCCCCAAAAGGGAAGACTGGAACCCACTCGAGGACATACTCAGACCTGCCGATATCGTCTGGTTCACAGACGGATCGAGGTTTGAGGAAAGTGCTGGAGTGGAGATATACGGCGAAAGGCCCAGGGCTGAACTTTCTTATGCCCTGGGAAAATTCGCCACGGTATTCCAGACCGAGATCTTTGCTATTTTGGTCTGCGCACAGGAGAATATCCAAAGGAGATATTCCAACAAGCACATATATATATATATATATATATATATATATATATATATATATATATATATGTAGCGACAGTCAAGCGGCCCTCAAGGCCCTTACATCAGTCCGAACCAAGTCAATCCTGGTTCAAAACTGTAAACAGGCTCTCTGCGAACTTGGCTCATCGAACTGGGTCAAGCTTCTCTGGGTGCCTGGACACAGCAACATCGAGGGTAACGAACGGACAGATGCTCTGGCCAGAGAGGGTTCTCAAAGGCCCCTACTGGGTCCGGAGCCGGCTCTCGGCTGCCCCAGATCAAACGCCAGGAAGTCAATAGAGAACTGGACACAGTCCCAGTTCCTTGACTTCTGGGCCTCTTACCCAGGACTCCGGCAAGCGAAGCTCTTGCTCACAGGGCCCTTGCCGAAGCGAGCAGAACTAATCCTGCGACTAAGCAGGAAACAGGTCAGAATCGTGGTGGGTCTTTTGACTGGACACGGCTCTTTCAGAAAACACCTGCATACCATAGGGGTGATCGACAACCCCGACTGCAGGTTCTGCGGGGACGAGGAGGAAACTTCCATCCACGTCCTCACTTCCTGCCCTAGTCTCATGAACTTGAGGCACAAACACTTCGGCATTGGATTTCCGGTGCTGGAGGAAATAAGGAACGCCCCTATAGGAAGGATTTTGGCTTAGAATCCAGCCTAAATGGGGGCATCCAGTAAATACGTAGCTGTAGCACAATGGGCCACAAGGCCTGAGTGCGGCGACCCTTCGTCGCCCCGCTAAAAGAAGAAGAAGAAGAAGACGTTAAGCCACCAAACTAAGGCTGCGTATGTGATGGTGGGTTTTATTACACTGGTATCGAGCCAGTGCACCATACCAGGCTTGCCATACAATCGTCCGCGTGTTGCCAATATGGCCACGGACTTATGAATTGCTCTATCCAGATGTTGGTTCCAAGTAAGTTTGAAGTCTATTGAAGGGCCATACTATGTTATTATGGAAAAAAGAAGAATGGCATTTGGATTTTGCATCGAAAATCGCATCGGCAAAATCGAAAATTAAAGCCCACAGGAGAGTACGAAAAGTGACATTTCTTGGCTTTCGGTGAAATCGATGACCGACTTATTTACTCATTTAAATAAAACTAGTTATACTTTTCGTATCGCTAATTTTATAATCGCTAGATCGTCTTTTCTGATTACTCTACATAAACTGTAGAGTAATGTATACAAACTCTTGTGATTGATCCTAGCCCATTGAGTAATGAATATGAACTCTTGTGATTGGCTCTAGCCCATTGAGTAATGAATTATTACCCACGGCCGTCAGTAATGAGCCCTCAAAAACATCGATAGCACAGGCATTATGTGTCTGTGTTATCGATGCGATACGAAAATGGTCTGTTTCTGGGACTCAATTGGGTAACCCCCTATGTATTTCGAGGTGTCCGTTTAGCTCCATGACCCACCAATTCCTCTTTATGGTTTTTTTTAATGAGATTTTTTATGACAACAAAAAAGTGGCCTATTTCTGGGACTCCATTCGGTAATCCCCATGTATTTCGACGTGCTGAATACGAATCAGGTGTCCATTTAGCTCCATCAAACACCAACTTTTTTTACGAGGTGTTTTATGAGGTTCTTCAGGTTATTCTCGCGATTTACTAAAAATTGGTGGGTGATGGATCTAAACGGACACCTGATTCGTGACCAGCATGTCGAAATACCTAATGGAGTCCCAGAGACAGATTACTTCTTTTTGTGTGCCTGTGTAATTAATGAATTATTCATAGTCGTAGAAAAAGTACTTTATGGCATCATTTTACTTTCTCTCTTAATGCGTAGAACATTTTACGTTTCTTTTAAATTGCCAAAGGATCAAAATTACTGCCAAATACATTTTTTAGTTGCAGCTTTAAACGGAAACATTTGCTGGAATAAAACTATTGATCAACTACGTAAGAAATTAGGACAGTCGTGCCTCGCTATTTTTATGTTAAAAAACAAATTTGATTAAATCTCCTTAGTAAATGTGTTTATGCAATGTTTTATTCAAAAACGTCATGCAATATTATCGTATTAATTGCGATGTTGTTTCGTTGGTTCTGTACAATATGGGTTACAGAGAGCTATGTTTGATTCATAAAGTAACCATAACCTACCATCTGTGTTATATGTATGTATTGTGTACAAGGTGTTGCAATGATGTTGTGACAAACTTAAGCAGCGGCGGCTGGTGAAATTTCAATATTTTTTTTCTCGTCTATGGCGTAATGAAAATATTTTCATAAACTCCAAAATCTGTTGTTGTATTTTTATGAAAAATCAAATGCATATGACAAAAAAAAATAAAAATAAACAGGAGCTCCTAGACCCAGGGCTAACGAATTTTCAAAAATTTTTTCGCAAACTGCTTTTTCAAAATTTTTTAGGGGTCATTAGAGAAGTGCTTCTCTAGATGTTATTTCCCAAATTTCGTATGGGTCCCATGCGCCATAGACGAGAAAAAAAATATTGAAATTTCACCAGCCGCCACTGAACTTAAGGTCTGATTCCCTTGGACAGAAAAAGCAAAAAAAAGCAAGAACAACATTCTTTCCTAAAATTCTTTCGAACCTCTGTACGATGCTTTGAAAATATATCACTAACCATGTTTTTTAAATAATTGCTCAGTGATGGTTGAAACTACCGACTTAAGACTTGTCAAGAAAAAGTGTATTCATAGTACGTGAAAAGTTTCATCAAGAACTAACTAGTGGCGTCGCAGTTGGAACGGATTGGGTGATAGAATCTTACGTAAAAAACGTATTTGCAATCGAACCGATTTTTGTTTTGTTCACAAACTGACCCGATCTAATGATGATGGACTTAGTTACATCGATCTGTATTCAGACGTACCAAAAGTTATACAATATGGATATAAAATATATCCTAGATTATGTGTCGACAGTGCATGGAAACGTGTATTTTGACAAGACATATTTTAAAGGCATAGTATCAATACAGAGTCCACACTGCGGAGGACGTGCCCAAAATGGTGATGAAAATGTATTCTAATATGATTTCAACCATCGCACAAAACTGTTTCTAAAATATGTCCCTGTCAGAGTCAATATTTGCTTGAAAAGTTTCTAATTTTCTCCAGTATACTTTATTGCTCTATTAATAGTAAAACAAGTTTGGTTCTTCCTTTTTTTTTAGTTGTAAATAATAATAATGCTTATAAAAATAAATAAATAAATAAATATATTTTTTATTGTTTATTTAGATTCCATTTTTGCCATTTTATTGCAAAAAAGAGATACGTACAATTATTCGCATTTTTTTTGTATTTTTTTGATTGAGAAATACATGTAGTAAAGTTGAAAAAAATATTGTTTGTATCTTACACATGTATGCCAATCAACTTAATAGGTTCAACCGTTCCGGAGAAACATTTTTATTTTGTTATAGGGAATCCAAAATTACCAATCCGTGAATATATACCGATTTTGGGGACTACAATGGTCACCACGAACTGAATGTTTAAAAAATGTACTTATTGTTATTATTTTAAAGGAGACATCATAAGGCAGCAAAGTGAGAAGGTACTTAGGCCGCAAAATAATTGGTCGACATGGAAACTAAATATTTGACACTTTTTGGCAAGTAACATTTATTAAGAAATGTAATTACGGAAAATTTCCAACAACAATTATTAACAACGCCTTTTTAGTTTTAACAACAGTAAAATTGGTACAATTTTGAATAAGCATTTTTTCTAATCTCACAAGAACTTTTGTAAATTGCCAAACTTTGATTATTACGTTGACTGTTGACATATGTTAATAGTAACCAACACGCAATAACTGCAATTTCTAATGAATTTTTATTGAATTTTTCACAACAAAAATATAGAGATTGTGGGAATTATAATAATTTAAATATTTTAAAATATACTTAAATAACACAGCCACACAAAAAAAAAGTTGTCTGGCCTGCGGACCAGACCAGTGTATCCTTATATATTTGGACCCACTGAAACCGAATCCGAAGTCAGAATTGTCAGGTTGCTTCTTTTTTCACCTCTAACCCCAAAAAAAACACCCCCCCCCCAAAAGTAGTCTGGCCTGCAGACCATACCAGTGTATTCTTATGTATTTTGACCTCCTGAAAACCGAATCCAAAGTCAAAATTGTCAGATTCGCTTGTTTTTCACCCCCTAACCCCAAAAAACACCCCAATACAAAAAAAGTAGTCAGGCCTGCGGACCATATCAATGTAATCTTATGTATCTTGTCCCGCTGAAACCGAATCCGAAGTCAGAATTTTCCGATTGGCTCGTTTTTGATCCCTAGCCCCAAAAAAATACCCCCCCCCCCACAAAGTGGTTTGGCCTGCGAACCATACTAGTGCATCCTTATATATTTGGATCTTCTGAAACCGAATCCGAAGTCAGAATTGTCAGAATTATCAGATTCGCTCGTTTTTCACCCCCAATCGCGAAAAACACCCCCAAGACAAAAAAAAACTGGTCTGGCCTGTGGACCACATCAGTGTACCGTTATGTATTTGGACTTGCTGAAACCGAATCCGAATCTCTCGTTTTTCACCCCAAAAAAAAAAAATTCTTGGGGGGGCGATTTTTGGGATTAGGGGTGAAAAACGAGCGAATCTGACAATTCTGACTTTGGATTCGGTTTAAAAGGATCAAAATACATAAGAATACACTGGTATGGTCCGCAGGTCAAATCACTTTTTTTGGGGGAGGGGGGGTTGGTTTTCTAACCCCAACCCCTAGGTGAAAAAATAAGCAAGCTGACAATTCTGACTTCGGATTCGGTTTCAGCCGGTCCAAATACATAAGGATACATTGGTCTGATCAGCAGGCCAGACCACTTTTTTTGTGTGTGTGTGGCTGTGTAATCGGCGAAAAAATTATATGTTCAACTCAAACAAAATATATTAACTGCCTCGGCTGTATTCCTAGCCTCGCTACGCTCGGTTAGCAATTATCAGCCACGACAGGCGATCTACTGTTTTGTTGCTTAGTTAAACAAATTACTATTTTCGCCGATTGACAGCAAATTAGAAATTTTGCTGACTACTGTGAATCAGCAAAGTGTCACTTTTCCTGCCTAGGCAGTAAAATTTTAACTTTACGGCCTAGGCGGAAAAGTGACACTTTGCTGATTGAAAAATGGATTTTTATTGAATAATTTAAATATTTTAAAATATGTTTAAACAATCGACGAAAAAATTATAACTTCAACTCAGCAGCAAAATAGATTAACTACCTTGGCTGTATTAATAGGAATTAGTAGGAATTCCGGGCCGTGGCAGTCAATCTACTATTTTGCTTCTTAGATGAACAAATAACTATCTCCACGATGATTATTAATAATTTTTATCGGTTTACAATATACTTATTGGATCAGGGTGTATTAAATAGGTGGTCCGACTAAGGCACTTTCCTATGATAATAATGGCTTCATAAGTGCATGCTTCCTATTTAATTTAGTAGATGGCGCGAGATTTAGCGTCCTACAAAAACCTGTATATAGGTACACGAATTTGCTTTGCTGCATATAGGGTTGCATATATTCACAACTGAACAGCAATTTCAGTTATGTAAAGAAACAAATATTGACCAGTTTCAAATTTATATAGGTATGGTAAGAAAATAAATCTTATGTAAAATATACAAATTTATTTGTAACAACAGTACTGGGCATAATGGGTTGCAATATTATAAGAACAAGATTTACATAATATGTTTACAAATAGTTCCTTTCTCCAAAATTACTCAGCATTCT
This sequence comes from Rutpela maculata, assembly GCA_936432065.2. Taxonomy (NCBI): domain Eukaryota; kingdom Metazoa; phylum Arthropoda; class Insecta; order Coleoptera; family Cerambycidae; genus Rutpela; species Rutpela maculata. The sequence goes on along the minus strand of OW386287.2, from coordinate 166,627,751 downwards.
CTATGCCTCCAACATAAGTTGACTTTAATTGCACATCAGAATGAACACTTTGATAATAATATTTGTACTTGGTTCACCTAAGCAAGCATTGTAGATTCAATTTTCAGAAAAATATGCTGCAAATTCTTCTACAGTGATCGGTTCACTGATTGATGTTAACCTAATATCCTTATGCAAAAAATAACCTCTATTGTAGGACCAAACATGAGACCAAACCCAACCTGAAAATAGAAATTATACAAATAATTACCTACTTGAAAAACTAAATTATCATTTGCAAACAAATACTATCTAAAAAGCACTTACCGTCTTAAAACATGTAATTAATTTTTCATGCTGTTCTGCCTTATGTAAACACTAAGCTTCTACTTTCAATACATTTATGAATACCCCAATTCTTATTTGGTAATTTGACGTCACATTCTTCAGACAAAATTTTTTCTAGTAAGTGTAAATACAAACTCTCAGAAATAAGGATAAATTATACTATCGTGAACATCACTCATATTTAATAACTTCTTAATTTTCTTAGTGACATTTTTTGAAGAACAAGCATCTAATTTTCTTGGAAGTGCACCTTTCTTCAATCTTTTTCTTTAAAACTGCCGCTAAAAGCTTAAAATATATTTAAAAAGACGTTTTTATACCTATAGGTTATGTTACAAATATCTATGTAAATTTAAAACTTACAGTGTATATAACAACTCCATTTTCAGACTGTGAAGTAAAACCACTTTTTATACTGCTGGAGCAAAAATGTTTTTCACAAATATGTGGCTTTTTATTTCAAGTAGGTACTTTGTAAACTTCACATTTCTATCTCTTCAGTATTTTTTGGCACTAAGTGATAATTTTTGGTCTTTACAGTCATAAGCATAAGTACACAAATAGGCACTCCATATTTTCTAACCATGTCTTATGAAAATATAGCTGACTTTTTTATATTTAGCGCTAGCGTATTGAATGTATTTCTTCGAGAAATTTGATGTCAAATGTCACTGATATTTTGTTTGACTACAAGATTTTTAACTAAAACCGAAAGGCCGGGAATGTATGCAACACTGTATGCACGTGTGTACAGAACCTGCAAAATTATCTTTATATGCGTAAATAACGACAGACGCTATTGCTCCTGCCATCTATTACATTATGTACAAAGTAAGCACTTATGAAGCCACTCAACGGGTCCTTGTCGCACCACCTATTTAATACACCCTGTATTGGATTAAGGTATTTCTATCGGAGCGAGAGAGAGAGAGTGATACACTGTGGAAGCGAGATAGTGCGTGGCGACGAAATGTGGCAACATCGCAACTTTCATCTCGCACGTAAACAATGACATGAGAATGTCAAAAAATGTCACTTTTCGTACGCTCTTGTAGGCGCGAATTATTGATTTCGCTGGTGTGATTTACGATGTGCATCACATGCAATTCTTCCTCTTTCCATAATGACATAGTATGGCCCTTCAACTCATATATTAAAAAAATATCTAAACGTTCAAAAATTTTGTGTTTTGCCTTCTTTGCAGATTGCGAAGACGGACGCCTCAACACGGTTTTTGTCAAACAAATCGAAAAGTATCACTCCTAAGAAGAAACAATAGAAATCTCCCAGGTAAAGATTATAAACCGAGAAACAATTTACTGTTTTTGTTCGAATAAAAATTGTAAGTAATTATAAAATAAACAACTTGTTAGCCAAAACGGCACTAAACGTAATCCGATCTCAACCAATACCTTTTCAGATCTTCTGGAGCACTAAAGAAACCTCATGCAAAGTTTCATCTAAATCCGTTTAGTACACACACATACACAGATAGATATTTTTCAAAAAACAATTATTTGGGTTCCAGGGACCTCAAAACGTAAAGATTTGATGCTGTCTCAATTTCCGACTTTGGGCCAATTCTAGTAATCTCCAACAATTTTGTGGGAGAGATAAAATTAAAAATCTTAAGTGATATTAACAAATTAATGAAAATAAAACTTATTTCAAATGAACGTACTGACGATTATCGCTCAAAAAATCATGCATTATTCTGATATTGTTGATTCATATTATATTTTTTTGGGTTTGATATTTATTTTATATATATTCATTTATATTTTTACGTATTTATTGTCATAAATAGTATTAGCATAAATTATATTAATATTAATAAAAAGTTATTGCTGTCATTTTATTGATATTTGTGATTTATAGCACTGTATGAGCGCACGCTTACTTTGAAGCGATGGCTGCACCGCTATTCTCAGGCCTGTAGCTAGAAAGTGCTTTCAGGGCGGGCCCGTAAAAAAGTCCGAAAAATTTTTTGATGAGCGGGGGGGGAGAAATCCCAATATCTTTCAAAATATTAAAAAGACAGTTAAAATTGCCCCCCGGGCGAAACTTATTCCAGGACGGGCAATGCCCATCCTGCCCCCCCCCCCCCCCCCCCCCTAGCTATAGGCCTGGCTATTCTTGACCGCTCGCATTTTTTAAGGTTACTCGCATACCACTAAAATTCGCATGAATGTTCTAACTAGGCATTCTGGACTATTCGCAAGGTATTCGAGCGTTTGCATTAAGCAGCGAGTGGGTTTTGGCAATCGCAAGCGGTAAATGTCACTTAATATGTGAATGATAAGTACATAACCTAATATTCTATTTGATGTTTCTAAAATTTTTAAATGTGTTAGAATAAATTAAAAACATCTATTGTGTTGTTGTATTTGTTGAAAATGGACGATCTACAGTATATTGCGAACATTAAAAATCTAGAAAATGCAGATAATCTCATACAGAGACAAAACAGATTTAATAATGTAGATCCGTTCGTAGGATCCGTTTGAAGTTTTATGTGAAAAAGAGTTTGTACAAATATTTAGAATGTCTAAGGAATTATGCCGATTTCTCATTGAAACTATAGAACCGTTTATGAGATCGCAAAAAGAGCTACAGATTTAAGTGTAACCACAAGAGTAAGGTTTTTATTCGTCAATTTCAGATTTTTCATTATAAATTCTTACATTATTCGCTTTTGTTCAGTAGAGGCATTACTATTTCTGCGTGGAGTCTCTATTACACACAATAAATTTTTTGGTAAAATGATAAGTCTTCTCTCTGATGATAATAAAAAAAAGAATATTTGTCCTTTTTCTTTAAAAGCATAAACACAACCAACGACAAATTACATCAATCAAGAATATCAAGATTCAAGATATGTCATGTCATTTCAAACAGAGTGAAGCTTTGGAGTGAAGTTAGGTATTTTTTGAAATTGCCATGATGCCAAGTGTATTTTAATGCGCGATTGTTTGTGTACATTCGTTCGATTTTGTACGTGTACATACGCGAAGTGCAGTCAAGAATATCGTCTATAGAAAGTGTTCGCAAATGTACCGTTCGCATTAACGCGCATTCGTGCAACTGCGAAGTATGTCAAAAATAGCGCTGCTGTTAACGTGCATACGTTACCTAACGTGCGATCAAAAATTGGTTTTTGTCTCTAACGCAAGATACGAATGCTTCTAAAGATATCGTTATTTAGCGAAGGATAAAAAAATTGAACCCCTGTTCATCTGTTTGAAGATCAGGCGAGACTGGCTAATGCGGTGTTGCCAGTTTTCATATAAGCGTGAAATTCCCATCGTTTTCAGACATTGTATCACGAATTACTTAAAAACCAGACACAAGAAGTTTCTCAAACTGGGGGTACACTTTTGTAACAAACATTAAAACTCACAGACAAAAATTTAAAAGAATCTGACGTTTGAAATATAAATTATGGCGATAAATTCACGGGAAATTACCCTTTCCTATCGTTTCCTTGCTAATAACGTGAATTTTGATATATCATAACTGGAGAAGTAGACACAAGAACGTTCTCAAAATTTGCCAGTGGTTTCACCAAACCATTATCTACATCCTGTCGAGATTTGAAAACAATCTGACGTTAACGATTTTCTCGGTAGAAATACCTTAAATCAAATAGGTATAATAGAAAGTTGTGGTAAATATATAAATTTTTCCAATATTGCGATCAACTCAAGGATACCTGCACTATTTTGAATGTCACAATATGAAGAAACAGTTAAGGAATGATTAGTTTAGACGTAAACGTTATTAATTTCCTGTACTATAAATTTCACAAGAGAAAAATTGCCAATTTCGACATAACTGAGAATCAATTGTAAAGAAAATAAATTTAAGCCAGGAAATTATGCCCCCTCAAATTTCCGTAGAGTCAATATTTATGACTGTGCGAACAATATTCCAAATTTTATTACCACAGCATTATAATTTCATGTTTATTGTTATTTAGTTAACCACATAGACATTTCGTTTTACATTCATATTAAATTAGATACTTTACAAATTATGTGCGGTGGCTTAACATCACAACTCGAATCTGATTTTTGGCATATTCTAATGTACAATATTCTGAAGTGTTTTTAAGAATTCAAAACGTTGTATTTGTATAAATATCAGGTAAGTCTGACCACATCCCACTGGGTGTATGCTCTATTCGCGCTCAGCGTGCCAGCGCTTAGTTTCGCTGTTAAAAGTCATTTTTAATTAGTTAATTTTGCAAAGAATCGATTTTAATTATAGCTTTTGAAAAGGAAAGATTCAACTCTTTACTTATCTTGTAAAACAGTTACAAATAGATACAATAATAGTTGTGAAACGAACCATACCTAGGTACATTTTTTTTCAATTATTTCCTAAGTTATTAATCAAAATTTACTTAATTCCGGATTTCATAATAATTCAATATAAAATTTAATTATAAATTAAATATCATTTTAATTAAAAACTATTTGTTTTATGAATCGGGGAATATTTAATTCATCATTTAGGTAAATAATATTTCGTACAGTATACAAATATATTTTTAAAATACGTTCTAAAACAGTAAAATCTTCACGCACAAAGTCTAATAGCTAGGGTGGAAATATAAACAAACAAAATGTAACCGCAAACGATCAGAACTCTATAGTAAATTACCGGTGAGTCACAAATCCAGTGTGAGAGAAAACTATATCGTATATGGAGGAATTTTAATAGCATAATCCAAGCTAGCGGGGTCCGTCGAAGGTAGATGACGTAAGCACGGTGCAGCTTTATTTGCAGATTCAGCAATGGCTATATGGAGATCAGCAGCAGGAGCCAACTGCTTGGGGATGGATGAGGGGGTCGGATGGCTTCCTTACTCCTGTCGCAAGCATGGACCCAGTTGCGCCAGAATCTGTCCTAAATAATATATTTTGCGGGTGCACAACTGGTTGCCGGGGCCGTTGCGGGTGCCGCAAAGCAGGCATACCCCGCTCGCTTATGTGCAGCAGTTGCCGCGCTTCGTGTACCAACGGTCCTCCAATCGTCAACATCAAAGATTATGATGATCTTGACGATGAACTCGACCCATTACTTAATAAGGCCTTGTAAATACTTGTAATATAAAATTTTCTACTTGTTAAGCATTACCTCCCACAATACACAGTTTTTCCAGCTATTCGCATTTTCAAACTCACGTACACCCTTAACTACTGCCCCTAGCGAAAAAATGAATACAATCTTTTTTGTAGACAATTTAATTTACTTTCATTTTGTGTAGAATGACCTTTTCGCTAGGATGCTTAGTTTTCGAAATAATAACGAAAAACCTACAAACCGACCCTTTCTACCCCCCTTCCACCTAACGCATGAGGCCCACGGCTGGGGACTTTTGGTATGTTACTACCAAGGTCAACCCTACAACTTAAAATAATAATCCGTTGAGCACTATTTATTTCCGAATTGGGTGATTTTTCGGTCTTCGTTTCCTGTACTATGTCGTTATTTGCTTAAAATTATTTTGTCAATTTCATTATTTATATGACTTAGAGATTTTAATCCGGTTTACGCTTTGATTTGAACGTGGGCTTCAGGTTCAGCATGGAGTTCAGACACGAGAGTTTACAGGGAATTGCGGGACAGAACCCAAACAACATTGCCGTATATACAGGTATAGGTAAAGTAACTTAATCGCATAATGGTCAACTAATTCACTTGCATTTTTACTAGTTTCTTTCTGACCATATAAACTACATTTACCAAATTCGCAACTTTATATCTTTATTAAACCCCCTGAGAGCTATCTCACTGGTTACTGTGATACCTTGATGTTTTGTTCCTTTAGGAATTCTTAGTGAGTTATTATATTTAATGAATCTTTTATTAATTCAGTTGAAGGCTGCACGTTTCATTCTTTAATTAATTAATTCTCTTAATACTTATTTAATTCATTAACCAACTTATGATACATTGATAGTTTTGTTAATTTAAAAATAGTTTGTTACCTTCAGGTAAAGACTGCATATGTAAATACTTTGTATAAGGTAATAATACAATGATGCTACCTTGATGGAAAATTTTATTTAGATTATTTGATTAATTATATGAAATGGATCTTTAATAATTTAGGTAAAGATTATTATTATTTCTTATGGATGTATTTATTCTTTCTTGTGGATGTATTTAGCAAACTGTGAAATGATCAGTAACACATAGTAAACAAACAACTTCAGTCCGTGACTTCTGTAACGCGGTCAACTGGGTTGAATATGCACAATAAGTGTACTACTATTTACATACCATAAGGTTTTACAGTAGCTCCTATGAGTAATATGGCCGGATATCTAATACAGGATTTTATGTGATGATCTTTTCAATTAATCTAACATTAATACCTACGATGCGTATCATCGGGTAATAGACAATCTGTTTTGTCTACCCCGCCAACGAATACGCCAGATCCCAGTTGGTACCTACACACCACCCTGTTGTGGTGTGTGCGACGAATCTTCGACAACTGAAAAGCCGTCACCTAGAATTTGTGTTGGTTTTGAGTGTCAATATCATGGGAGCTTTCCCGGAGTATACTGTGAGATTTTATGGTATACGAACGTAACTTTCTAAGGTTTCACGATAACGGTGAACGCTTCGGTGACTGTTTGTTTGCCGATTTGTGCTATTTCAGAGTCATAAGTGACACTATGATCCCTACGAACTCTTTATTTGTCTTCTAGAAATTAGGATGATTTATTCCAACGAGAATTCTACATATTATACTCTCATAGAGGCGTTTTGTTCCAACTTACATGCATACTTTCCAATCGTTTTAAATAAATGTCTTAAAACGTTTTCTGTATTTTCTTTCAATATTATACTTTTTCAGGAATAAGAGCTTTAATAAAATTATAATCCTTTAAACAAGTAAAGCGATTACAAATAATATTGTAATCTCAGTGAAATCTTTATTAAGTGAAATATAAACAAATAAAAGGGTACCAAAAGTAAAGAGAGTTATTAAATGAATGTTTCTTAAATTAAGGTAAATAAATTAAAGCAGTAACTAGAAACAAGTAATATCAAACTTTAAAAAGAATCTGTTTTCAATAAAATTACTATCACAACGTAAATTTGGGTCCTAACTTTAAAAATCTAGACGATCACTTAAACTGCCAAATTTGTGTATTTTTCTGTCTCAACAAAAAAGAGAGAGATAAATATACGACTGGGGTTAGGGACGTTTCAGTTGATATAAGTTTAAAATTACGGCAAAAAATACAATAAAAAATGCGTAAGAAAACGACAAATAAACAGAGAAATAAACCCACCATGGAAAACCTGCGCGTGGGTATCATCATCTATATTTACTTATAATTTATCAATAAACTGCTTATTGTATGAAAATGTATGGCTACCTCATTTACAGCAATGGGAAATAAGTAAAAGGAGCATGCAAAAATATAAAATGTAGGTTTAGACAATAAAAAAGGAAAACGAATTTTTTGTAAGACACAATAATATTTGAATAGACATTATCTCTAGGTACTCAGCAGGTTCCATCATATAGTTCGCCAGAAGCCGCCAAACACTCACAGCATTCATGCATTTACCCTAAGGGCAATTAATATAAATTGCAGCTGGTACCAAATAAAAGCAAATATACCATATTCTAGTCTACACAAGGGATTCTAAAAATTACTAATTTTATGATAATTTCAGTTTATTTAATTTTAATGAGCGGGAGGAAAAAATAGAAATAGTATTGCTGCTGTTAAATGCGTCCAAACGCACATTTAATATCAGTCATATCATGAACTATGATTCACGCCATACCAACGATCCAGTTCTTCAATTTTGTTTTAAGTAGTTTAAACGAATTCAAACTTTTATGTACCCAGGCACGAGATTATGTAATTTGGGTTATAGGTAATTAAAGCTGCTTTGACAAATAGTTTTTTCCATTTCCGGTAGTGCGATTGCTTGTTTTTTAGGTCTAGTACTAGCTGATGCCTGCGACTTCGTTCGCGTGGAAGACTTCGTCCGCGTGGAATTAAGAATATTGACATACTAACTTATGCCTATAAAGAAGTGCTACATACTTATTGAGTACTCCCACAGTACACAGGAAGTACACTCGAGGAAACCCACTGCGCATTCATTGCACTCAAGGAAAGCTTCTGCGCATCCATAGTACTCGGGGAAACACACTGTGCATCTATGGTACCCGGGGAAACCCACTGCACAATCACTGCATTCAATGGGAACTTCTGCGCGTCCATAATACTCGGGATCCATTATACTCAAAGAAACCTACTGCGCATCCATTGCATTCAAGGAAACTCACTGCGCATCCATTGCACTCGAGGGAGCCCACTGCGCATCCATAGTACTCGGGAAACATCACTGCCCATCGCAATTTGATAACAATTCATTGTACTATTTTTGTGTTAGAGCGAGTTAAACGAAAAAATAAATATTTTAATCGACAATTGAGCACATTGGCGGTTATGTGTCAAATTTCATGCTTAAAAACATCCCTCTCCCTGTTCACCCGTTCGGGTTTTTTGAAAACATGTCTTCTTATTTCCTCAGAAGAGTCCATCGCTGGAATATCGTGTTTCTGACTTACACGATTTCAGAGATACGAGCACCCTTTAGACCATCTACCACCACCGTTTTCACCCCTTCAAAAAGTGAAAATCGAAATTCCGTTTTACTCGTGTCTAATAGATTCCAATAAAGAGTATTTCTGTCAAATTTCATGCTTCTAGGTCTAACCGTTTCAGAAAAGCCTTACCCTCTCCGTTCACCCTTTCGGGGGGTCTCCTTTTGAAAACCGTCGAATACGTGTCTTCTTATTGCCTCAGAAGAGTCCATCGTTCGAATAATCACGTTTCTGACTTACGCGATTTTAAAAATACGGGTGCGCTTTAAACCATCTACCACCCCCGTTTTCATCCCTTCAAAAAGTGAAAATCGAAATTTCGTCTTACACATATCTAATAGATTTCAACAAAAAATATTTCTGCCAAAGATCTAACCGTTTCCGAAAAAGTTTAAAATTTCAACCCTCCTTTTTCACTCTCTTAAAGGTCGAATTTCGAAAAATCCCCACCTCCAATAATACAGTTCACAGTTTTTCCCATTTCTCATTGTCAAAAATCGTACGGCAATCTACGAAACAGTGTGTGGTGAATGTATAAGCCACTTCTTACATAATTCTTTATAAGATTGCAGTTGAGCCACCATTTATAATAATAAAACGGCAGTTGCCATATTTTTGATATATAATAAAGTAACATCTTTATCAAGAAATATTTAACATATATATTTAATACAACACCCACGAAAGATAGATAGATACGTAATATTATCTTGTCTTCTTGACAAGTTTACTTTATTTACTTTTAAGAACTTTAACTTTACGTTTAAAGGGAAATATGATCGAAAAAAACAAAAAAAAAAACAACACGTAAAATATAATTAAGTAAATGAAAACTTAAGAAAATGAATTGATTTCAAACATTATATACCAATTATAATTTAAAATATATTCAAGATTTATTTAAAAACTGGTGGATGTAGGGCGAATGATTTCTATGGTTTTCGAGATATATTTGTCTTTTTTTTTCTGTTACTACCGTAGTTGGATTTCCTTTTTATAATGTTTTATTCGTTTCATCACTTTCCCATGCTTTCTTACCAGGGAAAATCATTCTCCAAAATTGATCCGTCATTTTGAAATGATACGAAAATACTTAAAAAAATTGAAATTTTCTTAATGTCCTGTACCTTGAAAATGAATATCTGTACTAAAGTTTATAAGACCTACTTTTTATTGTAATAAACTACATCGAAACTACCAAAATAGAGTCTGCTGCATTCCGTATATATTTTCTAAGCAAAAATGTGAAATAAAAACGCATTAACAATAATTATTCGAATGAAAATCTGCTAAGGAAAATTCTTTAATTAAAAATACGTGATTAACAAACCGTTTGCAGAAACACAGTAATCTTTATGAATGAGGGCTTAGTACACTTTTTATGAAGTAGGGGCTTTTAATGTAATGATAAAAATGTTAAACAAACTGAAAACTGGAAAAATACCTTTAAAAGCATTGTTGGTTATTCGCTGTTTACCAAGGTTTTTTTCTGCAAACAATATGAAATCGTACAATATCAAACCTACGCAGTCGGTAAAAAGAGGTGAAGATTAAACTTAAATATTTGTGTATTCACTTGCGGGCAATTCTTAACTGAATAAATGAACGGATCAAAAGATTTCCATGAGAAACATTTATAAACTTCATCTGAATAGCTAAAAATTACTTAAAAATTAAACACTTGCTGTTTAACGTAATTCACAATTAGGGAATTTATAATTCCCTTTTAACAGTTTTTGGTAAGTATCGGCAAAGTTTAAGAAAATACATTCTTAAATCAAACCTCATTGCTATACTTACTTGATTAATAAGACAAATATTTTTAATAATTACTGTAGAAAAAAATATTTGTGCTTTCACAACACGCTAAACTCAAATACCAAATAAAAAAAATCGGCAGCTACAGAAAGCGGCTAGATCTTTGAAGCCGAAAAGAGCACTAAAAAATACGAATGATCTTATTTAATTATATTTATTGAGTTAAAAGATTTTTTTCAAATTAAAATAGAAAAAAAAAGTATTGCGAACGGTGGGATTTGAACCTATGAACTTGAGGGTTAAATTTATACTCTAATTCCGCTGCTGGTCACTATATATTTGAAAGTCTTTTTTTGACAGTTACTTTCGCGCGCGAAAGATTTTTTGACAGCTGTCACTTTGACACTGTCAAATAAAATGTGTCTAAAAGTTGTTAGTTGGAGAACTGTCACTTTGACAAAAAATGTTATCACAAACTTTGTTGGGGGGAGGGGATGTCACTTTGACAGCCGTCAAAATTCTGCTTCCAAAATTTTCCTGAGGAATTTATTTTTTGATAGTTGTCCAAAAATTTTTTTAAGTTGGTATTGCACTTTGTTTTTAGGTTATGATTGTTTATTTAGTTTTAAGATTACGATTAAGTGTTTTCGGCGATGCGCCGGAAATAGGTTCAAAGTTTTTGGACTTTTAATGTCAATGTCACCTTTGTTATGATTTGATGAAAAACTCACTCTGGACGGAGGTAATGGCTGTCCATAGTCACACAGGCTCCTTATGGGCTGTGTAGGCTCCACACAGCTACCACCTGCTCCAAACTTTCTCTTCTCTCGTGAAAAAATACAATTTGCTTGACGTTCTTAAAAAACGTGTATACTAGTCTGCACGCTTCAACACAGTAGTTTACCGAACGTTAGGTTAGACTATAAAATATATCTTACACAAGAAGCGTGATTATTATTTTGTGTTTTAATTTTTTTCACGGAAACCAAATCGAAAGGGTGCACGTGTGATATCATTGAAATCGGATTTTTTACTGCTTTTCAATGGTTCGATTAAAATTGGTAAGTAATCATAAAATAAACAACTTGTTGTGCCAAAACGGCACTAAACGTAATCCTATCTCAACCATTTCAAATCTTCTGGAACATTAAAGAAACTTCACGGAGTGAACCTAGCAGAGCTGGCTTTTGCATTTTGTCGCCAACGGCGCACAGTGGACCTGATTACTCATTTAGGGGCTCCTTTTTGATAAGCACCAAACACAAAACCAATACTGTTAATAGGTTTACAGATGACTAGATTAAAATCGTACATAGTTATTTTCTTTGAAAAAAAAATACCTTATTCGTTGCTAATCTAAACAGTAGGCTGCAACAGTATGCGCAACATTAATTTAAATTAGTTTCAAGTTGATGTTCTCTGTGAGAAGACGTGCCAACTTAATTAGAGTGATACTGTGAAGTTTTATCATGGCAACTGATACTTAAAGTAAATATCTTCATTGTTTATATCATTATGAAACTATAAGATAATAGGTTTATATAAACTAAATTACTTTATTTAATTGAAGTCGAATTAATAAAAATAAAAATATCAAGAAGTTTACGTAGACTTATACTAGAAAGTAGCAGTTACCAACAGTAACTATTTACTATGTTGGAAAGCATATTTAGTGCACTTTAAGAAAATATACATTTTAAGTGGTAGATAGTGGATGGTAAACCATTTTTAAAAATTCTGTTTCAGCAGGTGCTAAGAATTCAATATCAAACATCACCTTGTTCTGTTGATCGAGGAGGACTATGTCAGGCTTGTTGGCTTGAGTTAGCCTGACGGTTGGGAACGAGTAGTTCCAATAAATTCGGCACCTCTCGTTCTCGACAACGGACTCGATATCTCGGGGGACGTAAGGCAGCACTGGTGTTTCGTCTATCCCTCACGAGTGCCGTAGATTGTAGTGCAGCATCCGTAAGGGATGGATGTAGGCCGAAATCGCATATACCGGGCATGCTGAAAGCAAAAGCATCAGCGATTCCACCGCCTGACGGTAGGTCCCGCAATTAATATTAAGGACCTCTACACCCATTACGCGGCTTCGGTAGACCAGTGTATTGATTACACTATCTTGGCATTCCATAATGAGTCCCTCGGTCTCCGACTTAAGCCCAGCTGACCTTAAAAAGGCAAATGTCAGCCTAGTCGCTAACCCCAGTGTTTCTAAGTTCTTATAGCATACACCATGCATGGGTTTATCGACATGCTGTCTAAACAGATTTTCTTGTTTGGCATCTTTTATTTGGGCTTTCAGACGATTTGGCTATAGTTTAGTGACTGACTCAGGTCAGCACCGCGTCGGCCTCCTCGTCTGACGTCGAATATGAGACCAAGTTCACCTGTGACTCTTTTTACTGCCTTGAACAATCCTGCTATTTCGTGATCTCTCACTGACAGCAGGAGCGAATCCGTGCTCCTGAGGACGTTACATGGCATACCCTGCTAATTTTCCATGTATACACTCCAGTTCCAAGAGTCCTCGGCCTCCACGATGACGTGGGAGATCTCTGGGTATCTCTGTCTGGCTGGCGCAGCTCATCCACCGTCCATTTGTCTACTCCAAAGGAGTAGAGCAGAACAGGAATGGCAAGAATATTAGTAGCAGACACCTTATTTTTCCCAGAAAGTTCGGACGACCAAATCTTTCGGAGTAGGAGTCTGTACTTGCCGCAGAGAGATTCCCTTATGTGATGCACATCCTGAATGTGTTGTTGCTGCACACCCAGGTATGTTTAGGTCTCTCAGATATTTTGGGATGTTTCCGTCTGCGAGCTGCGCATCTTCAGAAAATTCCCCGCAGAGAGGGCGACCTCTTAAGATGGACGATAGCGCACTTGTCCAACCCGAACTCCATACCAGTGGCTCGCGTGTTATTATTATTATTATTATTATTTTTTTGTTAAAACCAGTCACTCTTCTCTGTGGCTCCGACACTCACAGAGGGGATTACAAGAGTGTCCCTTTCGGCTGAACCGCCCGGTAGAAGCAGCCTCTAATATATATGCCACGAAATGTATCTAGTTTCAATCATTTCATCAAACATATAACTACATAAAAGCTTAACTTTATATTAATCACTAATGATTAAAGTGTTGTTTTTTCAATAATAAACCATTTTGAAAATATTTATTATTTTCTTACCATGTTGCAGTTTTACACCGTACGTTTTTTAGTACATCTTGACTAAACAAAAATATTCGCACAAAAATAAGATTTTCGTTTATAACTAAATAACGAAATTTATTATCTCAACTATTTACATCAGGAAATTTAAATAGAGATATTTAGAGAAATAGAAATAAAACATGTCGCCTAAAAGTTTATTATGCTAACGTCTTATGTTATTTAATTTACTAGTCGCTATTAAGAACATACGGTGCGGTGCGTAAATCAGAGGATGTAATAATTTTACTGATTTGCTTTTTATTTCCAGATGTTGGAAGTATAAACGATAAAAAAATATCTTTTTTGTCCAAATAAGCTTAGAATATCATGAAACATGAAGATTTTAAGTTTGAGCAAAACAAAATTTCTATCTGTCAGTTGGCCTATAACTTATTTTTGTGCTCATGACATAAGTTCTCACCTCCGTTACCCTGTCATACCTGATTAGTGACTGAGTACAGAATATAACAGAGACGAGAATCATGGAGATGGCAGTGCTTAAACTATACGTAATTTACGAAAAATAAGTTTGAGGTTATGGCTAATCAATGTCAGGGGAGATCATTGACGATCAATACTCATATTGCACTAATTATAATTAGGAAATATGTTTGTTTTTAATTCTTCAAATTTAGTAAACGGAGGTGATATATGATCCTAAATAGGCAGGGTAGAATTACTTTGTTAATAAAACACACCTTCCGCAATCACAACTATGCTGACTTGAGCAGGCCATGGACTGATTACGGAATATTTTCGGCTCTTTATTTAAATACTTACGGATGTGAGAATATTTTAGAGGAATCAGATTAAAGAAATGTTCCTATTATTTAGAAAAACATTTATTCAGAATAGTGACCAGAAACAAACTATTTCAGAGCTAATTTTTGAAAAAGAAAAGTGACACTGGTTTTGAAATTAGAACGAATTCACATTTAGATATACGTTTTTCTGTCATATAACTTTAAGAGACATATAACAGACGTGATATCTTCTTTATAATTGTTATTATAAATTCATTTAAACCAACGTGAGACTTCTAAAGTTCGGATTTTATTCAACGACCCACGTATGCTTAATCTCACCGACACCACATAAAAATGACTTGTACCCAATTGAGAGAAATATGAGTCAAATAAGTATTAGCTGTGGGTCACGTCCGATCGCAACTTTTCCTAGTTTTATTAACTGAGGTTTCCTCTCGAGTTCTACTGCGGATATAAATTTAGAACGTTTCCATATTTCGCAACTGGCGCGTACAAATGAAGGCATGTATTTCAAGAAATGTTTTAGTAATGCTGGATTATTTATGAGGATCCTCTAGGGATTTATGCAGAACTCGGTAATTTAACTATGAAGTAAACACTGTCCTGAGTTATCTAAACAACAACAAATTAAAACTGGCATATTCTTTGTATATACATCTGCGAAGTTTTCATGAAATAGTCCTATAACATATTTGCTTATGTCTCATTTATGTTTGCTATCTTCACATGAATCTTATTATACGACATTACCTTACTAGCTTTAATTCACCATTTTTATTTCCTGTTTTGATAAATACGTTCAACAGTGTTGATAAATACTTGGGTCATTATTTATGTCACTGTTTCGATAAAACAGACCTAAATGTTTAAAATTATAGGTTGTATTTATGGTATGTCTTGTGAGTGTGGTAAACACTATGCATAGGTGAGTCATGTAGACTTTCCAACGCAAAGCTTGCTGTTTGTAATAAATTGTCACAAAAATGAAAATACAAAAAATAAAAGTGCTATCGTAGAAACGTTTTTTCCGCAGATTTTTTTTTCTTTTAATTGGTGCTGAAGTATTTTTACCAAAAATCATTTAGTGTGCCATTTTGCCAGAATGGCGGGTGTTGCGGTATAGATAGGAATGGGAATATTTAGTATGTGTTAGAAAAGTATCCACTTCTAGCTTTTTATACCTACTTATTTGATTAATCATATTGGTATATTATAATAGATTTTTTTTTAAATTGTACTAACACCGTAAGTGGCGGCATCTCCATCGAGCCCCTCTTTCCTTAAGCCAACCAACACTTGTAATGTGTTTGAGGAGAAGGCCAGGCGGGGAACCACCTATACTGACCATATTGGGCCAGAAGTTCCTGAGTATGGACTCTCCTTTCGTTGAGAAAGCGGGGCAGTGATACAGCATACGCTTGGCAGTCTCATCGTCCAGATTACACCCTAAACACTTGGTTGTTTAAAATTCCTAGGGTCTGCAGGTGTTTGTTTAGTTTGCAGTGTCCTGTTATAGTAATCCTACATAGATATGCAGATTATTCCTGGACATTTGGAGACAGTGGCACACGATAACATTTGTTAGATACAAAATTTTTATTTCAAATTTGGAACATATGTAGAATAGGATCATGATAAAAGACTGCCTATTGAAATTGTGCCATATTCACCATACAAAGTGATCGCCAGAGAAGTGTATACTGTCATTTTTGCATAGAATAACGTATAATACATCGAAACTATAATACCGGGTGGGGTGTTTGAGTTGACAAACGCGAATAACTTGAAAATAAAGAATTTTCGAGAAAAATGTTTCAGACAAAAGTTTTATCATATGAAAAGTGGGGTATAATATTTTTAAAGTTTGGTGGAGGATTTCAAGGTCAACTGAAGGTCAAATTTGTTTTTTTAAATGCAAACCCCACTTTTTTACAGATTCATATTCTTCTAAAAAATAAACAACTTTTGTTGTTTTATTAGGAATCTAGTATAGCCTATGAAGCCCATGTGATCTTCGCTAAGTGTATTTTCACTTGTGTAAGGAAGGAATTATTTGTGATAATCTTCAAAAAGACCAAATGGACTTACATAGATTAATGAGAGGACAATTAGGTTTTATTTAATTATCCGGCCGTATTTTCTTGTTATAAAAGTATTCAAGGTTAAATTTACAATCTAAATTTTTAACAATTTTCAATTTTTCTTCGGAAAATTAAGATATAAACACAAAAACCGATTGAAAATGACCACGGGAACCGACAAGTAGCCTATTTTTTTTTATTTGCTGATTAATACGTCTATGCAAATTTTGTCTAATTTTGCGCGCTTGCTTCTGAGCCTATTACTTCCACATCCAGTGGAAGTGAAAGTGGAAGTGGAAGTGAAAAATTTTTAAAAATTTTTATTGTTCAAATAGGCTTAAAACGTTATGAAACGTCGAGATTTTTTTTGTAGTTTTAACGATAAACTGCCATTGATTTGAAATTTTTTGTCATAACTGATGTCTTTTTGGCCTTTTTAAATCGGTCCTATATAGAGACATAAGGTATATATTGTGTACCACTCTACTTTTATAAGTTTCAAGTTCATTTATCTTCATATTGGTCCAGTGCTTGCTTAAATCAGTTTAGAAATATTGAATGTAATATTAAAATTATTTAGATTTCTTCATGGACATTTTATAGCTTTTTACTCCTGATATCGACTTATAAGGGTTTAAAAAAACAGTTTTAAGGTAGCTCTCAGTGTTTTTTCTAGAAATGCAGGAAGATCATAAAAAAAGTCCATCTGGCTTTAAAATAGGTTTTGATAAAAGTTTTAAAAATACCCAGACAAGGTTTTGAAGAGTGGCTCTATGGCACTCTAAGAAGTTTTATCAGAGAATTTAAAAAAGGTCTTAATAACCTTCATAAGAGAGGGCCCTTTTAGTCTAAAAACTGCTTTATGATGGTGTTAAGGATGTTGTTACAGCAAAATGATTTCTCAAGGCATTTTATAAAAAGTTTTATAGCACCTTTGTAGATATTTAAGAAACAAAAATTGTTTATTGGGGTGTAAATAATTAAATTATGGTCCTTCAGCTCCTTCATTCAGTCTGTCTCTCTGTCTGTCTGTCTGTCTGTCTGTATATTCCCAATCTACAAAACTATTTGTCGAGGAAAAATAATATTTGGTAGGTAGTTGATGCTATTACCAACGAAGAAATGAGATATACTTACTTACTGAAAAATATTAAAAAGCATATAAGGAAAAAATACTAGAGAATATTATTTAGGTATTAAGCAAATCCCAATTTACACTTTTTTATTTATTATGTAATTACCTACTTTCTGTATATTGGTGCCCTAATTTGGGTATATACAGAAAGTAGGTAATTTCATAATAAATAAGAAAGTGTAAGTTGTGATTTGCTCAATACCTAAATAATAATTTCTAACTAATAATGATAAAAGCAAAAAAATAAATGATTGCAAAAAGAAAAAAAATGTTGGAGGGCAATAACATTAGGCATGGTAGCTAATGCAATTGTCTGGTCTACTAGCCCGTGGGCGCCTAATGAGCTACACCTGTTGAATATTTTTTTTCTTTTTTTTTTTACGAAACGTTGTGGCACCTCTGACTAAAAAATCCCATACAGGAGTAATTTCTACGTAAAATGCTACACTCAATAGAACTTGATAATTTCAACCGTTTTCGAAAAAACTGCCTCAAAAGATTTCAAAAACAAACTCAATTTGAAAAGGACAAATTGTGTATTGAAAAAAATTACACAACGTAAGTAAAAACTAAACAGTGACGATTACGCAAACTCACTGACTTTCTTATAAACTATTTGCTGCAACTTATTCTCGATGTAACCTCCACCTACTTCTATGCATTTTCTAATTCTTTTGATAATAGATATTCTTATATTAAAAAATACATTTTGCTGTCCTCTAATAAAATTGGATGCGTTTTGTATCTGTTTCCACAATTCTTGTCTTGAATTGATGGAATTTGCATACACTAAGAACTTCATACGTCCTCACACATAGGATTTAAATCAGGACTCCTTGGCGGCAAAGTAAATTCAGTTCCTCGACCGATCCATCTGTGAGGGAATGTCACATCAAGATGGTTTCTGACTGTAATGGAGAAATGGGGGGGCGGGGGGGCGGGTGGCTCCGTCTTGCAAAAACCACATTCTGCCCCTTATGTCTAGTGAGTAATTATCTAATATATCAACGATAATATTTTGTAGAAAAAATAAATAAGACTCACCACTTAGATTTGGAGGGAGGACAAATAATGGTCCCAATAACTGATCGTCGATAATACGACACCAAAAGTTAATTTTAAATTCGTGCTGAAAATAAAATGTCTTTCTTTTGAGGATCTTTTATTTCCTAATAATGGCTACTTCTCCAATTAAAAATGCCTCGATGAGTGAAAATTGCTTCATCGGTAAATAAAATGTTATTAATAAAATGTCGATCGGTGTTGTGTTTATTTTGAAGAAATTGGCGAAATTCTACCCTTTGTGGTAGATCATTTCGAAGTAAATTTTGTACAGGAATGAAGTGATATGCGTGTAAGCCTTTTTTGAGTAATATTTTTAGAACAGATTGTTTACTCACTCCTGTTGCCGTTGATAAACGACTTGAGCTGACTTGGGGATTTTCATCCCCACGAACAAAAATTTCTTCTTTTAGGTCTACAGTAATTCGTGTCGGTCATCCTACAACATTTTTATGGCGAAATGAACCACTTTCTCCCAAACGACGAAAAGAACTTTAAAAATTTTATGATTTGACTGCATTCTTTTTCGATGCAGTTCTGAGTATTTCTCAGCAGCAGCACGTCCGGAGAAATTTTCTTGTGCGTAAACACAAATCATATACCTCATCTGTCTATTAGAAAAATTATTATGTCAAGGCATTTCAAATAAAGAAGCAAAAAAAACTTCTAAAATTAACAAACACAACAGAAAAATAGAATGTCAAACTAATGAAATTGTACGTAAATGACAGAACTAAGACGTTACCAAAGCACACTTTTCAATAAACACAATTTGTCCTTTTCAAATTGAGTTTGTTTTCAAAAGAATTCTTGAAATTTTTGCGGCAATTTTCTCGCAAATGGTTGGAATTATCAAGTTCTATCAAGTGTACCTTTTTGCGTAGAAAAGACTCCTGCATGAGATTTTCTAGTCAAAAGTGCCACAACCTTTCGTAAAAAAAAAGAAAAAAAATATTCATCATAGCTCGGCCCCGTCCGTGGACGGCGCCTCCACGGGGTAGCGTGATGTAATACATAAATTATTGTTTCTTGGCTTAAAAAACATTTTCTTACCAAACTGGGAGAAGATTAATAGTTGAGATATTGCAAAAAAAGAAGAAAAATAATTATAGTTTTGACACCCTGTATCTTTTTTCACAGCAACAATTTACTAAAGCATGTTTGGTTATATCCTCATATTTTGATCCAAAGAATCTACCCTTGAACTATGGCCTATTATTAATGGTTCACCCTGTTTATAAATTTGGTATGGATACCATTAGGATTCCCGCACAGTGATTATACTGACCAACATTACAGTAACACGCTACATTTTTAACAAACAATGCACATTTTTTAATTAATTTCTTAACTATAGTTATGTAAAAGAGGTTACACCCCGTAATCCATAAAGAGCAAAGAGCTACCTGAGCTTGTATATATTAACCTGTTTGTTGAAAGTCGAGCGTTTCATGTAACGGGAAACGATGTCTTTAATATACGTTCATAACGAACGCGAACGTAGAAATGTGTTCCAAACCATCAAACAATTTGAATTTACTATGGAAATTATTTTGCCTGTTTTCGTGACACAGCACTTCGCGACAGTTAATATATATTTTCCTTTGTGTGTCAGCTTATTGTCTAACGGAAGTTTATTTAAAATGGGGAAAACAAAAAGTACAACTAATGTGAGATTTTTATATTGCACGCTTCGCATTCCGCCAACATAGACGGAGGCGAGCTACATTATCACTCAGCTTGCTAAAGACGAGGTGCTTCGATGAAACTAGTTTTCTTGCTTATATTTTGAAAGGAATCCATACGAAATACATGTTATTATAAAGAGGATATTCCACTCAGTCCGTTTTCAGATTGACAGAAAGTTGCAAAACTGAGTTCGATATTTACCATACTCTATTAGGCGTTGACTTATACGTATGTACGCACTGACCTCTATATATTAAATGGATAGCCGATGTGTGAGCTGAAAAATGGTACAAATACAATTTGCGCACGGGGCTGCCGAGTTTGCGCAGTAGGAAGAGTGAACTTAGCCACTCGTTGCTGGAAACACGTTGCCAACTTCACGTTGTCAAGTAATTTTTGGCAACGGAAATAAGTTTTGAGGCAATCATGTATTTATCATAGATTTATTTTTCCAATAATGTCTCAAAACTTATTTCCTACCTGATCGTTGCCAGACTGCTCTGTTAGCAACGCGTTGCCATCAACGTGTTGCTAACTTCAGAACTAAAAACAGGTATACTGCGCAAGACGTAAAGCCCCGTAGCAGACGACTTTCGCCTTTATTGAATTCTTCAATTTTGGCTAAAATTTCACGCGCATCCCTATGGTATAGGCTATCCATTTAATATATAGAGGTCAGTGTATGTACGTCTCTTCATTCCGAATAAATCTTTTGCTTTTAAAACTAAAGATTTCCGTGGAGAGAAACAACTCAAATGAGTCTCAACTATGTATATATACAGATTAACGTACAATGCACGTAATATGTGAGTATACCTATAGACAGCACAATTATGGAACAACTTGTTGAGAGCTGTATATATTAAATACACAAGACATTCCTGTATAGACCCTCAGGTGTGAACATCCTTATTATAAGAATTAGGAGATCTGGGCATTGCGGGTCGAGAAATACGAAAAACGCCTGCTGCGGTACAGTGAAGACGGGAGCAAACAGTTTATTTATTTGTTTATTTATTAACGGGACACCCCCAATAGTACAAGAATACGAGAATACGTTAATTATTGCACAAATATTTTTAAAGAACATTAAGACTAGTATTAAAAAAAATCCGAATTAATTCTATCACAGTTAGACATCATTCCATTAATAGGATTATTCATCCCATAGATGGTTCTGTGATGTTCCAGAACAAAGCTATAGACCATGGAAGTTTTCTTTGTGGAGCATGAAAGTTTATTAATGCTAACAAATCAGGACAGTCAATACAATTATTACACAATTTAGAGACTAGGATAACAATGGCACAATATCTACGTTTCTCAAAACTTTGGATATTTAACTTTGACAATACAAAGTCATATGCTAAACGTTTGGGACCCTTTCTACTTTATTTACATGTGTTTGAAAACAAGGCGTCCATAACAAATATATATGGCTTTAATTACACATTTATTTGGTGAAATCTCTTTTGTACTTCTCTAGATAAATCCGAGAGTCTTCAGCGCCTTGTTGCATATGCAATCTATACGGGAAATTAAGTTTAGAATCAAAATATATTCCTAAGTCTCTTATTAAGTTAACGTTTTCAATTGATGCATTTCTAATAAAGTACGAATTGAGAGAATTACAGTTTCATTTACCAAAATTTATATATTTGCATTTGTCAGTATTCAACACCATATTTTCCTGAGAACACCAGACATCAAACCGATCAAGGTCTTCTTGAAGTTCCAGGGATGATAAACTATCCTTTATTTCAAATATAATCTTTAAGTCATCGATATACAGTAGTACCATACTATGAACAAAATAGTTCTTAACATCATTGATGAAAAGGTTAAACGACAATGGAGCTAAGTGTGCCCTTTGCGGCACTCCAGAGGTTTTAATATAGTTGAAAAAAACTTTTGATTTTGCTGTTGGTGTTCGATTATTAAGATACGATTAGAACTATAATAGTAACTTACTGATGTAATAAGAAAGCACATTTATTAGGGGCAAATGATCTACCTTGTCAAATGCCTTGGGGAGATCTGTGTAGATTGCATCTACACAGTTTCCTCTTTCTAGGACATTGACAACGTAGTTTTTCTATAGCAATAAATTAGTACTGATAGAACGTCCTTGAAATATTTTTGGAATGTGGAAGATTCTCGTTATCTTCATCACCTGCTTTTTATACTAGTTCCACGTCATTAAAAAAAACTGGTGGTGGGGAACGATTAGACAAACAAAAACAATGTAACATGGTCTAAAGTCCATAATTTCGGAGAAAAAAAAATTCGAAAATTATTTGTAATATTGTTTGGGAACTGCTGGAATATTGGAGTAGGCTTCATTATCGTCACATATGTCGGCGCCTAGGACCATCAAAGACGCTAATGCTGTCCCATCAAAGTGCCAAGCTTATTTGTTTGAGACCACGCGGCGGCGAGGACACAAGTCGGTAATCTGTACACTTTTTTATGACTTTTTAAAAGTAAGTAAGAAACTTCTATGATTGGGAACTGTACGTCAATTGACCCAAAAAAGCAGTGCTTCTCAAATGTCTCCTATTCCAATTCAAATTTTTGCCCCTACAGGAAAAGTCATGTAACTCTTTTGTTTGTCTAATCAGTCAGGATGCCATCCCAGTTTAAGTTGGTACCTGCCATCCTGGTAATAGCAGGAACACCTCTAATTGATTTACTTGCACCAGGGCGTAAGAGGATTTTCTCCAGGAAGGCGGAAATAAACAGCAACAGGGTAAAGAGATCATTTTCATCATGGACGAGTGGTAACGACTCTGTAGCGCCGAATTTAGAGAAAGGTGTGACAAGACTCAGCAGAAGACATTGCGACCTCACCCTTGAACCACTAATCACAGTTTTTGGTGGGAATGTACGGAAATAGTGAGAAAGGCGGATGGAATCACAAGGATGGCACGAATCAGACTGAAGATTACTTTAGTCTGAGCCGCGAAAGCTGCTCCGGTCTGGTCTCTGGGAGTTCAAAAAAGCTTCTAGCTGTGGTTAGCTAATGCGCTGGCAACTTCCTCCCAAATGCAAGAAGATTATGAAAATAAGGATAGCGCTTAAACCTAAGATGAGATAAGTATGCTCAAACCTGAGGGTCTAAACAATAATGCTTTGTATATTAGAGAACCAAGAACCAATCCGTTTGAAAAATAGAATTCATTCTGGTTGATGATTTACATTCAGAAAGATGTAAAGAATTAAATTATGAAGGTTTTCAAACAAAACTTTCTGGAATTCTGTTTTTACCTAAATCATAACGGTGATTTCGGGTGCGCGCGTCTTAGTACCATTAAAAAAAATAGTACTTAATATTTTGATCTGAAATTTATTTGTAAAGCGTCTCTTTTTAACGGTTTTCACAACACTGTCGTTTTAAAATTTTAACATTTAAAAAAATATATATTTTTTCAAATAAAAAAAAGATTTTTTTTTTGTACATTCAGTTTGAGTTTGACAATTGGATTAATTTTGAGATCCTACAGTAATAAATAGAAATTATGACCGTTTTCTGACGTTTCAGTTATAGTTGAGTTTGTTCTGTGCCTGTATTACAAGTTATTTTTTCAGTTTTAATAATATTAGTGCTCCAATTTCGGTAACTTTTGCAGTTTGTTCAATAAAATACTGTCGCTAAAAGTAGTTAATTTAAACAGAATTGACAGTCCCTTGAGGTAAAGTTTTTACCCCAAAAGTTCTGCGACCGGACTGCATTTTCGAGGGCGGGGAACACGATGGTGACAATATTTTCCGACCTACCCTCCAACCACTACCCCTAAACCTAAAAAACCACCTCTTTTTCCAATTTTCCGGTGCTCGGCATTTTTTTATCGGAACATTTTATTAATGAAAGTTGTTCAGAATTGTCCAAAAATCTTAAGCCCAATATTTCATCAAAATAAAAAAAAATGAAAAATTGAAAAAAATGATAAATTTAAAAGATATAAAAAAAGCTAATAATTACTTGACAACTACTTAACAGCTTGGTTTAATTTCAAACAAAAGTGTCATGAATTTTTTAAACAAAAAAACCCATTTAAATGATATTTTTGGACTTGGACATTATTTTTAAAAAAATTTAAATATTTTTGATTAAATTTTGTATTTAAGGTTCTTGGATAATTCTGAACAACTTTCGTTAATAAAATTTTCCGATAAAGAAATGCCTAGCATCGGAAAATCGGAAAGGGGTGGTTCTTCCAGTTTAGGGGTAGCTCCTGAAGGGTAGGTCGGAAAATATTGTCACCATCGTGTTTCCTGCGCTCGAAAACGGGGGGGAAGATGTTTTGCGGTCCGGTCGCAGAACTTTTGGGCTTTTTGCTTTTTTCTGGTTTACCTCAAGGGACTATTATGTTGGCCTCATAACGTGATTTTGATCTGAGACTGTTCTCATCGCATGAAATACTTGATTATTATACATATTTCTTTGACCACGAAGGGTTTTACTGAAAAGCAACACAATCAACACTACTATTTGAAATCGAAAAAGTATATGCATGCGGAAACAAAACTTTTCAACAAATAATGAATGCTGTTCATTCGAAAGCTTTTATTTTTGATGGAATGACACCTGTGTATAAAATTCAAATTAAAAAATATGAGACTTTCAGAGATGTTGGCAGTTCATTTTTAAAAAATATCCAAAATCCTTCACTTCTCGTTATCACGTTATTAAAAAATAAATAATAAATAAATATAAGACGTTTCTATTAAATTGGTCGAGTCTCAATTACGATCGAAAGAAATAAATAGGAAGTAAATTAATACATCAAGTCCTTTTGCCAAAATCCCAGCTGATTGCAAGTCAATTCAGTTCAATTTAACAACAGATTTCGAGTAAATGTCAAAAATTTTCAAAAAATCGTATTTTGACAGTAAATCCCAGATTTTATTGTCGAAATACGGTTTTTTGACAATAAAAACCGAGAATTACTCGAAAGTAGTAAGTTTTTTAAATTGAATATTCGGTTTCAGCGCACAAAAATACTTAAGACAGGTTTAGTCCGTGGAGTGGATACTTTTTTTTTGTAGACCTAGTAGACCTGTGTTATTGGTATTTTACTCTCTTTTAACATCAATTCATATTAAACGCTGAACATGTAAGTATAAGAAATTCAGAATTAAAAGTAGCTACTGATAAGATTTTGTACTTGCGATTTTATATTGTATTTGGGCATACAAAGGCTGCTCTTTTTATCGACATAAATATTTTAATGCGTTAATTTTTAGAGCTGTAACACCGTGGTAAGAGTTTTGAAAGTAAGTGTAAAACTGAATAGAATATGTGATAACAAAGTTGCGTCAGATACATGATGATGAAGGTTAGCGACAAGAACTTTACTGCATAATATAATCTGTCTTTAAACTAACTAGAATTTTGGTTTCAATTTTTTTAAACTAAAACTTTACTAAAGATTAAATTAATTAGAAATGCTGCTGCCATAACAGTTGTTCGTCATTTTGTTCGCCGACCTGGAGACGTGTTTGGGGACGTAGGATCCCATTTTGTCGCAAATGTACCATGCAATATGCACTAAGCTGTCTATTGGGACTTGCTAGGTATCTATCGGGTAAGGAAATTTGTATTTATGCACAATAACCATACGGAGCAAGAGTAGCCTAACACAAACTACTTATTCTGCGGATATTGAAACCAACTGACGAAATGTGATGTGACTAATTTATTCCAAAATATAAACTAGAGGTTGGTAATACTATTGCGATCTGGATTAAATTACAGCTGTTCAATTAAGTAGTGTTCAATAATACCATAATTTTTATTTTCAGAAATTTTTTACATGCACCTTTTATTTGGGAAGTGATTTTTCAGTATCGCAATTGCTGAAGGATGGTACTCACAAAATATTCCTAATCATCAAGTTTTAAAAAGTTTGCAGTGTAATTAGTATAACTGTACTCAAAATATTATCAAGGAAATTGAACACTAAATGCCAAAACCTTCAAACATACAGTTTAAAATAATTACTTGCTCATATTGCTCCCTAGCGAACTGGCATACACCGTATATTCGCAGTCAACGCAGTTAACTACAGCTGATATCCCTATATAATCAGAAAGGAGATAAAACAAACTGCTTTGTGTTTTGGTAAGATCTTTAATCGCAAATGTCTAGGCTGGGATCTGCCTGGATCCTATTATTTGACGTTGATTCACTCGAAGTCCTCGTATCATTGAATAAATGGAGCTCTATAGTGTTTTAGACCCGAAGAGAAATAAAACGAGGACAAATTTACTTGTGTTGTATTTAATCAGCAATGTGGAAAATTCTCCGAGATAAAAATTAGGGCCAATTTCTGTTTTAATTGAAATGTGGATAGCGTCCGAAATCTTTTGTTAGTAAATTTGCAGAATTGTGTATAATTAAAGAATATGCAAGGGTTGGACTTGCATTCTAGTAGTTAATAAATCCAAACGTTTTATAATAGAGAAATATAACTGAATAAAACAAATCGCACATAAATAATTTTTCTTTTATAAGTTATTAACATTGTCATAATAAAGAATTAAGATATACATGCATATTAATCGTATCTAAAATAAAAATATAAAACTGTTATTTCTTGACTGTTTTTTGGAACATTGATTGTAATTTTTATCAAAAACAAATAAGGAAAGTATATAAATAAATAAATACAAAAATAAAACGTTAACATCATATCATCTAATATTGGGAATCGGGAAGCAACACAAAAATTCAAATCAATATTTCAGTGGGTTTCGACTTTACCAACTTCATTATCTGATTTTTCTACTCAGTTAATTACAAAACCTAACAAATCGTCTTTAGCAATATACTTGATAGCATAACGATTAATCGGTCTTGGTCCAGATAAACCTACTACTTAGATTCTAGTTCACAAATTGCCATGACCAAACAGGAATCGGTTCGATTTCAATGTTTGGCTTGGAATAATCGGTAGTAGAATCATTGGTCCAATAATATTTGAAGGACCCCTGGCTGGTGTCAGATACTTGAGATTACTGCAAAATGAGATTGAGGACATTTTAGATAAGTTACCTTTGGATTTAATCGGTCTTAGTCCAGATAAACCTACTACTTAGATTCTAGTTCACAAATTGCCATGACCAAACAGGAATCGGTTCGGTTTCAATGTTTGGCTTGGAATAATCGGTAGTAGAATCATTGGTCCAATAATATTTGAAGAACCCCTGGCTGGTGTCAGATACTTGAGATTACTGCAAAATGAGATTAAGGACATTTTAGATAAGTTACCTTTGGATTTAAGACAGGGAATGTATTTCCTCCCCATAATTCAAGGATAGTAATTGATTACCTTCAACGGAGATTCGGAGAAAACGTAATTTCGACGAAGGTTCTGTGAGGTGGCCTCCAAGGTCACCTGATTTAACACCCCTTGATTTCTTTGTTTGAGATTATTTTAAAAATATTATCTTCGCAACCGCTGTTACAATCCGTGAAGACCTGGAGCTACGAGTAAGACGCGCAAAAATCGGAAGTTAGTGTCACTTCCGGCGAAACCGGAAGAGAAAAAAAATCACTTTTATATCAAAAAGTGCCGCTTATTACGTATATAGGATATCCCAAATTTCAATCAATTATCTTCAAAACTAAAGGAGAAAAGGGGGTACACCATGATTGTGATTTTCAAATAACTCGAAAGGTATCATATTTGGCGAAAAAATGCATAAGAAAGCTTATAAACCAAGATTGAATTTGATTTTCCATGTATGTAAGATTAATATTTTCGAGATAATGAAGTTTAAAAAAGGCGTCTGAACATTCATAATACGAAGTATTTAGTTTAAATGTTAAATATCTCAGAAACCGGCACTATAGCGCAGCAGACTAAAACGTTCAGTGTGACGAGCTTGCTTAGTCACATTGTCTGTCGTATATTGTGTTTGATCGCCAGATCCAACAGTGGCAATATGGGCGGGTAATCGATGCTCTTTGCATTTTTTGAAATTACCTAAATGCCCACCTAAACCACTTGCTTTGGAAAAATTTTTATCCGCCATATTGGAGCTTCCATTTTGATTTCATATTCGTAATCAGCAACTCCAATAGTATAAATAGTTACGTTTCAAAATTAAATCAGAAATACTGTTTCAAATATATATATTTTCCATTTTCCTTGGAGGCAAAAAATTGGTCGGGAGAACTAAAGATGAAACACCCAAATACCGTTTACTACAAAAATTAAATCGTTTTGCGTCTCTTGTACCTCGTAAAATGTGACGTAAAACAATTCACGTAACGTACATACGAAGTTCCCACCAACTAAACAGGAAATGTAAATGTGTCATGAAACCTGTCAAGACATTATGAATAAAAAAAAGACAAAACACCACAAGAAATGTATTCGACTGAGTATCTGTGGAAAGAATACAGAACGTGTAATTATAATTTTGATGCTTAAACCTTTTTATTCCATGTATTTTTTAAACAGGGCTGATTACATGACGTAAATTAACTATGTTCCTGGCCCATGCATAAAAATGGAAAAAGAAATTATCTTCTCATTATTAATAAAAGACTGTCTCTCTACACAGAAATGTAATTAGAACGTTAAATTTAATTTTGAAGCAGTCTGCAGTGCATAAAACACCGCAATTATTTTTTACCCTAGTTACTCTGCTAATATACTTTGTCTTAAGTTCACCTGGAAGTTTAAAAATTAATATCACAAGAACTTTACTTAATGGCAAATTTATTGCTTCTAAATTTACGAGCTTACTTTCGAGCACGCGAAAGGTTTTGCATGTTAAATATTTTACATTAGCATAACCGCTAAAGTAAAGAAATTTGAAGAAATTATTTTACTTCGGTTCTTAATAGTAATCCAAAAATAATAATTTTTTTCTTCAAGCGTATTAAAATGTTTAAATTATGTCACCAAAAACAGAAGTAGAAGAAGGACATTGTTTTACTAGTAACAAAATGTTAGTACCGAACGCCACCGTAGTGGACATTGTTTTACTAGTAACATAATGTTAGTTCCGAAAGCGCCACCGCAGTGGGTATTGTTTTACTAGTAACATAATGTTAATACCGAAAGCCACCGGTGGCGCGGTATCCACTAGCCACTTGTCATATTGTGTCAACATGTAAGACTGTAGTTTGAGTATTTGTACATTTATGATAAATAAATGAATTTTTGCATTTTAATACGCTTGAAGAAAAAATAGTATATATTACACGGAGTAGAACGCCTTTTTTTATGTTTCGCCCAGTTTGCGGCTTCGGCTTCGCCTCAGCCGCAAATCCTGGGCTCAACACAAAAAAAAGAGTGCGTTCTACTCCTAGTAATATAATATACTATTTGTTCTAATAAGTATACGTATATATAAGGTATCTCACTTAATGCTCTGCAGGCTCAGGTATCAGACAATTTTTAGTATAATCTTGGGTCATACATTATTTGGTTAAATCAGAGTATATTTTAAGTAATTTTCCGTGGGCGGCACTAGAGTTCGAAAAATAGTAATCGGAAATATGCTGAGGCGAAAATAATGATCTTTTCAATGTAAATCAGTTTAAAATTAAAAGTTACATTCGCCTCCTACAAACGCAAAATCACCTTCGGTACCAAAATATGCGGAAAAAATCAAAAAATTACATTGGGCATTTTTTTTTATAGGAAAATTTTGTTAATGAAACTTGTTCAGAATTATCCAAAAACCTTAAGCCCACAATTCAATGAAAATTAAAAAATTGAAAAATTAAATTTAAAAATTTTTTAAAATTAATTATTTTTAAAAAAACTGCAAACTGCTTGACAACTACCTGGCAGCTTAGGATTAATGTCAAACAAAATTGTCAAGAAAATGCTTGAGAATATACAGTCCTGTCTGAAAGTTAAACTTTTAAGATCTATAATATTTCATTCTAGGTTATTGTGGTTTCGTTTAGTATTTTTTAGGAATTGCAATACCGGTTAACCCGGCACTAGAGTTCGGTTAACCGGTTAACGGGACAAAAAACACATGACGATAATTACCGGTTATTCTAAATTTTTAACGGTTATTTCGGTAAATTCTGAAATTACGATATTGTCACGTATTCAACGTTTCTATTTATGTCAGTGATTAGTATTCACTAAATACAGAGTGACTGTACTAACACTGAGCACTTTTAACAATAGAAAAATAATATTATAAAACGTAAAACCCAAACACCAAGCCCTAAAAAATACAAGAGAAATATTGACAATGTCTTGCGACAGGAAATTGAATATTTCACTGTCGCAAATATCTGTGGAATACATTTAGAAATATGTTATTACCAATTCTTATTAACTTATCGACCTACCAATATCGATTGAGGAAGGGCATCTTCATCTGGTGGTATTCTATGCACAAATATCAGACGACTAACAGATATAGCTTTGCAAGCGCGGATCTAGAAATTTCAATAATTTTTTTCTCATCTGTTGCGCATGGGACCCATACGAAATATGGGAAATAACATCTCGAGAAGCACTTCTCTAACGACCCCTAAAAAATTTTGAAAAAGCAGTTTGCGAAAATTTTTTTCAAAATTCGATTACCCCCCCTGTTTAAAATTATTTTTTTTGTCACATGCATTTTACTTTTCATAAAAATACAGCAACATGTTTTGAAGTTTATGAAAATATTTTCATTACTAACTGAGATACAACGAATTGAAATTTTGTGATTTGTTAAATTGTAAATCACAAAATTTCAATTCGTTGTATCTCAGTTAGTAATGAAAATATTTTCATAAGCTTCAAAACATATTTTTGTACTTTTATGAAAAGTAAAATGCATATGACGAAAAAAAATAATTTTAAACAGGAGTCCCTAGACCTGGGGGGGGTAACCGAATTTTGAAAAAAATTTTCGCAAACTGCTTTTTCAAAATATTTTAGGGGTCGTTAGAGAAGTGCTTCTCGAGACGTAATTTCCCATATTTCGTATGGGTCCCATGCGCCACAGACGAAAAAAAAATTATTGAAATTTCTAGATCCGCGCTTGTAGCTTTGAAAAACCAACCCTTTTAAGGGGCTATTTTTAAATAATATTGTATTTTTAGGTATTCAGTAAATGCCCCATTTGAGTTTATGTTTGTAATGTTTATTATTCATGTTAATATTTTTGTTATTTACAGAATAATTATTTATTTAAATTTATTCCATTTATATTTTTTACTTTTGATAAAAAACCTTTTATTTTTTTATTATATTAATTATATGTATATAAAAATGTTTTTTGTTAAATTCAGATAATTTTGTACATGGAAAAAGACAATTTCCATTTTCGCCACCCTAATCATTTATTCTAATAATTACCGGTAAATACCCGTTAACCAGTTATTTACATTTTTATTTACCGATTTACCGGTTATTGAAACTTCCGATAAATTGCAATCACTATATTTCTCTCAAAGAATATGATGCTCTACTTCGCTTTGCCGAAAAATGTCGCCAAATGCGGAAAAATTAAGAAAATGCTTAAAAATTGACAAATTCGAGCCTGTGATATTCAAAATTTAAACTTTTCAAGATTCAGAGCTTATTATGTGAAATTTACGTGTAGTACTTTTCCCATGGGATACGAGGGTCTACTCTCTTTTGCAGAAAAATGTTAGGAAAATGCGAAAAAATTAAGATGTTTAAAAACTCACAAAATCTAGTCTGCGTCATTTCCAAGTGAAACATATTATATTATTAACTTGAGATTATCGTTGTTTTATCTCGTAGTAATTATCCAGTAAAATGAGGCTGTTCACTCAGCTTTACGGAAAAATTCCTGGAAAATCTGGTTAAATCAAGAAAATGAATAAAAACTTATCTAGCTTGCAATATACATAAATGAAATCTATTAAGATCTAAAGTATCAAACTTGAGTTCAAGGTGGTTTCTTGTAGTATTTTTTCTGTGATACACAATAGTGTACTTTGTTTGCGGAAAAATGTGAAAAAATCAGGAAAATGTCTAATAATTTAGATTTTTTTTACGCAATGTTCACGAGTAAAATCTATTAAGATCAAGTGTATTTGACTTGAAATTATGGTGTTTTCTCGTAGTATTTTTTACAAAAATCTGTATACTCTATGTATGATCAAAACCACATCTAATGTTGTTTTAGGGAAAATGCGAAAAAATTGTAAAGCATAGCAAAAACCATTACATCAAGTGTATATGTTACCTACTACCTACCTACTACTAACTCAAATTAAAAAAAAAATTAGCTAACTTTTCAAATACTTCATGGTCAAAACCAAAATCACTTATAAGTTTTATTACAGCCGGTTTTACAATCCCAAATTAATTTTCATGTTAGCTGACTCTTATTTACAGCCGATTTTACAATCGCAAGTTAACTTTGGTGTTAGTTGACTCATAATAATTGCAGGTTAACTGCAACTTTACCGACACTTGCGTTTTTCAATATAAAGTTAAGTGATGTTTTATAAACGAGAGGCTGTGAATAAAATTTATAATGTTGGTACTAGAAAAATTGGTAATATCCATAAAATGTATGAATTTTTGTCAATTACTGTCAAATATAAATGTCAGAAGCGGTTTATGAGTTATTGGTTTATAATTAAGTATGTACTACAAGACAAAGAAACGTTTATTTTAAAAATAAAAATTTGTTTTATTTTAAGTATTAATTACATCATGGATAATAAAAGGTGCGCAAATTTTTCTGCCAACGAGGGGGATATTTTCGTAAATTTAATAGAAAAATATAGAAATATAGGGCATGTGCATCATATAACTAACATAACCTCAAATTATAAGTTCTTTAAGTTTATTCTCATTTTTAATGTTTGTATACTCATTTCAGCTTGGAGCAATACTGGCTCCAAGCAAATATTTATAAATTCACGCAAATAATTTTTCAATATTGTTGATTAATAAAAACAGACTGCTAGTTACAGTAGGTTAGATTTCCAACCTACAAAAAGAGCCCTATTTTATTAGGAGAAAGTATTTAGAACTTCATAAACATTACACTGAATTAGATTTTAGTTGAAAGTATGGAAACCAAGCTGAAATTTTAATAACAGTTATGAAATACTTATAAATCTTAAGAAAAATATATTTTTGAGGTTAGCTGTGACGTCACGTGCACATGCCCTATGGAGAATAAAAAATGTATTCTTCAAAAAAAGTTAGGTCTACACCGGATTACCTTGGGCTTTCTTGGCTCCTCATCACTGCTATATGCATTTACTTCTTACGTATCCATTTTTAAACGAAATATCAAAACATTATTTTCTGACAATTGTTTTATAGGTTAGAAATTGCTAGTAAACTACCAACTTCTAGTTTACTCACACCTCATCTGCTGGAAAAGTTAACTACTAGATAACTACGACCTTGAAAATGACCAGCTATTTCTATAATAACCTGAAAGTAACCTGACTGGTAGTTAACCAGCGATTGTAAAACCGGGTGTTACAGGTTAACTACAACTTTACCGACACTTGCGTTTTTCAATATAAAGTAAAGTGATGATTTGTAAACGAGAGGTTCTGAATAAAATTTATAATGTAGGTACTGGAAAAATGGGTAATATATATAAAATATATGAATTTTTGTCAAATTCACACGTCTCACGTCACCTACTGTCAAATATAAATGTCAGAAGCGATTTATGAGCTAGTGGTTTATTTTTAAGTAAGTATGTAGTATTTAATGTTTACAGTTTTTTATAAACAATGTCTTTATACAATTTATTCTATATTTTACTGCAAAACATAGAAACGTTTGTTGTAACAATAAAAATGTGTTTTATTTTAAGTATTACATCGCAAATTTTTCTACCAATGAGGAGGACATTCTGGTAAATTTCATAGAAAAATGGAGAAATGTTATAGAAAATAAAAAAAGTGGAGCAACCAACTGTGAAGGAAAGGAAAAATCCTGGAAGAAAATTGAAGAAGAATTTAATGCATCGAATGGAAAAAATGTATTTAGGTCATCAAAAAATTTAAAAGAAAAATATGGAAATTTAGACAAACGAACAAAATAAAAATTTTTATGCAATAAACTTAATATTTTGAAAACTGGAGGTGGAACTTATGATCCCATTCCCTTAAACAGAGTAGACAACAAAATAATGGGTTTGTTAACATTATTTTGTGGCAGTTATTTTATAGGTTATAAATTGACAGTAAACTACCAACTTCCAGTTTACTCACACCTCATCTGCCAGTAAAGTTAACTACTAGATAACTACGACCTTGAACATGACCAGCCATTGCAAAATCCAATTTCTGAAAGTTAACTCTGACTGGCAGTTAACCAACGATAGTAAAACCGAGTGTAAGTCTTTTAATCGTGACTACCGATGTTTCTTAGATCTGTCCTTTTAAATATTTCTTTTCACTGTTATTTCTTTTTTTTTTCAGAGCAAACATTTTCTTGATTTTTCTACATTTTTCCAGCATTTCAACTCAAAACAGGACCGTCATATTCCAAAGGAAAAATACCACGAAAAATCACCTCGATTGTATTTTACCAGGTTAAAATTCTGATTATCTTAGGCTAGATTTTGTGAGTTTTCAACCATATTTTTAATTTTTACGCTTTTTCCCAACATTTTCCCGCAAAAAATAGTTGACCCTCGTATTCCACGGGAAAAATACTATGAAAAAAACCACCTGAATCTCGCATAATAAGCTCTGGATCTTAAAAAGTTTAAATTTTAAATATTACAGACTCAAACTTGTACATTTTTGGGCATTCTCTCAATTTTTCTGCATTTTCCTGACATTTTTCGGCAAAGTAGAGAATCATTCTGCGAGAATGATTCTAAAGGGAACCACCACAATCTAAAGTAAAATATAATGGATCTTAATAGTTTAACTTGTGAATATCTCAGACAGGACTTCAAAAATTCTCAAGTATTTTCTTAGCCTTTCCACATTTTCCCGCCATTTTTTCGCAAAATCAAATACATCATCGCATTCTACGAGAAAAATTCTATCAAAAACCGTGTTCATTTTCCGTTGTCCAGCTTAGGACAAAATTTGTCGGTTTTTAATATCCTCCTTTGTGTTTCGCTGCACACTTATGCAATTATCTCTGTCCTCGTTGCTCCTTCGTAGTAATTGGCTATTATCAATACTGTAGATCATAAAATTTATCAAAACTTCTGTTTATAGAAATTTCTTCCATGGCGAATTGTTTTAAAATTACAGCAGCTCGAATTTTAAGAAATTATGAAACTTTCGAGTTACTGTAACTTGTAAACACTGATGGTGCAATAAAAATTTTTAAACAAAAATTTTGGAAAATTTTATAATCAACAATATTGATAATAACTAATTACTACGTAGGATGACATAAAATGTCTGTTCTCTCAAAGTTTTATGGTTATAAAAGCTTGCACGCCCGGGTTATAGGGATATGAAGTTGTTTACGGGGTTATAGTATGATATGAGGTTATGGCTTTACGAGGTTACGAGGTAAACATATAAAAAAAATCTAACTACTCATTCGAGTGTGAAAGTCGAAAACCCGGCTTTTTACGGGTGTTTATTGAGGTTGATGAAAAATTAGCCAATCTGACAATTCTGATTTCGGGTTAATTGGGTCAAAATACAAAAATAAGCCATTTTAATTTTTCAATGTTTTGCTTGCACTCTCTGTTTGACACTGGTGCACGTTTTTTCTATTAAGGAAAAGTGTCATTTTTGTCATGATTTTGGTACCATAGCAACCAATTTTTAGTTCTGGCCCTGAGTATATTTAATTATAAAATAAAGTAGTTTCTTCAAACACCGAACACCTAAAATATTAACTCGAATACTATTAGTCAACGAACATTTCGCAAATCATTTCAAGATGATTAAAACTAAAGTAAATCTAACGATGTTATTAAACTAATATAATGGTTCAAAGGATCGCGCCCTAATTCAAATCAGTAGCCAATCTCCACTACGGCTCGATGTACCATGATCTACAGACCAATAAAGTACGTTATCTGTAGAAGGTCACAGATAAAATTTTTACAGTTTATAATTCTAAAGTTGAAGACAAATGGAGAGAGAGAGAAATGATGAACAATATGTGACTTCCGTTTTTTTTATAGTCAGAGATGTGCTATATGCTTCTTAAATCTAGATATAATTGTACTTTTTGTTCGTTCAATATACTTCAAAGTACAATCCTTTCAATTTCGTAAATTTCGGACGTTTCATTTAATTTAATTTTATCCGTTGGTTTGCCTAACAGTTGTAAATTATTTCCCGATGAATAGACAACTGCCATATCTGATTCCTAAAAAATCCTGCTTAAACTATGGGCCAACCGGGGTTCATAAGGAACTGATACAAAATTTGAATTATCCCGTTTAGATTGAAAAGTTAAGAAGTCCCGCTTAATAGCCCAGTCGTTGAAGGTATTTACCTCCAAAAACTTGCAAAATGAATAATTCTTTTTAATGAGTTCGTGAAAGCGTATAGAATCATATTATTCCATACAATACTTGCAAAAAAAGTCTAAAACCCCAAAAGTGCAAGGGTAGCGACAAAATATGTCTACTCCCCCGTTTTCGAGGACAGCCAAGACGATGGTAATACTCGCAAAAAACCACCTCTTTTCTTCCATTTTTCGTTGTTAGACATGCGAGGACTTGTTGGATCGGTTTTTTTTTTGAGGAAACTCGATATGTCCTGTAAAATTTCACAATCAGACATCCTAACGACCCCCGGGGGTTGAAACCACCCCCTTCCTGGAACATGCAAAAAAACCATCCAAACGTGCCGAAAATTGTTTTCCACACATTTTCAAGGGCGGGGAACACGATGCTGATATTATTTAGCTTCCCATCCCTAACCAATTACCCCTAAATAGGTTGGTTAGTGGTGGGAGGCTAAATGATATCAGCCTCGTGTTCCCCGCCCTTAAAAACGTGTAAAAAATAATTTTCGGCACATTTGGATGTCTTTTGCATGTTCCGGTATTGAGGGAGGGGGTGGTTTCAACCCCCGGGGGCTCGTTAGGATGTCTGGTCGCGAAATTTTACAGGACATATTCAGTTTCCTCAAAAAAGAAAATCGATCCAACAAGTCCTCGCATGCCTAACAACGAAAAATGGAAAAGAGGGGTGGTTTTATGCATTTAGGGGTAGTTGGTTGGGGGTGGGAAGCTAAATAATATCAGCATCGTGTTCCCCGCCCTTGAAAACGTGTAAAAAATATTTTCGGTAAGTTTGGATGTCTTTTGCATATTCCGGTATTGATGGAGGGGGTGGCTTCAACCCCCGGGGATCGTTAGGATGTCTGGTTGCGATATTTTACAGGACATATTGAGTTTCCTCAAAAAAAAGCCGATCCAACAAGTCCTCGCATGCCTAACAACGATAAATGGAAGAAAAGGGGTGGTTTTTTGCGCTTAGGGGTAGTTTGAGAGGGGTAGGGTCCACGCGAGTATCACCATCGTGTTGGCCGTCCTGGAAAATGGGGGAGTAGACATATTTTATCGCTACCCTTGTACTTTTGGGGTTTTTGCAACTTTCGCATGGGCTATATCCTGAAAAGTTTACATTTCGCTCGGATGCAGGACAAAAAAGAAGTGAAAAAAAATTTTTTTCCATCCATGTTTTCAAAATTTTGAAATTAAGTCAGTGGCTCCAAGCAAATATTTAAAAATTCACGTAAATAATTTTTGTTGATTAATAAAAATAGACTGCTAATTACAGGTTAGATATCCAACCTACAAAAAGAGTCCTATTTTATTAGGACAAAGTATTTAGAACATCATAAACATTACACTGTACTAAATTTTAGTTGAAAGTAGAAATGGTAGAAATTTTAATAACAGCTACGTAATATTCTTAAATCTTAAGAAATATATATTTTTGAGGTTAGCTGTGACGTCAAGTGATCCATAACCTATAAATAAACATTCACAAAAGTTACCAACCCAAATATTTTTGACAGATGGCAAAATACATTTTTCCCTAACAATAATACCAATAATATTTTTTGGATGCTATCATGTGTAATATAACGAATTTTTTTAAATTTTTTTCACGGAAACCAAATCGAAAGGGTGCAAGTGTAATATATCGTTGAAATTGGAATTGTTACTGCTTTTCAAGTAATCATAAAATAAGCAACTTGTTGTGCCAAAACGACACTAAACGTAATCCGATCTCAACCAAAACCTTTTCAGATCTTCTGGAGCACTAAAGAAACCCTCATGCAAAGTTTCATCTAAACCCGTTTAGTAATTTAGCCGCTATCGTGTTCACACACATACACACACACACACACAGACATTTTTCAGAAACCACTTTTTTGGGTTCCTGGGACCTCAAAACGTAAAGATTTGATGTTATATCAATTTTCGATTTTGGATTAATAGTACTAACCTCCCACAATTTTATTATGGGGAGGTTAATATTAAAAATGTGTAACCAGAAAAAGAAAAAAGCTTTATTTTACTCGTTAGAACTGGTAAGAATTTTTAGAGGTTCCATAGTATGCATTAACCGTGCGCTTGACTGCGCAGTGTGAAAAAGTTACTTTTCCAGGAATACCGTGGCTTTATCGATAAATTTTATTAAGACATTTTTTGTTTAGAAACACGTGGTCTACCACCTGTATATTTTATTTTTTCCTACCCTGACTTAATTTTTAAAATTTTGAAAGAAATGGATAAAAAAAAATTTTTTTCACTTTTTTTACGTTCTGCATCCGAGCGGAATGTAAAATTATTATTCTACACATCTTCACAAACTTATTAAAAAGATATATATTCATTCAAGTTTTTGGAGATTTCACTATAAAATTTTCTCTGTCGTCTGGGCTATAAATCTATATTTGCTAATTATTTTATCACTTACAGAGTCTCAATTGCTCTTAGCTCAGGATATCCTTAATGAAAGCTTTATCTTGGGAAAACCTGTGGTCAGTCAGAGGGAAACTTGATAGAGACGATGAATCAAGAAATTGAGACCAATCATTTTGTGCTGGACGCAATGGAGTGAGCCATTAGGAATGTATCCAAGAGTACTGGTATCTTACTGAAGTGAAACAGCTATTTATATTCGAAACAAACTTGGTTACATGTCACTAGAATTGTTCCTTTATATTTGTTTCGAACTTGCTAATAAAGACAGACAATGACCGTCCCATTGCGACGTCTTCATGTTTTGAGGATAAAGTTTATTGAATTGGAAGCACTTTTGCTTCGTGTATGCAAAGTTTACTAAGATCAATATATCTTTAACAACTTCTTGACTAATATTATTCAACTCAAGTAGATTCATGGTTTACGGGATTGACACACTTGGACACAATAAAAATAAAGAGAGATCAAAATATCGTCCTCTTGCAATTGCTTCTCCTTGATCTTATTATTTAATATTAACTACTGCAATTACTGCACCTATGGTCTTAGTAGGATGTTTACACACCTAGTTACGACAGTTGAGCATCCATTGAGAAATAAATTACAGCTTTTAGGTAACCCGAAGGATTAGATTGAATCGATTGAAAGGTCGAGGTTACGAAATCAATAAGGATAAACAGTTATAAATGGTTGAATTTGAAGTATATTGGACAAACGATACGTTCTATTATAACTAGATTCAAAGATCATATGACCAGTCTCAAATATGCAAGAAGTCCAAGAAGTCTCCAGTATACCTTTCATAACAATTATATAATAGCTATCAATGACTTAAGGTTAAGGAAATATAACAAGTCACAGACTACTGGATGATTTTAAAGACTTAAAAACTGCAAAGTGTGGACATTGTATGAATAATAAGAAAATCATCTAGTTTACTTTTTTGGTTAGTAAGTCACAGTTCGTTGAACAGAGATGGAGTTTAAGTAGAGATAATCAAAGTCCTTGAATTTGTTCAACAATGACAATCATTTAAAATAAATATAGGACATGTCGTTAAATTTATAAGCCCATCTTGACATCCTCTAGCATCCAAATTGCCCCCCCTCGCCTATACCTTGAATTATTACTTCCTGGTACATCTTTACTAGCTTTGTTTGAGAAAAGATGCAATATAAGAATATATTAATATAAGAAAATATATAAATGCAGTATACAGCAACTCACAAAAAACGATCGTCAATTAGGTGTTTTCACTGTATGCAAATTTGCTTTTTTGATATTATTAAAATGAAGTACTCCATGCATTAAAGCACTTACCAATATTTAAACACCATTCTTTCATCTATCAATTTAAAATTTCAGCAAATAAATAACAAAACTGAATAACTGAACGGGTATTGTACAAAACGGGCTGCGACATTATCGGTTGCATTAATATACCCAACATAACCTCAGCTTTTAGGTTTTTTAAGTTTATTGTCATTTTCAATGATTGTATCTGCACTTTTTTCATTTGAAACCAGTATGGCTCCAAGCAAACATTTGAAAATTGACGCAAATGATGTCTCAATATTGTTGATTACTAAAAATAGGCTGCTAATTATAGGTTGGATTTCCAACCTACAAAAATCGCCTTATTTTATTGGGAGAAGATATTTAAAACTTTACGAACATTACATTGAACAAGATTTTAGTTCAAAGTACGAGAAACAAGAGAAAATTTTCATAATAGTGACATATTATTTGGAAATTTTTAAAAGATGTACTTTTGAGGTTAGGTGTTTACCATCAATATGACCGATGACGTCAACAATATGGCTTAGTGTTTTGGGCGGTAAAATTTTAATTCA
Source organism: Rutpela maculata (assembly GCA_936432065.2). NCBI lineage: Eukaryota > Metazoa > Arthropoda > Insecta > Coleoptera > Cerambycidae > Rutpela > Rutpela maculata. Next base: position 166,586,347 of record OW386287.2, on the reverse strand, counting down.
AATTTAAAAATACTTTTTTTTCGATATTACTCAGCTGGTTGTGGAAATTCAAATGTTTTTATTTATAATTAAATATTACCTTCACAGTCAATGAGATTTCAAAATTTGTGAAAACTCCGAATTATGAAAGTAAAATAAGAGATTAAACATAACAAAAAATATCTTGCTATGAACCTTTATTCAATTGGGATCTAATGAAAGCAATGTAGTGCCTTCTGTGAGTCGGACAAGTATGTAAATAATTTATAGCCTAACGAGACTATGTCCCCCCCCCCCGTTTTCGAGGATGCTGAACACGATGGTGGTAGTTTAAACTCTTTCTGAGTTAACCCCACCCCCAAACGGTCAAAAACCACCCCCCAAATGGGTTAACGCGGATACGGCGTCTCATACCAACTAAACCAGCGTCATCCACCGCTTTCAAGGATGCTGAACACGAAGGCGGTGGCTTAAACTCTATCCGAGTTGATCCCACCCCCCAAAATGCCAATAACCCCAAATGGGTTAACGCGGATACGCGTTTAAACTTTTTTCGAGTTGACCCCACCCCATAAACGGCCAAAAGCAACTCCCGAAAGGGGTGAAATGGGCATAATTCCGGAATTAGATCATTCAAAACGAATTGATCTTGATCAGGATGGTCCAGAACATAATTGCCTACGATAACAAAAATATTTCTCACTGCGGCACGGTTGTCGATGAAAGCGGCTTGATAAGAGACTTTTATGTAACAGGTGTGATGATAAGTAATTTTATCTTCAAAGTTTTCTGGAAGGTTACGCAGATGTTTGTCCAATAGTTTTCTTAACGGGTTACTTTTCGTCTTCATTCTCCATTCTTTCATTTCGCAATGGTTTTCGCGTTATCAGTACGATAGATTTTATTATGTTTTGCCCTTTTTAGGGGGTTTACTTTTTCCCCGCAAATAACACAAACATTTTCTAAATCAAAATCACCTGATTGAATTTCATCTTCTTCTCCATCAGTACAGCGAATTGAATCTACGGCCGAGCGTATAGTTCCTTCCCAAGAAGTATATTCATTGAAGCATATGTGGTGTGCTGACATCGTCGTCTTAATCATTTCCGCAGCTGGTATCTTCTTGTTCGCTCGGATGCTACTCATTAGAGAAAATCGCTGCGCCTGGACCTCGGAGAGATGTTTTAGATGGAGGCCGTTGATCGGTTTACCAGGCTCCATACATACGAAACACCTGCGTGTAATTTCATTCTCTTCCATTTCTTGGGAATAGCAGCAGGAATTGCTTATCAAATTCTGGAAGGGAATATGAAAACTTAAATAAGAATCGTGATCATATATCGTTCATTCATACCGAGCTTACATTATTAAAAATCTCTTTACTTTGTACTTACATTTTCTGCAGTTGTTAAACAGCCACTTATTTATGCAATAACATGCAATTATCACGAGGTGAGTCGTATAGGCATTATAGTTATTGTTTTTATGCCGCGAGCCTGCGTACTTTTGAATGTAATTCTTTAGTGTATGACGTTTTCCCACCTAAAACCTAGACACAAAGTATGCGCCTATTTTTTCAGTTGAACTGTCAATCAAGAAACCTGGAATCATCATACAGTGTGTATTCAATGAGATCTGTGAACATATGATTCATTTTCTCTTATCCGGTGCACTTCATTAAACCGGGTATCAAAGGGGTAGTTTTTGGCCGTTAGAGGGGTTAGTTTGCTTCGGAGAGAAGATCCAGCATCACCATCGTGTTCAGCATCCTCGAAAACGGGGGATAGCGCAGGTTTTGTCGGTATGAGACGGCGTATCCGCGTTTCACCCCTATCGAGGGTGGTTTTTTGGAGCGTTTGTGGGGTGGGGTGAACTTGGAAATAGTTTAAACCGCCACCATCATGTTCAGCATCCTCGAAAACGGGGGGGAGACATAGTATCCTTAAGCTATAAATTAGTTACCCTTTTCGAGATTTTTTCCGACTCACAGAAGCCACTAATGACTAATATAACTGTTACAAAAACTTTGAATAAAAAAATGGTCTTCAAAAAAAGTCTAAAAATCATGAAATAGAATTTTACAGTCGCTCTGTTAATTGATCCTTATTAGGTACTATGGTTATTAAAGCCGGTTAGAAATACGTTTGAATTCATTATTTGTCTATTTCTACACCAGTGCGCGTGGTGTGACGCCACAGTGATGCCAAAACGTGTAATAATGGCAAAATAATGTTTGCAATTATTTTGTATTTATTATATAAAAAAAAAAAACATCAAATTATCTAAATGGGGCGTATCCTCCGATTAAAGAACTTATACCTAGATACTTAATGTATATTAGTTTGTTAGTTGCTGAGATAGTCACAATCTAAGGCACTTCAGTTGCAAACATCCCGTAAGTTCCTCATTCTTTAGTCGTTCTATTCGCGGCCGTTTCGGACACAATCGGTTCGGTTCGATTATCATAATCTCAGTTTGACGTGACCGCCTTTAATATTAATAAATGTTTTTCGTGTTATCCGATCAAAAAATGGTGAAGAAGTCATACTTACTCAGTTTAGTGACAATATATTTAATGCAAATGGTGAATTGCTGTGCAGTTTGCAGAAAGCTGTTTAGAAAAGAAGAGAATCGACCCTGTCATAAGTAAGTAAGTATAAACTTCACAGTCGTAACATGATGGGGTTCAGTTTACAAGTGAAATAAGGTGAGTAGCAATTAAATTTTAATATCCTTTCAATACATGTTTCCCTTAAATAAAACATCTCTATCTATTATATATTTTTTAAATTTTAAATATGTAACTCCCATCCAGACAATTTTGACATTGAATTTGAGGCTTTCTGATTCTCGGTGTGTTTATTAAATATACCATTCAATAGTGCAGAAACCTAATAAAGTATAATGACCTATATTCAAATAAAAAATATTAACAATTTAGCCATGTATTTTTTTTAACTATTTATTTTAAAGTCAGCCTATTCCGCTACTAGGGCCTATCACCGACGACAGGAGACGAGCTACCCCCAACCTGGAAATTTTGCCGGACCTCTTCTCGTGAGATGAGTAGGGCTATTTTACTTGACTAACATTTAATGGACAAGGTATCGCCTGCTTTACATGCTCCCCGAAGGATGGTATATCCACTACGTAATCCCCGTCTTGAAATTACATAGCTTCCGCGTATACGCTGATATATAAGCCCCTATAAAGTGGGACGAAATCGCTGTCTTTTCCAAAATGGATTTCACCCATCCAAATACTAACCGCGCTGAACGTGTCTTCACTGATGTATCGAAACACAGCACACATTTTTTTCGTTTTAGTACACCTAATTATTATTAATAAAAGATTATTTTTAAAAAGTTTTTTAAAGGCCATGGCATGTTAAGATAAGTGTCCGTGCCTTTGCAACCTTTTTGCGTGTGGTTCCTTCCAGTGATGTATCTCTGTGTAAGATACTACCACAAAAAGTTTTTCCCTCAAAGACATCATAATATCTGGGAAAACATTTTTTTTTCGAAAATCCGAAAACACTTTTTTTTTCTTAATCAAGTGAACCAATTTGTTTGCATTTCACATATATTGTGAATATACTCAAGACAATTTATTATTTATATTTTCATGAAATCTTTTCATGGAGAAAACAAAAATTGATGCTTTTGAATTTTTTGAAAAATTTATATACGTACTTACACGTTAGCGACCATCTCTATTTTTTTACTAATTATACGCCATACAATAAGCTATAACATATAGTTTTTTACAAAACTCTATCGAAGGGATAACGTAATCAAATTGGCAATGATAATGTTACGTGCTTACGTAAACACGCTTTTAGTAAATACCCTGTACCGTGGGTTCGGAAATTATAACACCAGGGTAACACTAAACAATAATGTATTTACTTACGTACTAATTACAACAAATAAAGAAAAATAGTATAAATTGGTTAGAAACGCGATATATTAATAAATATATAAATCAACAACAACTGCTTGGATTACGCGTATTGAAGATTTTTTGGAGCAGCCTATGCATTTTTTTGAAATAACGAGATGTATTTTTCACAATACATATTTTCTACAAAGCTCCATCGAAACGGTAATACATAAAAGAATTATGTGTTTAATAATAAAAATTCATAATAAAAAAACATGTTATGCTAATGATATATGATAATATTAGTCGTCTTCATCACTGTCCTCATTTATTGTATCTTCTGCGAGTAATTCAAACAGTTTTACTGATAGTTTCGGAATATCGTCGAGAAGCCTTGCATATGATAAATTCATGTTTAAGTTAAAAAAAATAATAAATTAGTTTTCTGTTACTTAATAAATGCATTTATTACATGCAAAGTTTTTCGACGATATTCCGAAATCATCAGTAAAACTGTCTGAATTATTCGCAGAATAATTGAGGACAGTGATGAAGGTGACTAATATTATCATATATCATTAGAATAACATGTTTTTTTATTATGTATTCTTATTATTAAACACATTTTTTTACGTATTACCGTTTCGATGGAGCTTTGTAGAAAATGTATATATTGTGAAAAATACATCTCGTCATTTCAAAAAAATACGCAGGCTGCTCCAAAAAATTTTCAATACGTGTAATCCAAGCAGTTGCTGTTCATTTATATATTTATTAATATATCGAGTTTCTAACCAATTTATACTCTTTTTCTTTATTTGTTGTAATTAGTACGTAAGTAAATACATTATTATTTAGTGTTACCCTGGTGTTATAATTTCCGAACCCACGATACAGGGTGTTTACTAAAGGGGGTGTAAGCTCGTAACATTATCTTCGCCAATTTGATAGAGTTTTGTAAAAAATATATGTTATAACTTATTGTATGGCGTATAATTAGTAAAAAAATAGAGGTGGTCGCTAACGTGTAAGTACATATATCAATTTTTGTTTTCTTCATGAAAAGATTTCATGAAAATATCAATAATAAATTGTCTTGAGTATATTCACAATATATGTGAAATACAAACAAATTGGTTCACTTGATTAAGAAAAAAAATTTTTTCGGATTTTCGAAAAAAAATTTTTTCCCAGGTATTATGAAGCCTTTGAGGGAAAAACTTTTTGTGGTAGTATCTTACACAAAGATACATCACTTTAAGGAACCACACGCAAAAAGGTTGCAAAGAAACGGACACTTATCTTAACCTGCCATGGCCTTTTCAGTCTCGTCTTAATTATTATAATATTCATTTCGAATAACACCGAATCCTTCGCCATTTCTTAGAATACAACGTCGTCCGAGTGAATACACTGTGGTATCAAATTATACTGTTAAAACTAGAAAACACACTTTTTCGTACCATATTATTGTATTGTCACCAAAACTACACGTATATACAAAATTTCAACTCAATTGGACGTCGTTAAGTGGTTTAAAATTGACTTGCAAGATTTGAACTAAACATAACATACAAGCTAACTAACTAATAAGCACACAAAGCCAGTTAAATAAAAGCTTGTAAAAAAAACCAATATTAAAGACAAATGGTGTGTTTTATACAATCATTGCTTCACAGCTAGTTTTAGCAAGGACAAGTTAATTTCTTAATTGAATACCAACCTATGATGAACACCATGCTGGTGTAAAGCCACATGCATCTATCTAAGGGGGCACATTAGTCGCATATATTTATATTAGTTGTATTCATCTGTAAATGATGCCAACATGGTGTGAAAAAAGTGCGTCAAATACAGAGTGTCCCGAATTGCGTCGATCTAGGCCAAACTCCACACAAACTCCACAAGTAAGTTCCGATAAATACAGGTAGAGAAGTGCTTAGTTGCCGAGATACAGGTGGATCAGTCGGTTAGGTTGAGTTTGGCCACTCCGTTTACCGAATTTGACTTTTTTGCATGGGGGGCAAAAGGACAAAGTCTGCACTTCTATCAGAGAAGGATTAATTGAAAGAATTCGAGAAGAATGTAAACGTTTGATGGCTAATTCTGATTTCATTCGTAAAACCACAGTCTGTAGGGCAGAAATGTCAAAATTATATTGAACAATTCTTGTAATTGTAATTGCCTTTCTTTACCTATCCATTTTAATCAAATTCATTGTTGGCTAATAAAAAAGAATGTAATCAGATTATGTTTTACTATTATCATTTTTTCTGTTTTTCTTATAATCTCAAATACAGTTCAAGTAAGTTTTTCCCCAGTTTAACCCGCTCCTGAAAGGACTTAGTGCATAGTTGTCATTTTGCCTTATACATTTCTCTACTCATATTTATAGGAACTTATTTTTATTTTAAAAAGTTGTATCACTTGGCCTATGTAATTCGGGACACCCTGTATAGTAATAGAACACATCTTTCAAGTAATTTGATGATACTTTGTCAATGTCACATAAATGATTTCAACTCCCTCCAGGATAAACTTATGATAAAATAAAATGATTTTAAGAAAAACCACGACTGATATTTTTAAAAGATAGAGCAACCAAAACTAGGTTTTTGCGTATTTTTACAATAGACAAAAAGATGCAGAAATAGTAGATTTAGTAAAACAACCAATAAATTAGCAATCAACATATGCTCCGACAACGCATTTATTATCATTTAATTAGTTATCGAAACAAAATACATTTTGCATCAATTTGTCATTATTGAAACTTCCTATTGGTAACTGTTTTGACCTCTACACTATACCATTCATTTTGTTTTGTTACAAAGTATCATTCTGCGTGGGCCAAATGACATATACTATTGTGTTAAAAGTCATTACCATGGTGACATATTGCTAACAATATTGAACTGAATGCCTAGCGTCCGGAAAGAAGTTTTAAATTTAAATAATAGCATAGCAGTGAACGAAACATTGATTTTAATTATTTACACACAGAAATTCATATTTTTATTTTATATTATACTCATTTAAGGTCCATATAATGCAAAATGAACTACTTGAATTATGTGTGTTGACAACAAAAAGCATTTTAAATTAATTTTAACTTTCAATATACAAATAGTAATATCTATTTAAACTTATATTATTTGGTTTAAACTAACAATTATTAAATTTAAATAAATAAGCTGTAGTAAATAATATAATTAATGCATTGTTACCAGGGTTGTGCCGTCCATGTGTGCCTCTGAGCGGTGCATACAGACGTCAGGACATCAGGCGCGTCACGAGCCCATTTTACACCCTTGCACTAGTCAAAAAATGTTTTAACATTGGAAATGTTAATGTTCGTATATGGGTCCATAGTTACGAATTTTATCCAAGGCCGCCGACTCGAAAGTGTCGAGGTTAGATGATGTAACACTGAGATACGCAGCGTTCGAGTGGTCGTGAATATTTTCAGGCGACGCGCTAGCGGAGCCTGATAACAAGATGTATGATTGTTTATGATCCAAATTTTTTACAAATGCTATTTTCTGGCACATTTTGACACTGAAAATGATGTCTATAATTAAGTCATTTTGACATGTCAGATGATAGAATATTATTATATTTTATATATGGTGTTATCATTTCCAATATCTCCGATGGTTGCAAGGATTGCGAAATCTGTAATTTTTTTTTATTATTTAGCCCCCTACCCCGCTAATAAAAAAAGCGCCCTCTATTCATCAACAATTTTTCCCCCGCTTATCAGTTTTCATTTTCAAGGAAAAAAAAAGGCGCTTCATAGATTTCTCACACATGCGCTGCCAAGGGTCGGTACGGCCTGATTTTTACAAGCTTAAATACAGAAATAGTTTATTTAACTGTGTTAATAATACACGTTTTGAATTTGATGAGCCTGAGCTTTCGTGTAAAACTGTAAAATTGTCAATATTTTAAAACAAATCGTGATATAAATCATGAAACTAAAGACAACGGTGCTCAGGTTACGTAAACATACTTGATGCAGTAAGGAACGAAATCTAGAATGTGTAACAAGTGAATAGCAACTATTTCGAAAAATCACGCTGTAAACAAAACGTGATAAATATCATGTATCATAATGTCCAATGTTTAAAAGCTAAAATTGACATAATTGCAGATTTTGTCTCTACCTCGAATATTGATACAATGCGTGTATCAGAAAGTTGTATACAAGAAAATGAAATCGATTTTATATATTTTACTTCCACATCCAGTGGAAGTATAGTAACGACAAACATTTTTTAAAAGGCTTAGAATGCCATGAAACGTAGAGATTCTAAGTTTGAGCGAAAAAAAAATGTCTGTCTGTCTGTCGGTCTGTCTGTCGGTCTGTTTGTCGGTCTGTCTGTCGGTCCGTCTGTCTGTAACTTTTTTTTGTACGCACGTTTACTCTGGAACCTTTTGAGATATTGACTTGAAATTTGGTACACATAAGTACTTTAACGAGATCTAGAACTAGATTATATTTTCATCTTGTTCCGTCGAAGGGTTGGGGGGTAAATTGGGGTAAATTTGGGGTAAATAGGTAAATCAAGCAGGTAAGAGTCCATAACATTGGTATTTAGTATATATAAGAGAAGCTAAGGTCTCAAAAAAATTTTTGGCATTAGCCACCCCCATTACCACCCCCATTACCACCCCCAGCCCATTATTAAAGGGGATGAAAAAAAAATGTGATTTAGTGTGTGTACAAGAACCAGAAACCTCAAAATATTCTTTTACTTCATCCACCCCCACTACAACCCCCACGCCACTACCGATGTGGGGTATCGTTTTATGGGTTTTTGGGGTAGAGGATTTCAAATATTATATTATTAAAGTTCCATAAACAATTATTTCCACATACGAAATTTTTTCGTTGTGGAAGTAGTGATTCCTTGGGCACCGGTTTTTGATATGTATGGTAATATAAGTTATATAAATATATTATTATTATACATTATTACTGTAGAAAACCATTTATACATGGTGGTGTTCTTATAACAGTTACAAATACACTCAATTTGATGTAAATATCTATACGATTAGTGTAAGTCTCAATAAAATATTTGAATATGCAGCTAAAAAGTTAAATGTAAATAATAGCTCCACATTTTGGTGTTACTATTTTTTTTTGCAATTTGAAAAATGTTTAAATTATATGTTGATATTAATAAAAATTATTTAAATAAGAACAACGAAACTGCTGAATGTATTGATGTTGTTAGTTCTTTTTATATTAAACCAGTTTTTTAAGGATCAAAAATATATAATAAAAGTAGTACTGCCATTGACCATATTTTTACAAATTTCAAAGATATATATTTGAAAAAAGTATAATTCAGACTGGCCTCTCAGATCACTCTGCTCAACATATAACTTTCAACTGCATTACTAGGAAATACCATGACATACAAAAACAGATACTTCTCTAGAAAGAATAGTAGTAGCTTAAAGTATAAATATGGGATAATGTTGTTATTGACGAAATATTGAAAGCAAATTTAAACTTTCTTTATGATACATTATTATATTATTTTATCAGCTTTAAAATAGAAGTATAAATTCACCTGACAATAAAAATTGATTGAGACGAATAAATATGTCATCTAAATGTTTACGAGAGTTATTTAACTTGGAAAGATTAGGCATAATTGAGAAAATCTGCTACTTAAATTACAAGACCATTTATAACCGTGTTATAGGACATGAAAAGAAAATGTATCTTGTCATACTGATTTCTGAAAATAGAATAAAAGCTAAAAAAGTGTGTTTTGGTTAGCGTGGTCAGTGCAATAATATATTTCAATCCTATCTGATAAACGGAAAGCAATACTTTGAATATAATGACAAAAAATCGCAGGAAATATATGTTAATATAGGAGTTCCCCATGGCAGTACTCTGAGCCCACTCATATTACTGTTATATGTTAATGATACTAAAATATTTATTTCCATATTTTACTGTATCTTTACCGATGATATGTCTCTTTATCCTGCAATCAAGATGTAAATATATGTCTGAACTTCCGCAGGATAATCTGATTTTTCTTCTTAATTATTTTACTTTGAACAACCTGGCAATGAATCAGGAAAATACGATTTCTATGCAATTTCATCCTATTGGCGCCAATCACATATCTAATCCACTTATTAAACTTCAGTATAAAAAGTGAATAAGTAAAAGACTTTAAAGCTTCTAGGTATTTACGTAGATTGTCATTAAACTAGAAAATTCGTATAGATTATGCATGTAAAAAGTGTGAAAGTATTTATCTTTCCTCTAAAAATTTTATCCCAAATTAAAATTGTATAATAAAAAATGAATATTATGTTGAAAAATAAAGGAAATCTATGTGCCAAAAGGACACTGAACGCCATTCGATCTGTCAAAATCTCTTCAGCTCATGTACGGTACTAAACTGTACCCAACTTGTCCATTTTTTAAAAACCACTTTTTCGTATTCCTGCGACCTCAAAATGTAAACATTTTCTGTTATGTCTTTAATTTTCGATTTTGGACTAATTGCATTAACCTTTCCATTTTTTAAGTAGGGAGATTAAAATAAACTACTCTCACCAGACTATATCCTGTTTAATAGACTATAGAAAAGTCCTCCGTCTTATTGACCTACGCTCTGCCACCTAGCCTGTCGTCGTTCATCCCATCGCACCGAATTAATCGGACGCGACTAGAATTTGTGAAAATTGTTATTACTACTAACATATTTCATAATTTAAATTGGAGAAAAATTTTACGTGAAACCATTATCAGTTTCTTATTCGCTTTAGCGAAAATTCATGCTTAAGTTTAATACAGTAATCTGCATTAAAGACAAGAGGTAATCAAGTTAATGAACAATTTCTCTTGTTTTCTACTCCTTCAACCTGTGGCTGACTTCAAACAGAATAATTTGCCTAATTTCCATTGTATGAATATAATTTACATGCACACGTTAATATGTGACAATCGCTTGTTAGCGACAATAATTATGTCAGAATTGAAACGTATTTACTCTAAGTATTTCAAATTACAATATCGTTAAATATTTACTCATCATATTTGTGTGGCTACTACTAGCTTTGACAATTTTGAAGTAAAGTAATGAAGAACTCTAATAGTTCAGTTTCTATGCACTAATTGGGTAATACAAATCTTTTTGACATTTTTTTAAAGTAAACCCTCGTCAAAAGAAAGGTCACATCAAATAAAACTTTACTTGCTTACTGGGTTTATTGATAATTTTTACCTAATATCAACATTGAAGTTATTAAAAATACATTTGGTTACATTATTTGTTCATCGTTACTTTTATGCAGACTTTAATATTTTTTGTTTTCCTTACGGGTTGCGGTACCGAAACCCCACCATACTGAAGCTTAAGCGATATGAGCTCTGGCTATTTCGAAGTATAAAAGTCTTCCAGTCATCAATGCTGGGCATTCGTATAGTATACGGTGATGAGTTTCCTCATCTTCACCACACATCCTGTATTCTGGATTGTCCTTCATTCCTATCTTGGTTAGGTGTGTATTCACTGTGCAGTGTCCTGTTAGGATGCCCACTGCACATCTCAGCTGTTTTCTGCTCAGTTTTAGCAATTCGTTGGTCTTGGCTAGTCCGCCAGTGATGAACATATGCTACTGTCCTTTCCCTAGTGCCTCGGTCCAAAACAAGTTATGTTTCTGACTCAATAGTTCTTTTATCATTCCTCTTGCGATATTGTATGATATTAAATTGATATCCACTGGTTGGCTTGAGTCCCATCAAGGCTGTTTTGCGCCTTCTTTAACTAGCGCATTTGCTTGCTCATTACCTTCATTGGCCTGGAATCTACCCGTCCACTTCAGTTGCATACTGTTTTGTTCCGCTAGTTGGGCCAGGGAATTGAGACAATCTTTTACCGTTTTAGAACGTATCTCTACTGCATCCAGAGCTTTGAGAGCTGCCTGGCTGTCAGTGATGATGCGGATTCTTTTGTCAGTATATGACCTCTGTATCATTTCTTGTGCCCATATCTCTATATCTGTGGCTTCTGCTTGGAACACCGCGTCATTGCGACACTGCCCAGTTTCAGACTGATGTCTGTCCTTAGCTGGTGCCCCGTAATTCCTGCACCAGATCAGGGAGGCATAGGTTATAATAGGATATAACAAAATTAATGCTAAAAATTCTTATAAAATATTTATCCCTCTAGAAATTTTGCCTCTTAACAATTAGTACTTGGTGCCTTTCATATAAAAAAACTTTGTTTACTCTTAATAGCTGATAAAGTGGGTTATAATAATGCAATTGATCTTTTTATCAAATTAATTTACAATAACAAAATTTTCCTGACAAGAAAAAAGATGAGAATAAGCCATTTTTTTTAAATATATTTTAGCCATTAGAGATTGTCGATAGTCAACATTTCTTCATCCGGCGTTGACTGGAAGCCTGACATATTTCAATTTTTTTTGAGAGTTGCATTTTTCTTCGTGTTTTCTGCTCCGTTTCTTTTAATACTCCCGGATTTTATATGTCGGATCGGGACAAAAAAATCAAATTATTCAAAATAAATGTCTATATTATGCAACTGTGTACATTTAGAATAATTTAAATCAAAGCCTCAGGGAAACATAAAAATGTAAAAACTGCTGCCATTGTTGATTTTTCTTTGGTTTGAATACATTATATTTTATAAAAAAAATGTAGGAAAACACGCGTTTGGTTTTGCGATATTACAAAGTAGGGCCAAAAATTGCATTTTCGAAAAAATTCGAATCATTTTTTGGTAAAGCACCGCAACCACATTTTTTTAAGTGGTAAGTATTTTTATTTACTTCAAGATGGTATAAAGAAATACGAAAAAAAAATAAATATATTTTTTTCGTTTTGTTGCTTGAAAAAATATATTTTTTTTTTTTGGAAATTATAGTTATTTCTAAAGTCCATTAACGTTCATTTAAAAGTACGGTAAAAACATAAAGAAATTATAACATATGTATTATAAAAACTGAGGAGAATATGAGGTAAAATATCTCAAAGCTAATAAATTGATAAAAAAATTTTATTTTAAAAATATTTATGAAAAACATCAAAATCATCATCCTATAAATATTATAGAACTTTGATGCTTGCTTGCCATAGAACATTTATAACAGAATAACAAGAAATTAAATAAAATTAATTTGCCGCAGTATTAGGCCAAAAAATGAAAAAAGATTTCTTCAATGTAAAGATTTTTAACCATCTTAAAGTAGATAAAGCTTTAATAAAATGTTTCTCTACGATGCTGTGCCCAAGTATAATCGACAAACCATAAGTTCTACGAAAATGCAATTTTGATCAGTTTATAACAATATTTCAAAACTAAATTTGGTTCACTTATTCATTTTTTTTGAGGTTAGGAAATTCATTTACATAATTTTAACATACACAATAGGGAAATTGCATAAAAATCTAACTTGGAAAATAATACTCATAATCGTAAGCTGATGTCATTGAAAAATTCCAACACATTGTTCAATTCCTTATATTAAATATAAGCTATTAAACTCTACATAATTTAGGCTATTCTTATTACATATCGCCATTAATTGAACAAAGCAGAATGGAGTGCAAAACTTATGTTTTCTGTTATTTAGAATAAAATAAATATAAAATTAATATTTAATTCGGTTAATATAAGTATGTGTATATGCAGTATGTGTATGTATGTATAAGAAACGTTATCTATGTAGTTTTTGTAAAAATTGTATGTAATGTTTATAAGCATATAACCGTTCAATTTGCTATTAGCCACAAAAATATGTCACAGCCTATTGTTTCGTTTGAATTTAATAGCTAGCGATTGCAACTTTAATTATTAGTTACAAATTTAATATTGTGATTTAAGAGCTGATATTTGGCATAGCCTATTTTTCCATATGAATAAACACTCTAAAGAAATTTTAAAAAATGCAAGTTTCCTATTGTATGAAAATATTCATTACGAATGATTTTTAATCTTTTCCTTCCGATCCGACTTATAGAAGCCGAGATATTTAAAAGAATTGAACAGGAAACACCAACAAATTTCAGTTTATCAAAAAAATTTAAATACATAGGACTCCCCATTAACGCCGGATAAGATTCTAGCTATAAGCTTCCTTCTGATGGCTAAAATACATTTTAAAAAATGGCCGTTTGTTTTCTGATACACGACTGCACTACTTTCTTACTTTCTCTGTAGCAAACTCCGATTAAAGAACTTATATCTAGATACATAATGGCATTGATTTATTTGTTGCTGAAAGACTCTAAGGCACTTCTTCTCATAAGTTTCTGATTGGTCCATCGGCCTATTCACGGCTATTTTCTACATGATCGGTTCAGTTTGATTATCGTAATCTCAGTTTGACAGTGTCCGCCATTAATGTCAATAAATATTTTTCGTGTTCTCTGACCAAAAAGTGATGAAAAAGTAATTTTATTTTAAGTTGTGATTTGCTTAATACCTAAGTAATATTCTCTATTCATATATACACAGTTTAGTGAAAATTTAATGCTACATGTTGAAGTACTGTGCCGTTTGCAGAAGGCAGTTTAGAAAAGAAGAAAATCGGTCATTTCATAAGTAAGTAGGTCATAGTCGTAACATGATGGCGTTCAGTTTACAGTTGTAATAATAATATTATAAATAATTACCTTTCAATACATATTTCCCTTGAATAAAACATCTCTACCTATTATATTTTTTAAATTCGCGGTTATGTTCATAAAGGTTAACCAACAATTATTACATAAAATATGTACAATATTGTACATTTTCCCTTCTACACATACCCGCCACTGTTTTAATGGACACATAATGTGACTATATTAGGAGCAAATAAGGTATATGAAGAAAAGATAGCCATTATGTATCTAGATATAAGCTCTTTAATCGGAGATAGCAAATGTATGTTTTCTAGGTTGTGGTGGTAAAAGAATGAGAATTTCTGATGTGAATATGCCTAAAATCCTGCTCTGAAGATCAAGACTAATTTAGTGAGCGTTTCAACAAAGCCGGTTTATTGAAGTTGGTAATAAAACATTATTTGCAATAATTTATACTTGTGCAGACGTTGATTTAAAGAAATGGCGGAGGATCCGGTGACAAATGAATAAAATATTTATTTCACTGTCCTAGACATTTTGCGCCACAGCAGTACTTGGCGCTCCTAATACAAGAAATTTCTTTCTCTCTTAACAGCTAACAAGAATGATTATAAAAATGAAACTGATTTTTTCATTAAATTAAAACAGATACAATAACAAAAATCATACTAGAGAAATACATTTCCAATTTATGCCTAGCAAATATTTGTATACCTCACTGTGATCTAATTTTTGTGCAAATTCCGCATCTATAAATAGGGTATCCTTACTTAAAGTATTCAACTTTACTTTTTCCAGGGTATGGTATATTTTTTTATTTTATTTGTTTTCCGACTAAAAATTATCATTTTCTGGTACAATTGGGAATAGAAAAATATTTAAGGAAAACTCCAGTAGTATTATTAAATTAGAAAACGTAGACCCAACCGTTTTTTCTATAATAATTTTTAAAATGATTTTAGCTTTCGAGCTGATCCTTGTTACGACTCAAAAATGAGAATTCTGTAACTCAATACATTTCAAATAGTTCTAGTATTTCACCAGGCCGTGGTGATTATGCTATTCACCAATAGATGGCGAAGACTACAACAAATTCTAATTATTTAATTTTTGCTTAATTTCATTTTACAATATGACAAGTATAATTATTTTGGGGAACGATATTTATGCGTAATGATTGTTAATAATTATTATATATATAGTGAAATATGACAAAAGTCCATAATATAGATTTGGTTTTTAAAATCTAGAGGTTGGCAACGGTGAAGTTTCAAGGTGAACTGTCAAGAAAAAGGAAATGATGGTCGTTCTTCCGTAATTATTTTTTGTGAAAGGCAAATTCTATAAATGCCAGGCAAGTAGTAATACTCCCCTTTTTCAATCAAGAATTGAGATTAAAACCTTGCTAAGTGTTAATTAGTCAAACGGCACACGTGGCTAATCGTTATAGATTAACGAATCTAGATTAATTTTCAACACATTTTTCAATTAAATTTTGGTGTGTTTAATTGGGTTTCGATATTTAAATCGGATTTTGTTTGGCAAGTTACGTCCAGAATTTTCTGGGTAAGTTTTAAATTTCCTTGATCTACGAGCAAAACACGTGCTCGAAATTGAGAATAATTTTTGGTAATTTATTGTAGACGTTTTTTGGGATACGGAGTAGAACAATCATCAGCCGTTATCATATACCTCTTTGGGTCATTTTGTGTAATTTTGGAGATATTTTGGGACTTGGATCATATGAGGGACTATTGGTTACGAGTTTAAATTTATGAAATAATACCTTGCGATACAACATAACTGTAACGGAGAGTTATCTACGACCGGGACCTGTAATTTTGGTAATTTTGGTGTTCTGTAAATTTGGAGAGCTGGAGATTATTTGGAAGTTTTATATTGCATTCAACGCAGGAGATTCCAGGCAATGGTCTTAACCTACCAGTAATCGGAGCCGCCTTGTGATCACCTGCTGCTGGATTTCGGGTGTTTTAAAAGTTAAGTTGTACTATATTTTGTATGTAATCATAAACATTTTTGTTCTCTGATATAATTAAAAGTTAAACTATTTTCCCCCTAGCTTCAGAGTGACGATTGTTAGATACTATTGTAAGGCTGTTGTATCAATATTTTACTAAATTGTATGATAATTTTTTCCATTGTGCTATGTTTTGCCAACATTTTTTCAGTGCGATAATTTTAAAGTGCAGTTCCTTTTTAATTAGTTTTAGGCCCTTGTAGGCAACATAGTGTAAGGACTATTGTAATTAAATTCGCCTCAGGCGGATGGGAATATCAGCACACTGCCCAATTAACGTTCTCAGCTGAACCGACCTGCCCCGTCCAACCTTACATTTACTACGGCGCTGCACGCCGTGGTTGTCTTGTTAGCTCCGGGTCAAGTCTCGACTAGGCGCATCTTTATATTAAGAACGTTGAATAAAATCTTTTTGAATTTGAATTTGAGTGCGAGACCTCGATCGGCGAAGTCCGGCACTTGGATGGGTGACCGTATCTTATCTCTCTCGTTAGTGGTGGAGTAGCATTAGCTAAATTTCGCCAGGACGTAAATATGAATAGGGTAATTAAAATTTAAATAAACATATAAAAAATAAACTTCACGTTGATTGGGTGACATATTAAGTTTACTTTAAATATTTCTGTTTAATGAGACCAGTACGTAACGAGTGAAAATTGAAGTCGATAGTTGCCAACTGGAAATACATATAATAATAATGGTATTAACGGTATACTTAATCTCAGTGGCACTCCGTAAAAGTGAATTGTGATTTATTCGAAAAGAATGTTAATAAAATACGTATTTATTAAGTTCTCGTTTTCTAAATTAAAAATGTATGTATGAATTCACCCCACGAAATGAACTTAAACCTTTATTCAATCTTCCTACGCAAATAACAAGAAACGATTTGGTCAATAAGTAATCCTTGTATTGTAGTATATTTTTATGTGGTAGAATAAAATGGAACAGAATAGAATAATTTTATGAACCTAAAAAGGTTTGAACGTGACCCCTGCCATTTTACAATTTATTACGTGTAACAGATATAAATCAATACCAAGAGTTTCTTACAATAAAGTAAAACAATATGGATATAAGAGTGTTCAGTAAGATGGATAAACTATATTTTACACATGTATAGGATCTTAACTTATATCTACGTTTTTAGTTTTCCACTTAAGAAAAATCATACCACCAATAAACATTTCACTTGCGTGCATGGGATTAAGAACTATACTTATTTTTTGCAAATGTAAAGTTATTCGTTTTCATAATAACTAAAGGAGTCGTTATGTTTATTGGAATATTGTTTATTTTAAGTTTATCAAACTTATGTTTCCATAAAAATAAGATATGTAAATGATCGTGAATAATTTCGTAAATAATTTAGAGGGGAATGTCAGAGATGAACTAAAACGAATAAAATTACTTTTATTTATTTTTCTACCCTCGTTTAGCGATTGTATTATAAAAAAAGTATTCTCGAAAATTAAGGCCCTTCAATTCTCTCAGTCTGATGGTTTGGTGTGTCTGCCTGCCTGTCTGGTGGCGGTATATTTACAAAATTATTTAGTGGAGAAAAATAACATTTGATAGATAGTTGACACTATTGCCAATCATATACTTTTTGTAAGAAACATACAAAAAAACTAATGGAAGAAATGTGGTGGAAGACAAGAATATTTGGCATGTAGCCAAGGAAGAAACCTGTTACACTTTTTATTGAGAAATATATAGCGTGATCACCTCAAGGACTAATTAAAAAACAATGGTGGAATATAGTTGAAACTATAACCGAGGAGTAAACTTGATAGACTTTTAGTGAAGAATATGGAAACAACTAACCTACAAAACAAAATAATACTTGGAATGCAATTGACACTTTTTTCAGGAAGAAAACCTGATATATTATTATCATTTTGTTTAAAAAAATATACAGTGCCTTCCAGCAGAAAAATAATCAATAAATAAAAGATAACAAATAGAGAGGCAAGTTTACAGATTTCTTTTTATACGAGATGTGGTAAAATTTAGTGACTTCAAGGTAGTACCAACATTTTAAATTTTTATACTTTTTCAGTACCAATAAAAATTAATTTATAAGGGAGTTAGAACAAAATAAACTATATCATCTTAAATCTGCGAACATTTTTTTCGCCCACTTTGGCCCGACTCGGGAAATATACTACATCTCTCCGATCTCGAACGCAAACTTAGAATACTACAATCAACAAGGAACATTTTTGCAAAAATAGCAGAAGTCAATCTTTTTCAAAGTAATCAGGGGTTTATTCTGATTATTTTGTCAAGTGGACGGGGTTGACGGGGATAAATAAAATTGTAATTTAGTGTGATCTTAGTGTATGTACAAGAAGCTTCAAAATTTTTTTCGGCATTAGCCATCCCATATATCACCCCCATTACAACCCTCACCTCATTATTGAGGGAGGTAAAAAAATAGAATTGTGATTTAGTGTGTATACAGGAAACAAACGCCTCATTCTTTTTTACACTAGCCACTCCTTCTAACACACTATTATTAAATGGGGTAAGAAAATAAAATTGTGATTTAGTGTATATACAAGAACCAAAGGCTCCACTATATTTTTTGGCATTAATCACCCTCTCTACCACTCACACCCTATTATTATAGGTGGTAAAAAATAAAATTGTGATTTAGTATGTGTGTAAGAACCAATAGCTTCCATATTTTTCTTGCAATTATCCCCCCCTCTATAACCCCCACTACCGTGTGGCATATCATTTTATGGATTTTTAGGGACGACAATTTCAAATATATTATTAAAGTTATATGAACAATTATTTGGAAATAGTGCTTCCTTAGACAGCGGTTTTTATATAATCTTATGTACAGACTGGATAAATTTCACTTGTAAAAAAAATATTATTATAGTTGACAAGTTTTAAATTATAATTTGTTTTTATCAAATTTTATTAAAAACGTTTTTTATCAGCTTTCAAACTAGAATTTGATTCTCTTATCTTTTTTCAAGAATCCTTATATCGCACAAAATACGGAGAAAATGGTTATTACCAGTGTCCAGGAACCACAGTTTTATAGTAGTTTTGAACGTTTATTTAATTAATTATTGCGACAGAATTTCAAACCTGTAACACAAGATGTTATAGATTTATCCCCAAAATATCCATCATTCAGGGTTTTTTAAAGAGCTGTGACTCATCATAAGACAAACATCTTATATATGGAATTGTCCACACTGGTTACATCATTGTTATTGATTTCTTCGAAAATTTTATTATTAATGAGAATTGACGATTTTTCTAACATGAAGCAAAAGAATATAAATATAAACAAAACAAAAATAAAACCGAGACAGGTTATGATTAGTTTCATGTCGTTGAAGGAAACTGGTAACGGAAAGACCAGACAGACACAAAATCTGTGTAACTTTTTCCTCAAGGGGCACAAAAAACAACTTAGGCCAATAATTTGAAAATTTATCTACGAAAAATTTAAGAATCTCAAATATATAGTTGTGAAGGAACATATGCCAGATTTCATTTCCCTAATTGTCATAAAAAGTTGATCTAATTGGCTTCTTACGCTAGGGCAGAATAATTAGACCTGCCGGTGGGTCGTGCAGGCATGATATGGCACAGCGCGGCGGGAGGAACAAAAGACGGTGATCTTTATTATTTTTTTACAACTAACTAATAAACTTCTATGCTTATAAAACGGCGACAGTATTCACTAAGTCGGGTGACATGTATCTGTTGTTTATTTTTACGTTTATTTGTATTATCGATACAATAGACCTTTGAAACAGGGAGATGTGGGTCGCAAAAAGACCTTGAACTTGATTTAGTTCGACGGCCTTACTGACCAGGTTAATATTATAGATTCTATCTAGTCAGAAGTTCTGAATCAATTTTATTAAAATTAGACTTGATTATGGATTTTAATCTTCATGTTATCTAAAGTTTTTCATTTGTCCGATCGCTCCCCACTACCAGTTTTTTAATAACTAATGCAACTAATTGCAACTTGTATAACAGCAAAGCGTTGTCTGTGAGTTTACTTGTTATTGTTGTTGGGTGTTGGGAGTTGGGTGAGAGTTGGTCACATCAGTAATAAATCTAATCTTTTTCTTTTTATTATTACTAAGAAATTGTGTTT
This sequence comes from Rutpela maculata, assembly GCA_936432065.2. Taxonomy (NCBI): domain Eukaryota; kingdom Metazoa; phylum Arthropoda; class Insecta; order Coleoptera; family Cerambycidae; genus Rutpela; species Rutpela maculata. The sequence continues at coordinate 166,565,671 of OW386287.2, read as the reverse complement.
TTCATAATAATCCTACGATTAAAAACATACAACGAAAACTAAGTCCTAATTATTTTATAAAATAAAATAATTTATTATCAACAAAATATATACTTATTAACAAATTTATCAAATTATCCAAAATTTGCCATGATTTTGAAGTTTATGTTTTTCTAAACCTGTTGTCTGATTTTAATTTTTTGTTTGTTTGTTTTGTAGGTTAATCCCTCTAGAATATAACGCCGTCCTGGTTTTAAATAAACATGATTTTTCATTTAAATAGAGGACGTAATAATAAACCTTTTTCAAAATTTCAAAATACTCTGTGGGAATTACCAGCAGCAAAACTAAAATCCAGTTTTTTCTTAACATTTTCGTTTTTGGTACACTTTTTCATCTTTGCTATTAAAGGAGACATACTGAGTGGAAAAAATTCAAAACTTTTGTTTACTATTTTTTTTGCTACTTAACCGATTCTAAGCGCACACACATACACCCACACATTACAAATAGTGGAGTCAATAGAGGCTGAAAATATGCATTATTTCGGAATAATTACGAGAAGCTTCGATTTTTCTAAAACCTTGTACATAGCTTAAAATAAAAACTTATAAACATATAATCGTGAGGAAATTGTTTATTAATTATTTTAAACAAAAATAAAGTTTTTTTAACAAAATTATTATAAAGCAATTTAATTCAAATTGACATATAAGGAGGCTTCCGAGGTAGCTGAAATAGATTATGATGTCATAGAAAGGTAATTCAAAATGGCTGATCCAATATGGCCGACTCCCATCAAGCAATAAAATAATTCAAAACACTATTCGATTAAAAACACAATTTAAATATTCACATAAAAACTTAAAAATAAGCTGAGAAAACATGATATTGTACATATCATTACAAGGTGATCTGTGAAAAAGTGCTCAAACTACTTTTACAATGGTCTGTGGACACACAGAGCGCGGCGTGCGGGGCAGGTGATGCGTACTGCTTGCCGAGAAGATGGTGTTTTACTTTTAATCTCTTTCTATTAGTCAAGCATTATAATTTGACTCATGGCCCTGTACCACGTGAATATTTTTAACATGGTTTCGATATTTTAAACAGGATAAAAATTGTAGAAACAATCAACATGAGTTGATTTACCGAAAAAACATGATTTTTCCAATATTTCGTGAAAAGTATAGGTTTATATATATTCCAAAATTCTTTCATCATATTTACTTATTTTGAGATCCTACTATAAACGTATGTCGCATAGGTAGGCTAAATAAATTTTTTATAAAAGTTATTAACGTTTATTTTTCCCATAATTTCACGAATTTTAGAGCAATTTTTTTTTTATTTTCGTAAAAAAGGGGGATAATTTAATTTTTAAGGTAAGTCCCTTTGAAGCATCTTAAAGTACAGATGTCAATAAGTAATCCTTGTAGTCATGTCATGACCTAATAACGCGATTTAAACCGGAGAAATGGGTGATTAAAGTTAGTTATATCTATCAAATTTTATCATTTTCTCAAAATTTGAAATTTTACACCTAAATTTTTGAGATTTTTTCACTCATCGGATTTTTTTATACATTACTTCAAGAGTAAAATGTGAAAGACCCAAGTTTCTATCTTTAAATTTTTAGAAATGGTAGAGCTTTTATCTATTTCATCGCAAACCTCTTTATGTTCCGACTTCATATATATACTATGCCTACAAACATTCATCTTTATATTTGAAAATAAAATAATCCAATAGCTACATGTTTCTTCTTTCATTTAAGCTTTTGTGAGGTCAATTTAATTAATTAGTTCAAAAGTTACAACAAATTTAGTGTAGCGCGCCCGAAGCCGCGCGCGCTTCGTACGCCTTAATTACGTGTCTTCGTTCCATTTTCGTGTGTTAAACAAAAAAATCTGGAGCCTACATTTTTGATCGTACAAAAAAAACTTCATATACATTTTTTATGTGAAATTTCCCGTACTTTCGAATGGCGCAATTACTTCTTGAAAGAAAACAAATATTTTAAAATATATTTGACAAAGACTGGTATTTTGCAACTAATTTGTTTTATAACAAATTACGCTCAAGAACTATTGTTGGTAACTTTTGGTATGTTGTTCCTGACACGCTCAGAGATGTATTTTCAAAAGTTACCACTTCCCGGAATTCCCCGAAGTGAAAATCTCTATTGACTCCACTAAAGCTAATGATTGGGTTTCATTAGTTGTTTTAAATAGTTACTTGCTCAATAATTTCCAATAAATTCATTAGCGTCTACTAGTTTCCTTTAGTTGGTTATATCTTCGTAACCAATAAATTGATTTGGCTCAAATGAGTCTATCATAAAGAGAAAGGAATATTTCGTAAAATATGTCAGCTTATTAAAAAAAAATAAGAACGAGGATAGGAAAATCTTAATTTTTAAAGGTGGGCGGCATTCTGTTTTTTTCTTTCATGTCTGCCGTAGGTTTTGTTGCTTACTAAAATCGTTTAGAAACAAGTCAACTTCAATATCATGACAAATTTTGGATGATTCGATAATTTTATCCATAAGTCTATCAAATAATTTTACGCGTATTCTAAAAACCAATAGCAAATATCTTTTGTAAACTTATATTGAGCGAGATGGTAAGAATTATTTTACACCAGATTTGATAATTGAAGTCCCTCCTAACTTTCCATTTCTCGCAATTGCCTAAAAGGTCCTTATACCAAGTTTTATGTAGACTCTTTGTCATAATATTATACTCATATTTAGGTCATTTTGAAAATTACAAGGGGCAAATATGGCTTATGAAAAATACTACCTGGAGTAGAAGAGCCACAGTTTGGAGAAATCATCTTTCTTACTGCCGAAACTTTTTTTATTATCATTGTTTCTTGTTTACAGGTTCAGATATAAAATTAAGCTCTACAAGCATGAACGCAATTTCTAATTAAGTATTCACGGCATCGCAGGGGTTTTATTTTAAGCTTTTGTGGTGATTCCTCCACAATAAGTATTTTAAGGTCACCACTAAGAACTATTTAATGTGTACAAGCAAAACAGCGACAATAATTAAATCATTTAACTCTTTTTCGAAATAAAAAATTCCACGTAATCTTAAATTGTTGATAATAAGTAATAGTATAGAAATATGTTGTATTTAGACAACACAAATAATTAATTAACGATTACTACACTCTTCGCAAATATGAAAGCGAAACATTTGATCAGCACATTTTTAAAACCGTAAATACCGCTCATAGAGAAAAAAACTTTCAGATTATTGTGTTGCATTCTAATTTCGAAGAATTTTCAAAATGCCCGTCTATCTGTCTGTCTGTCTGTCCATGCATCACGTTTCTTGAAAGTACGATAACTTAAGAAAAAAACAAAAGTTCGATTTGATAGAAATTTTAGCAGTAAGTTACTGTTATCTAGGGGAAGAACTTTGTTTTTGAAAAAAAAAATGAATCAGTAAATATAAAAGTTATGAAACATTTAAGACCATTACTGAGATGATTAAAATGACAAATATATTAATTATACTTATAGGCCAGTCAATTTATACATCTGACCTTGCAAAAGGTCATGTAATTCTAATTTTTTAATATGGTAGGGTAAATTCAATCAGGGGTGCACAAAATTGGAAAGGGGGCACTTACTTCTCCCCCCAAATGTGAATTTTCTGTGATTATCTCATTGGAATATGATTCCTTTGCTATATATACACAAAAAAGGTTATCTCGTTGTAATGCCGTACGACCAACCGGTTTCAAGAAATTTGAACCTAAAGGAATTTTCCCAGTCTTCTTGCGTAAACAGACTTTTTTCAATAAATTCATCATTTCTTTAGGATTAAATTTCTCTAAACCAGTTGTTCGTACGGTATTACAACAAGATAACCTTTTTTGTGTATTTATAGCCAAGGAATCATATTCGGTTGAGACAACAAAAAATAAAATAAAATAAAATAAAATAAAATGTTGATTTTGGGTGCCCTCTTCAGAGGCTCGCAGCACCCTTATGAGGGATTTCCGCACTCTCGTGTATATATGAACTTTTTTTCATATTTGTTTATGTAAAATCACCACTAGAAATTAATGACCGCATACCTGAGTCTTCTTCTTCTTCTTTTAGCGGGGCGACTGAGAGTCGCCGCACTCAGGCCTTGTGGCCCATTGTGCTACCGCTACGAATTTATTGAATTCCCCCATCCAGGCCGGATTCTAACCCAAAGGCCAAAACCCTTCCTATAGGGGCATTCCTTATTTCCTCCGGCACCGGAAAGCCAATGCCGAAGTGTTTGTGCCTCAAGTACATAAGACTAGGACAGGAAGTAAGGACGTGGATGGAAGTCTCCTCCTCGTCTCCGCAGAACCTGCAGTCGGGGTTGTCAACCACCCCCATAGTGTGCAGGTGTTTTTTGAAAGAGCCGTGTCCAGTCAAAAGACCTACCACGGTTCTGACCTGTTTCCTGTTTAGTCGCAGGATTTGTTCCGCTCGCTTCGGCAAGGGCCCCGAGATCAGGAGCCTCGCTTGCCGGAGTCCTGGGTAGGAGGCCCAGAAGTAAAAAAACTGGGACCGTGTCCAGTCTTCTACTGACTTCTTGGCATTTGATCTAGGGTAACCGAGAGCCGGCTCCGGACCCAGTAGGGGCCTCTGAGAGCCCCCTCTGGCCAGAGCGTCTGCCCGCTCGTTACCCTCGATGTTGCTGTGTCCTGGCACCCAGAGAAGCTTGACCCAGTTGGATGAGCCAAGTTCACAGAGAGCCTGTCTACAGTTTTGAACCAGGATTGACTTGGTCCGGACTGATGCAAGGGCCTTGAGGGCCGCTTGACTGTCGCTACATATATATATGTGCCTGTTGGAATATTTCCTTCGGATATTCTCCTGTGCGCAGACCAAAATAGCAAAAATTTCGGTCTGGAATACCGTGGCGAATTTGCCCAAAGCATAAGAAGCTTCAGCCCTGGGCCTTTCACCATATATCCCCGCTCCAGCACTTTCCTCAAACCTCGATCCGTCTGTAAACCAGACGATATCGGCGGGCTTGAGTATGTCCTCGAGTGGGTTCCAGTCTTCCCTTTTGGGGATGACAACCTCAAAGGGTTCTGAGAAGGAGAAGGAAGGCACCATATCATCACTCCTGGCCTCCAGAAGTGAGTGAGTCCCTATCGCATTGGAAAGGGCTCTAGTGTGTCCTAATTGTTCTCCTCCGGCCTTCCACTGACCACCGCACCTCAGCCTGTAGGCCGCTTTCCGAGCCTCGGCCTCAATCACCAAGTGAAGGGGCACGAGGTCCAGAAGGACCTCCAGAGCTGCTGTGGGGGTTGTGCGTATTGCTCCTGTGACTCCCAAACAGACGAGTCTTTGGAGTTGTGTTAGCTTCTGTTGAATGTAAAGCCTGGTTACAGCAGGCCACCACACAACAGAAGCATAAGTGACCATTGGTCTTACTATCACAGTATAGTACGACATTGTTACCCTGGGGTTTAACCCCCATGTTTTTCCAAAGGTCCTTCTACATACCCACAGGGTTGTAGTGGCTCTTTGTATTTGTCTCTCTATGTGATCTTTCCAGGTCAGCTTAGAGTCCAGGATAACACCCAAATACTTCACCGTCCTGGAGATCGCTAGAGTCGTGTCATAGAGTACTGGCTCGATGAAATCGTCTAGCCTGCGCCTCCTAGTGAAAATTACCAGTACTGCCTTAGAGGGGTTGACTCTAAGTCCCTGGTCATTACACCATCTCTGTACGATCTGCAAGGCCCTTTGCAAGAGCCCGCTAACCGTATTTGGAAATTTTCCCGAGATTATAATTGCTAGGTCATCTGCGTAACCTCATACCTGAGTCACCTTGTATATTATATAAAAAGATGTAATTACGATAATTAAAGTAATGTGCTACATTATGCTTCATTTGTCTCGACGGCTCTGGTTTTGAGAAATCCTCGGTGCCTCTCTGAGCAGGTGGAGAGAGCTACTCAACTCGTTCGGCAGAGCTAGGGACGTGGTCGTCTTCATCGTCATCGGAATTGTCAAGTTAAACAGATGGAACTTTCTGGCATGATTTGCCACAACAAAATTTACAAAGTGCTGAGCATTTTAATCCGGCTTTGCGGCAGTTGCATCTTCCACTACATCCTTTTCTGCATGAACAAGATATTAAGCGCAGTAGATTCTGCGGAGCGGGACCCATGGTGGTAGTGACTAGGATGAGTCCCTGATCGTTGATCTTCCACCCCCAATCTGTAGGGATTCTATTAGCCCCCACTTTTGAACTTGGTGGTAAGTTCTATAAGAATGACGGCTTGCTGCGTCTTCCGTTGGGGGCAAACGAGCAAGGTTAACTTCTGTGTTGGTTGCCATCTTAACGAAGAGCTGGTACCGGAGGCTATTCAAAGTGCCCTTCTTTATATCACCTGGGTAAAGAGCCATGAAGCATTTCTCCCCAGCTTTGGCTGTGGCCTCATGACTAGAATCTGGCTGCAGATAAACTGCAGCCAATTCCACGAAGTGGGTATTTTTCTGTAGAACGCTGGCCAACTTGTTATACTTTCTGGAGAAACGAAGGGTATATTATATTGGCTAGACACATTTCTAAAATCGGAAATATTGCTTGTGGAGAACAATTCCTTATGCCTTTGTATTAGCAAACGAATAGTAAATAAATTTCAAAATGTCCATGCGTCCGTCTGTCTGCACGCCCGTCTGACCAGTTTTCTATTTGTCCGTCTGTACATCAATTGTCTTTCTTGTAAGCATAATAACTTAAGTAAGTTAGTAGCAGTTTGGCTATGAAAAAAATCAAACCAATATAAAAGAAAGTGCATAAATACGGTTGCCACCTTTGACGAGATTCTTCAGTAACAGAAATACTCTATAGTATGCTGAAAAGCGTTTCATCATCATCGGGACCATATTAAAATTAAAAATATGACAACTATATTAGACAAATTAACTTATTTTCTAAAAAATGCGAAGTGTATCCGATAAGTTATTTAACAATTGCAAGAAAATTTCAATAAATTTTAGTATAAATAGTCGGTATATCGGATAAAAGGGCGGTTATTTTCACTTGTCTAAGATTCGATCAATTTTTTAATCTTCTTCAGGACCACAATAAAATAAAAATAATGTACCTTACAGTATTACAACATTTTGTATTTGACATTTAATACATACACACATACATTATGAATAAAACTTGATTAAAATGCGGACAAGTCAGATAAAATAGACAAATTGAGTTGAAAACAAAATGCAGAGATATCCTTATCATAAATTTAAATATTTCTCTTTGTCCAAAGTGATTTGTATGTTTGTGTTTTCTTACCTGCATATGGAGTTCATATCAAGAATATTAGAATCAGACCTCCGATTAAAGAACTTATACCTAGATACAACAGCTTCTTCATATACCTTATTTGCTCCTAACATAGTCACATTATTTGTCCATTAAAAAGGACATCCAATAAGCAACAGTGGCGGGTATGTGTAGAAGGGTAAATATTTTCATTAAAATAAATTATTGCAATTCCTGCATTACCGCTCTTTATACAACGTGATGTAGGCATGTATTGCTACAGTGAGATAATGCTTGATATATTTCAAATTTAATTAGCCTAAATTTTGAAATATATCTATTATTACAAATATGTAAAATGTCTCAACATTCATAAAAATTACATTTAATAGTAATGAAATTAACATAGCGCATATAATGTGTTGTGTGATTACCACATTTTTGTTTTTGTGTAATTTCCATGCATTGAAGTTTATCCAAGAAAATAAATATGTATTTATTAAAATAACAACAATATTGTACCTATTTTATGTAATAATTATTGTAGGTTTTTTCATAACCTCTAGACAAAACAACGGATTTAAAAAATATAATATAGGTAGGCAAGCTTTATTGAAAGGAAATATGTATTGATGTTACATGTTACAACTATGGAGGTTATACCTACTTACTTATGAAAGGATCGATTTTCTTCTTTTCTAAACTGCTTCCTGCAAACGGCACAGCACTTCACCATTTTGCACTAAATATATTGTCACTAAACTGTGTAAATATGACTTCTTCACCACATTTTATCTAATATTCCCATTTGTGTTTCAATATTAGTTTGTTTTAATAACCATCTACCATTTGATTTTAAGTATCCTACGAAGTTAAACTTAAGTTAGTTGAAAGCGTTAAACACTACTAATATCGGATCGAACCATAATATTATACAGGGTGGGGCAATAGTGCGTCGGACTTCGATATCTCGTTCTACGATAGCTAGAAATTAAAAATAAAATACAAGTAAATTAGATAAATAAGTCTAAAACCGGAAATTATTTCCAAATATACAGGGCGAGCCAAGACGAAATTACAGAATCAAGTGCCCTTTTTTAAATGGAATGCTATGTATATCAGTACATTTTTTGAAGTCTCTAGATTCTATTTACTTCTATGCATCTGCAGATGCATATTGAAAAAATTACCAAAGTCACAATTATAGGTTTTAAGAGAAACTTATGCGAAGGCAAGTTACAAGACATCTAATTAATGTTTTTGAATCATTGATACTTCCTAAAAATGTACAGGGTGGCCAAAAATTATTTTTCAATTAAGAACTTTTAAAATTGAATTTTCTCAATTTTTTCAAATGGAATACCCTGTATATTTTTCGACAATGTGATGAAGAAATGAAAAACGAACATTTTTTGTAAATACTTTCTTATGGCTAATTGCAACCATTTTCGTTTTATTGAGCAATAAGTACAACATCCGAGAATAAACTTTAAGAATAGAGTTTTTTTCAAATAATTCATTAGAAAAAATTATAATAAGTGCTCATTTTGCCCATTTTGATCGTCACACATCTCTATGAGCTTTTGAAATGATGTTTCTACTGTTCCTAAAATTGCCGGTGTGTTAGATCTAAAAGAAGTTAATATCCTTTCCTTCACATTTTGTCCTGTTGTTGATGTGTCTTTATAAACAATTTCCTTCACATATCCCCATAAAAAGAAATTATTAAGAGATTATTTAAGTGGTCTCTAACTGCATTTAAATAATGTGGTGGAACACCATCTTACTGAAACCACATCCCATTTCGAATCCTTTCAGGAAGATTCACCAATAATTGTGGCAGACAGTTTTCAAGAAAATGAAGATAAATAGCTCCAGTCAACGTACCGTCAAAAAATGTGGCCCTATTACATGTCCTCTAATAATTCCTCCTCAAACGTTTATAAACCATCTGTGCTGGTTATCAACTTGCCTAAGAAAGTGAGGATTTTCTGAAGCATAACGATGGAAATTGTGCATATTAACACACCCATTTTGATGAAAAGTTGCCTCATCAGCGAATAAAACATTATGAAAGAAGGTGACATCCTGTATTTCTTCTCTGGCTCCATTACAAAACTGACGCCTTTGAAAATCATCATCAGATAATTCCTGGTGCATTTGAATATGATATTCCTACTCACAAGCACACTTCTCTCTGACTAAGATAAGGATTCTCAACCGTTGCCAGCACCACAGAAAACGCATTTTCTTCATTCACAGCACGTTTTATTCTTTCACTTTTTTTATATTCGACATTTCCAGTTTACACAAATCTACAGAGAAGGTTTTGGAAGCTGCTAACATCAGGAATCCTTCTTTCAGGATACTTTGCTTGTAAATTCTACTGACAAGCAAACAATTTCTGTCCGACTCCCCCAAAACAAAAGTCATGTCTACCAGTCCGCTATATTAAAATTCATTTTTTAAAACTCGAAATATTTTAAATTTAATACAAATAATAACTAACGACTGACAAGTGCGATAAATGTTCATTTGTACAAGGCAATTTATACCAATCTGAGCAAAAAGAATTACAAAAAAATTATTACAGTAGGGGACCGTGAAATACTATTTACCCACTTCAATGGATTGGAAGAAATGGTCCCACCAAATGGCCTCATTTCAAAATTGCACAAAGACGTGTTTCAATCAAAATGGGCAACATGTGGAGCACTTATTATTATTTTTACTAATGAATTATTTGAAGAAACTATTTTTTGTTTATTCTTGAATTTTGTGCTTATTGCTCAATAAGACGAAAATGGTTCCAATTAGCCATTGAAAAGTACTTACAAAAAATGTTCGTTTTTCAGTTCTACTTCACATCGTCGAAAAGCACACAGGGTGTTCTATTTGAAAATTTGAGAAAATTCAATTTAAAAAGTTTTTATTTAAAAAATAATGTTTGGTCACCCTGTACATTTTTAGGAAGTAACAATTATTCAAAAACATTAATTACATGGCTCGTAACCAGTATTCACATAAGTTTCTCTTAAATCCCCTAATTGTGACTTTGGTGATTTTTTAAATATGCATCTGCAGATGGTATTATTTCAACAAAAAAAAATCATTACATCCAAGTGGTTGGGAGATAGTCAATAATAATATAGGAATGAATGGAGTCTAGAAAGAGGCTTCAAAAATGTACTGATATACATAGCATTCTATTTAAAATAAGGGCACTTGATCCTGTAATTTCGTCTTTAGTCTATTGTCCATGTACTGTAGAAAGGAACTAAAACGTTAAAGGGTTTTTATTATTTCTTATGTTCAATTGACCCCAAGATATGAAAAAACCGCGGAGTGCTACCATTTAAAGTGGTGCGTTTTTGAGATCGAAGTAAAAAGGTCTACTTTTCATTTTTTTTTTGCTCGAAAACTATGAATTTTTTCTATAAACACGTCAATAGAAAAGTGTGTAGAGAATTAAATTTCCAATCGAAATGGCACCTTCAGAAGTCAAATTTTTTTTTTTTTACAAAAATACATCCAAAAAACAAAACAAAAAAAAAGCGAAAAAATGCAATTTTTTATTTTTTTTTAATTTTAGCCTGTAACTATTTTTCGGGTACGTTTAGGCATAGACATTGTTACATAACAAAAAAAGCTGGCGTTTTACCCGTTAAAATGAGATTTTGTAAACAGTTTTACGATTAATAGTGACCGAGATCTAGCGTTTCAAAGTTTGCAACTTTTAACTTTTTTTGCTAATTTTTACAATTTTTTTTCAAATTTCCTCCTGTAACTTTTTTCTGAGTGAATTTAGGTGTAGACATTATTATATTAAAGTGAAATCTGACTTTACGCCCGTTGAAATGGTGGCTGGTGAAAGTCTCTACGACAAATAGAAACCTAGATACAGCGTTTCGAAGAGTGTTACTTTTATTAACTTTCTTCCAATTTTTACGTTCTTTTTTAAATTTAGGCCTATAACATATTTGTCAAATACAGATATTGCTACATGGAATGTACTCGCAGTATTCTTGTTTAAATGGTCTGCAATAGAAGTTTATGTGACCAATAGTAACCAAGATACAGTCTAGATATAGTAGATTATTGTACTTAAAAATTAACTTTTTACATTTTTCCACTTCTGAACATTATTATATCACGTGTTTTTTTTTGTTCAAATAACTTAGATTAATAACTTACATTATGAAATTATTCAAATGCTGGATTTAACATATTTTCAAAATCAAAGTCGATTTCTTCATCGGCATCTATGTAAACATCGTCTTCCGTTATTTGAGGTACATCAGCGTTTTCACAGTTCATTTCCATACATTCTTTGCAAAAACTGGAGCAATTCATTCCCAATTTCCTGCAATCACAGTTTCCTCTGCATCCTTTGGTGCATTTACAGGCTATTTTTTCCAGCAAGACTTGTGGTGTGGGAGGTTTATTTGTCAAAATTGGTACTAGTCCATTTTCTGAACTTTTCCAACCCCAGATGAGAGGATTTACAATATTTCCTTTCCAATGTTACATTTGCAAGTAAGTTCTTAAACCATGATGTTTAGCAGCATCAGTTGTTGGAGGCAATCGGGACAATGAGAATTTCGCACCTGTTGAGTACTTCTGAAATAACTTATAGCGACATGCCATCAATTTTCATACCGTATAGTAATGTTACAATACATTCAGAAGCAGAACCGATGGCTGCTGGACTTGCATTTTCACACAAAAATTCATTTAAATACTTTTCCAAAAGCAAAATATTCTTATTAATGAAATTCAAGAATTTCTTTTTACCAATACCAAAAAAGGAAGAGGTTGTATCACAGCCACTGAATGCATGGACGAAGCCAAAGTATTTTTGTAGATGATTAAATTTGAAACTATTATGGTTATATAATTTGGCAGTTACATTTCCTATACTAGGTTTAAAAAAATATACATTTTCATTTTCTTCTGGTAATAATGATAGGATAATAAGAAGATCGACATCTTGACCAACTATAACAACATTTAGCAATATCTGTACTTAAAGCATTTGACAAATAAGTTATAGGCCGAAATTTAAAAAAGAACGTAAAAATTGGAAGAAAATTAATAAAAGTGACACTTTTCGAAACGCTGATCTAGGTTTCTATTTGTCGTAGAGACTTTTACCAGCCACCATTTCAACGGGCGTAAAGTCAGCTTTCACTTTAATATAATAATGTCTACACCTAAATTCACTCAGAAAAAAGTTACAGGACGAAATTTGAAAAAAAAATAGTAAAAATGAGCAAAAAAAGTTAAAAGTTGCAAACTTTGAAACGCTGTATCTCGGTCACTATTAATCGTAAAACTGTTTACAAAATCTCATTTTAACGGGTAAAACGCCAGCTTTTTTTGTTATGTAGCAATGTCTATGCCTAAATGTACCCGAAAAATAGTTACAGGCTAAAATAAAAAAAAAATAAAAAATGGCATTTTTTCGTTTTTTTTTTGTTTTGTTTTTTGGACGTATTTTTGTAAAAAAAAAAATTTTTGGCTTCTGAAGGTGCCATTTCGATTGGAAATTTAATTCTCTACACACTTTTCTATTGACGTGTTTATAGAAAAAATTCATAGATTACAAGCAAAAAAAAATATGAAAAGTGGACCTTTTTACTTCGATCTCAAAAACGCACCACATTAAATGGTAGCACTCCGCGGTTTTTTCATATCTAGGGGTCAATTGAACATAATAAACAATAAAAACCCTTTAACGTTTTAGTTCCTTTCAACCCTCTTTTTTTGTACATAGACAATAGCCTATTGTATATTCGAAATAATTTCCGGTTTCAGACTTTTTTATCTAGTTTTCTTGTTTTTTTTTTAATTTATAGCTATTTTAGAAATCGAGATATCGAAGTCCGACGCACTATTTCCCCGCCCTGTACGTATTATAATGGTTCTAATTCATCCTGTAGGAGCGAATGTATACGAGTATAAGAGTATGTTCTATTACATCTGTTATCTGACAAAACATGTTCTAACATTCGTATACATATGAATATATTTTTAGAGTCAATTTAAGTATTATTTAATTGAGAAAATAAGTTCTTTCTTTCCTAAGTGGAAATTAACGTCACATAAAGAAGACAAGAAATATACGCAGAAGTAGCCAATTATTTCGCCCCATTCTCGTAGTTGACCGTTCCCCATAGAAATGAATTTTGTTCTGCTTAAGAAAGTCCAATTAATTTCAAGGTGAAATTGGATATAAAGTGGATTTAGAAATATCACATTTTTTTCTTGGTGAAAAATAATAATTATAATTACATCTTTATTTCGTAAAATAATATAATCTTGCACAAGTTAAACTGAGTTAAAGTTCATTTTCGTGTCTACGCAATGCTCAATATCCAAGCACCGAATATTGATTTCATAATGCACCTTTCGATAGACTGGGATATATATACAGGGTTCCCTCCGGGAACTATATAATTTCTAAGAAAATCGCAAATAATTCAAAAAGTCTTAAGTCAAGCCCCTACGATATCTACATGGGAAAAAAGAGGAATTTAATTTTATATAATTTAATGTAAAGAAATATAGGGTGTTTCATTTGACTTAAACAAGTTTTTGCGGTTCGAAGTTGACAAAATGTAACGTAAAGAACTGAACACTTTTTCTTCTCGAGGAGGGGAAACCCACACGGGCTGCCCCTCCCACTGGAATGAGTCTGAGTATCGGACTCAAACTGACTAAAACCCCTCCTCCTAGGGCTCGTCTGTAAAGAATACTCCGAGGGCACTGCAGTCTCCTGGGCTTATTGGGCTCTCCCCATGTCTCAGTTTACACTGTCCATTTAATATTCCTGTATCACTGACAATGTGATACAGGTCTGAAAATGGGTGATTTTTGATGGTTTCAAGGTCTTTTTGTATTGCCCGTAGTTATTATAACTCACTCATAGAGCATGATATATGTTTTAGACTCACATTTTCTTCATCTGCCGTTGGCAGCAGGTCTGAGAGAATCGGCGAAGTAGTAGATGCCAGGTTCATTGTCTTTCCCCGTTGATATTATATTCTGTACTCCAAGCCCTTCAGTCGTATAATATGCTTTGTCAGCAACGGCCTTGCTACGCGATGTTTCTCGCTGGACACCACCCTAATCAAGTCGTCGTCGCGCGCGACGTCGCTCTACTTCGGTGCTCCTTTCGGCAACGGCCTCTTTTCGATAATCCAAAACCCCGTCAAGTCCTCACCGCACGCGACGTTGCTTCACTACACATCCCTGCATCACTTTTGTGATTACTGCTCTAGCCTCCTCACTGTGATGCAGTTTTATCTGGAATGGACCTATTTTCCCATTCCTTAAGCCTTTTGAAGATTGCTCTCCCCAGGCTATGCTCCTGGTCAGCAACGGCCTCGGTACGCAGTGTTTCTTGATGATCCGTCACCCCAGTCGAGTCCTCGCCACTCACGATGTTGCTTCATTTCACACCCCTGCATTACTTTAGTAAGGACCGCTGTGGCCTCCTTACTATGATGCAGGTTTATCTGCGCCTTCAGCTGGAATGTGCCTATTTTTCCCTATCCTTCTTGAAGGTTACCCTCCCTTAGCTCGGGCGCTTTGGAAGGTCATTGGTGTTGAAAGAGGTCGCGGATACCCCGTCCCCCAGCTCCTTCACCTCCCGTACTGAGCTCGTGGTCTTTGAGGTGGGGGGGGGGTCTGCACGGAAAGTGCTGAGAAGCTCCCTACCTTCTTTACGAGAAAGGGGGAAAGGATGGTCGCCACGCACGGAGCAACTGAACACTTGGTATATTATTATTGAATTTCTTTAAACAGTAGAGCGTAGGTCACCTTATGGTCCTTCTGCATGCCAAAAACCGAATGAGGATCTTTTACGTGAAAAGAGTTATAAAGGTTAATGCAAACCGTTACACCTGTCAAATCTTTTATAAAATGTCAAATATCTCTGAAACGACTGGGTTTAGGGATAGAGCATGCTACATGTTTTAGACTCAGAATTTTTGTCTCTTTGCGAAAACTGCAAAAAATATAGGGAGTTTCATTTAAAATAAGCAAGTTGGTATCAGTAAAAGCGGAAGTGCCAAATACTTGAACAGATTCTTGTACAATCAGTATTATACTGACATTCATATTAAATGTTTTAAAAACACAACTGTAACTTTCTTAAGAAGTCAATGTTGATTCCTATTAGGTAAGTTCAAATAAAAGTTTTAAGTTTTAAACACAAAGTGAAATATAAATGGCGCAGTCTTGGTCGATATGAAAAACACACCGCTCGGGAGCCTAACTAGTTGAAAAGTATCCGGAGGAATAAGGAAAACATCCGAAGAAAGGCGCCTAACACTGGAAAATAACTTCTAGAACAAGGAGAACTTCTAAGTCGTGAAGGTGGATCCCAATCCTTTACTCGGTAAAGAACCTATACGACCACTAGATGAAGAAAATATTTACGTTTCTACTGCTGTTCGGATCAGCACTCTCTCAGTATAGAATCGAATCGACAATCTAATTAAAAATCAAATTTCAGTCACAACATCGGTTATCAAAAATTTTAACTCGATCATTCAGAAAATGTAAATTGACGAGGAAACATTCAACAAAGACGTCAAAGAAATTGACCACACTATTCTAAAAATGACACGTGTTATAGACGCCGCTGAAATAAAATTACAATTCTTACGAATTTGTGAACAATTAATGGCAAACTATTTGTATATTGAGGATAACTTAAATAACATTCTAAATTCAATAACATTTGCCAGATTAGGAATTATTCACACATCAATCATAACTCCTAATGTCGTTGCAGGAATAATAATAATATCGATTTTATTACCAAAATGTATAATATAATAATATAAGATTGTATATTTGTACATTTATAAAGTGAGCAAAGTTTGGCCAAGCAGCTATGCTTAGAGTACAATAAAATTAGGCAAAAAAACACCCAAACTGAGAAATTCAAGAAAACAGAGGTTTGAGTGTCCCAAATTGTTTATTGCTCTTTGCTCTAAATGTGGTAATAAGTCTCCGTAGTTAGTCTGTCGGGTTTGAGAGAGAGGGGGAAGGAGTATAGCAGTGTTTTCTCAGTTTTTCGCAAATATCTGTAAGATCCTCCAACAAAAGCAGCAGCAGGGGAACACTTAGTGAGAGTGTACCACCAAGTGCAGTGGTATGGTTTCAAGAAAGACCCACTAAAATGGGGCGGGAAGAAGGTCAGTGTACATCTGCGCCCAATAACAGTTGCTGCGCCTAATCTCTTGTTCATGCGCGGGAGAGTGTCTGAGCAATTATGAGTGCCGAAGAAGTGCCCTTTAGTGCTCAACCATGTTTGGTGCACATGGTTGAGTTGGGGCCCCGGAAAGTTTGTTTCCGATTTTCTTCCACTCCGCTCATCAATTTTCATTAAAAAATATTTTTTTCGATATTCTACCCCCCCGCCCTCAATTTTTATTTTCGAGGAAGAAATTTTACCAGGACGCGCCCGTCCGGAGCCCTTTCTAAGTTATTTTCTCGTGGCCCAAAATCATCCCCAGCACGCACCTGTATACATAGGGTTCGAATTGAGAACATTTTTTATTTTAAATTTTGTGAAGTCGTTTAAAATTGAGAAAGCTTTATTTAACAATGATGATTTTGAGACACAATTTTATATATAAATTTTCAAGATTATAAAAATCGAACAGCTGGCATCCGTGATTGGTAACGAAACCAGACTGACATTAAAGAAGGGATTAAAGAAAACAAATTTCTGTAAATCCTCATTCAGGATGATTTGTTGCGATAAATAAATCATAATTTTCATCAGTGAGCTCTATTCGGCTGCATCGAAGTAAAGAATTTATTTAATCGAGAAGCTTTATTGAAATTTATGGATCAGGTAGGTATTTGGTGAAAGATAAGCCTCTACTATCCATGGACGTATTAAAAATTATGTTGTAAGGAATCCGATTTTGATACTATTTCATTTGTAAAGATTTATTTCTCACTCTCTCAAGTATAATATCTTATTGCATTTAGGGTCGGTTTTATAGGTTCAGATTAAACCAAAGTTTAACTTGAAGATTCACCTAGAGGTTTAAATTGTAGATTTGAGTGTTTTGTAAAATACCGTTTTATAAGCGTTTGTCAAGGTCGTCAGTGTTATAGCCCAGGAGTTTTAGTCAATATATCTCTTCTACCCGGAAATTGAAAATTTCCAGGATTGTAGTTTTGGTCCAGGACAACACGTACCAAAAAGTCCCCTACTCTCCCCCGTGAGCTTCCCTGTTTTTTCGGAGCAACAAGGACCTAAGTCGCAAAAATTGCAGAACTGGCTATAAAGTGCACCAGAAAGGTTGTTACTGGTCCGATTTGGGTCGAAATGATCATAAAAGGTTAGGAAAAGCATATTCGTTCATATTGCAGATGTTCCATGCATATTTTTGTTCATAATTTTCCCGTCTAGTTCTCTCAACATTTCAAAAATTTTTTAAAAAATTTAAAAAAATTCGAAATGGCTCCATTGCGGATAAATTAAGACTCGAAGGGGAAAACGTACCCCAATAAATAAGCATTTCTCTTCATACTTTGGGCTTTCCATTGATATGTATACCTTCTCTGTAGCGTCACCCGTTATGGAGTTACGCCACTCTGAGTGTCGCAGTGGCGACACTCGGATATTTAAGTGCGTTGACTGTTGCGTCTATCACGTATAGTCTAAAAAATCAAGAAGACGCAAGACGAGCTATACCCTTAGTTCATTAACTTTGACAGTTCTCTAAGTATATGCGTTGGTTCATTGTTGTGGCAAAATTGAGTAATTTTAGTTAAGCCAAGTAGCACAGAAATTTTAGTTTTTGACTTTGAATTAATTATTGTAAAGCTGAAAATTTGCAGGATTGTAGTTTTGGTCCAGGACAACACGTACCAAAAAGTCCCCTATGGCTTCATTGCGGATAAATGAAGACTCGGAGGGGAAAACGTACCCGAATGAATATATCTCTTCATACTTTGGGCTTTCCATTGATGTGTCTACCTTCTCTGTAGCATCGCCCGTTACGGAGCTACGTGTCACCGCGCGGCGACCGCGCCCATCATGTGCCCGGTGGAGCTGCCCTAGCTGCGCTGATGAGACCAGTTGCGAATTTCTGTTTATATATTATTAGTGTTTTATAAGATTTATTGAATGAAATTTAACTTGTCAGTCACAGAAAATGATTTTATTCGGCTAGACAATTGACATTATTGATCTACTCGGAAATAGAGTGGTCTGGATCATCATCCATATCCACGACTGGCTGTTTGTGCAGCTGGATCCTCTACAGCTTCGGCACATGATGCTACAGTTCAGACCAGAATTCCTACACACGCACCGGGCACCGCAGTCTGCCTTGCAGTCACAGGAAATTAGCCTATCAGGAGCTGGCTGCCTTGTGGTAGGAACAGAAATCGGAACCAGGCCCTGGAGTCCTGAATTCCACCCCCAGTTCTCCAGGTGAGGAGAGGAGAGGAGTTAGGGAGAATATTGTGAGGATCTCCCGAGAAGCTTGCAGCACTCAATTAATGTGCATGTTCCTACCATAAGGCAGCCAGCTCCTGATAGCCAGCTACGGCTAATTTCCTGTGCATGCAAGGCAGACTGCGGTGCACGGAGCGAGTGCAGATACTCTGGTCTGAACTGCAGCAGCATGTGCCGAGACTGTAAAGGATCCACCTGCACAGAAAGCCAGTCATGGATATGGATGATGATCCGGACGACTCTACTTTCCAGTAGATCAATAATGTCAATTGTCTAGCCAAATAAAGTCATTTTCTGAGTCTGACAAGTTCAATTTCATTCAATAAATCTTATAGAACACCAATAATATATAAACAGGAATTGGCAACTGGTGTCATCAGCGCAGCTAGGGCAGCTCCATCGGGCACATGATGGGCGCGGCCGCCGCGCTATGAAACTCAAAGTGGCGTAGCTCCGTAACTGGTGACGCTACAAAGAAGATAGACACACCAATGGAAAGCCCAAAGTATGAAGAGAAATGTTTATTCGGGTACGTTTTCCCCTCCGAGTCTTCATTTATCCGTAATGGAGCCATTTCGAAATTTTTTCAAATTTTTGAAGTTTTGACAGCACTAGAACGGAAAATTATGAACGAAATATGCATGGAACATGTGAAATACGAATGGATATGCTTCTCCGAAGCTTTTACGATCATTTCGACCCAAATCGGACCACCTTTTTGCTGCACTTTATAGCCAGCTCTGCAATTTCTCCGCAAAAACAGGGAATCCGACGGGGGAGAGTAGGGGACTTTTTGGTACGTGTTGTCCTGGACCAAAACTACAATCCTGTAAATTTTCAGCTTTGCAATAATTAATTCAAAGTAAAAACTAAAATTCTTGTGCTACATGGCTTATCTAAGATCACTCAATTTTGCCGCACCAATGAACCAATGCATACACTTAGAGAACTGTCAAAGTTAATGAACTAAGGGTATAGCTTGTTATGCGCATTCTTGATTGTTTAGACTAGACGTGATAGACGCAACAATGAACACACTTAAATGTCCGAGTGTCGCCACTGCGACACTCAGAATGGCGTAACTCCG
This sequence comes from Rutpela maculata, assembly GCA_936432065.2. Classification (NCBI taxonomy): domain Eukaryota; kingdom Metazoa; phylum Arthropoda; class Insecta; order Coleoptera; family Cerambycidae; genus Rutpela; species Rutpela maculata. Next base: position 166,545,822 of record OW386287.2, on the reverse strand, counting down.
TAAAAGGTGACGCTACAGTGAAGGTAGACATATCAATGGAAAGCATTGGGGTACGTTTTCTCCTCCGAGTCTTAATTTATCCGCAATGGCGCCTTTCCGGATTTTTTAAAAATTTTCTAACAATTTTTTAGATTTTTAAAATATTGACAGAATTAGAACGGAAAATTATGAACAAACATATGCATGGATCATCTGAAATATGAACGGATATGCTTCTCCTAATCTTTTATGATCATTTCGACCTAAATTGGACCAGTAATGACCTTTCTATTATACTTTATAGCCAGCTCTGCAATTTTTGCTACTTAGCCCCTTGTTTCTTCGAAAAAACAGGGAAGCCGACGGGGGAGAGTAGGGGACTTTTTGGTACGTATTATTGTCCTGGACCAAAACTACAATCCTACAAATTTTCAGTTTTCTCGAAGAATAAATAAAAACTTCCACTTAGGAAAAAAATATCAAATGACAATTAACAACAACATATTGAAGGCATCAGCGCCGGAGGCTGACACAAAAGGACTCATACACGCTCACAGAAAAGTAAGGCACAACAAGGCACAATTCAAAAGTATGCCAAAGAGGTGAAAAGGTGAAACTTCTAGTTAAACTGTAGTATAATCTGAATCTATAAAACTGGTCCTAAGAGGTCGATAGGTTAAGTTTATCTAATTTAATAAATTTTTTTTTTTTTCTCCAATTTTTGGCCTTGGATGGGTTCCATCAGCCAGCTACACAGATAGGGAAAAGATAAGGAAGTAAAAAGGATAGACACATTTCACGCCCAGGGGTCCATCAGGGCGACTTAACGTTACACATAGACTGGACCGCGGATGGTAGGTTAAACCACAAAGGTTATATAAACAAAGGCATATTAGGAATAAATATCACAAGTCAAGATAACTATTTGACAAACGACAACTAATGTTAAACAACTGTACCACATTGAGATAAAAAATTATAAATTAATCGGAATACATTCACATTTTTGCTTGAAAGAACGTAGTTAAGATTCATTGGTAGCTGAAAGCCCATATGTCTTAGTTCACTTACAAGGATCAATGATTCAGGGGTGTGTAAAGAGCAACCAAATAAAATATGATTAATGTCACCTTTCTGTCCACAAGCACATAAATCATTATTTAGGATTCCAATTTTAAATAAGTGATCTGGAAATCTACCGTGATTAAGTTGCAACCGTGTAATAGTAGAATAAAAAGGTCTTGAAACAGGGAATCCGTCATGCCATCTAGACTCAGCAATCAGGGGGTTTAATTGATAATAGTTTGTCCCTCGTTCCGTGTACTTTTGATCGTATTGATATTGCCATTTCTTAAAAAGCTTTTTCTTATATGTGGTAAATAAATCAGTCGCAGGTATTTTAACTGAAAGGGGATGCCACTTAACGTGGCTTCCTTAGCCATTTTGTCGACCATTTCATTTTGATACAGATCAGAATGTGCTTTAATCCAGACAAGATTAACAGAAACCCCTCGTTGTGACAAAGAGGCCAGTTTTGCAACAATGTTCGCAATCACAGGTGACGATTGTTCTTTGTAGTTATCAATACTACTCAAGACACTCTTAGAATCAGAATAAATAGTTATATTCAAAAAGTCAAGTGAATCGGCAAAGCTCAAAAATTCCTGAATAGCTACAGCTTCGGCTGTAAAAATGGAAGCTTCTGTAGGCAGCTTAAATTTATGTTCTATTTCAAGGTCAGGGATATAAAAGGCACATCCAGTGCCTAAATCGCTTTTAGAGCCATCAGTGAAAACGGAGAGGTTTTCTTTGTAAACATCAAGTATATGGTGATATATGGTTTTATTAAGGGAAGGTAAAGTTGTGAAATTGGGCAATTCTATTTTAGGTGAATATTGACTGACATCAAGAGTGTAATAGAAGAGTTCTGTGGAGCACTGGTTGTATATTAATTCATCGAAAGTAGCTTTATCAGAGAAAGCCACCGCGAGCGGAGGGCTCGCTTTTTTTCGCCAGAAGAGATTAGTGAGATCCTGTATACAAAGATCTGATATATTATTGCATATGTTAGCCATAATTTTAAAACAACGAACTTTTAAGACAAATTTTGCGCTAAGATATTCTCTTCTGAGATTAAGAGGGGGTTCTTTCGCCTCCACTTCCATTGCTTCAATAGGTGAAGAATTCATAGCTCCGAGACAGATTCTAATGGCCTTATTTTTGACAGTATCTAACCGGGATAACAAAGGTTTACAGGCTGAGCCATAAAAGATGGAACCATAATCTATCACAGATCTAATCAGCGATCTGTACATTATAAGAGAGATATTGATATCAGCCCCCCAGGAGACTTTAGTGCAGAAACGAAGAGCATTTATGCCTTTTTCACATTTTCCGATAATATAGTTAATATGGCTCTTCCATGTTAATTTCTGGTCTAAAATCATGCCGAGATATCTTACTTCTTTTTGAAAACGGATGTTACGATTTCCCAACTGTAAGGATTCATAGTTAGGGAGACGATGTCTGGTAAAAATAGTTGAGCATGTTTTATCAAAAGAGATATTTAGGCAATTTTGGTCACACCAGGTGGAAATCATCTTCATAGCATCACCCAACTTTTGTATGCAAACATTTAATTTTCTCTCTTCACAATAGACGACGAAATCATCAGCATACTGCACTACGTTATATAGAATACTGGGGCTAAAATCCTATGTATAGATATTAGTAGAGGGCTCAACATAGATCCCTGAGGAATGCCATGAGATACCACTCTAGGCCCAATTTTAATATTATTTTGCTTTCTCACAAAAATATGTCTGTCTTTATACATTTTAACAATATTGTGGCACAAAAAACTGGAAAGATGAATATTTCTCAGTTTATGTTCTAAAATATTTAAATCAACGGAGTTGTAAGCCCCTTAGATGTCTAGAAAAATAGCCCCTATATAGTTATTTCTAGAGAAATTCGTTTGTATTTCACAAATAAGTTTACATAAACCGTGGTGTGTGCCGTAGCTTTTACGAAAGCCATACTGAAAATTTTTATGGGCATTGCTAAATTCTAACCACCACTCCATTCGAAACTTAATCATCCTTTCTAGTGTTTTAAATAAACAAGACATCAGCGAGATAGGTCTAAAGGACCTGGCATCATTATGATCTTTATTAGGTTTGGGAATCGGTACTACGACACAATTGTTAAAGTTGTCAACTTGTTCTCCATATAAATAAATTTTATTAAAAATTTCCAAGAGATATACTTTGGCTGATAGGGGCATATTTATTATCATAGGATAAATAATACTGTCGTCACCAGGAGCGGTGCTAACTTTATTTTTTAAGGCCATATCGAGTTCGTGTAAAGTAAAGGGGGTGTTTAGTGGGTGGTTGTCATTATCATTAGTAATGAGGGGAGTATCTAAGTGTACCATATCAGGTGCTAACAGGTCAAAGAAGTCCTGAGCGGTCTCGTCACGCATGTATTTCTTGCCGTGATTTTTATTGCGCACACCGTTCATCAATTTTATTTGTTGCCATACATTGTTCATATTATTACCCTTGTTTAAGTTATTACAGAATGTTTTCCAATTGTTTTTAGCCTTATTTTTCAGTAACCGTTTAACCTTAGCAAACTGCGCTTTACATTTAATATAGTTTTCTTGGGATGGCTCCGTTTTAAATTTGTTTAAAGCAAATTCCCTGCTAGTAATTGCTTGAGAACATTCATTATCCCACCATACAGGGTGTTTTTTATTTTTTGGTAAAAACGGCTGATTTATACCAAAGGCTTTGTCGGCGGCATCGCTGACACCTCTAATGAAGAAATTATACATATCCTGTCCAGATATGTTTACAGGAGAGTCTTGAAAATATTCATCTAACTGCGAATAATACAGGTCCCAGTTGGGATTTTTGAAATTCCATTTAGCGCTAGGAAAAATTAAATCGATTGGGTTCTTAAAGTTGACTAGTTCTATTATAATAGGAAAATGGTCTGACCCTAAGGTATCCTCATATACCTCCCAGTTCGCCAATCCAGCTAAGTTTGGCGAAACCATTGTTATGTCTACCGCTGATTTTAGGTTTGAAGTGGGATTTACTAAATGCGTAGCATCCTCATTATTAAGTACAACCAAATTACACTCATCAATAGCTCTTAAAAGCGCATTACCATGGTTATCATTTTTTGAAGAGCCCCACATATTGTTGTGGGCATTGAAATCTCCACCCACGAGAAGGGGCGTGGAGAGTTGAGAAAACAGATTTTTCCAATCGTTATGTGAGGCAACAATATGTGGTGCACGGTAAATTGATAAAATATCGAGCCCATATTGACCTTTAAGTGTGACCGCGCACGCCAAAATATCATCATTGAAATTATCCATCATTTGGTTAACAACAAAATCAATTTTATTTGACACCAAGATAGCCACCCCGGCTTTACCATCCAAACGATCCTTTCTAATTGTGCTAAAACCAGGGATGTTAAAATTTTCAGCGGGCTTTAACCATGTCTCTGACAATATCGCTATGTCAATATTATTTTTATATATGAAATTATGAAAACTGGCCCTATTAGAGTTGATAGATCTGCAATTCCACTGGACTATATTTAGAGTGTTATTAATTATATTATGACTACTACCCATAACGAGAAAAAAAAAAAAAAAACATATAAAAAAAAGAAAAGACATAATATAGTCATAGAGCCATATCTATGAATATATGGTTATCTAAGTTTGTCCACTAAAGGCCAAACTATTGATCATATCGCTCACAGTTCTTCTAACATTAACCTCATCTTCACTACTAAAATTGTTTTTAAATTTAATAAATATATCACTAATGTATGTGGTAAGATTTTCAATTATAACTTCCGGAGTATCCTTACTTACACTAGGTCTATGGGGGTTAAAAGGTATGGGGGTTAAGGGTAGTGACTGTGTATTATATTCTCTTTGTGGGTTAATAAAGCGTTTCTCTTGTTGGGAAAATGTCTTACGTTTCTTTGGACTGGGCGATGTAAGCTCCTTTCGTTGGGAGCTTGTTGACGAAACATTGCTATTAGGTGGGAGAATTTATTTTTTGTTGATAATGCTTGTGCAAAAGATGGTGCATCAGACATATTTTTTGCGTCTTTAAAGGATAGGTTATTAGAAGCCATAATTTTTTTAATTTCCTGTTGCTTAACATACATCGGACATTTCTTGTATAGAGAGTTATGAGAAGTTGAATTACAATGTATACATTGAAGGGATTGCATGTCACAGTCTCCTTCATGACTACTTCCGCAGTTTTTACATATTTTTTCTGTTGATTTGCACTGATTTAAAACGTGCCCAAAGCGCAAACAGTTGTAACATTGTATTACATTACCCACATATGGCTCCACCTTACAACGTACACCACTGATATCGACATATAGAGGCAATTTATTACCTAGAAATGTCAATACTACGGTTTCAGAAGGTTTATATTCAACCTGCCCATCACTACTAGTTATTTTCTTATTTATTCTTCTACAGTATTTAATTTTAGACTTACATTCCATATTTTCTAAAAGATACTCATCACTAAAAGCGGTGTATACCCCCTTTATAACACCACGACGCTCTGTTAGATGTTTAGGTACGTAAACTATGTACCATTTTTCCTTTAAAAACGGGTTTTCAATTAATTTATTTATGTCTGAAATAGTCGCCATTGTGACTTTAATTCTGTTAGCTCCTAATTTTGAAATATCTTTTATTACAGCTTTAGGATTTTTAACCTGTTCATATAGTAATTTACCAATTGCCATAGGGTGAAGACGCCCTACATTTCTATCACTATGTTGTATATACGCATAATGTGGACCGTCGTATAAATGTAAATGTTTGAAATCATATTTATTACAAAAAAGTTCATTATTTGTATTAATTACCTGTGTGTTATCGCTTGCACTTTTTACTTCGGGTTTTTTCAAATGGTAGTCACTGACATTAACATTTTTTGGCTTTGTACTTACATTTTCTGGGTTATTTATCCTACCTCTGACCTCTGATACATCCATCTGACTTTCATTATAAATAATGGTTTCATGTCTAATATTATAATTATTACTACAACCTCCCGGGTCGGGAGGTCCTTTTTTATCCATGAATGCGGGATCTAAATGATATGTAGGTCGCTAATAAAATGTTCGATATCAAATCAACCTAAAAAGACCTGAAAAAGTCACAGAAAAATCGTCACACGCGTCCTCACTCGATAGCTACCGACGCGACGGGGTAATGTAATTTAATAAACAACCTTAGCTTGGGAGTACATGTTGATAATCTGTGTAGGAAACTATCCTCTGTATGTTTCTCTCTATATAGATTAAGTTAAGTTAGTAGTGTAAATGTCATGTTATCATATTATAATACGGCACGATGTCGCCGAGTACAGGCAATTCTGTTGACACTCTGTGTGAAAGGTGCAATAAAAATATTAAAAACGTGGTTAGTGCATTAAACTGTGAAATATGTGAAAACTTATATCATGTAAGTTGTGCTAAGTTAACTAATAATGTTAAATTTATAAATGACAGTGAAACAATTTGTTGTGAATCTTTAAGCCAAAGTGACAGTGATGGTATATTTTTTGAGGCCAAGGAAATTATAGACAGTAAGGTAGATCCACAAATTTTTAATTACATCATTAAACAAAAGGACATCATCATGCAAAAACTAAGAAATAAAATTACTTTGTTAAACAATCATATCGATATTCTTAATAAATAACGAAAGTCAACAAAAACCTAATCTTAATAGCAATTTAAATACTATCTCAGACTCCAGAAAAGTAACATATAAAAATGAGCATAAAAATATATCAGCTACTAAGGATGACAGAAATATATATAAACAAAATGTCATAAGTGTAAATAAAAAACACAATAATATCACACAAAAATGTAGCAAGTGGAATTATGCAAGTAGAAAGTCGATTGAAACTCCAACATAACTAATGATACTAATACCCATCTTCAAATTTATCCAGCATACCGACGCCGACGTCTTCATAAAAACACGGTGATTGAAGCGATATAGTTAAAAAAAGACGTAAGAGGTCAGTTGTAGTAGGCAGTAGTACGGTGTTCTGAAGTCCGTCGATTTACATGTGTTCCGGGTGGATAGGCAAACAACAATTGAGGAATTAACTGCTTTTTACTTCCACATTAAATAGAAGTATAATAACGACAAAAAGATTTTTAAAAATTGTTGTTGTTCAAATAGGCTTAGAATGTCATGAAATATCGAGATTTTAAGTTTGAGCAAAGAAAATATTCTGTTTGTCGGTCTATTTTTGTGCGTACGATTACTCTGGAACCGTTTAAGATATTAACATAAACACACCACCACAGATAGTAGACAACCCCCAAATCCAAAGCCAAGGCTGTCCGAAGAGGAGTAGCGCTAAGCTGGGTTCAAACTTTTCTTTAAAACATTAAACATTGTGTTAGTATACAATATAACAATAAAGATGGTTTTGGCAGGGTTACCTCTGAATGGTCTTATTTGACCTTAGGCGTTCCACAAGGTTCTGTGTTAGGTCCTGTACTATTTTCACTATACATAGATGAATTAGATTCTTTACCTTTAATACTCACTTTACGATGTATGCTGATGACACCTCTTTAAAAAATTCTAAGGAATAAAATTAAAGATTATAATAATCTATATTTAAAATGATTTTTTGTTTGCTTCTACATCACCAAAAATAAAGAAGTTACGGCTCATTCAATGTGCGTTTTCACATTTTTTTAACAAAATATTGCCATTTTGTTATTGTAATTGCTCAGTAATTAATTTTTCTTTCAAAAATGCTATTTTTCGTTAATATATAGCATCACCCAGATGCTCAATTTATTTTGTCCCTTTAAGACACTTATTTAAAAAAAAAATCCATCCGCCATGTTAGAGCCGCCATATTGAATTTTTTAATTTTGATTACAGATTCGGAATCAGCGATTCCAAAAACATAACTATTCTACGTTTCAAAAATAAATTAGTAACACTTTTTCAAATATTCAATATTCAAATTTAGGAGTGGTTTTCACCCCTCGAGGGTAAGAGCAAGTATCCGGACCATATAGAAACTGAAGACGATACCTTTTACTACAATAGTAACCTATGAAGGAAAATTATCATTACATATGAAATTATTCCGAAATAATCGAATAATTAATCTTGATTAAAAATTATTAAATTAAAACTTTAAAACAACAGAACTATTAAAAATGTTTCAGGTCAAAGAATTTTCAAAATGACAAATGAACTGTTTTGTTATTTAGTTGTAAACAATTACATCTTTTAAATTGACCACTGAACGTGAAAATCGTCGATCTATTGTAAACCGACGAACCAATGCAAGATGTGAAAACCCTCTGTTTGAGATTTCGGTGCACTCACTTGTAAATATGAAATGAATATATTGGAAATTTAGAGCTCTTTAAAAAGATGTTTTAGAGCTTTGTGTTTGCAATGCGCTTTCGACCTCAGGTGTCTTAAATAATTTTATAATGACATAATTACTTAGACATCTAGTGCAAGTATAGTAACGACAGAAAAAAATTGTATTGTTCAAATAGGCTTAGAATGTTATGAATGTCGATATTTTAAGTTTGAGCGAAAAAAAAATTATGTCTGTCGGTCTGTCTGTACCTATTTTGTGCTCACGAATACTCTGGAACTGTTTAAGATATTGAATTAAAATTTGGTACACGTATGTATTGTAAGGTGATTTGGAACTAGATTACATTTTCATCTTACTCCGTTGAAAGGTAGGGGGATAAATTGGGGTAAATGGGGGTAAATAGATAAATCAAGCAGGTAAGAGTTCATAAAATTGGTATGTAGTATATACAAGAGACGCTATAAGGTCCCAAACAAATTTTACCACCCCCACCCCATTGTTAAAGGAGGTTAAAAAAAATATGATTTAGTGTACAAGAACCAAAAACCTCAAATATTTCTTTTACCTCATCCATCCCCACTATCACCTCCTATCACCACCCTCACCCCACTACCGATGTGGGATATCGTTTTATGGGTTTTTTGGGGTAGACGATTTCAAATATTTTATTATTACAGTTCCATAAACAATTATTTCCACATACAACTTTTTTTCATTAAAAGAGACCTGGATGGAAGTAATGATTCCTTGGGCAGCGGTTTATTCCAAACTAACTTACATCTAACATAGTAACGATTAATGATGTGTGTACATCTATACATAATTTAGGTACTACTCAAGCAATATTTCCGTACTGATAAAAAATGATCTAGTTTTTTTTAATTTATATTGACGTCCTACTTGTGAACATGTATTAATTTTGTAATATTTAAAGAAATTTAAAGACTTATTAAAACAACTTTCAGACTCGAGTTAGAAATTGAATAATCGAAAACGAAACTCCAAAACATTATCCAAGATATTTTATTATTTTTGGAAATCTTCAGTATGAATTACAATGAATAGATAGATAATCTATTTATGAAAAAAGAATTGCATTCCATTTAATTCGGTGAACAGATTAATGTTAGATATGACCTATTAGTGGATAGTGGATAGCACTACTTTTTACTAGGCAACAATGGTGGGCTCTTTGCGCCAAGGGCCTACAATTTAGCGTGGATTCCAAACCACGGTCCTCAGCCACCAATTTTTAACCTACCCTGGGTCATACCACCGCCTTTCTGGCGGTTCAGGGGTTTATCACGTGGCCAGCCACAAGGTTCATCCCCCGCCTTTACCCAGCGGGTAAATTTCTCGGGATTGTCTCAGTTGATAGCCTACTGACTGTTAGATAAGATCCTTGGGTCGCCCATGCAAATGCCGGACTTGCTTTACTTCACTGATCGAATGTCGGGATTATCTAGTACGTTCATATCATTTATAAGCCTTCTTCCAGACAAAATATTTTTCTTAACTTATCCCAAGTTAAATCAAGATATTTTATAACATAATGTAATTATAAAAATATAGTAAACGTTTAGCAGATAAATATTGTTAATAAATTATCTATCTATATATCTGCACTTGGACCGTTCGAACATGGACTTGTAATTTGGTGTCTAATTTCAATATATGTGTAATTGTACAATTAGGAACAAGAATTGACCTGTCTCACGATTTTTCATTAAAATAATTACTTGGATTCAAAATTAATTTGTGAAATATTTGTAGTAAAAAAGGTTGTTAATTATTAAAAATGCTAATGGAATGCCAAATGAAAATTGGTCAGATGTGGATGCTAATTCCATTTATAGTCAGGATGATAATTAAAAAAGGTGGAGGTAAGGTATAGTAGAGGTTTCTTTACGGTTATTGGCACTTTAGTAGGTCTAGTTTAAGAATCCGGTTGATGCCATTCTGGTACCTTTGGCCATTTTGAGATATTCAAGATGGTGGATTATTTAATGTGTATTTTTAAAAATTTTAATATTATATTATATATATATATATTATATTATACCGCATGTGGGCATGTGGTACATCATTATCTATGTTTCGTAGGTTTTAGAACACAAATCTGAAGTCTAAAAAGACTTAGGGGCAATTCTTTCTATACTTATAATTTCTTAGTGGAGAGAAAAGAAAAAAAACTTATATACTAAAAATCTGTCTTGCACAATTTATCACTTCATTTTGACGTGTTTATATCACAAAATTCACTTATTTTATTATAGTAATTACACATACAGTGTACAGGTGATTTTAACATCACATTTGTATTAGTACTTTCACAATAAAACATTATATTTCGACGAGAATGCAACCTTGGAACGTAAATATTTAACTGAAAAAGAATTTCTGGGCAGTCAATTTTATTACGAATGGTTTTATATAAGAATACCAAAAAATAACAAATTCTTCTAAATTCGAGGCTCTCAAAATTAAATGTGCTTAATAAATAATTGTTTCTTTCCGGATACTGTCCTGTTGATTTGAATGTAATAAATTTTAAAAACTTTCTCTGAATTTGCTCTAAACAGTTTTTGTGAGTTTGATAATGTGGCTTACAAATTATTGCTCCATATTCAAGTTTTGATCTTACATATGAGTAGTACAATAATTTTAATGCCTCCAGATTGGTAAATGATTTGCAATTTCTCAAAATGAAACCAAGCATTCTAATTGCTTCATTATATTTAATTCTAGTATGTTTTTCAAAACTCAGTTCCGTGTCGAAGTAAATACCCAAATCTTTAATCAATGTATCACGCTCTAGTATCGTTTCATCTATAGAATAATTGTAATTAAACCAGTTTTTCTGTTTCGTATATGATATAACTTTACATTTTCCGACATTCAGATCTAGTTTATTAAGAGGACACCACTGACTGACTTTGTCCAGTTCCTTTTGAAGTACTCTGCAGTCATCTTCAGATTTTATTCTTTTAAAAAGTTTTAAATCATCTGCATATATTAGTTTGTCACATTCTAAAGTTTCGCATAGATCGTTAATAAATAATAGAAACAGCAAGGGTCCAAGGTTACTACCCTGCGGTACTCCAGATGTAGATGCATATAGATGATTTAGAACCGTTGTAGAATACAAACTGATATCTATTTTCTAGATATGATCCAAAGAACAATAACAGTTGGGTATTAAAACCAAAATTCTCCAATTTGTTTAGTAATGTTTTATGGTCAATTCTATCGAAAGCCTTAGAAAAATACTGCCATTCTAGCTATAAAAATGGCTAGAATATGTTGACATGGTTTTTGTTATTAATATAGTGTTGATATCCAAACTATTACTAAAAAATTAGCCTAAACGTGACTATATTAGTTTGGCTTTATTCTGGCGGGTTTCTTAGCTGTTATTACCGAATCAAGACTGAAACAATAATGAAAAAATATCCTTATTAAATGACTATTTTAGAAGCAATTTTGTTCACATTGAAATCTAAATTGAGGCCAAACAGCAAGATAAAAATATAACCTAATCACAAGTATTAATAATGCCACAAAAGTCAAAAAGAGAGCTAAATGAGTTGCACATGCGTTGTGGTCATTTGCGTTTTGATAACCAAGAAATGATTCCCCATTTTCGTCTTCAGAACATAATAATTCAGTTTTAATAATCGCCAGTATAACCAAATAGTCATGCTTTTTAGCTACTGCAACATAATGATGACTAAAATATAACTACTTGTGCTACTTGGGACTAAAACACTTGAATACTATAACTTGACTTGCTAACCATATTGGAATCATCTGGAGGAATGGTAGAGGAAAACTGATATGACAGAAAAATTTTTTGTGTCCAAAATTGGCTTCAGCACGTCAAGATACTTCAGAAAAGTTAGAGCAGACCTTAGGACAAGTCCTTTTTTTTTGCCGTTTTTAGAGGCTATGAGGGGGTAGTAGAGGGAAACTGACACGATAGAATTTTTTTTTGAAGTATTTTCCACAAAAACCAAAACATTTGAACACTAGATCCGAATATTCGATGCGAGTTTGCCAACTATGTTTGCATCATCTAGATATTATTAAATCTAAAACAATTTAATCATCTCCAGATAATACCAACATGGTTGACGAAACGCCCATCGAGTGATAGCATCTGAGTGTAGTGTTTAAATGTCTTGGTGTTTGTGGAAACTAGTTCATAGGCGTGATGATTATCATATGTAATTATCTTTAATTTCTGAAAAAGGGGCAACACGACATCTATTTGATTTATATTACCGCCTAATTCTCATACGTTGAAAATTTTATTATGCTCTGTTTTCGTTTTAGTCACAAAATTGTAAACCCTGTTGACGTTTCCCAGGAAGTTGTTAGTCCGCCACATCGAATCGCAGTAGGTATTTTATTTACTGAACTTTTCTGAACAAGATATCTGCATAAATACTTTCGAAGCACTAACCCAAATGCAATTTAGATTTCGTTCTATAGTTCAACCGCAGATTAGGTTGTTAATACCGAACTCAACACTTAAACTGACCGTAATTTCAAAAGTTCAGTTGAACTAAATATGTTTTATCAGAGCTATTCACTTGAGCAACACAACAAAAAAGTTTTGTAACCGGTGCTTTGATGAATGACCAGCTAACACGAAAAAGTAAAGTAGAAAACAGTTCCATAACATTTGCATATAGGCCTAAATAATCAATACGTGTAGCCACGAATACGCTGGTAAAAATACCAGCCTTTAAATTCTTACAACCTGGATTTACGAAACCCTTTTCTGGTCTTATACGTAATGTAAATAATGTGTAATTTATGGTCCACTTATGTTACATTATTGAGTTGAAAATACACATTAAAATGGACTTAGGGAGAAGAAATGAATTATTTGGGGGAAATTCACGAGAGCAGCAGTGAGCGTTTTTTCTGTCAGCCGTCGTCAAATTTATTACATCTTTCCACAAAAGGTTAAAAAAAAGCAATTCTATTTTCATAATGGGCTAAAATGCGATAGAACTATATGACACCAATTACATAAACAGTATAGGTAATAATGTAAGCAGTGAAAATGTCATTCTCAAGAACTTGTTGCGAAAACGTACCAACGGCATGGAACCTAATAAAGGTTTTGTGGCACGACTTCGATTCCGCATGAACTATTATTTTATTCTATTAAATTTATTTAAAAATAAAAAATCACTTTCAAAATAATTTTTATTGATCCTTATACTTTGCACTAGTACTTATACCATTAAGAAACAAAATAGAGAACCAAAACCAAAACCAAAAAATCAAAACCAATTCACAAAAAGATAGTTAGTTATTCACATTTCATTATTAGACATATGCTTTTTGCAAAGGCAACTACGTTAAAGTCCAAGAAAAATTATATTGAATGTGATTTTTTATTATTAAATAAATTCAATAAAATATAAAAACAAATAGCATAGATTTGAAAAAAATCTATAATTTATTGAACACTAGGAGCCACCACCTTCCCATTTGAAAAAAAAGTTTTCAATAGTTATTAATGGAATTAAACGAAAAATTACATTTTTCCCTTGGACTTTACCTGCCGTAGAAGTAATTTTGGTATTCCAAAGCACTCTAGACGAATGTCTTAAAATGCTTAAAAAAACTGAACATCGACTCAAAAATTCGCAAAAATCTCATAGTATACTCAGAATGTGGTTTTGAATCCAAATATGTAAAAATGTACAGGGTGTTCCATTTAAAAATCGAAAGTTGCGGTAATTTCCGGGTAAGCCGGAAATGGTCTCATACCGTTTTTATGTCAAAAAATCCATTTTTACAGGTAATTTATGCACCCCAAATTTCAAATGGGTAAGTTAAAAAATAAAGGAAATCAGATCAAATCAGATCAGATGGCAAACCATCTCAAATATAGCAAAAAAAATTGAGAAAGCAAAATCACATGTTTTGAAAAAAAAACAATCTCCTTTCAAATAGTCAATTTGAATTTAGGCAAAATAAATATACCTAGGATGGAATCACGGTTTTAACCCGGTACTTTTCATAATTTCATAATTTGCATAATTGGCAGGAAGTTCGATCAAAATCTGAGCATATATTACAATTTATAACAATATGGTTGCTAAAACTAAAAGCATCTAAATCAAAATTCATGTTTTCAATTTCGCGATAAAGTGCATTTGAATCAATTAACTTTACATCAGGATATATGCAGCAGAATTGCATTTGGTTTTTAAAATTTTTATAATAAATTAACGCATATTTCCCCTCTCACTTTGCAAAATTCTATCCTTAAGATGTTTTAATGTTTGCCTTGGGATTATTTTATATGTCGGCTATGTGTTTTTTTCTAGGTTCTAGAAATATAACCATACGATACACCTCTGCGTTTGTAATATACAGTTCTGGCTTCAATATACCTTACAATTCTACTTTGTTTTTACAAAGAAATTCTCGTGGAATGATTTCAAGTTCTCTTTTCATTAATGTCTTCTGGTAGAAAGTCTTTGGTAAAGACAAATAAACTATTCTATTGAAAGCTTAAGGGCGAAATTCGTTACAGTAGGCTTTTCTTGTAGTTCCTGCTTTTTGTCAATTTGAAATAATTACTTAAGTCATATCACATTTTGTTGTAGAAAATGCACTAACAATATCAGTAATAGAGTAACGACACTTAGGGAGTATGCAATAGGCAAATATTGTTTTTATATCTCCTAAGCATGTCATACATATTAACTTAAAATATGTAACTAATATGTTTAATATGCAAAAGAATTTTAATGTTGTGAATTATTTCGTCTACAAAATGGAGAAACTATGACGTGTCACTGAAATCATAATTGAGAGCATTTCCCGAAATACCTCAAATATACGGGGATAATAAAAAATATTGGCATTGATTGTGACCACTTCGGGCCAAATGGGAAGTTAATGAAGGTAATGTTTAAAACTTAATTACTACTTACCTATTAGGTACATTTGTCTCCAGAAATTACAAATGCTAAATAAACCCCCACGCGGTATTAGTAAGCTATAGCCATTGGTAAATAAGCCCAACAACGATAACAAATTGACTCTGTATACAGGGTGCGCCACTTAAAACTCCTCAGACTTGTAACTTTTTTATTTTTGAAGCGATGACTATGTTGGATACATCAAATTGTAGACATTTTTAAAGCCTTTAAACGTGTATACAGAGTGATTTTAAAAAAAATTTTTGAAAAAATTGCCAAGAAAGGAAACTTAATTTCTTTGAATATTTTTTTAACTCACCTTGTACATGGAATGTGTTAATGTTTTCTTATAAAGGTTTGGAGTATGGAATTAGCAGGAGGGTGGTCAAAAACCACAGCACTTAGGCCCCATTGGACCCCTTGTACATCCTCCCTCTAGGCAGACACTCGCCTAGGCCTCCAGCCAACCTATTCTTTCGAAGTAGGTGGTGATGTTGCCTAGGGGCATCTCCCTTACATTGGCCAAGGTAGGCCAACGCTCTCCCAAGATGGATTCTCTAATTGATGAGACGGCTGAACAGTCACAGAGTATGTGTTGAACCGTCTCATCTTCTTGTTCACAACCTCTGCAAAGAGGTGTTTCGCTTAATCTCATATTGTATAGATGTTTCCTTAGCGGACAGTGTCCAGTCTGGATTCCTGTTATAAAACGTAGATTCCTTCTGGTCATTGCCAGGTAGTCCATTGCTGTTTTCTTATTGGGATACGTGAGTAGTTCCCTAGCAAGCTGACAGCTGCTTGTTTCATCCCACAGCTTCTTAAATTCGTTGTGGGTGTTCTCCTTAATTAATTGTATTATCGCCGTAATCGGTAACAGACTGGCCGGGCCTGGTCCAAAAATAAGTTGGCCTGCTGCCTTCTTGGCCAGTTTGTCGGCTTTTTTGTTGCCACTGCACTGTGCGTGTCCTTTCACCCAGCATACCGAGATGTTGTTCGTACTGGAGGCACCCACAAGTGCTTGATGACATTCCCATACTGCTCCTGTGGTTATTTTGTAACTTCTCAGGGCTAGTAGTGATTGTCTACAGTCTGTGTAGATCCTGATCCGTAGTTTGTCTGCGGACAATCTCTTTTGTGGCTATGGTTATGCCCGCCAGTTCAGTTTGTACTATGCTGGCTCGCTCATCCATAGTCCATTTATATTGGATTTGCAGGCTTCTGGAATATATTTCACATCCTGCCCCCTCCTTCTTCCTTGATCCGTCTGTGAAAATGTTAATCACACCTTCACCAGCGGTCTCGTTTTCACTGTTTGTCTGTATTGTGTAGGGTCTATCAAAGACAAATCGGGGAGAGATGCCATCTGTGCATGCCTGTAGAAGAGGCGTCTTCCTGACAGCCTCGTTCCACAGGCGACTTCTGGTCTCCCCACAGCCTATATTTGGTTGTAGGCCAACGGACTTGAGGCGTGCCATTGTTATTAAGGCCACTTCTCCTAGATGTAAATCCAGTGGTGGCAAACACAGCATTACCTCCATTGCTCTCGTCGGCGTTGTTCGCATAGCTCCTGTTATGCTTAGGCAGGCAACTCTCTGCACTTGGCTGAGCTTGGCTCTCGCTGTAGTCTGTTTACTCTTAGGCCACCAGACCACAGCTCCATAGGTTATCATTGGTCTTATGATGGCAGTGTATATCCACATGACCACTTTGGGTTTCATTCCCCAGGTTTTCCCCACGGTCCTGCGGCACTGCTCATAAGAAATGTAAGCCTTTTTTAGTCTTCTGTCTAAGTGAAGATTCCATGTTAGTTTGGCGTCGAAGGTTACCCCAAGGTATTTCACTTCTGATGCGAAACTTAGTGTTGTGTCCAGGAGAACTGGTGCTTCCAGTGCTCCTGGTTTCCTTTTTCTTGTGAAGAGAACCATCTCCGTCTTCCTGGGATTAACAGACAGCGAGTGTTCTCTGCACCATTTTTCAATTATTCTTAGAGCATCCTTTCACAGAGGACTCCTTCAAATTTTCCGTTGAGCAGTATTGTTACATCATCTGCGTAGGCGATTGTGTGGAAACCCTCTGAGTTGAGGTGGCGCAAGAGGCTGTCGAGAACTAAGTTCCATAGCAGTGGTGATATTACACCTCCCTGCGGGCAGCCTCTCGCTACCATTCCTCGTACAGAAGCGTCTCCCACACTGATTTGTACAGCTCTTTTGGAGAGCATGTTGGATATCCAGCTTCCCATAATCGTGGGGACGTTTCTCTCCACTAGGGCTGCCGTGATTTTTGGGAAGGTGGTTTTATCAAACGCACCTTCTATGTCTATGAATACACCTAGGGTGGACTCTTTATTGTCCAAGGATTTCTCAATCCGACTCGCGACCGCATGGAGGGCGGTGTCGGTGGATCTTCCCAATGTGTATGCATGTTGGTTGGGATGCAGAGGGTTGTCTTTCACTACGACATCCCTTATGTCTTTCACTACGACATCCCTTATCGTTCACATAGCTTCTCCATCGTCTTGAGGAGAAACGAGGTTAGGCTGACAGGCCTATATGCTTTGGGGGTGGTATAATCCATCCGCCCTGTCTTTGGAATGAACACAACTTTCACTTCTCTCCATATCTCTGGAATATGAAGGTGTGCCAAGCTCGCCCTAAATACTCCGACCAGGTGCGGCAGTAGTTCATCCAGTCCCCATCGCAGTAGGGCGGGATAGATGCCGTCAATGCCTGGTGATTTGAAAGGAGAGAAGCTCTGTATTGCCCATCTTATCCTGTCTTCGCTCACTACTTGGTTGGCCATTTTCCAATCCAGGTCTGAGGGCTGAGTGTCGACTTCGTTTGGCCATTCCTTCCGTTCTGTTATCACAGATTCCGGGAAGTGAGTTTCCATAAGTAACTCTAGGCTTCCACGAAGGTCGGTAGTTCTTGTGCCATCGTCCTTTTTTAGTAGGCAAAGGTCATGGTCTTTATCTTTGGCGAGGATTTTGCAAAGCCTAGCGGTCTGTGAGTAGTCTTCGATTTCCTCACAGTAGGTTCTCCACGCTTCTCTTTGTCTTAGTCTGACTAGTTTCTTAAACTCTTTCAGGTTGGTTTTGTATGACTCCCAATCTGATTCCTGTCTAGTTAATTTTGCTTTGTTGAACGAGGCCCTAGCCTTCTTCTTGAGGTCAGTCAGCCCCTGACACCACCACTTGGTGGCCTCGTTGGACTGTTGCGAAGACCTCAAGGGGCAGGATGTCTCAAAAGCTTGTCTCATTGCTGTTTGCAATATTTTAACATATTGCTCTATTTCACCACTACTTCCGGGTGTCCTTACGCTAACTCCTTCCAGGTTCTCCCTGAGTTGACATCGATATACGTCTTTGTCAGTCCTCCGGGGATCTCGGAAGGGTTTTTTCGGTGTCTTAATAAGGTTGATTTCAAAGTTTATCCATTGGTGGTCTGATAGTGTTACGCAGTCAGACACATGCCAGTTTTGGATTAGGCTGGATATATGCCACGTTGTTAGTGTTATATCTATTATGGTTTGACTTCTGGAGTTTATAAATGTTGGTGTACAGCCCCTGTTGCTTACAATAAGGTTGTTACCAGTTATATAATCATAAAGTGACTTACCCCTTGCATTGTTGTCTTCACTGCCCCAGGTCACATGGTGTGCATTGGCGTCACAGCCCATGATTAGTTCCCAGTTTTGATTGCGGCAGTGTGCTACCAGTTCCTCCATTTCTTTTGATGGTGGAAGAGTGGCCGAGTCCTGGGGGAGGTATACTGATGCTAAGACAACAGTTGTTAGTTTGTTTGCCACCAGACATTCCACCTTAACGGCCGTTAGATCAGATGTTGAGAGGTGTTGAAGTGGCTGGGTTTTGATGTGCCGAGGGACGTAGATGGCAGTCCTCGGTCTCTCTGTTGTTGGTGAGCTGAAAATGAGTCCACTTAGTCTTGACAACCCTGTTATTTTAGTTTGAACTATCCAGGGTTCCTGGATTAGTGCCAGTGTATCCTGCTCCTCATCCAGGCGTCGGCACAGTGTTGCCGTTGCCGCCCTGCTGTGTTGCAGGTTACACTGCACTATGCTTACCTCACTTACCTTATTTAGTGTCCCAGCCATCGTGGGATATAAAAGGAGAGTTAATTGGTCGTTCCCTCCTCTTCCGTTAGAGGGGAGACGACTTCCATCCTGGATGTGCTGGGAGTTGGAGTGGTGGCATCCGTCTTACCGGATAGCTCATCCTCTCCAACCTCCACTTCCATCTTCTTTTGGGGTTGGGGGGCTTCTGGTTCTGCCTCCTGTTTTTCGGCCTTTACCCTTAGGGCGAGAGATTGAAAAAGGTAATGTACCCTCATCGATCTCGCCCCCAGGGTTTTAATGTCCTCGTCTCCGATGCCGAAGACGAGCAGGAGTCCTTTCGGTTCTTCTTTGGCTTCGTGATGGAAAAGGCACCACTTGCGGACGCTCAGCGCTGGGTTTTGACCTGCCAGGCGACCGATCACGACCTCTTTTTCCTCGTGGTCGCTTTCGGCTTCCACGGGGATCCAGAGGGTGGCCTTGGTCAGCCTTGGCAGTTGGTCAACGCGAACGACGGCAAGTGTCGCGTTTTCCCACGGCCTCAGGTTTTCCACCGAACTCACTAGCCAGCCCAGTGTGTTATCGTCTTCGCAGACAATCCTGATGATTTCACCAGAATATGTCCACGAGCGAAACATGGGTGGCTGCTT
This sequence comes from Rutpela maculata, assembly GCA_936432065.2. Classification (NCBI taxonomy): domain Eukaryota; kingdom Metazoa; phylum Arthropoda; class Insecta; order Coleoptera; family Cerambycidae; genus Rutpela; species Rutpela maculata. The sequence continues at coordinate 166,525,725 of OW386287.2, read as the reverse complement.
TGTGCTTGTTCCGGGGGTGGACAGAATAGTTTTGTCCAGCTCTCCCCTCAGCATTTTCTTGACAAGAACCTCCTTATCCTTTGGGATTTTCCCATAGGGGTTGTCCTTGTCAATTATCGCTACCTTAAGGTGACTTAAGGCAGCGTCCTTGTAGCTGGTCGGGGGAGCAGCTGCAGATCCGGGGATCTGTCTGGCCCTCTTGTACCCCCTCGGAGCAGAATCAGAGGAGGTTCCCGACCGGTTTCTCTTCTTGGGAGGTGGCACACCTTGCGGGTGCTCAGCCTTCCTGTTTTCCGGGGTGCCCTTAGGGTGTCCAGCCTTCCTTGGGGGATTTGAGTCCCTTGTGGTGGCTGGCACACCTAGAGGGTGCCCTTTTTTCGGTAAGGGCTGTGCCGGGGGAGGTGCTCGGCCGGAGAGGTGGGCTGCAGCAGCAGCGCGTTCCTCCTCCTCGCGGGCTTTCCTCCTCCTTTTGGCTTCAGCGCCACATATCCTTTTGCCTCTACGAGGCTTTTTCCATCCTCCCTGTGGGGGGATTGTTTGCAGCGAGCCTTGTGACTCAGCCGCATTGTGTTGCAGTGAGCGTGATTGCCCATCCGCTGGTTTTTGTGGCGAGCGTTGCCGCTCTGCCACAGGGTTTTCTTTGGCATTATTGTTATCCATTGGTTTGTTGTTTTTATTCTTCCGCTTAGCTCCCCACCCACCGCGGAGCCCCACATCGGGGATGTCGCACGGCAAGCCCATGCGATCATCAGGGCTACTAAGCGGATATAGCCCCCAGAGACAGGCAACGTCGTGAGAAGGTTATGCATTCCCGAATGACGACGCCAATCATCATCCGGGTCTGCAGCCCCCTACGCGCCCCCTGCCCCAAAAGGACTCACCCTGCCGGCCCTCTGACGGGACGACACAGCCGATTGATCGAGAGTGGGTTAGTTCTCAACCGCCCGTCTAGCCGAACTCCGGACCGAAGTGATGTGTTGCGGGCACGGCCCGCTCAATCACCAGGCACCCTTCGTCCGACGACACGGGTCGCCACGCACGGCACAAACACGTGGGAGCTGGTCCGCGGGAGTGTTTTCGCATAGTCCGACCAGGATGTTAGTCCCAGGGAGTCCGCTTATGGCACTCCTTGCCACGAAGCCTGTAAGGGCTCCATGGCGTACCCCTATCCGCCACCTGGGGACGCGCCCGGTAGGTAGCTCAACCTCCAGGCTTATAAAGGTTTTAATTAGCTTCAATTTATGTTATTAAAAAAAAAAAATTAAAAATAAAAATTTCGCAATTTCCTATTATTTAGTACTTTTTAATAAAGTTTTGTTTTTAAAAATATTTATTTCTTTTGTCTCTTGTTGCAGTTTTGTTACGTTGAATATTGTTTGTGATGTCTTTTACAAATAAAGCATAAAATTATTATTTACATTTACTTCCACATCCAGTGGAAGTATAGTAACGACAAAAAAATTTTTAAAAATTTTTATTGTCCAAATAGGCTTAAAATGTTATGAAACGTCGAGATTTTAAGTTTGAGCGAAAAAAAAATTTGTCTGTCTGTCGGTCTGTCTGTCGGTCTGCCTGTCGGTCTGTCTGTCGGTCTGTCTGTCGGTCTGTCCGTCGGTCTGCCTGTCTGTAACTTTTTTTGTGCGCACGTTTACTCTGGAACCGTTTAAGATATTGACTTGAAATTTGGTACACATATGTACTTTAACGAGATCTAGAACTAGATTATATTTTCATCTTGTTCCGTCGAAGGGTTGGGGGGTAAATTGGGGTAAATTTGGGGTAAATGGGTAACTCAAGCAGGTAAGAGTCCATGAAATTGGTATTTAGTACATACAAGAGAAGCTAAGGTCTCAAAAAAATTTTTGGCATTAGCCACCCCCATTACCACCCCCACCTCCTTATTAAAGGGGATGAAAAAAAATTGTGATTTAGTGTATGTACAGGAACCAGAAACCTCAAAATATTTTTTTACTTCATCCACCCCCACTACCACCCCCCTATCACCACCCCCACCCCACTACCGATGTGGGGTATCGTTTTATGGGTTTTTGGGGTAGAGGATTTCAAATATTATATTATTAAAGTTCCATAAACAATTATTTTCACATACAAAGTTTTTTCGTTGTGAGTGACTTGAATGGAGAATCTGGATGTGGAAGTAGTGATTCCTTGGGCAGCGATTTTCAGTTATTTTAAAAAAAATTAGTTTGTAATCGGAAGGGGTGGAGTGTTTTTAATTTCTTTCTCTAAAACGAAAAAAATTTCGAATATGACGTAATAACATAAATTGAAGCTAACTAAAACCTATAAGAAAACATTAACGCAGTTTATGTACAGGATGAGGTAAAAAAATATTCAAGGATATTAAGTTTTCTTTCTTAACAATTTTTTCAAAAATGATGGACGGCGCATACGTGATCTGGAATTTCGTATCATGCATGTAGTGCAAAAGACTGCAAACAACGCAGAACAAAATATTTATACTTCTGGAGAACAAAAGCGATATGCGTACATGTCATTTATAAAAGGCTATACGGGTGATTTATGGTGGATAGATTATTAGAAGTATATGGAGAACGGTTAAACATATCCTTTGGAAAATTTGCGTGCCAAGGAACAGAGTATGCTCTGTCAGCCTAAAAAAATATCGACAGCGCGGCGTTGCCAATTATAAGTAAAACTGGCAATATCTTGTTTAATTTAACTGGAATACCCTGTATATTTTTCTATTTTTATAATCTACATCGAACTCTGAATAAGTTTTATTAACATATTCCTACACTTATCTTAAGCCATTTCAGAGATATTAATTAATTTCCATATTTATTGAGCAAAATCTGATTTTAAATAAATCGTGTTATCTGCCTACCAAAAAAACAATCATGATAAGCTGAACTGTCAGTTGCCATTAGGCAAGGCCTGAGGACATTTTATGCAGTAGTCAAACTTTAGTAGTAGTATACAGGGTAGATTAGAAATAACTTATAACAATTACATATGCACGGACGGTGTTAAAATCATAATAAAAAAGGAAACAAGAATGCGATGAAACCCGTAAGAAACAATTATTATATAATTGAATGAAAAAAACATAATTCAAAAAAAGACTAATTCTGAATACTACTTCAATAAATGTTCAAAGTGTTGGTCATTGACATCCAGACATTTAACTATACGAGAAAAAACATCATCGGTTGTAGCAACTCTAATAATTTCAATAGGAACTAAGTTTTGAAATGCTTTTATATTGTAGATTGTACATTGTTTAAGGGATCTCTTGGCCCTGAGTTAACCTTTCTTCGACCTAAAACATCCTTTGTGAATTACTCTACAACCAATAGTTTCATTTTAAGGCTTTTTACAAAGTCTGTGATTTTCCTTTGAGCTAATTTTCCTGTCTTCAGGCGTTAATTCCGCCTGTTCTAGGTACTTTAGCCTAATCCGGATTAGTACCATGCATTCACAAAGTACCTATATGTTCCGCAGTTTCAGTTGCAGATTGTCAGTATCTGCATTTGTCGTCATCTGCCATGCCCATGTTCTTGAAATGATATCTCAAGGGACAATTGTCAGTTAGAAGGCCTGTGATCAGCCTTAGATCGGACTTTTCCAGTTCGGGAAGTCTTGTGGCATTCTTTGTCGAATAGGTTTTTGAAATTCTTGATTCGCCCGATGTTCTAATTCATTTCTGGTATTTACCGGCGTTGTACGAATATGACGCAGGCTAGCATCATGGAACGCAATAGGCTGTCAGCTGACATGGAGTACCACGACAACCTAGGAATGCTTTCAGATGTGATGCCTACCGCAACCAACTATGAACTGCCTTTTACCGTCTTGCTTCCTGGAAAAGACGAATGGGATCGGAATAAAACCGACCTACAAAGAGCAGACATATGTTGGTTCACAGACGACTCCAAAATCCCTGAGGGAGTTGGAGCTGGAGCATACAGTCTCAACCCAGAATTACTTCGAGCCTGGGTAATTATGCGACTGTCTTTCAGGCAGAAGCTCATGCCATTGAACTCTGTACAAGGAGGCTTGAAGAGATGCAGCCTTTTTCTTTTCGTGAAAGTCACGAATCATCGCTTACAGTCTATCGCGAACGGGTAGTGCTGGACTCCAACCAGCTAAGACCCCTCCATCTCTTCAGTGTTTCCTGTTGGCCTGGGACTGCTTTCGCTTTTCATCGGACCCACAGGTAATTTAAGATTGTCGGTGCTAATTAGCGTTTCTCCATGGGTTCAAACCCATCTCTCTTTCCTCCTCTTCCTTCTTTTTGATAATCTGGGTTATTGCCTCCTCCCCCTTCTCCAGTTCTCTTCCGTTTCTAGCATCCTCCCTACCATATCTTCTGGAGATAGTAACGATGCCCCACCGTCTCGTCTCTCTTCTCTCCATCTGTTGCATGCGAACGCGGTGTGTTCCACGTCATCGACCTCTCCACAGTATGCACACTCTCTGCTATCAGTCTTGCCAATATCATATAAGTACTCCATGAAGCACCCATGTCCGCTCAGGGCTTGGGTGAGGTAATAGCCTACCTCACCATGCCTCCGTTCCATCCACGCTCTGATGTTCGGGATGAGGCGTCTCGTCCACCTTCCCTTGACTACGGTATCCCACCGCCTCTGCCATCTTTCAAACAGTCTGTCCCTGGCCTCTGCCCTCCCAGCTCCTTCAAAGATTTTCAGCCCTTCTTTGGCTATCAGATCCAAAGGCGGATCCCCGCCACTACCAACGCCGCCTCGTACAAAATCGTTTCATATGCACTGCATACCTTTAGTGCGGCACATCGCTGGATCCTAGCCATCCTCCCTCTCGTCCTATCCACCTTCATCGCACTTTCCCAGACCGGAGCTGCATACAAGAGGATAGAGTGCACGACACTGCAGAGCAGTCTCCTCTGGCTCGCTCTCGGTCCGTGCGTATTGGCCTTAAGCCTCCCAATAGCTGTGGCTGCTTTTCCCGCCTTCTCGACCGTCTTTGTGGCATGGACACCCAAGTCCAGCCAAACCCCTAGGTATTTCAGGTGGTTCCCTGAGGATATCTCCACCTGGCCCACCCCAACTTTCATGGGTGGAAGATTTATTTTCCTCGTGATAACCAGGAGCTCCGTTTTCCTGGCAGCTAGCTCGAGCTGCATTCTTTCTAGCCACCTCTCAATATTTCTGATGGCCTCGTTGGCTGCTTCCATTATTTGGACAGTCCACCTTCCAGTCACAGTTATGGCCAAGTCGTCGGCATACCCGATGACCTTTACACCCTCCTCCCAAGGTAATCGAAAGATATCATCAAACATCATATTCCACAAGGTCGGACCGAGAACCGACTCTTGTGGAACCCCACACGTGATGCTTTTCCGGGTTATATCTCCCTCTGATTCGAATCCGATCATCCTGTCTTGGAAGTAGCTCATCATCGCTCTGACGAGATACGGAGCTACCCCCAAGCTCTGCATCTTCCTGACAATCATCTCCCATCCCGCTGTGGTAAAAGCGTTTTTGACATCAAGGGTCACGACACCACATATCTGTTTCGTGGCTAAGGCTTCCTCTGCCGTCTCCATTAGTAGGCTAATAGCTCCTATTGTTGATCGTCCTTTCCGAAAACCGAACTGGCTTTCAGATAAGCCGCCCTTCTCGGCTATCTCCTTCTCTAATCTCCCCAGTATCAGATACTCGAGGAGCTTGCCCATCGCGTCAAGTAAACATAGCGGTCGGTGGGATGACGGGTCTTCCGGCAGCTTGTTCCCTTTCCGGATCAGGAAGACTCTGGCCTTTCTCCATCTGCTCGGGAAATCCCCAATCTCTAGGGCACGATTCGTTACTCTTAAGATGTCTCCCGGGTATTCTTCCGCAACTAGCTTGACTATTTCAGGCGGAATCTCATCTAAACCTGAAGCCTTTCCACTTTTAAGTCTGGCGCATGCTGCCTCCAGCTCCTCCTCCACTTCTACCGCCCTCCATCTAACTATATCCCTTTCTGGAAATAGAGCAGCCACGACTTCTGCCACTTTCTCTGCCGGCAAGGCAGGGGGATTTCTGAATCTATCGAGTCGCTATTTTGTAGCCATCTTCCCAGACATCTCTATCCACAGTGTCGCATAATTCCCTCCACCCTCTCTTGATCTTTTAATTGCCTCTCTAAGGTTTTTCCTGGCGTTCCGGTACTCCTGGAGAGACGGTTCTCCCAAAGTCCTGCTCTCCTATTCTGCCGTATACCCTGCCTACGAATCGTGGTACATTCCTTTCTGAGGGCTGCGATCTCCTCCGTCCACCAATAGACCTCCCTCCTGGTCTTTCTGCTTCCCTTCCTGGGCATTGACTTGTTGCAAGCTCTAGTAACCGCATCAGTGAGGGCCTCCTCCGTGTCAACCATGCCTCCTCGGAAGGAGCCAGCCAGGTTTCTTTTGAAGGTATCCTTGTTCAGCCTACCAAGGTTCCACCCTCTGCCTTTTACCACCTGGGTGGCGCGGTTCTGTCCAATCTCATATGTAATATAGCGGTGGTCGCTTAATGTCTCCTCCTCTGTTTTCGTCGGCGAACCACTCAGGCCTATTTTTCACCATTTCCTTATTAGGTTCACTTATTATTAAGATGCAGCCTAGACACAGATCAATAAGAATCTTTTCAGACAGCCAAGCAGCTCTCAAAGCTCTTGACTCACATCGTTGCAATTCTAATTTGGTCTGGAACTGCCAAAAGGCTCTAACCCGATTGGGTAGATACAACAAATTAACTCTGGTCTGGATACCGGGCCACTCTAGTATGGAGGGCAACGAAATAGCCGACTCCTTAGCCAGGGAAGGTGCGGTATCAAAATCTATCGGGCCAAAACCAGTGCTTGGCATATCGGCAAGCACTGCGAAAACAACCATCTTGGCCTGGACCGAGAGGAAAATCCTCCAGTACTAGCAAAACTACCAGGAATAGTTCATTCAAAGGAGTTTATTACATATTCTCTGAAATCAAGAACTAAGAAACTATTAGAGTTAAATAGGTCACACCCAAGAACTCTAGTGGGCCTATATACTGGACACTGCGGACTATATCACCACCTACACAGACACGGAATAGCGGATAACGCTGAATGCCGACTGTGTTTGGAGGAGGATGAAACGGCAGCGCACGTTCTATGTAATTGTCCTGCTGCAGAAAGAACCAGGTTTCTCATTTTTTTGGCAAAGGGCAACTGCTGCCAGAGGACCTTATAATTGTTTTTTTGGTAGGTAGATAACACGATTTATTAGAAGTCAGATTTTGCTCAATAAATCTAGAAATCAATTAATATCTCTGAAATGGCTTGAGGTAGGTATAAGAATATATTAACAAAAGTTACTCAGAATTTGATTTAGATTCTAAAAATAGAAAAATATGCAGGGTGTTCCATTTAAAATAAAGAAGGTGTTACCAGTTTTACCTACAATTGGCAACGCCGTGCTGTCGATAATATATTAGGCTGACAGAGCATACCGGCAAGGCAGGGGTTACCTCGATACCCAAATTTTCAAAAGGATATGTTTACCTGAATCACTATGAATGACCTTGTACAACGGGGACTGCACAAAAGAGACTCGAGACTCGACAATTACGCATACACACACAAACTTTATCACTGAAAAATGAATTTATTTATAACGAACGAAGAACCTAACTGAACTATCTCATAGAAAATTTACTTCTCAGCACCCCGTACCATGGTAACCCAGCCCACTAATAGTACGTGTCGGAATTAGAAAGACAATATTAAAAGGACAACAGAAATTACCGCCTAAAAATTATCACCCTTCATTTATAATAGAAAAATGCAAAATTATCCAAAATAAGTTTTTTAAAAGTTTTCCTACGTGATGTACAGTAATCACTATGATATCAGTTGAAACAATCTTAGGACTCAGTAAAACCCTATGGTCATAATCTTTTATTTATAAATATTGGATTACTTTTTAAGAACACAGAAAAAAAAATCTATTTATTTCGTTTATTATGTGAAGAAAGTTCAGTAAACATTAAATTAAATGTATATTCGCTTGTTCCCCAAATCGATTGATTGTAGGTATGTATATATTAGCAAATATTTCTTCTTGGCTGCTGAATAACATCATCGACATCAGCGTTTACATTTACGTCATTAAGTGTAAACTGACACGGCAGCTGTTGAAAACTCGCTAACTATGGATTTTGCGAGTTGCTTATTAATTATTATTCAGTATACCTCTTTCATAATTACCGAATTTCTCTCATAATAACATCAGATAAATTTTGAGGCTTTAGAAAAGCTTGGCCTAAAAATATTATTCAGCTCCAACTTTAGCTAAATTTTAACAATTTTAAAGAATATTTAGAAAAATAATTTAAAGCCGTTGCTTTTATTGCTATACAGGCTAATCTTATCCGAATACATTTAGGGAGATTATCAAACACTGAAACACTTGAGCACTACACTCGACGTATTTTTCGCCAACCATGTTGGCGTCGTCTGGAGATAATTAAAATCTGGTGTCTTTGGTGTATGTAAAAGCTACTTCAGAGGCAGCATCATATCCAGGATTACTTCACTTCGACAAAATTTTTGCTAAAATTAAAAAGTAATTTAGAATAAAACTTAGCTAAGTCGTCACTCTTCCCAAAGCACTTGACAATGGATAAAAATCGCTCTTCATAATGAATAAAACCGTTCCAATTTAACTTTTGTTGTCAAAAATCGAATTTGATCGTAGTTTCTACATTGACAAAGAAAATATTTCTAAGCCGAATTTTATTGCAGTTTTTGAAAAAAAAAAATCCATTTATTATATTCGATAGACGAAAATCGCCATTTTTCCTTGCAGTTTGGAAAAATTTTATTTAATCTGATTTTTTTTATTTTGTACTACAATAACACCACTAAAAAATAATAATAATATTCAAATAAAACGTGCATTACAGATTGACAGGTCTACAAAAAAAGAAGGTCTTGTCCTAAGGTTCTAATCTTGATGCGCTGAAGCCAATTCTGGTATAATTTTTTTCTCTACCGCCCCTCATCCCCTAAAAAGGACAAAAAAGATCGTGTCCTAAGGTTCTGTTCTAACTTTTCTGAAGTATTTTAGACAAAAAAATATTTTATATTATGTCAGTTTCCCCTCTACCACCCACTTTTATCCCCTAAAAAAGGTAAAAATGAGGTCTTCCTTGTCCCAAGGTTCTGATCTAACTTTTTTAAAGTATTTTGACGCGTTGAAGCCAACTTTGAACAAAATATTTTTTCTTCAGTGTCAGTTTCCCTCTACCACCCCTTTTGTCCTCTAAAAAAGGGGGAAAAGGTCTTGTGCGAAGGTTCTTACCTAACTTTTCTGGAATATTTTGACGCGCTGAAGCCAATTTTGGACAATAATTTTTTTCTATCGGCTCAGTTTTCCTCTACCACCCCCTTCATCCCCTAAATTTTTTTTGTCCAAAATTAGTTTCAGCTCGTCAAATTACTTCAGAAAGGTTAGATGAGAATCTTAGGACGTGACCTTTCTTTTTCCTTTTTAGGTGATGAAGGGAGGGAAACTGAGCCGATAGAAAAAAATTTGTGTCTAAAATTGGCTTCAGCGCGTCAAAATACTTCACAGAAAAGTTAGATTAGAGCCTTAGGACAGGACCTTTTTTTTTTTTTTTGTAGACTTGTTAAAGTTATGTTATTATTGAACTCTACTTAACTGGACGATTGTATTTTAATCCGAAACCCAATAGTACTACGCATCTCTACTTTATATCTTGTCAAATATTAGTCTTGGCACATACTAGCTAGCAGACTGACGTCATTTTGACATCATTTTTTGGTCCTTTGAGGCGTCATTTTGTCGCAATCCAGCGACGTCATTTTGAGACGTCACATTGAAGTCACTTAGTGATGTTTATCTGACTATATGTAAACTATTTTTGATTAATTGAAATAAATGTACATTTGAAAAATATAATAAACCAATTTGGTGTAAAATGACATGTGAATCTTGAGGGCTCTGACTCTGGGAAGTTTTAATTTATTTTCTATAAATTCCTTAGAGTTTATACTCTAAGACAAAGAATGACTTTATTGTAAGTAGTTTGTATGTGGCGCCTTCAAGAAACAATTTTTGCAACAAACTACGTGGTAATGCATAAACTCGTCTAAAAGGAAAAAAAATGACGTCACTAATACGTCACAGCGACGTGTCAACATGACGTCATAATTTGTAGCAGATTAACTTTTAACGGCCTCAGTTACCTACTTATCGTAACTGCGGACTGAGACATGCCGCGCCGGACATAGCAAGATTCTTACCATTGTAGACACGGTTGCTATCGCTGGCTAAGAGAGGTCGCTGCTGGTATCATGTATTGTTTAATTGTTTGATTGTTTTTTGGATTAAAAAGCATTCCGACCTTCTTATCTGATTGCTACAAGAAAACGGCTAATTTGTTCTAGTTTTCAATCTAATAGCCTTTTGGTGAATGGTGTAACTTTGTATTACGTATTACAAAGTAATCATAAGGTACCTGGTATTAGGTATATTTTTGGATAATGTGTTAATGTATATTGTTTGCTGTTAATTTATACACGATGGCGTTTTATTTGTGTGATAAACTATTTTATGTTTATTAATTATTTCGGCGATTTAAGTACTTATTATCGGATATTCTAGCCATGTATGGTAATTATTTGTTTACGTGTTTTAGACTGTGAACTCTGGAAAATAAACGCACCCATATTCTGCACATTTCGAGTTGTTTTTTCACCGCTTGGAGAACCCCAACTTTACCGCTTGAAATTTCGTCACAAGATGAAACGTAATTTTTTCGCCACTTGATGTCGACGACCAATGTCACCAAAAAATAACGTCGAAATGACGTCAGCCTGCTGCATGAGATTTCATTGGTAATAAGTGCAAGTCACTGGTAGGCCAAAGCATGCGAGACGTGCACTTATAAACTCAAAACGGTAGCGGAAACAACGGAGTGCTTTACAAAAATAATCATATCTTTTACACCAATAAAGCAATTCAGATAATTCTTTCACTAAAAATTGCTCCATTATTTTCCGTAGATTTCATATTAAGATGTAGGCGTATATCTGCAATAGTTGTAAAAATGACTCGATGCTTTTTGTGACATTTGTTAACAACAATTTCGAGAATAATTGGGCTGCGCCTGAATCTAGAAAGAATAATCCTTCCACTGGATTGAAAGTCATTAAAAAATATTAAAAAACAAACCTACAATGCGGCAGAAATATAAGTTTAATCAATTTTCAGTAATACAAAAATTTTTGTAAAAATATTTTTACGTCTTTTTGAAATCCCGGCTATAATGGCGCTCTCCATATTTAGATCCGCAAGGTCCTTTAAAATAATGTACATATTTTATCAAAACTATATTTTCGAGTGCACACTTTATCGAATTTGGCACTCCTTATTCTCGACTATTGACTATTCTGCAATATTTATGGGACTTTAGATCCCATATCTTACATATAGGAAGAATAATGCAAAAGGTAAATACATTCTAGTCAATCATTTTTCTAGCTGGCGCAGAATTGTATGCAAATCATATGTTGTGAATATTCTACAATTGTGAATTTCAAGTACGGCAAATCGTCGCAGGTTAAAATATCCACAGCGAAATAGTGAAACTATGTACGTAACAATATCTTCTAAGTAAAATAGGTGTAACGAAATATTCATATGTATTCGAAATATTTACTTTCATAACTTTTTAATTTTTGACCTTTTTAGAATAAATTCACATGGATAGATGGAGCACAATTCAACGTTGGTAGGTAAATATCCAGTGTTATATATTTTCCTAAACCTACAATAACAATGTTAACACGGAAAATGAATCCACTTAAAAACTCAGTCACACCACACGTTTTTAATTTGGGTTCAACCGGATAAAATACCATTATTTTACACGATCAGTTTTTATTAAAAAATGTAGTCAGCTAAAACATGCTATTATCAATAGTAAAAAATTTGTAAATCTGCGGAAAAGAATTATCGGTTGATTGAATCTCCCAAACTTTTATTTATGTGATAATTTGCCTACATAAATTATATAAAATGTCAATTTTGTATTATTTTTAAATTCAAGAAGTTTATATACAGCGTGATCTACCATGATATACGGAAAATAAAATAGTGTACTAGTCTTCAATGTGGGAAAGCCCCTGGAAAATTTTAGAGTGTTCTGAGGTAACTTAATATATTAAATTATTAGTAAATTTGCGAAGATACACTACTGTTATTGACTAGGTCAGGAATAGGTCGACGAACTTACTTGTGAAAGAACGTATTGGAGTTGTTTACATTTCCTTAATTGGCATAAAAAGTGAAGCCGGCAAGTGCGGTCAAAGCACAGATCAGAGTGCCGCGTTTTTTGCTTTCGGTCGAACAATCTGGCGTGTTATTGAAATATCTCGTATATCTAGGTACTTGTTTCAGAGTTCACCAGCATAGGGTCAATGTCTTTTCGATTTATTTCGATTTATTTCGCTATTTTTCTAGTGTGATTTGATTAAAACCAAAAAGTCACTTCTATCCTCTCCAGCTTTACACACTTTACTGTCAATACTCTCAATACTGTCAATCCTAAATCTGATAAAGTGATATGGTTGTACCGCGTTACGTCAGATTAGTTAAAGTCATTTGCGGCATATTTCTACAAAAAAATAAGGTCATTTTTTGGTATTTTTTTTTAATTTCTCATTTTTTTTACTCCTTTCGGTGGCGACAACCTACTGTTAAATGTTCCACGTCATGGTAGATCACGTTGTATACTAATTTAAATGAAGAAGCAAAAGTTATCTACCATAGTCATTGAAATTACAATATTTTGGGATGGGAAATGAAAAGTTATTTAGTAATAAGTGGGATACGTTCTGTTAGGCATACCGCCAATACTATGAGCAATATCGGCTTACAGTTCTCACATGTTAAACATGTTTGATTGGAGATAGATCGGTTGGCCGTGCCGGCCATGTAAGCGTACCACCGTGTTATCATCTCGTAAAAAAGAATTTTTTCTACGGTTGTGTTGAATGTCAAATTTTCTAACTTCAAAATGACTGCGGAAAATGTAATTTGCCACACGCCTCGATTACATCTTCACAAATTTAAAATTTTCAAAAAAACTTTAAGGGAAATAACTCCACAACCGTAGAAAAAATAGTATGTAACACACATGTGGCAAGCTTCATTGCAAAACTCGTATGATACTTTCATACACCGTTTTGCAATTAAACCCTTGCCACACTTGTATTACAATATACTATTGTTAATGTGGAATGAGACAAGCTCTGAGATAGGAGAACACTCAAACATTTGATCTTTATTATTCGCGTAAAAAATATTTTTACATTGGTCTTAGGATATTTAAAATAATCGCTAGTAATTGACAGTTAATGTATGTATAAATACAGGAAGCTTCGTTCTCTTTATCCGTTTATAAGTTTACTGTCGCCGAGAAGACAAAAAAATGTGCATTTGTTACTTACCTAATGGATAATGATCCAAGCGGGCTGACAAAGCCCTTTTAATAATAATTACTACTTAAGCAAGTTAATGATAATAGTAAGTACTTATGCAATTAGTGGAATAAATGCATTATTATCGTACGATTTCGCTTTTACAGAACGAGGCTTTAACCTCTACGTTATCTCATGTATTGCTTATAAAATTTTATCTACGAGTCATCTGCTACTCTAGTTATGTATTAATCCTCTTACGTATCCTAAATATTAAAAAGATTCTGTAAAGAACTCATCTGACAAACGTGACTAAATTTATTTATACAAAGGGCGCTCCTTCTTCAACGTAGGATGTTTTTTCTTCTCTTAGTGGGGTCCGATTATTTTTTTTTGAGACCACCAAGGGCCAGAGTCCTGTAATAGATGAGAAAAGGCTTAGTTTATACCTACCGTAGATTGGGCACTCTCTCCAACCTGCCTTCTTACGATTCACTTGTCCTAATCTCTAAACACTGTTTATAACTCCGATCACTTAATTAGTTTTATAAAATTCCTCCCATTTGTTTCCGTGATCTGATCGATGTACTGAATAACAGACTAGCGAATCTTATGAGGACCCTATACATTTAGTTGTCGACAAGACTTAAATTGAATCATTCAATCAAGAAAATTCAATAGTTTAATAAAACCATTTATTGTATAAAGTACAAAAGTTTACAAATAGTTCAATGAGCATCTGCCTACCAAACATGGCAAGGGCGGACACCTCCATCAAATGGCGTTATTTCAACTACATGGAATAGAGAATAACAATATCAATCGACTGGCAGAAAAAGAATTACAATTTTTTAGAAGTATAGGTTTGGCTCGTTGACTTGCGACTGACAGTAAAAAGAACATATCATTTGCAAGGTATTTACAGCAATATATGACTTATATAAGGCGCTCCCACTCCCTTGCGAAAAGGTACTAACGGAGTATAACCCAACGAGGGTAAAGTATCAAGGGTTTGTTCTCGAGCTAGCCTTATAGAGATATCCGTGTAAGAATGTTTATGAGCTACTGGGCTTTTTCTCTTATTTTATCTAAAATTCAAAATTCGTCTTCCATTGTGGCGGAATATTTTTGTAATGGCTATCCAATGCTCTTGTTTCATGGCCAAGCCGCTGGATGCAATTGACTTATATTTATAATAAAAACCGTCCTTGGCAATTTTAGCCTTTTTGTCTAAAAATTCGTTTTGGATATTACGCGCCTTTGCACTTTTCTCGATTTAGTACTAAATACTTTGCCTGTCAGTTTTTTAACTCCTACAATTTTCTAAACCTATGTCATTCTTTTGTGAATATAAGTTAAGTGTTGAAGCGATTTAAGTTAAACTTCGGCGCGTTCCGAATTTTGTGCCAAGGACGTCGAACGTCGACGTGCGACGTTGAAAAATTTTACTCTTTTTTAAGTCCAATTTCGGCGTAGTTTCGTATTTTTTTCTTTTAGTGCCATAAGTCGTCGGAGATGCTAAAAATACGTTCGGCGTAATTTCCAAAAAAAAAAAAATACTTTGACCTCGTCACCTGGACGTCACTTAAGACGAGAAATTTTTGCCATTTATCAACTTAGATCGGTTTTCCTGAGTTCTATAACAATTTTACATCCCCGATATCTAAAAAATATTTCTTCTTTGTTGAAGATTTTGGCATATTCACATTCTACGACCCGAAAAAACCCGAAATATCAAATTTCATCGAAATGGAAAACAAGAGATTTGCCACACCTTTTTGGTCCTGTCCAAGGACAAAATCCTCTCACTCAATTCTAGAAAAGTACCTTCATTTAAAATTTCAAGTCTTTATGTCTGCTGGTTCAACAGATGTATCACTGGTGCATTCACAGAAATGAATTTAAAGAAATATTCCTTTTTATGCCAATAGATTTAAAAATTTTATAATACATTATAAATGAGTAAGTTAAACTGCCCTCTCGACTTGATTTTTTAAACTATTTTTTCTCAAAAGATTGCGCCATTTGTTCGTTTCTTTGCGTCCAAAATAATTAGCTAATGCCCTATTCTTTTTCGAATTATTAACTATTGAAAGCGGAGAGGTTAAGTTTTTTGGTCAACAAAGAAATGCAAAAGTAGTCTCAAAATCAAGTGTCCTTTTGCGCCCGCAGTAAAAAAAAGCTGGAATACTTTCTGGGGCCATATTATGGGGATAGTTAGAAGCTGGGAGTCAAGTTTTCAAGCCCTCAATTTTTTTTATTGTACTTTGAGCAAGCTGGCGCTTACTTGTGTGCTTTATTTAACGTTAGCGTACTAACCTTTAGTTAGTTATTAGTTATCAAAATCGGGGACGGCTAGAGATAACGGGTACATTGTATGCTTAAACTGTTGAAACTAGAGATTAATTTTAGTTTCACTCATTAATAACTCGAAAACGGATAAGGCGCCAGTTAATTATCTTGAGGCGCAAAATAAGAGCAAAAATGTTTAAAAAATTAAGCAAGGGGTGGCAACTTAACTCTCCAGGTAGCAAAGGCAGGTGAAAATGACGTGAAAAAATAGTCAGTGAGTGACGAGAAATGACGAGTTAGATGACGTAAATGAAACGTGAAAATGACTTCCTAATGTCTCAGATGAATGACGTCTTATGCTAGACGTTAAGTTGAGGTCTCTTGCTAGAAGTTAATTTGACGTCTTTTTCAGGTTACATTGGATAATTCTCCCACAGGTTTTTATTAATAGGAACATATAAAACTACTAGTAGTTAAAGTTGTACATATATTTAAAAAATATGTTAATACATCAATTGATATTATATTTATCTAACCCCGTTATGAAAAGTCAAATTTTAAATGCATTTTTGACGTTACGAAACGTCACATTTTTCATAACTGTCATTTTCATTACATAACTAGTTATGTAAAAAAATTTTACGTAACTGATTATTGAACCTATTTGTTGGTACCAATTTTCTAATTTCTTATATATTTCTTTATACCTGCCTTTTGATTTACCAGGTGTTATTGAATTTACTGCTAAAGCCGATTATTCTAAGTATATCAGATGGAATATCCATATCTGACTCAATCAATTTCATGTTCATTTGCTTCAAAAAATTCAGCAGATTGACAAAAGTAGTTTGTTTATACAAACGTCAATCCACGTGGTGGGGGGCGGATCAAAAATCAGCTCTCATGTTCTATAAGTCATATATTAGATCTATCTTGGATTACGGTGGTATCCTTCTTGGTTCGGCTAGTAAACAACTTCTAAAGCGTTTAGATACTGTCCAAAATAAGCGCCTAAGAATTTGCTTAGGTGCTATGAATTCAACCCCTATTGAACCTCTACATGTTGAAGCATTAGAACCTCCTTTACAACTGCGTCGAGATTTTCTAACAGAAAAGTTTATCACAAAATCACACCTATTAGATCCCAGACTAGTTGAAAAACTAAGTAAGTTAAGTAATTTTGATCTGTGCAACAAATATTGGGTAAAAAAAGGTTCTCCCCCGTTATGCTCCGCCTTCCGTGAAACTAGCAAATATTTTGACCGCTTGTCCAACTCATATCCTCCTTGCCCTGAACACGAGTACTTTGACCTATCTGATAATAACTTGGTTATAATTCCAAATTATAGTGAAAATCACACTCTAAGTCGTTGCATTCTACTGCAAACCTTAGAAAATATATCTTATCAGATTACTCTGTATACGGATGCTTCTAAGTCTCATTTAGGCACAAGATGTGCATATTACAGCCCACAAGAAAATTCCCAAGCCTTGTATAAACTTCCTCCGGATATGTCGATTTTTTCTGCAGAAGCCTTTGCTATACTACAGGGCATAAAATATATTATGTCTAAAAATATACCGTTTTCCGTCATCCTCTCCGACCCACTCTCCGTTTTAACAGTCATCAAAAATAGCTATAGCCCAAGCATTATTTTTATTACAAAAATTAAATTACTGTTGGCCAGATGGAAAGCCAATGGTGGGCTTACCTCGTTTGTATGGACTAAAGGGCACAATGGTTTACAATATAATGAACTGGTTGATACATTAGCTAAAAATAGTATCTACTTTGGATCCGACATAACCGATGATATAAGTCTGAATGATTGCTTTAATGTTTTTAAGACAAATATGAAAAAAAAAATGGGCTCACCTCTAGCGACAGTTTTGCTTTATATCTCCTACAAGATATTCATTTATTCATCCGGAAATACCGATAAAGTTTTGGCACGACGATCTAAATATTCCCCGTAAGTACATAACCATTATAAATAGATTAAAATTTGGACATGGATGTTATCCAGCACACCTTGCCAGACTCAATTTAATTCCATCCAGTTTATGTGAATATTGTAATACCGAGGGTAACTTAGATCATTTAATGTTTAACTGCCAAAAATATATGAATGAATGCAACACCCTGTATACAAATTTAATCATAAGCGGAGTCATGGCTCCATTCAACTTACTACATGTTTTGTGTCTAAACAAAGTAGAAATACTGAAATATATAATTACTTTTCTCAGTAGAACTGGAGTTAAAATATAGAAATATTTTAGGCTGTGTAATACATCGTCTAACCTCATGTTGTTCTCCTTTCTTACCGAGGCCTTATCCTGTTTGTATAAGAACATTAAAAATGCCTTGATCGGCCCCTAGGCGAGAAACGTGTGTCCCTGTCTACTTTCCTTTAATTGTCTCAAGTTCCATTTAAATGTATTTTTCCACATCTGATGAAATCCATTTAACTACACCGCTTTGGTGTTTATATGGTCTATAATATTCATAGAACTAGTGAGCATATACAAATTAAATGTCCATTTCAAATCTGTATTTAAGTATTGGTCTTACCTTCAATATTTTGTTTCTGGTTGATTGGACTAGCTCCACAGTGCCACAAAAAAAAAATACGTCAGTCTGTACTAACGCTCAGGTAAAGCGATAAACACAGAATTTATTTGTACGGCTGCAAGCGGTAGCTATGATGGGAACCGCAAAGTAGTACTCCAAATAAATTGTCATTTCTTTTCTAATTTAGAGCGGGATTAGATAAAATTTTGTACTTAACATGTTATGAAAACAGTAATTTTACTTGACTCATGTAATTTGCAAAACTCGCTCGCTTCGCTCGCTCGTTTTAGCAAATATTACATTCGTCATGTAAAATTACTCTTTTCATAACTGGTTACGTAAATAACTATTATACATGGTTGGATTGTTATGAAACAAAATATTTTAAACACTGTTATAAAACATATTAAAAAAATGAGCGTTTTATAGCACAAACTTTCCATCTAGTTTCATCAGGTTCTTCCGGAAAGAGTTAGTGGTTTTATATGGTGGCCTTGAGAGGAGTAAGCCAGGAAGAGTGGATTAATCCTATTGAACTATTCTCCGCAAATTCCAATCCCACAAGAGCCATTTTACTTGATTTCTTCTACGTGCCACTCAAACTACAAATAAAATGGCATCTATATTACCGTTATACTGAAATGTAAAGAAAATCCGGGTCACCCCCATGACTTTTTTGTTTTTTTTTAAGATATAACTTTAATGTTTTGAGAATTGCATCAAAACTAAAGACCCGAATTTTTCTTATGGAAAATGGGTTTCTGTTAAATTGACTGAAACTTGGGACTAAATAGTTTACATAACGTTGATCAAAAGTTATACGCATTTCTCCAAATGGATTTTCATAGTTATGCTATTACTTTTGGGTACCAAACATTTCACCATTAGTTCATGAACAAAAAACATTTTGTAGTAAAGTAAAACAAAAAAGTTTTAGGGGCAATCCTGATTTCGTTTACACCCGGTACACACCCCACACCCATCAACTCAACACTAAATGTCCAGAATCAATCCACTCACTGTATTTACATTTACATAAAATGAGGGGTATGGCACTTTATTAGTACCTCATCCACAAACAAAATAAAACGGTGTACCTAAGTGTGTAAACACCATATCAGATACTCTAAACACGCTAAAGTCAATATAATATAATAAAATAACGATGCAATAAAATAACTACTTACCTTTTTATTTTATCTGAACACTCTGAACTACAAAATTTACAGGACAAACACATTTCCACCATTTTTAACAAAGATCAAGATGGACTGCGCGTGCCTAAGTATCACCTAATTATCGGTTGTGCCTTTACAGAGCGTGGCTTTTGAATGGCGGGCGCGAAATTATAAATTGCTCTGATGTGCATGTTAAAAACTTCCTAAGAATAATGAAATATTTGATTGAAAATAATATAGGCAAATATTTCAATTTTGGCGCAATAACACGTTGTAAACCCTACAGACCTTTGCAAACTCTTTCGAATATAAATTCTTTTGGATATTGTTAAAAAAACATTATCCTCGAATAATAACACCAATACCGCTCACAGCACGGTCTATTCTTTTAAACTTTATACTGTGCTTACGATAACAAAATGCCATTTGCGAGTTTTAAAGTTTGTAATCCGATAAAACATAAATAAATTTAACACCAAAAAAAGACGACAATATGACGTGATATGTAGCACGTCATTTTAATGTCATTTATGAGACGTCATTATGTCATCGATTTTTAGTCCACTGACGTCTTTTGACCAGTATCAATAGATCTTGACTTCATTATAACGTACTCTTGCTACCTGGGTCACCCATTATAAATGTTGAATTCATGCATTATTTTCAACATTCATAACTTTTACGAAGCAGTTTATATCAATTGAAATTCATTTACACCAACTGTCATGACTATCGACGTCAATGTTTAGCACTAAGCACACCTTAGGGTATGGACTAAACAAATGGATGTCCTTAAAATTTATTTAATAAATAACTAATACAGTACATACAATATTACTAGCAAAATGCAAGCAATATATTCGTTTCAAATTAAATCTAGCATGTTCCTTTGGATGTGAGTTCAAAGGAATTTCATTATTAAATTGAAAAGAACGAGTAAGGAATGATAAAAGTAAATTTTCTTCTCGCATACAATTTTACAGGAAATGATATTATGTCTGTGGCGCATTAGGCTATATCATCAGACACAAGATATTGTGTTAGAAAGGAGGTCATGTTTTCATATTTAAATACACAAATAGGTAAGGAAAATTACTGGATATTATTTTCGTCATGAAAATATAATATGGTAACGTAGGTATGTCATAATAGTATTTTATATAACAAGTGGCTAAAATGGAGGTGTTTTTTTTTTACAAGTGGAGCTATAAACCACACGAGTAAAAAAACATATTTTAGTCTCGAGTTATATACAAAATTTTTTGTATCGCCATTCGAAATTAGAAAACAATATAATTTTGTAAAAATAATAGTTATTTACGTAACCAGTTATGAAAAGGGTACATGACGAATGTAATATTTGCCAGTTTCTAGGTTACGAAAATCCTTCACAAGTACCTGCTATGAAATTTTTTAAATTTCAAACTTTGTAATGCTTTTATATTTATCACTATTTGCTTATAATTACCTACTAACACAAAATGCGAAAAAATAGTAAAAACAAATCTCGTAAGAAAAGCAGTTTTACTAAACTCATATAGTTTTTGAGTACGAATTTTCAAATTTTGAAGTTTCGACCTGCTGTTTTTTTAAAAATAAAGACGGTTTGGAACTTTAGCCATAACAATTTTCATGGACAATGACCTATGGATTCAATGCCTTAAATTTGCAATGATTCCGTCGACAACAAATTACCCATGCTTGGTGTGGGATCCTTTGAGTTAAATTCGGTTAATAAAAATGTATTAAGTATAATATGACCTATGTTTACATAATTTTATCAGTGTAGTTCTTGATTTTTATTTTCGGGTACGCGAATAAATATTTTTTTCTGAAATCGATCGGGAATGTCTACATTTTCGGCGCGATTTTAGAGCGAAAAATGCACAATTCCAGTATTTTAGTCCGTTGCTAGGAAACTATCAGAAAACAGACCGGAAAAGATCCGTTGCCAAGCAACGATCAACAAAGCCGTACGGGAATGTTACTTCCCGGCCTAGGCCGGGAAGTAACATTCCCGTACGGTTTTTTATATATATTTTAATATGTTAATATTTTTATACGTTTAAAATAGTATTGATTATGATTTCAGAATTTTTTTTTTTTAATGTTTATATTTTTGATTTTTATACGTTTAAAATAGTATTTATTGTGATTTCGGAAAAAATAGTATGTGTACTTCGGTGTGAAAGCACATTCCCAGACTTCGATGCTTGTTGGCCTCGGCTAGCGCCTCGGCCAACAATTGCATCGTCGTCCGGGAATGTATCGCTTTCACACCTAGATACACAATATACTATATTTGGCGTCCTGCGACACACTGGCACTGTGCAATAATATTTGTAATAAGTATTTTTCTGAATATCTTCAATTGTTAGGACTTTTTGAAATATAAAATAAGCACAAAAATGTAAACAGCAGTACATGCAGCAAAACGTGATTATAGTATTTGTTGTCATTAATTTTCGTAAATCGAAGACCTGCTGGAAGGACTCACATTTAATCGTAATTTATACTTGTACTAATTATTTTTTTAGGGTATCCACTTGTATATTTTCACTGAATATATTGCCTTTTTCTTCGATGGGATTAGCCTAAACTGAGAGCCAAATATAATTTTCCGTAGTCAAATAGTGTTTTAAATAGCGCGCCAACACACAGGCGACATAATTGAAAAGTCTTTAAATTTTTTACAGTCTATATACATAATCTGAAACGTAAAAATCTGAAGAAATTGCGGATAATGATTTTATCATGATTATAATGTTTCCCTTCCGGAAACAAAGGAAGTAAGAATTTATTTGAAACACCAACAACACAAAATTCTTTTCTACGTCTCTAAATATTATTTGTAAATCGTCAAAAATAACGCTTTCTAGGTTCAAGTAAATAAAAAACACAATTATGGTTACCTTTAATTTTGAGAGAACTGCAACTGATCTTGGTAGTACTTCCATTGATTTCCCACTGTAAAACTGCCAAATTTTTGTATTTCAAATGTTTTTTTATTATTCCGAAACACCTCGAGGTATTCCATTCCTCGGTAAATTGTGACATACTTCAAGAATGGTCATGTTTTGGGTCAAATGCGCTTCTAGAAGATTTAATTGGATTTCAGACATATATTTTTTTTTAGTCTTAATATTTAGTAATTTCTAGCGTAGTCATTTGAGTTGTTACTGTTCTACCAGCAGGACACTGTGCACTATCATTAAGGTCTGTTATTTGGCACAGCCTATTTTTTCATGTAAATAAACACTCCAGCAAATTACCAATAATGGTGGTGATCTAGTGGCTAAAGCTTTGCCTTGAAATCCAAGGGTCGTGCAGTTTGAGACAGGCAGGTTGGACGCAGTTGCTTTTTTCTACGTTTTTTTTTATTCTCTTTTTATACTGATGAGGGTTCCACCAACTAAGTTGGCATCATAAAATTTAAAATGTCCAAAAACTAACATTTACAAAGAAACTGTGAATAGTATTCTACAGAATGTGCAACAATTACATAAACAGTTCAACAAACCGACGAAGAGTACCTACATTGTTTAGTCTAGTTATTGAATCTTTCTACAATTTTGCTATAGGTTTACATTTTAGGTCTATTTCGGTGTAGTGTTGAGTTGTGTCAATATAGGCGCTTGGAAGTTTGTTATTATTAAGTCACGCCAGTTACATCAAGATCAGAATGGCAATATGAATATAAATATTTACCTTGGCTAATTCGTGGTGCTACACAACCGTACAAGCTTTTCATCGATTTAAACGAAATTCTCAAACATAATTCGCAGTTAAAGTTAAATAACACTTATTTAACTGCACTACATCGAAAAACATCTCGTGGCAAATAAGCTTCATGTGAAGAGTTTTGTTTCAAAACTATAAAATTACAAAATTACTTCAGTATCGAGTAACCTGCACCCACATGTTCAGAATAGTGAGGTGGTGATGCAGTGACTAGTACACTATGTCGTAGGTTCATTAAAAATGTGTGAAGTCACAAAAGTCCCTTCTTAAGATCATTAAGAGTCAGAAGCTATATTTATCTGCATGTTTCGAATTGCATTTTAAATGAATGAAAGTCGTTCAGTCATAACTATACATATACATATTAGGATAAATTTATATTTGAAATCATATCTCGAATGTATCAATCCCCACTTTATTTTTACTATGTACACTGTAGGGCGGGCCGAAAAAATTGAAATTTTCTCAATCGAAAAATAATAGTGCGGAAAACTTGTATTTGGTCCTTAGTAGTACTCCTGTTAAATTTTATCAAAAACAATTGAGATCTTCCGGTGTCACAAAGTACTTGAAATTTTTAAATTTTCAATGAAATTTTTTTTTTTCAAAATTAAATTTAATAGTGGGAATACTTATAGTAAGCCCTCAACATTACGTATATAAGTTTTTTTCTTATTAGGTGGAGGTTTTCCGGTGCCACAGAACATTTACAATTTTAACATCTTAAAAAATTAACAAATTTTTGAACATGACATGCAAGAGTCTGGAAAAGTTGGTTAAATCCCTCCATAGAACATGTATATGACTTGCGCAGCTCTTAGTTTACTTCAGTATCTGATGTTAAAGCAATCCAGAGCTCACCACGAGGAGGTGGCTGCGCATCGAGCCCCACCCGTACCCTCCCAACCACCCATCCGTTTTTAAAGTTACAATACCTTGTAGTTTGATTTATGCTCATACTCGGGCATTATTGTTCCAGAATGCAGCCTGCTTCTGATGAAACCATCATGATTTTGCACTCCAAAAACAGAGGCAGCAGCTTCAGTAACAATCTTCTCTTTCCACACTTTGGGTGTGGCAGGGAAAGTTTGGAATATCAACCTCTGTTGTACCTGCGATACACGAGAATAGTACCTCATCTGATATGTTAGCTAGGATGGGAGGCTCTGTCACTGTGCATTCTTTCCATCGTATCAGATCGATATAATCCACAGCATCAAAATTGAGCGTTGGTAATGTAAACTTCCGTACCCCACCATCACCTCTTTGTTGCCTAGATTTAATGATTCGCCTCAATCCAAGTTCTCTAATATGTTTACGATCATCAGATATCATGGCTAATAGGAGACTCTCGGGGTGAGCAAAAAAAGCGTTTCGCTGAATAACTGGATCAATGATTTCCCTTTAGAAAGATACTTTGAAAAGCTAATAATTTCTCACAGATGTATGGCTCCGTCTTTACAAGAGGGCTTAGCCTTGATTCTAAACTATACCCTGGCATACACTTTTACCACAAATCGTGTAAGAATTTGGAACTTTGTAGAAGGATCTTCTGTTCCAACGTAAAGACGCAATATTCTATTGGCAGCTGTTAACCATCTACTGTGCGATAATTTCCCAGGATTTCTATGCGAAAGATCTTCAGAACAGTTACCAGAGTTAATTGCCTGACACATTTCTAATAAGTATTTCTGGTCTGTACTTAAATTAAGTACGTCAAGTGCAGGAATATCTGTTTCTATTCTTTGAAAAGCTATAATTGTAAGACTCTCACACTTCTCCATACACTTTCCAATGAATAAGTGTAAGGACCACTTGTGTGCCCATCAAGATTCTGTAGTAAATGCCGCAATGGAAATTCATTGGCATGGAGCAGACAAGAGAACCATTGCACTGGCCTTTGAAGTCTTGTTTCTATTAATTTTATAACGCCTCCTTTATGCCCTGTATTAACGGCAGTTTCATCACAGCCAATAGCAACTAAATCGTCTCTTAATAGACCACAATCGGCGAAATGAGTAAATATACTTCCAGCAATATCAATGGATGATCCCGAATTCGGAGTAACATGTCCTAAGTAAATTGCCCCTGGTTCTTGCACCAGCGAAATGTGCTCCTCTTTAATTATATTCTGATGAAACTTGGTTCCTAGTTTTTCTTGTTTCAGGGTTTTATCCTTTCGTCCATCAAAGTAGAGACCGAGTAACGATGTATTATTTGACTGCTGCTAAAGTGACTGTCTAAGTTTACTTCTTTCCCTTCTAACCTTATTCTTGTCAATTACTTGGGACATATCGTCTGAATTAATAATGCCAAGATCTTCTAAAACAGAACTGGCTATAGCAGCAGCAGCTCTATCTGAAACTCGGTAACGATCCGACGTTCTGGCTAATGATGGTAGAGATAGTCTCATTTGTTTCTGATTAGAAGCTGACGATGCAGCTACATTATAAACGAATGTCTGTTGTTCTGAAGAAGTACTCGCATTAGGTTCTATAGAAGTGGACTGAGTTGATTCGTATTTTGATGAAGACGCGACAGTAATATTGAAGGATAAACGTGAACTTTCTGCATTGTTTCTTTTCATTATTTTCATCAGTTTAGTGGTAAAAGCCATATCAACAGATCCAATGACCATATTTCTGCCACTTCTTTGATCGGAGAGAAAAGAGTGCTCTTCTATCGGTACTTTCCGAGTTCTTTCACAACTACATGTGGAAAAATTGCATTTGCATGCAGCTACATCAAAAAGGTTTTTACCTTCTTCTTTGAATTTCTCTATTTGTGCTTTATAGCTTAGGTTATTTTTCCTTTGCTGATAGGGCTTCAATAATTTTCTGTATTTGTCGTGATAATTTAGTATTTTTTGTTCTATTCTAGTTTTTGTTACTGTTGGAATGGACGACTTCTCCCATATCTGCATAATTCTTGTTGCAAGTCTCTCAGCTATTGCCTTTACGGAAGGATCAGATCGCGTATCGCTTTTAATTTCATTCCGAATCCAAATGTAATGCAGTATCACGTCTTCATGTGTAGGCAGTACGAGACAACTTAATTCTTTTGGATCTCCAAATATGGGACAGCGAATAGAAGCTCGCGTTAAAACGGATTTTGCCATATTTTTTCCGTTGCACAGTTTCAACTAATTGTCATAAACAATGTCTTTATTAAAACACGTAGGTATTATAAAAATCTTATATCGTTCACAATTATATAGAATATCCTGTTATATATTTTGTTAAACACTATGACGAAAAATCAAATACACACAACATACTGTTTCTCTTACGGCGAACAAGGAAATACTGAATAATTACGGGCACGTATTGCAATATAAACACATTTCTACAAGATAAGACTTGCATAAAATTGTTTATGTGCTCTATGGCACCGAAAAACCTGAACCTAATAAGAAAAAAATTTATGTACACAATGTTGAGGGCTCAATATAAGTATTCCGCACTATTAAATTTCATTTTGAAAAAAAAAATTTTTTTTTTGAAAATTTAAAAATTTCAAGTGCTTTGTGGCACCGGAAGATCTTAATTGTTTTTGATAAAATTTAACAGGAGTACTACTATGCCATTTTCAAATGTATGTCTCCATTTTCAAATGTATGTCTGAACTTTGGCTCAAACGGTCAAACTTTGTTTTCCATATAAATTCATTGTAAAAGACTTTTACTTACTTCCAGTCTTTGTGAGCGTTTCCGTAAAAATAATTTCGGATGGCAGAAGGACTTCGGTCGATAGCCATTTGGTTTTACCAATAAAGTACTTTATTATTTAATTTCGGATTGTCTATTATTGAATTTATTACCAAAAGTGTTGCCGCATCGTCTTCATTGTAGTTTTTCTTGGGTTTTTTGACATCCAATACAAATTCAGTTTCATCAAATTTGTTAATAAGTTTGCGCAATGATTGGCGCAATACCGCCTTGTTGGAGAACTTTTCGTAGAAAAGAACAATTGCAGATCGATAAGAGACGCCTCCAATTCCACAACATTTAATCAAATAAATTCGTTCTTGTTTGGTAAAAATTTTGTAAAGAATCAACAGAACAATAACGATAATAATAGAACTGAAATGTTGGAAAAAGATAACAGAATAACTTATGAACAAATGCAGATGTAAGTCTTATTTATATTCATAAATTCAACGTAAAAAGATATACACAATAAATCTTGACTTCAAATTTTGTTTTATAAAGTTTTTTCCAAAATAATAAAAAAAGGTACTTCTCTCTTAAGGCATCTTGATGTTTTCTTAATTCATTAACACCCGGTACATGTTATCTAGAACTCTATATGGTACAATTATTTTTTTGACAAGCAGAATTTTTTATAAAGAATGAACTTTTCGTTGCAAAATCAATAATAGAGATAGTAGGTATGCTTTTATAGGGCAGAATATTTACTAACATAATATTTTGTCGAGCTGCTCTATACATTTCCTTAAATATATAAGGAATAAAAAAGCAGACTGCAACTAACATCTGTTCCCCTGACTAATACCTCGCCGCGTGCTGGATTATAAATTACAAGCCTGGCCGCGTTAAGTGCAATAACTATGTATTGCCACAAAATGCTAAAGCTTTGATGCAACAAACACCAGTCGAAAGACTTATTCCTACTCAAAGGAGCTCTCGTGCCAGCCACTCCACACCACTTGCAGACTGCAGTTTCGAGCTGTTGGATCTCATCAGTACAAGGTAGGACTGGAATGGCTGTAACGAGACCCTTGATCACTCTTATGACAAAATTTATAAAACCACGACATGCAACTATCTAGCAGCCGATGTCCATCGCAATCGAAGTAGCAGTAGCCCTGACACGGGCATAGTTAGTAGATTCGTAAATCTCGTCATGTACCAAGTGTGATCAAGGGTCTCGTTATAGCCATTCCAGACGTACCTTGCACTGACGAGAGCCAACAGCTCGAAACTGCCGTCTACAAAAGGCGTGGAGTGGCTGGCATGAAAGCTCCTTTGAGTAGGAATAAATTCTTCGGCTGGTGTTTGTTGCAATCGAACCTTAGAGTTTTGTGCAATAAATAGTTATTGCACTTTGTAATCCTGCGCCCAGCGGGACTTTAGTCTGGAGAATAGCTGTTGGTTGCAGTCTGGTTCTTTATTCCTTATATATTTAAGGAAATGTATAGAGGAGTTCGACAAAATATTACGTTAGTAAATAATATAGATGCTTTTCCTTTTGTCAACTCCATCCAGGGACACAGTGTATATGAAGGATATCTGTGTAAGACTTCTCACATTTTCCAGTGAACAACACCTTCTCTTTTATTATTTCTAAATGAATCGTACTCGCCATATTGCACTCCGCGATTGCACAGTTGCCTGGGTATTCTTACTATAGAAATACAATGTGCATTTCTTCATACAGAATTTATTAAACGAATATTATTAATCATATTTAGTCTCTTTAAACACAAGAAAATTGAGGAGGATGTCATGAAAATAATGAATTATTTCTGGTGCATCCATTCTTCACGTTTTTTAAATATTTCATCATTTCCTGTAAAAAAATTGGTATTGGCATCCCATTATTATATCTGCACCCCCTATTGAGCGAGGAGGCTTAGCATGTAATTTGTCATTCGCGTGATATAATGAACCAGATAACAAAAACTTTAATTTACCCCTTTAAAATCCCAGTTTCGTTATTTCAAGGTGAATAAGAACAAAAGGCCTCTTGAAAAGCGTTACACAAAGGTATATGTTTTATTAAAAACCAGCTATGGCTGGTGATTGCGCTACAGGCCATTCTAAATCACACATTTCACTCATTTTCAGCTGAAGTTCTTTCATTATATATTTGTAGAAAGGCGTGAAAGCGCACTGAAATAACGAGGAAAAATCTTGCCTGAAATCGCAATTTATCTCGACTTGGATATTATTAATGTAAATTAATATTTTTTCAGGAAAAAATATGTCAGAGAAATTTAAATAATAAACCTTACAAAACCATATTACTCAAATGAACAGTTTGCTTAATTTAACATGGATGTATGTTCACGTCACTTCACAATGATAAATTTGGAGTAAGTTGATACAGCAAAAGAATAAATTTTGTTGCTCTGTTAGTACAGTAACTAGAGGAATAATGTCATATGAATTAGATTTTTTTTCATTTTTGACAACTTGATTGTAAATGCGTCATAGAAAAGTTTCTATATTATGCAGGGGCTTGCTAATTTATAGCAGGTGTATGCCCCTCCTTTTCTGGAGGTGTTATACCTAAAGATTTTGAGAAGAAAAGGCGCTATGCAACTTTTCATATAAATTGGGATTTTAGCTTGAAAAAAGAGGTATTTCAAAACGATTAAGTAATTATTATATTGAGGGAAAATATGACAAAGGCAAAAAAAACTACTGAACTGAGAATGAATTTCGTTTTTTTTCTGATTTCTGTAGAATTAATGGTTCCGGAGATTGTAAAGATGGCGCCCGAACGTTTATAAGACGAAGTATTTGGTTTAAATGTTATTTATCATATGTTATATCCCGAGAGTTCTGAATTTCATCGAATAAACTGCGGGTAGCTTTTCTTTGTAAAATTTTGCTTAGAAAATATTCGAGACTTAATAATTTACCTTAAAAGCCCGAGAGTGAAGGTCGAGGGCGTTTTGTGTAAATTATTAAGTCGAGGACATTTGCTTAAAAGCAAAATTTTATAAAATATATAGCTACCCGCAGTTTGTGTGATAAGATTTAAAGATATGTCAAGATTATTTCCCAAATGAACAAATTCTTTTGCTTTTCTACTCAGGTTTTTGTGTATAGATACATACACTTCTTTTTATGTAAGTTAAGAACATTCAGTGCAGCTGACAGCTTTACCGGGCCCCGGGGCTGCTTATTATTCTTAATATCTACCCCAGTATTTAATTGTGTTAGGCGAGGAAATATAGCAGTCAACCTTCCTTCAATTTTTTTTGCAGTAAGTCGTATTGAGATGTGGTTTTTTGCATTTGTTTCGTTAACTCGTCTAGAAACTTTGTGCCATATTTTGGCCTTGTACTTTTTTGAAATTGCATTGCTGCATCGAATAGTGCATTCTTATAAGTGCATCTTTTCAAGTGATGAAGAAAAAATTCATATCTTCCAGAAAAAACTCCCAAATCATACGAATTTCAGTACCCGGGAGTTTTTTGAGTTGTTGGACCTAAATGTGATGTCCAAATGAGGCCCTGTGCACCTGGAGGTCAGGACGGCGGCACCAGGAACATCATCACTTGGAGTTCCCTGTAAACTCATGGAAAATCGATCGAAACTGGTTATCTGGGGGTTTTTTGGCTCGCTCGTCCCGAATCTGACATCGGCAACTTCCTCCGAAGGACCTGGTGTGCGCAACCTGGCTAATAACGTCATCTCCTGGAGTTTTACTGAAATTACTTATCAAAGCGATCGAAACTCGTTACCCGCAGGTTTCTCGGGTAGCTCGTCCCGAATCTGACACAGGCAATCTCCTCCGGAGGACCTGGTGTGCGCGACCTGGCTAATAACGTCACCACCTGGAGTTTTACTGCAATTTTGTCGCCAAACTTTCTAACATTGCTTTAACGAATGCTAGTTAATATATTATTATGATAGAACAAGTTTTCCACTCCAACCTTCTTCATCATTTCGACGTAAATATCTATGACGCAACAAATTATAAATAATTATTAATTAAAAATCGGCAGCTACTGGAAGCGGCTGGAACCTCCCCCACTCGGTGAATCTTTGAAGCCGAAAAGAGCACTAAACAATATGAACGATCTCATTTAATTATATTTATTAAGTTGAAACATTTTTTTCGTATTAAATCAGAAAAAAGTCTTGCGTTCGATCGGATTTGGACCTAAGAACTTGAGTGTTAAATTTATAGTCTGCACAACATTAATATTTTATCCAATGTTTTTAATACAAATATATGCTTCATCGGATCCTAGCCCGGGGCCAGCCAGACAACCACGGTGAACACCGCCGTGGCGAGTGTGAGGCTGGACGGGGTAGGTCCGGTTTGGCTTGGAGAAAAATAAAAAAGTAGCTCCTGTCTTCTGTAGGCAGGCTTAAAGACCAGGTTAAAATTATAATGTGTCCACATGGACCTAAAATTAATATAAAAATAAACACAATTCTATGAAAACGTTCGCAAGAGCACTTAATAATTTTGATTATTGATACGGGAAAACCTGTTCGTTGGTAATGGGATGGATGGCAGGGATGGCAGGGATGGCCATTTTTGGAAAAAACCATATAACTCTTGGTGGACAGCTTCCCTGTCAGATGTAGCCAGGGTAGTGTTCATGGTGGATCGTTTAAGTTTGAGTTGGTATATTTTGTTTTATCTTTTGGCCTCGACCAATTTTTCACTAAATCGGTCGGGGAAGCGATAGCTGTCAAATTTTTGGTTCCAATGTTTCTCTGGGGAATTTGGTTTTTGAAAAATGTTTAGGTTGGTACCAATGTCTTAAATTGTTTTTAGGTTATGTAGTACTATTTTTAGGTTATGTTTCCGGAAGAATTTCCGGCGGGATGCCGGAAGTAGCGGAAATAGTTTTTAAAATATAATGTCACTGTCACTTTTAAAGTTTTATTGGAAAAAACTCACCGAAAGCGTTCCGGTGGGGTTGCTTACACTTGTAGGGCTTGTAAGCGGTTCAGGATGGCCTCTCACACCATCCGTGGGCTTTATAAACGTAGAAAAAACTTGTAATCTCTCGATGCACCTGACACGTCAAAAATACTCAGCATACAGTCTGCACGCTTTAAGACACTAGCAGAGAACTTATACCACAAATGGACCCGTAGTATTTTTTGGGAATTTTCCTTTGAGTCCATTTAATAAAATTTGACATTTTTCTGAAAATTTGACATTTTTCTGAAAAGTGATATTTTTCCGACAATTTGGCATTTTTTGAAGTGACATTTCTCCAAAACTTTGACATTTTTTCGAAAATTTAACATTTTTCTGAAGTGACATTACTCCGAAAATTTGACAATTTTCAAACATTTGACATTTTTCTGAAAGGTGCCATTTTTCTGAAAGGTGATATTTCTTCGAAAATTTGACGTTTTTTCGAAAATTTGACATTTTCCTGAATTTTTGACATTTTTCTGAAAAGTGACATTTCTCTGAAAATTTTACATTTTTTCGAAAATTTGACATTTTTCTGAAGTGACTACTCCGAAAATTTGACAATTTTCAAACATTTGGCATTTTTCTGAAAGGTGACATTTCTTCGAAAATTTGACGTTTTTTTCGAAAATTTGACATTTTTCTGAAAAGTGACATTTTTCTGAAAATTTGACATAGGTATTTCTGAAAAGTGACATTTCCCTGAAAATTTAACATTTTTTCGAAAATTTGACATTTTTCTGAAAAGTGACATTTCTCCGAAAATTTGACGTTTTCCTGAAAATTTGACATTTTTTAAAAATCTGACATTTTTCTGAAAAGTGACATTTCTCCGAAAATTTGATATTTCTTGGAAATTAAAAAAAAAATTTCGTGACTCGTCTTGTAGAAATATTTTTTTGATATCATCATCAGTTCGCCTGTTATAAGAATTTTATGCTTTTACGACGTCATCAGAACGTAGGTGTATTTTTAGTTCACTCGTATTTCATCCATCTACAATATTTCCATCTACGTTTCAAACTTTAATTGGATGTTTCCAATAGTTAAGTCGATATCTGCACCAGTTTCTAAGAATTTTTCTTATTTGTGACGTCATGTGACGTAGGTGTATTATTAATTCACTCGTAATCCGTCCTTCTACAATATTTATACCTACGTTTCAAATTTCAGTTCGATATCTTCAACCGTTCCCGAGTTATCAGCCGAAATCACTAATCTGTCATTATTAGAATATCACCCTGTACATTGCACTGCTTTGAGGACAAAACAAGTAAAATTTTTATTTTTTAATTTTTTTTACGGAAACCAAATCGAAAAAGTGCAAGTGTGATATATCGTTGAAATCGGAATTTTTACAGCTTTTCAATGGTTCGATTACAAATTGTAAGTTATCATAAAATAAACAACTTGTTGTGCCAAAACGGCACTAAACGTAATCCGATCTCAACCAAAACCTTTTCAGATCTTCTGGAGTACTAAAGAAACCCTCATGCAAAGTTTCATCAAAATCCGTTTAGTAGCTTCGCCGCTATCGTGCTAACATACATACACACACACACACATACATACACACAGACATTTTTCAAAAACAACTTTTTTGGATTCCTGGGACCTCAAAACGTAAAGATTTGATGTTATCTCAATTTTCGATTTTGGACTAATTGTAGTAACCTCCCACAATTTTATTGTGGGGAGGTTAAAATAAAAATAATTATTTTTATTACTTACAAAAATTTATTATTTGATAGAAGTAAAACTAGTTAAAATTTCAAATTGATATTCTGTGGATGTAAAACCGATTGCGGTTATTCCTGTGGGTGTAGGAAGAACGGCCTGATTTGCAATATCGCTTGCAAAAATTGTGCCGGCTCAAATTGCACCAACGTCGAGAAATATTCCACAGAACAATTAATTGCCGCCCAAAATGACACTCTCGATGAAGAAAGTACTAACGTATCAGTTGATGAGGCGGACGATATTGAGAATAAACTGTAAAATTAAGAAAAATTTTTTTGATAACTTAAAAGAAATATAAATATTATAATAAGTTCAGATATTTTTGAAATTTTGCCTGCATATATTTGTACCCATACTTTTCATTTACCCCTCGAATAGTAAATAGTTTCAATTTGAATCAACTATTCCAACATAAATTATAGACCAATGACATTTCGCGAATTTTTAAATTTCAACCAATGACAACGCAAGCTAGCTTTTTTAAAATTTACCAGCGAATAAATTTGTCTAGCTTTCAAATGTACGTAATTGATTTAATTTACTCTCAATTGAACTAAAAACAAAATAAAACATATTAAAAATTCAAGAATTATTATTTTGTTTGTAATTACTATTATATTTATGCAATTTTACAAAAATATTTTTAATATGAAACTGATACAAGCCGTCAGATTTACAATCACGATCGCGTAACATAAGTCAAATAAGCATTTAGCACGACCATTTCCATGGCTACGAAACAAAAGTTGTCAGATTTTTAATATGTGTTTATATTTGGTTGTAATATAATAAAATAATAATGAATGTTACCAGGGCCTCCAACAGGGGGAGGCAGGGGGTAAATCCCCGGGGCCCGGATACCCGCAGGGTGTCCGGGGCTCCGGCTATATTACGTCATATAGGCTAGGCATTCAGTTGTGTACATTTGGTGATTCTCAAAGAAACAAAATTATATAAATATTTCAATTCAATAAAAATCTATAATAGTCGAGGAAATATAACACAAAAATACCCAATCTTCAATTTTTTTGCAGTAAGTCGGATTGAGATGGGGTCTTTTGCATTCGCTTCGTTAACTAGTCTAGAAACTTTGTGTCATATTTTGGCTTGTACTTTTTTGAAATTGCATTGCTGCATCGAAAAGTGCATTCTTATAAATGCATCTTTTCAAGTGATGAAGAAAAAATTCATATCTTCCAGAAAAACTCCCGAATCATACGAATTTCAGTACCCGGGGGGTTTTTTGAGTCGCTGGACCTGAATGTGATGTTCAAATGAGCCCCCTGTGCACCTGGAGGTCAGAACGGCACCAGGAACGTCATCACCTGGAGTTCCCTGTAAACTCATGGAAACTCGTTACCCGGGGGTTTTTCGGCTCGCTCATCCCGAATCTGACATCGGAAACCTCCTCCGGAGGACCTAGTGCGCGCGACCTGGCTAATAACGTCATTTCCTGGGGTATTACTGAAATTATTTATCAAATCGATCGAAACTCGTTACCCGGAGGTTTTTCATGTCGCTCGTCCCGAATCTGACATCGTCAACCTGTTATCTTATACAAAATGGGCATGTCCTCTCTTTTTCAAAAAATCAATCAAAATAATTTTTATTGATCCTTATACTTTGCACTAGTACTTATACCTATTAAGAAACAAAAGAGAAAACCAAAAGGCTATTATTCACAAAAAGGTAGTTATTCACATTTCATTATTAGACATATGATTTTTGCAAAGGGAACTACGTTAAAGTTCAAGAAAAATTATATTGAAAGTGATTTTTTAAATAAGTTCAATAAAATAGAAAAACAAATAGCGTAGATTTGAAATGGATATCAATGAATTCAGAAAAAAATCTATAATTTATTGAACACTATGAGCCACCACTTTCCCATTTGAAAAAAAAAGTTTTCGATAAAAAAGTGATTTGTTCAATCAATAGTTAAATAGTTATTAATGAAATTAAACGAAAAATTATATTTTTCCCTTCGACTTTACCTGCCGTAGAACAAATTTTGGTATTCCAAAGCACTCTAGACGAATGTCTTAAAATGCTTAAAAGAATTGAACATCTACTCAAAAGCTCGCGAAAATTTCATGGTATACTCAGAATGTTGTCTTGAATCCAAATATGTAAAAATATATAGGATGTTCCATTTAAAAATCGAAAGTTCCGGTCATTCTCAGATAAACCGGAAATGGTCTCATACCGTTTTTATGTTCAAAAATCCATTATTACAGGTAGTTTATGCACCCCAAATTTCAAATGGATAAGATAAAAAATAAAGGAAATATAGGGGGGAGCCACTATTCTGTGGCACCCGGTAGATGCTCAAATTGTTTCATTCGTTTGCAGCACATGCTTTAGAAAAAAATTGTATTTTAAACTATAAAGAGATTTTTTGGATAACGTAAAATTATTGTATTTTTGTAAATATCTGAATAAATATTAGTTTGAGCGAAAAAGTAGCGGACATCCAAAATAAAGCTAATACATTGAGAGCGAATTTCTTTGATTTATAGTTATGTAGGATTAATAGTTTCGAAGATATTTAAGTTTATAGATGCCATCCGAACGTTTATATGATGAAATATTTCGTTTAATTGTCGAATATCTTAGCAACTATGACACACATATAAAGATAATTAGTCAATCTTTGAAATGATTTTTTAATTTGTTTTTATATAAAGAAAAATAAAGAAGTTATGGCCGAAGCAATGTACGATTTAACTTTTTTTTTAATAAAATGTGCCATTTTGTTATTATAATTGTCCAATAATTTTTTTTTTCAAAATTGCTGTTTTTCTTCAAATATTAAATATCTAAATTTTGGGGTGGTCTTCACCACTTGGGGGTAAGAGCAAGTGTCCGGACCATATGGAAACTGAAGATGATACTTTTTATTATAATATTAACCCATAAAGAAAAATTATCATTACGTATGAGATTATTCCTAAATTTGACGTATATTTTACCACTAGGTACTATACTATGTGCCACCTCAAACTCCTGTCGAATTATTACACTAATTGCTGACAAAATTAATAAGCTAACTTATAATCCAACCAGTATAACTTATTAACATCCAAAATTAGATAAATTGATTTTCTAAGGATTGTTTATTACGACATTAGCATACCTGCTACGTACTCATTTATATGTAATTATTTTCTCCCCTCTGCGCTGCTGAGAAGAATATTTCGAGCGTTTCATTTCTCTTCGTTTGGATAAGGGTATATTAATACAAAACTACATCAAGTCTCATCATTCTAACTCAATTAGCAGAGGAGTAAAATGTATTAGCCTTGCAGTTTTCTCAATTGTTTAGGAGACATTATCTGTGTTCTGTGTTTAATGTCTAGCCTATTGAAATGTGGCTTAGAATTTCGTGACAAAAAAAATTTCTGCATTATAATAGAATTTGCTGCAGCGAATCAACACCTACATGAAATTAATTATTTTCTTGGCATACTTACTTATTTGAAATGAAAATGAAGACGTATGGAAAAAATATTCTTTTCAGCGGAATATTTTGAATTAATAACTAAGTAAAAAACTGCTGCCCAAGGAATCACTACTTCCACATCCAGATTTTCTATCCAAGTCACTCACAACGAAAAAATTTTGTATGTGGAAATAATTATTTATGGAACTTTAATAATATAATATTTGAAATCCTCTACCCCGAATACCATAAAACGATACCCCACATCGATAGTGGGGTGGGGGTGGTGAAGGGGGTGGTAGTTGGGGTTGATAAAGTAAAAAAATATTTTGAGGTTTCTGGTTCTTGTACACACACTAAATCACATTTTTTTTCATCCCCTTTAATAATAGGTAATGGGGGTGGCTAATGCCAAAATTTTTTTTGAGACCTTAGCTTCTCTTGTATATACTAAATACCAATTTTATGAACCCTTACCTGCTTGATTTACCTATTTACCCCAAATTTACCCCAATCTACCCCCCAACTCTTCGACGGAACAAGATGAAAATATAATCTATTTATAGATATCGTTAAAGTACATATGTGTACCAAATTTCAAGTCAATATCTCAAACGGTTCCAGAGTAAACGTGCGCACAAGAAAAAGTTAGACAGACCGACAGACAGAAATTTTTTTTTTCGCTCAAACTTAAAATCTCGACGTTTCATGACATTCTAAGCCTATTTGAACAATAAAAATTAAAAAAAAAAATTTTGTCGTTACTATACCTACTTCCACTGGATGTGAAAGAAAAATAAGAAACAATAAATTAACAGTCTAGAAATCCTTCTAAAAGAAAATAAAAATTCTTCAGAAAGTTAAAATGTTAAATAATAAAAGTTATATCACAAATAAGTAGTCGACTGAAAAAAGATATAAAAAGCCGTGATATATAGGACAGGTCGTAATGAAAGTAATTAGCAACTGAGGAACAAAGACTTAATTTTATTTTTGAATGTCTGGCACTAAAGAAGTTTAAATTCTTCTGATTTTATAAGCTAGCCGAAAGATATGAAAATTACGATTTAAACTAGGTAATTTTATGAATAGGAATATGAATATCTCGTATAAATATTTAGGAGCATTTTCAGTTATTGTTTTGTGGACCAGACATAAGAGATACAATTGCAATTCTTGTCACCAATGTATGTTGTTACTGTAAATTTGAAGCCATCTACAAATAGCACGCAACATACATTAATTTGCATAAACAGTGCCAAGTCTGTTTATTTGGTCTGTATCTTAGCGAAAAATTGCGAAATGGGGGCCCCCTTCTTTTTCTGTGTTGTTTATTTTGTAACCACTCACAAGGCTTGCAAGCTTATTTAATTGACAAATAAAAATCGTTTGCATTTTTTGCACTTTTTGTACCTCCAACTAAATGCAAAAGTATTGCAAAATCGACACACAACAACATCTTCGTTATTTCTTACAAATGTACATTTACAACCTCATCAGAGTGACTCAAATTATTGCAAAATAGTTAGAATGATTGTCGGTCTAAAAGCTATTCAAAAGTGTTACAAATTGGAGAGCCAGTGTGTCATATCATTCCGTTTCGCACATTGGTAGAAAAGCCCTTGAATGACTTGAAGTTTTGGAGTCTATACCACAGATTAAAACAAGCCAGATGTTTCACTTATGACGTATCATGGTTTAGATAATAAATCAACTCCAGGCAGGTACCAATTTGTGGAGTGGTCTGCGCATTATACCAATCAGACTTAACCAGCGAGTCACACAGGAGTATATGATACGTAACAACAATTTTATTAAAAGTCGCCTAATAAATACTCAAAAAACCACTTAAATGTATAACAATAATAACTCTAACCTTCAATACAAAACACCATATTCCAAAATAATTAATATCACCGGTGTAGCTGATGACGACTTCGGTCTCTGAGATTTCAGTACTAAACACTCCCTCCTGTGACATTATACTCGCTGGTCTTAACTTCCATGTCAACCGAAAGGGTTCCTCTGTTTATGTCTTCTCCGCAGAATCTTGGAAGGTATACGTCACATGACAAGAAATGAAACTGGTTACACAGGGAATACTATTAAGTGAAACATCTGGTTTGCTTTAGTCTGTGTCTATACAGTTCAACACCTGTGACATGGACCATGCGCAGTATCGCCACACTCTACAATACATAAAATGAGCGACTGTTAGTTTTAACACAATTAAAACTATTAGAGTTTTTAGTTTGTCGTATTATGTCTGTCATGGTTTCTAAATGACAGAAGATTATCAAATCAACACTAAGATTTTCTGAATTTTCACCAATTATTAATTTTTCATTGCCTATAAATAAGTTGCGAAATTGGTCGGAAAACTACAATCGCTTAGATTTGAAGTAATACGTAATACTGTGATTTACAAAATTTAATAACGTTAGATAAATCGGCTATATATATAAAAAAAATAAATGTGGCCCAATATCGACCCTTGAGGGACTCTCTTTTTGGCATCCATTGATTCCAATAATACATTAGTTCTAACCCCATGTGACTTTCCAGAGAAACAATTTCCAAATTAATCAATTGAGTTTGGATCAGTACCAAGATAATTACGTTTCATGGTTTGAATAGTCGAATGCTTTTATGTAGTCTAATAATATGTAGTAACTTTGGATTCATCTCTAGTTTTTGGAATATCATCAGTGATATCTAGCAATATTGAAATTATGCTATGGCCTTCATTGAAATTAAATTATTTTCGAATTAAATTAAAAGTAAGGAACATAACATAACTCAATTTTATAAAAATAATATTTTCTTCTGAACTGAAAAAAAAAACGTTAATTTGAGCAAACCAAGAATATGCCATTAATAAAAAAAAGTGAAGAATACAGTTCCCAATAGACTGTTGTCTCTGCTGTTAATGTGCTGAGTTAGCAATTCCAGACGATTGATCAGCTTCAAAAAATCTTGTTAAATCTTAGAAAACAGTTATTACTGCTTCTGCTAGTACTGTCAATGGAATATTTAGAACTGTTCATTGCTTTTTGCAAGGCTACTTTATATGAAGATTTGTGCGAAATATGGACTGATTTTCTTGCAGTAATTTATTATTTATTTTATTAAGTTGGTTATGAGCCCCTACTTCCAAAATTTTTTCCACAGAGGACAGTGTTTCTATGTTTTTCAGCTAATTTTCTTTATACAACTATTGCTACAGGAATTATAAACGAGGTTTTTAATATCTCACGACTTCTACATTATTTGGGGACGTATTAATAATATGTAACAATAGGTAGCCAGTGACATCAAATGTGTTAATCTAAAGTCAGTATCATTTTCAGATTTTGCTGTTCAATGATAATTTTGCACAATTCTATGATATTTTCGTTTTTATATTTGTTAAACATTTTATCTGGATACTAAATCATATTTGCAAATAAAGCATTTTTGTTAATACAGAAGGGGTTAGAAATTATTATTTAGGTATTAAGCAAGTCACAACTTACACACTTTTTTTATCTATTATGAAATTACCTGCTTTCTGTATATTGGTACCTTAATCTTCACGCTAATATACTACTTAGGAAAACACTTTAAAACCCTCACCGATGGAGAACTAACCAAAATAACTACTCTCTAGCTAATACTGACGCAGTATTGAATTACATGATAGGATTCCTAGCATTTTAAGACAAAGAAATATATTGGAAATATCTAAATCATTTATTGAAATTCAATCATTCACAGCAATTAATGAACCTTACATTCTATTTCAACTCTAGAAAAGTTGTACAAGTTTTTTAAAACTCCTTAGTCTTCATCAGTAGAGTATAGAAATATTCATTCATGATTTACAAGCTTGATTTATTTTTACAATTAATTATTTTTTATTTATTTGCTTTCATCATGATTAGAGAATTAGTCCTGTCAATGAATGGTTTCTAAAGGGAAATACCGAGACCACAATTTTTGACTTGAGAGCTGTGTTTGGACTATTTAGGAGGTAAAAATACCAAAAGTCCCCGAACGTAGGAGGTGGGGGGGATGCTGGAGGGCACGAAGAAGGTCCCAGTTTTTGTTTTTTCGCTCATATCTCGAAAACGATTAGCCCTAATCAAAAAGTGGTTATATGCGAAATTAAAGCTGGCCTCTGGTTATTACCGTTTATTGCAGATAAGGCCCAATTTCAATAGGGATTATTGTAATATGCTGTTTTACATATGTTCCAAATTGTAATTAAATATTTTAAGTCTAACAGAAGTTATCGTGTTTACAAGAAACGGTATACACGCACACGTACATATACACGCACACACACACACACTTACAGATGCAAAGACATTTTTTATTCGAAATTTGAGTTTAGTCTGCTGTGAAATGGATATCTGTACAAGAAATTTTTTTCTACGATGGCTATTAAAATTTTTATTCAATTTATAATAAATTTATAATAAAGTTAGAATACAGTCAAAAGATATACAATTCATTACTGAACCATAACAGATAAGAAAAAAAATAATAGAAACATTATTGTAGAAAATTTAGTCAGCTTTAATTTTACATATAACTTTTTGATAGGGCTAACCGTTTTCGAGATATGAATGAAAAACCAAAAACCGGGACCACCTTCTTCGTGCCCCCCCCCTCCCCCCTTAACTTAGAAATCATTTATTTAAATTCAGTCATTCACTTTGTTATTTAATATGGAATTATCTATTTTCCAATAAGGCCAAGTATTGTTCAAGATATTTGCTTATATATGAAAAAATTCGTCTCAAGAAAAATAAAATTATCTCCCAACCTACTAGAGGTAATTGCTAATACAGAGACTTAAAATTGAAATAAGAATTACCAAATAATTGTCGAGATCTTTGAACTGAATCTTAAAATGTCATTAATATTTAAAACTTACTGCCTCATAGTATTGTCTATTAACAAAGCCGTTCTTTGCTTTTAGTTAAGAAGGGCAGATTAAACATTATCTATAATCAAGAGTGCTTTCATGCTCACAAGGGCGGCGCACGATTAAAAATTATTTCCGCCCCAAATCAATTCCAAACAACTTTATAGGACTCAGCTGGTCATATGAATCTTTTAAGAGGTGTTTTATTGAAG
This sequence comes from Rutpela maculata, assembly GCA_936432065.2. Classification (NCBI taxonomy): domain Eukaryota; kingdom Metazoa; phylum Arthropoda; class Insecta; order Coleoptera; family Cerambycidae; genus Rutpela; species Rutpela maculata. The sequence goes on along the minus strand of OW386287.2, from coordinate 166,483,521 downwards.
AAGATGTGTGTCAATTTTATAAATCGTAGCAATCGACCAGTTCGCCAGTACTTCATAAATGTTGTCCATTTCTCATTGCCAGAACAGCAAAATTGTAAAAGCACACTACAGACTTTCTAGGGGAGTTCAGCTTCCTGTCAGATTGGCTGATTTTTTTATGTGTTGTAATTCACGTTATTCTTAGCAAACATTCTTACTACGTCAACTTTCGCTATGTTACTTTTCGCTCTAGAGGACGCTCAAGACTTCATTTTTCTCTTTTAAGAAGAAATATAATCTTTGTAAACTAAACAGTGCTTTTCACTCTTCTAGTTTGAAACGATGTATGATATTTAGTTTTCATAATATTAAGATATAAATATTTATACAGGCTGAGTCAACATTACAAGTTTTTATTCATTTTGTAGCGGTCGGTTGAGTACACTTCAGTTAATAGTTATAATAACTGTAATAACAAAAAATATATATATATATATATATATATATATATATATATATATATATATATATATATATATATATATATATATATATATATATATATATATATATATATAATGGCCGTTTGTTACTATATATTAGTATAATACCAATTAGTATAATTAAAAAAAATACAATACAACACCAGATACTCAACAGAGAAGTTCTATATAAACACAATTTATTTACACTATAATACACTATAATAGTTATTTATGTATAAGGGTCGTAAGTGCACTATTTTTGGTCGAGTGTACAGTTTGCAATCCGAGGCCCGTAGGGCCGGTGTTTGCAAGTATTCAAGACCAATAAATCGTATTGTAGGGGAGGTACGAAGTTTCTTTGGAGACAGAATTAAAAGCTGTGTAAACGTTTATTAAGTAAATCGCATTGTACGACCCGCTGCATATTATATTTTTCGTCATACCCATGAATCATTGAACTATGAAGAAAATTTGAGAGAAACTAGCGGAAAACTATAATTATTTCAGTAAGATTTCATATTTGCTAAGCAAGTAGCGATGCTTGGAATATCTATGGCAACCGTTAATAAAATAAATTCAGGATGCGGCTTCTATTCATATGACAACTATACTGTCAAGATAAATTAAATCATATTATTATATAGTCTAGGGGCCACCCTAGTGACAACTGTCGCACGGGGGTGTATAGAGAATTACTTCCACATCCAGTGGAAGTATAGTAACGACAAAAAAAAAATTTTAAAATTTTTATTGTTCAAATAGGCTTAGAATCTCATGAAACGTCGAGATTTTAAGTTTGAGCAAAAAAATTTCTGTCTGTCGGTCTCTCCGTAACTTTTTTTGTGAGCACGTTTACTCTGGAACCGTTCAAGATATTGACTTGAAATTTGGTACACATATGTACTTTAACAAGATCTGGAACTAGATTATATTTTCATCTTCTTCCGTCGAAGGGTTGGGGGGTAAATTGGGGTAAATTTGGGGTGAATAGCTAAATCAAGCAGGTAAGAGTCCAGAAAATTGGTATTTAGTATATACAAGAGAAGCTAAGGTCTCAAAAAAATTTTTGGCATTAGCCACCCCCATTACCACCGCCACCCCATTATTAAAGGGGATGAAAGAAATTGTGATTTAGTGTGTGTACAAGAACCAGAAACCTCAAAATATTTTTTTACTATATCCACCCCCACTACCACACCCCCATCACCACCCCCACACAACTACCGATGTAGGGTATGGTTTTATAGGTTTTTGGGGTTGAGGATTTCAAATATTATATTATTAGAGTTCCATAAGCAATTATTTCCACATACAAAATTTTTTCGTTGTGAGTGACTTGGATAGAAAATCCGGATGTGGAAGTAGTGATTCCTTGGGCAGTGGTTTTTCTCTTCAAAACTGCGTTCTTAGATGTCTAAGGATGAGGTTTGGTTTGGGTACGCGTTTCTGGTATGGGGAGGTTTCTCCCAATATGGCCGCCAAAATGGCCGCCTTGTCCATATGTACTTTTACCAGAAAATGATCTATATCTCGAAAACTAGTACTCGTAGCGGAAAATTACAAGGCATCAAACTTGATAAGAGCATTATTTTATTCACATGTTATTATTACACGTTATTAAACCATGAAAAAGTTGTAATTAAAAAAAAATTATTAATAAAGAATGATAAGAAGATTAAGCTACTATTAGTAACAAATAATAGTTTAATGTGACTAATAAAAGTTATTTCCAATTATTATGGCACTTTGGAAGTTCACAAGCACATAACCTGGAGCAGCCAACTTCATTCTTCCTACATATACAGATGTTTGGCCGTGCACAAGTCTTACATGAACAAATTTGAGGGAAATCAGGAGGAAGTTGCTCGGTGACAATTTGAGTAATCCATCCAAGTTCCGTTTGCTCGTATCCATAGTCACCGGGATAAGGTATACCTAGATCTTCTAATAGAGCATAACACTGGTTAGCCTGTAAATATGCCCGCTTGATGTGTAGCGCCGTACTAGATAAAGTCGGTGGAAGCTTGGTGAAGTCTAAAGTTTTCATTCGGTGGTACTTAAAAATTATTAAGTCATTAATTTTCCTAAAGTCTTTAGATAACATCCTTGTCAAAAACTCTTCAGCATTTTCAATTATTGTATTTGACAGTTCTTCTTTTCCAAAGTCTTTTAACAAGTATGCGCAGTCTTCGGCTACTGTTAAAGCTGCCAAATTGCCAAATTTGCTTGTAGTGTCACATCCACTCAGTGAGTGACTAGCAAGAAGTACTTCAATGACATGGTTTGAAACAGCCTGACATACATCATGTACTGGAATAAATCTTAAAGTCTGTCCTATCTCAGAATAAGACCAAAGTCGTTCAAACCGTTAGCTTCAAACTCTCGAAGGTCGAAGTTGTCGATGTTCCCAGGCAGCAAGGTGCCGTCATTATGACGTCGTTTTTTCGGCATTAATTACGTCAATTTCACATTCAGCATGACGTAAAAATGACGTGAAAAAAACGGCACAATGTCACAGCCCAATGACGTCATACATATCACGCCAATATGACGTATTGGCAAACAGTGAATTTTGTGATTTTGACGAAAAAAAAAACGGAATGTGCAGGGATCGAACCGCAGACCTCTTGTCTCGCAACCTAACAACAACAACAACAACAACAACAACAACAACAATAATATTTTATTTTAAGTTCAGGTACAATATATATGCCTCACCGGATCCTAGCCCGGAGCCAGCCAGACAACCACGGCGAACATCGCCGAGGTGGGTGTGAGGCTGGGTGGGGTAGGTCCGGTTCGGCTTGGAAATAAATTCAAGGGGGGGGTTGCTAGAAGCTCCTGTCTGCCACTCGCAACCTAACACTTAACTCACTGAACCATTGAATACCTTTATTTAAATATGTTTAAGAGCTGTATACCGAGTTAGATATAGTAAAATAAAATTATTATTACTATGTGGCAAAAATTGAACTAGTCACTAAATACTTCTATTTATTTTTATTTTATAATGATTTATTTAAATTAAAATTTCAGGTTGCAAATATATTCGGCAACTATGTCAAAACATATTGATGTTTCTATATGTACGTTTTTATTGTAATAATATATTGCTATTATGATTGGTCAAAGATCTCTATATACATATATAGCTATATATAGTGAATATATGAATATATGTAGTGAACCAAATGACCAATTTTGACGACAAAATGACGTCATTTTAATGACGTCAGAAGTACGTTTTAAATACCACGTCTCTGGTACGTCATTTATTAATGACGTCAAAATAATGACCTAAAAGAAACGTGTATTTGACGTCTTCATGATGACGTCAGAAGTACTTTTTAAATATCACGTCTCTGGTACGTCATTTATTGGGACAATGAAGTCGGCGAGGAAAAATCACCTTTAAAAGACGTCATAATGACGTCACTCTGCTACCTGGGTTGGACCTCATTTTCCGGACACCCTGTGTATTTTGGTTCATTTAGAGCTTAAGCCCACATAAGTTCTATGTCTCATAGACATATGGAAGACAATTGGTTATTCGAACTATGGGTTGGTTTTCACATCATATTTCATTAAAAGCGAAATATCTCAAGAATGATTGGTTTTTTAGATAGGGAATGATATTAAAAGTTACCTTATAGTAATGAATAGAATTCGAATCCGGCATAAAAAGTAAGGCATGCCATTTAAAATAAGCAAGTTGATGTTAACTTCCGGTATAACCGGAAGTGTCACATACGTGACGTTATTTTCATTAAATAGAGTACCCTTGAAAACCCCTTCCTTAAATTTTTAGCTTCAAATTATTTGCAGTTTTTCTAAAACGTCTAATAAGCCACTAACTGTGAGACACCCTATATGAAGAGTATTGTAACCTAATAAGATTATGCAAATATAGAAACCATACATAGATCACCGCCAATCAAGATGGCATCATCGAGTGATAATTATAATTACAAGCATAGCAATTATATCTAAAAAATTTACTTATTTTCAAAAAAATTCAATAATCCGGCGAAGAGTATATATCTAGTGTAGTTATTTACATCCGTACATACTATTAAAATGATAACTTTCACAGCTCTACAGCAAGATAATAGTTTAGGAACACATCAAACTAAAAACAATTATTTTAAAATACCTAATATTATCGTATAGAAAGTATGTATTTAGATTATTGTATACTAATTGCACGAGTGACAGTAGCACGTATTCGAGCAGTTGTTTGCGTGAAGTCGCCGAAGTCAGGGAAAATGTAGATAATACTTCCGGAAATGATTTATATAATTTCCGTTCCCCAATTCCACTGCTGTCCTTATCCAATCAATGGTATCAGAACATAAATGATTAAAACTTGTCACCTACTAACTATGAACGTTGTTTAGTTCATCCTACAGGAATGCCGAATCACAACCGAAATGTCATACACAACAAATAGCAGTACTTTGATGTATTAATCAAAGTATTGGAATAAAAAACATATCTGCCAGGGTTTATTTTGTTTCATTATTAGGTTCTTTAGAGTTAATTTATAAACAGGTTGTTTAAATAAAACTTCTTTTTTCTGAAATCGATTGGCAATGTCTCCATTTTCGGCGCGATTTCAGATCGAAAAATGCACAATTCCAGTATTTTAGTCCGTTGATAAGAAACTATTAGAAAACAGACCGGAAAAGATCCGTTGCCAAGCAACGATCAACAAAACCGTACGGAAATGTTACTTTTTCTGAAATCGATCGGCAATTACTACATTTTCGGTGCGATTTCAGATCGAAAAATGCAAGTCTGTTGCTAAGAAACTATCAGAAAACAGACCGGAAAAGATCTGTTGCTAAGCAACGATCAACAAAACCGAATGTTAGTAACATTCCCGTATGGTTTTTTATGTATACTTTAGGCAGTAAATAAATACACGCAGACAAACCAACTCACATTAAAATTGCATTTATTAGTAAGCAGTTAGATTGTAATGAAGAAATACATTAATACAAATTCCTTAATTTATAATAATATTGACTGTGATTTCAGAAAAAATAGTATGTGTACTACGGTGTGAAAGCACATTCCTGGACTTCGATGCTTGTTGGTCTCGGCTAGCGCCTCGGCCAACAATTTGCATTGTCGCGCGTCATCCGGGAATGTATTGCTTTCACACCTAAATACACAATATACTATTCCCGGCCTAGGCCGGAAAAGTAACATTCCAGTACGGTTTTTTATGTATATTTTAGACAGTAAATAAATACACGCAGACAAACCAACTCACATTAAAATTGCATTTATTAGTAAGGAGTTAGATTGTAATGAAGAAATGTTATGCATTAATACAAATTCCTTAATTTATAATAATACTGATTGTGATTTCAGAAAAAATAGTATGCGTACTTCGGTGCGAAAGTACCTCGGCTAGCGCTTCGGCCAACAATCTGCATCGTCGTCCGGGAATGTATTGCTTTCACACCTAAATACACAATATACTATTATCATGGGCTCCATCTTAGGCAAGAAAACATTTTATTTATATCATTGCGAAACATAATCTCTTCCCTTAGTTAATAAACAGTGGAATAAACTACGGTGTTCATCCTTTTCTTCCCACTTAATTTCATGGACCTTGAGCTATTTTTAACATTATAGTCGACCAAAAATCACCAATATTTTAACCCTTTTTTATGAAATAGCTTTCTCCTATCAGAGTTGTACTCTTAACTCAAATGTTTCTACATAAATAACTAGTATTTACACGAGGAATTAGATCTTAGTCAATGATCTAGAGATTAAAGAGCTTTATAAGATTTTAAGTAAACGCGTGCAAAAATTATAAAGTTCCATCCTCAAATCACCAAAATAATTGTTTAAGTCATAAGATTACTTTAGATAAGAGAGATAAGGAGCTGCAATTTATTAAGGAAATGCTTTTATTTTTTGTACTTGATAAGTAATATGAAATCAAAAGTATTAACTAAAATCAAGATGAAGTCAGAGTTGAACTACAACGTCGGTATATTTCCACAACTAAAGCTAATTACTGACGCGACGCTAGGAGACGAGGTACTTCCAATCTGAAAAAATTGTCGAACCTCTTTTCCTAAGAACAATAGAGATTTCTTATTCGTCCAGCATCTACTACTAGATGTTAGGCTTGATGAATGTCTATACAAGGTGTAACGAAGCGCATTTTGGCAGGCCTAGTTGCACCCAAAAATTTCCGCGTCGATGCTAAACCATCCGAACACCTCTTCAAAGCGCACAGGCAAATCTGTATGCGAGTCATTGCCTATCGCGAAGATATTTCAATCGATCTCAGCCCACCCGAAAGTGCAGAAGTGCCTGCCAGAGACCAGCTGTAAAACGTAAATGGAGATATTTCAATAAAATTATTCAACCTACCTCACTTGATATTAGTACGCATCGAGTTATGACCATCTCTCCCACTTTTCCGCCGCTGGGCTAGCTACCAATTGAGATGAGAACAGAAAGTGGGTTCCTCAAGAGTTTCGCTACCCACTAGACGTGCAGCAGGATTCAGAACTGAGTAAGTGTGATGGAAAATCGAAAATATTGACAAAGTCCACAAAATCGCTGTGGTGAAAATGTTATAAGTTCCGTTGACGTCACCATATGCTTATTCGCACCGTGCCTGCTTTTGTCTCTCACTCTGCCTTAATTTTGGAATAGTAGCAGTTGGAGTGGAGACAGAGTGGAAGTCTCACCTGACCGACCGACCGTAGAAGACGTACTCTGCGAGGACCAGTAAGTAAGTTTGGTGCAACCGTGCAAGTTTCGTTGCCGAAAATATCACCCAGCCTACGTCATCACCAGTGCACAGAAGGAACAGAGTTCCCCAGCCGTGACCGCCGAAGCCAGGAGTTGTAAGTAAACCGAGTACGTTACTTTGTAAATAAATAGAAATAAAGGTTTATTGTATTCCGAATTGTGTGTTTTACTGCTGTGTGTGTGAAAGTCTAATTTCCCCTACTTGACCCACTGGAATTTATCGTTTCTCCATTATAGTTACTCTGATCCTACTGTACCAGCTGTTTTAGGGACGTGGCGTTCCCCCACGTAATATAGGGAACTGGCGCTCGAGCAACCGATCCGGGAAAATACCGCCGTTCTTAAGGTGCCAAAAGTGATGCTTTCAGGCTTCACCAAGAAAGTACGTCACAAATTGACCAACTGCTTACATTGACAACACACGCCACTCCTAATTACGTCACAGGATGAATCTGCAACAATTTTTATGTATCAAACACATTTGTGTCAAGAACATTTTATTAAATCAAAAACCATTTACCGTTCGCTTGTAACAGTGATTACATGAGCTCTGTGTGAGGTGCATTTAGAACTGAATTTTATGTCACAACAGAATCTATGCGGCCAGATTTCCTACGTTCGTCAAGAGCTGATAAGACAACAGAAACAAGCAGGCTATTCCACCGATTCTTCTAAACACCGCCTAATCATGCTCAATCTGAAACTGATCTACTACAAAAGTTCCTCGATTCTGTTCAATCAATCAAGACCTGTCAAGTTTCCTGGATCATCAAATGTCTTAAATTTGAAAACCTAGCTTTAATGAATTCAGCAATCGGTGAATATTTAAATACAAAATTGTCCTTTAAAGATATAGTTTCATGTTTCATATCTAGTGGCATATGCTAGTGCCTCAGTCTTATGCATCATTGACAAAATTCTACAAACACAAAAATCCTATATATTATGCAATCAAGATAGCATCTTCGGGAGATAATTAAAACCACTATATTGGATTTTGCCAAAACATTTTCAAAAATCTACGAAAAGTATATTATAGATATTCAATAGTTAAATAAATAGTTAGATAAATTCAGTAATCTGGAAAAGAATATAATGTTTACATCTACTTTTTATTATTATTTTTATTGTTCAAACAGGCTTATAATGTCATGAAACGTCGAGATGTTAAGTTTGAGACAAAAAGAATCTGTTTGTCTGTCGGTCTGTCTGTAACTTTTCTTTGTGCGCACAGTTACTCTGGAATGGCTTAAGATATTGACTTGAAATTTGGTACTCGCATATATTTTAACGAGATCTGGAAATATATTCAATTCAATTCAATTCATTTATTCAATTATTATCATACAAATACGTTTTATAATATTACATCAAAGAAGAAGTGCCTAAACCCCAAAGAGGTTTGTTTGCACTTAATTATAATTGTTAAATAGGTATAATAATAATCATCATAGTACATGTATCCTAGTACATGTATTAACACTAAATAATATAGGATTGTATACCTACGTACCCATACACATATGTGCATCTATGATACACACATACATACACATTCACAAGCATACAATATAAAAAATATCTAACAATAAATGTAAAATAAATCATTGTTTGGAGAAATATCTTGAGTGGGATTGATGAATAATGATTATTTACATACAAAATTTTTCTGGGTTATTTATAATATATTCCAGTAATTTCTTCCTAAAATGTTTTTTACTCGAAATATTTTTTAGTTCTACTGGTATTACATTATAGTACTTGGGTCCTAAGTAATCTATAAAATTTTGCTGTTGTGTTCTAATATACATTTTCACATTTAAGTTTTTATTTAACTTTGATTTTGTATTATACGCACTTGTGGAAAGGCTATACATAGTTACATTAGTTTTTACATACACTATACATTCAAGAATGTATAAATGTTTTACACTCAGGCATTTTATTTCTTTAAATAAGGATATACTCGGATATATAGTTGATTTTCGCAGAATAATTTTTAATATTGTTTTTTGAATAACTTTTACAGGATTTTGAGCATTTTCATAAGTTCCACCCCAAACAATTATGCCATATCTTATAATTGATTCTATAAGTGAGTTATATACTGTAAGTAGTGTTTTTCTTGATAATATGTCTCTAAGATTGTAAAATTTGTATATTAGTTTTCTTATTTTTCCTGTAATATAGAGTATATGTTCGTGCCACTTCAAATTCTTGTCCACTATTACTCCCAAATATTTAATTTTATCTGTAGACTCGAGGTTTTCAGTAGTATTAGCAATATTTATTTGTTTAATGGTAGGTACTTTAGAATTATGTATTGAAAACATGATATATTTTGTTTTTGATATATTAAGTGATAATAAATTACTATCCAACCAATTTTTTATTTTTTCCATATCTTTGGAAACTTTTAAAACCACTTCATCCCAATCTGACCCATCAAAAATTACCGCAGTATCATCAGCATATGAAATTAATTTTCCTGCGATATTTAGTTGACACAAGTTATTAATAAAAATTGAAAATAATGTTGGTGCGATGACTGTGCCTTGAGGAACACCACTTGTTATTATTTTGCTCTTACTAATTTTATCGTCAATTTTAACAAATTGTAGTCTATTTTTTAGGTAACTGGCAAAGACGTCCAGTGCACGCCCTCTAACTCCTATTGACTCTAGTTTTGTAATTAGTTTTTTGTGCGATACCGTGTCAAACGCCTTTGCCAGGTCTAAGAAAACAGTTATGCATTTCTTCTTTTCATCTAGTTTTTTGTTAATAGAACTTGTTAAAGTATATATTGCATCATTAGTACTATAGTTAGCTCTAAAACCAAATTGATTATTCGATATTATCTGATTAGCATTTAAAAATTCTTCAAGTCGATTCTTCAGAGCTTTTTCAAAAATTTTTGCAAAATTATTAATGACTGAGATTGGTCTGTAGTTGGATTTTTCGGTTCTGCTACCATTTTTATATACCGGGGTAACTATCGATTCTTTAAAATGTTCAGGGACACAGCCTGTTGAAAAGATGAGGTTAATAATATGTTTTAAAGGCTCAACGAGGTATATATGACACAATTTTATCAATTTTACAGTTATCTTATCCCGTCCGGTAGCACAATTATTTTTTAAACTGTTTATGTGTAAAATAATTTCGTTTTTATTAATGGGTTTTAAAAATAGACTGTTACCATTGGTGCGCATGTTTTCTTCACTTTTATTCTTTGGGTTGGTGGATTTTATTTTATCTGCTATATTTTTTCCAACATTACAGAAATAGTCATTGAATATATTAGCCTTTAGCTCATTGTCCTTTACTATTAAACTGCCATTATCATTATAAATATTTATATTAATACTATTATTTCGATTATTAGTTGAATTGGTTGCATCATTAATTAATCTCCAAGTTTGTTTGATGTTATTATTATATTTATTGAGCTCATGTCTGTAATATTCATCTTTTGTTTTCTTAATAATTTTATTTAGTTTATTTCGATATAATTTATAATCGTTTTTCAGTTGTTCAACATTAACGTTATTGTTATTATTTATTAGAATTGTTTTTTTCATTTTATCCCTACATTTGATAGATTGTATTATGCCTAATGTGATCCATGGTTTAAGTTTTTTATTTTTATTTGTAATTATTAATGAAGTGGTAGCTTTATCTATACAATTTTGTATAGTTTTTATGAAATTATTAGTACTGACATTACTATCCTCAGAATTTAATACATTTTCCCAATTTTCTAAACTTAATAATTGTTGTACTTTGTTATAATCAATTTTTTTACCATCTTTTACTTTTTCAGTAATATGCGTTTTATTGTGTCTTATGTTTAAGAGTATAGGATAATGATCTGTGATATCGGACTCAATAACAAACGGTTGGTAGTTTACGTTGGAATTATTATTGCTTGTTTTTATAAAAATATGATCTAAACAACTGGCTGATGTTTCGGTTATTCTAGTTGGTACATTTATATGAGATATATAACCATATTGTGCCATAATGTTCAAATAATTATTATTGTGTAGGTCGCCCGTATTTAATATATTTATGTTCATATCCCCTATTATTAATTCGGCATTATTTTCATTATTTGTTTGAATGTATTGATCAAGAACATTTAAAAAATTTAAAACATTGTATTTTGATTTCATTCCGTTGAAGGGTTGGAGGGTAAATTGAGGTAAATATTGGTAGACAGGCAAATCAAGCAAGTAAGAGTCCATAAAATTGGTATATAGTACATATAAGAGAAACTGAGGTTTCAAAAATTAGCATTAACCACCCCCATTAACACCCCCACTCCATTATTAAAGAGGGTGAAAAAAATAAAATTGTGATTTAGTGTGTACAAGAACCAAAGGCCTCAAAAAATTTTTTTTACTCCATCCACTCCACTATCACCCCCTATTTATCTCTAGTTTTTGATTTGTTACAGTTTCAAAGTCTAGCAGACTAAGAAATTGGAATAAACGTTTTGCCTCTTGTTAGAAAATCATTGTTTCTAAAGGAATCTCGCAGCAAATCATTCTCGTTGGATTTCACCATAAATAAATAATATTATCATGAACCCGCGTACTGCAAAACCTTCTATTTTACAACCTAATTAAATGACCAAGATTTGAAAAAGCGCAGAATAAAAAACGACCACATGATGAACTGCAAACACTGAACACATCCACGGAGCTTATGTTATTTAAATTTCTATTTTTAAGCATTAATCAGAAAATACGTAATACACACAATTTTTCTCATCTAAACTCTTCGGCGGACGAAAGATTCATATAGTATACTTTTTATTTGTCTCTTCGGCATTTTGCCCTCAAATTTTGAAACACACTGTCTACTCTTTTTGAATTATTTTTTTTTATTTTTTCCTCTGACTTTCACCATTCAATTTACGACACCTGTTGTATACGACTTTTGTATGATTGAGAGAATTATTTATTTTTGACATTACGCTGCCTCGCTGTATGATGTAATATCACTAACATCTTAATATAATCGTAGTTATCAAATCAGGAATCGCCACAAAGACGGAAATCACGGAAATTCTATCTGTACTGATCCAGGCGAGAAACCCTCTAATCAACAATTAATTTAATACGCCCGACATTCCATTGATGGAGATTGCTAATATCATCCCTTACATGCTAATCTATAATCTTAATTTCCTTTTTGCAATCTGAAGATGTTTAATTAATGTTACTGCTACTTAATACGGATAGGCTTATCTAGTGCATCGATTCAACATAATCTAATTTCCATAAATATGACTGTTCGATTACCCTTAAAACTTAAATAAATAAAAATTGTGAAGTCTGAAACCTCATCAGATCTCGAAGGCTTAAGCTGCTCTAGATGTCAATCGATAATATCAGCGAGCAAATAGTATTTCCTCCAATAAAAGTACAATTAACTGGATCGTGGCTCAAACTGGAAATCGTAAAACCAATTTAGTGGTTATAAGAATATTAATACGGCGCCATAATTGATTTTACACCATCACAAATTAATAGAAAGTAGCTCATGTGTTAAAAGTAGTTTATTAGGTTTTATCGTCTTGAGAAGCATTTTGCCTGAAGTTTTAAACTGAAAAGATATATTAATAAATTAGAGGCTGCTTTTTTCAAATATTTATTCAATTTAAAACAAGTTTTACTCGTTTTTTAAAGTAACCAGTCATAGATTTTTAGATTTTACAATCTATAAAATAATTCCCCTTCTTTCTATTTTTCTCTTGACAGTACGGTGCTATAATTATGATTTTTTTCTACTCCCATACTTCAATTCGTTTATTAGACATTCCCTACCTGTACTTTATTTAGATTCATTAAGATACAAATTTTCCATTAAGTTACAAGTTTATAATTGATAGATATGCTGTCAATATCAACTACTGCCTTGAACATCTGACAGATCTAAAATGTATCAATTTTGACAAGTCATACTTACTGTCTGCCTAACAAATATTCAAACTTTGTGTTTCTTGCAATTAAAATCAGTGAACATGTGTGACAGTGAAAGTGAAATTGAAATAATAATCCATATTAGTTTTCATAATATTTCCTAAATTGGAATCTATAATTAATAGGTTTCAGAAATAAATTAGGCCAGTCGTCAGGGAGTTCAGGATGCGTAAATACCGTTTTAAATCGGGAAAATGATTTTGCTGTTGGAACCAGTTCATTATAAGCCTCTTTTAGACATACTAATTTTTTCCCCCTCGCCTGCCCCCGGAACCCCCAATTTTGGGGCAATATCGCTTAAAAATCATTTTTTGCCAATATCTCCTTTCTGAACGGTCCTACTAAAAAAAAAGAGGGGTTATCAAATTTAAAGATAAGTAAATTCTCTATCGAAATGGTGCAGATACATTTTTACGTAGTATTAATATTCTTGGAGTTATAGGCGGGGGTAATCAAGCATCGTATCGCATCCGCGCTGTATATCGACAGTCTTATATATGTCAGTTTTCTTTGAATGACATACTTCGCGAATATAACACAGGTCAACATTTAGTTTGAAAAAATACACCGGACTCTACCTAGGTACCCGGGGGTTTTTGGGGTCGCTGATTCCGATGCCGAGATCGGTTAAACTCTATCACATCAAGGTCATTTGAAGGTCAAACTAAGAAAAGGTGGTTGAAATAATTTGAAAAAATTCACACATGAGATCGCTGAGTCTGAATCCGATGTCGGTTGACCTCTATCACCTCATATTCAAGGTCGTTTGAAGATTAAAATAAGAATAGGAGATGAAAAAAAATGGAAAAAATGTATACGAATACTCACCTTCCTACTTATTGTCTGTTTATCTGTCTGCCTTTATACCTGCACATCTATTTGTTTGCTTGTTAGTCTGTATTTTTCGTCCACCTGCATTTTCTCTCTGTCCATCTAGCTGACATGCTGCCTTTCTGTCGGTAATTCTGTCTATCTTCCTGTCTGACTAAATGACTAAATGTTTCTATCAGCATAAGTGTATTAATCGAAATTCGGATGAGAACGTTTACGTTGTTCCTGGAATGATCTAATTTGCTGTTGACATGTGTTGAAATTTACAAAACTTTATGTTAAAGTACTTCCATTTAAAAACTCTGACTCAAAAAACCATTAAATTACTTTATCCTGACATGATTGAGCTCCAAGTGAGTGAAGCCAACGCCCGTGATTCGCGCCAAACTTATATCCCTCTTCTGCCCCAACTCACTTGCGGTGGGCATGCGCCATCTATCAAATATTCAAGGTACTCTCTACTTTCATGTTTGCTCTGCTTCTGCAACTATACCTAAAGGCCAGTCTTTGAGTCTTGTTCCACAGGATTTATATGGTGAATATAAGCTCGTAGGTAATTCATTGAGTTAAATATATTTGCACTGAGATAGCCGAAGAATCTTCATAAGCAGCTAAAGCAGGCGGACGAATTCCGAGTTGAAATGACCTTGAAATGACCTCTGGATGCCTTTTAAGGGTAAGCAAACACCGGATTCGGACTCAGCGACCTCAAAAACCCATGTGTGAATTTTTTCAGATTTATTCAACCACCTTTTCTTAGTCTGACCTTCAAATGACCTTGAAACTGACATGGTAGATGTCAACCGGCATCGTACGCAGACTCAGCGACCCAAAAAAACTATATGTAAATTTCTTTCAGATTTTTCGACAGCTTCCCCTCTGTTTTTCTCAAATTAACCTTGAAATGACCCCCGGATGCCTTTTAAGGGTAAGCGAACACCGGATTCGGACTTAACGACCCCAAAAACCTATGTGTGAATTTTTTCAGATTTCTCAACCACCTTTTCTTAGGTTGACCTTCAAATGACCTTGAAACTGACGTGGTAGAGGTCAACTGACATCGGATTCATACTCAGGAACCCAAAAAACTTATATATATATAAATTTTCTCATATTTTTGACAGCTTCCCCTCCGTTTTTCTGAAATTAACCTTAAAATGACCTCCGGATGCCTTTTAAGGGTAAGCGAACAAAGGATTCGGCTCAGCGACTCCAAAAACCTATGTGTGAATTTTTTCAGATTTTTTCAACCACCTTTTCTTAGTTTGACCTTCAAATGACCTTGAACCTGATGTGATGGAGCTTAACCGACCTCGGTTGAAGTTTAGTAATTCCTATAGTCTCACTTCCAGTATTTTTGTTTTTAACTATATCTAATTCACTGATATTAGTACTATTCATTGGACCTATAGTAGGAACCGCAGTGATGTTACTACTATGATTTTTTGCTGTTGTTTGGGTAATTCCTTATTGATTACTTTTTGAATATAGTCCATAATTTTAAGTTTTCCAGTGTATTTTATATATATGCCTTTTCCGAATTTAATATGAAAATTATTAATAATCACATTTATGTTAATAAAATGTACAGTTTTGTGTTATTTAAATATATATCGTGTTATTTATATATATATCGTAATAAAGTTTTTGATTCAATTCGTTAATAAACTTATTTAAGACTGGCCTATTTTTTCTTTATTCTTATGAGTTTTTTGCTTTAGTTGGCCACTCATACGCACACTTATACTAGAAAAATTATTACAAAAATTTTTATTTTGCAAGTTTTTGAAAAAAAATGGTGTACTCAAATGGGTACAATGGGATACTGTATATGAAAATAGTGCGAAATGTTAAAAGTCATAAAAAGTTTTTATTTGTTGTAGAAACGCATACAGATGAATATAATTTAATTCTTTGAATGAAATGCTATGAAACAATCACGCTCAATACATAAAGTGACGTCACACTTTAGACAATTCCATCTTGTTTGAAGGTGAGATTGATGGCACCTTAGTTGTTTTTCGATTTTTTTTCGGAAAATGACCTTCATCGTCTTCCGCGATACTTCTTAGACGAGAAGCAGGTCGCCTTTTCGAAAAAGTCGCCTTCCCAGAAGATTTCAAGTAATGGGGAGCAACATCTCTAACAAAACCAAGTAAATCCATTTTATCATTATGAGCTACTAGGTGCAGTCTCCATGCATTTACGATTCCAATATTTAACGAATGAATTCCACCACCATTTCTTTCCGCGAATAGATACTCTATAGTTATTTACTGCTTGGTCGAGCAGGTCAAACCCACTGATGAAAATTAGTATTTAGCAAGTTCATCAGTAGGCGTAGCTTATGCATTTTATCAGACTTATTAAGTTTAGTATTGTCAGCAATTCTGATTTCCTGGACTTTATTTCTAGACATATCGGAAGCTACGAAAGGTACAGAAACATCTTCGTCAACGTACCAATACATGGGTTCACGGGGTAATTTATAGTAGCCACAAAGTAATAAAATTCCTAAAAATATTTTTATTTCTTCCTCCCCCACCGCAAAACCATTATTTTTTTATGATGCATAAAGATTTGATTGCTCAACGATCAATTTTATAACCTTATCGTCAAACAATCTTTCAAACATTTGAACTGGATTGTCATTCTTCACATCTTCTATCAATGTCCTTAGTCTTTCTTCGTAGCCCAGAGTTTTATCCTTCATACTATCTCCATAATTATTTGTCCACTTAGGCTCCTCCTTTTTACTATTACTATTTGAACTTCCAATTTTCTTAGTAAATGGAACCGATAACGGCACGTTATCATCGCTATCGTAATCGCTTTCTACGGGTTCCCAGTTTCTAGCAGCTCCTTTAGATAAGGTAATTTTGTCATCTGAGGAATAGTAAAGTTCTACTTCTCCGGGAATATCGCTGGGAAAGTTGAAAATACCTATATGTTTGCATATCTACCTTAGGCGGGATAATAACTATTTCTAGGTCGTGCTTCGCAGAAGAAACTTCTTCCATTGCTTCTCCCATTGTTTTGAAACGTTTGCCGTAAAAACTTTTGGAAGCGATTGGCTGGAACTCAGAATCCATGTCGAAGCAAGTTCTGACAAGATATTCCTAATTTACTTATAAATATTTTCCCATTTGTACTCAAATGGGTACACTGCCATTTTTCTCATTTTTTTTTTTTTTTAATAATGCAAAATGGTGTGACCCGATATTATAAACAACTAAAATACATACCTTAAAACCTAATTTACCACCTCAGATGGAATATTTTAACTTTCACGTTATAAGAACTAATTCTTGAAATCCCAGGTTTTAGCACAACTTGTTTACTCAATTTCTTAAGTTGTCATTTACTACAAATGCCCCATCCATAAAAATCTTTGAAACTACGCGCTTCCTACATATTGCAAAGTCCTACCAAGATATAAGTTTGTAGAAATATTTTAATACATGTGGCTGGGGGGCAAAAATTCACGATGTACTCAAATAAGTACAGTGGGAGGTAATGGGTTAAGATTTGTTTTCTACTTGACACTTCCACACCTAATAGTTTATTTTCAGAGATATCGTTACTCCGGCCTGTTTCACTTTGATTCTTGGTCATCTTAACACTACTTTTGTCCTGCATTTTTTGTAAATTACTATATTTCACTGCGTTTTCAACCTCCAAAGTCTTAATCGATGCAATCATCGTTCTATTAATACTATTAAGTTCGTCTGCATCAGTTTCAAGTTTTTTTATTCTCAAAGTCCTGCCTTATTTTCTTCATCCAATTTCTTACATAGTTCCTCCAGTTGCATTATTTCGATCTTATATTTTTCAATTTCCAGCAAGAGTTCACTTATTTTTTTTTCTGCTGCGTCATCCTTTATTTCTAGTATATTATACTTATCTTTCTGAGCGTTACGTAGTTTATTCACTTCTTGTTGGAGTTGGTCATCCCTCGTTTCTTCAAAACATCCCTTTCCTTGACATGTTTTCGAGCAATAAATTTTGTGTTCGCCCAGTATTACGATATTTTTTCTTTTAGTAACACAACTAGAATGAAATATTCCGAAACCTACTATGCAGCAATTTGCTAAAGGGCATAGCCGGGTAAGCATGGTGTAACTGCCCCCAAGCGTCTGGCGCTTATATTTGTGCAGTATGAAGCACTATCGGAAAGTAGCAATTTTACAAAATATTAGCCAGAAAAAGGGACCGGTTTGGGGTGAGTAAGGGAGGGTTGGTTTTAGCAAAACTATTTTTTTTCTAAGAAACGGCGCATTCAATCGTTTTGTAAAAAATATAGGTATGTTAAAGACCTACTGAGAAAGTACTAAATAAAAAATCACGCTCAAATTCCGAAAACAGATACAGTAAAAAAAACATATATATTATTTTAAAGTTTTTTTTAGGGTAACTTATTCCTGGGGTACCAGTCTGAATTTTTTTCTGTAGCATGTCTGGGAACTCACTTGTGTTATATTTTTTTCCCAGTCTTGTCCGAAGATTACGCCATACTTAAAAAAAATGCCGATGTGTGCAGTGTAGTACGCATATTTTGTGGACAATTAACCCCTTGCAAGTAAAGAAGGACAAAATGCAAAATAAATATGTATACCTGAGTAAGGCATATGGAGACGGTGAACATTGTAAGAGAAACCGACATAAAGCTGCAACGCTGACATTTAATTAGGTGATCAATAAAGTTTAACTTTCTTGCGCCGTAAAAATCAGTTTATAAACGGAATGTTAAACATCATTAAGGGTAAAAACTAGAGTCAGCGGTACTATCGATATTACCGTCGGCGGGGATAAGAGCTTGGTCTCCGAAGATCACCCCATACTTAAATGCCGAAGTGTGCAGTGCCGTATGCATATTTTGTGGACAATTAACCCCTTGCAAGTAAAAAAGGCCAAACTGCAAAGTAAATATGGATACCTGAGTAGTGTATACATAGTAGTGATTATAATACTATTAGAATAATTAGAATAATTAAATTCGTAGTGATTATGGAGATGGTGAACGTTGTAAGAGAAACCAACATAAAGCTGCAACGCTGAAAGTTAATTAGGTGATCAATAAAGTTTAACTCTTTTGCGCCGCAAAAATCAGTTTATAGCCGCAATGTTAAATATCATTAAGGGTAAAAACTAAAGTCAGCGGTACTATCGATATTACCGTCGGCGGGGATAAGAGCTTTGTCTTAACAGTCATGTGTTGTTAACAATTTGCAGCACTAAATCGTAGCATTACCAACCTGTGATGGATATGGATGTTAATCTTCCTCACTGTCATCTGCAATCACTCCACTCATGCTATCCTTCTGAAACAATAGAGAAAGAACTTCTGCCGGTTTAGGTATGCTTGATAGATATCGTCCTTGCGAAAGATAATGCACGACAGCAGCTACATGGGAACAACATCCAACAGTTCGATTCCCATTGGCACATTCAAAGAAATTGCAAAACTGCCTTTTGTAGATATTTCCAGCAAAGATGTACTGGACTTTTCAGAAATGACGGATTTAAATCTGTTTTTTACCGGATCGTATCAATATAAACAAACGATTTCGTACCTCGAAGTCATAAATGAAGACGGAACACTTAATCTTCAGTACGTTAAGGACCAGTCCAATGTACTCAAAATACAAGTTTGTTCACGTCACATCAAAATGAAGGTTTACCGATGTGTCATCGACTATATTCCCCACAGTGTCGGAAGTTCCGGCATTAGAAGACATTTCTGTGAATGTGCCAATGGGTATCGAACTGTTGGATGTTGTTCCCATGTAGCTGCTGTCGTGTATTACCTTTCGTACGAACGATATCTAGCAAGCATACCTAAACCGGCAGAAGTTCTCTCCCTATTGTTCCAAAAGGATAGCATGAGTGCAGTGATTGCAGATGACAGTGAGGAAAATTAACATCTATATCCTTCTCAGGTTAGTAATCCTACGATTTAGTGCTGCAAATTGTTAACAACACGTGACTGTTAAAACCAAGCTCTTATCCCCGCCGACGGCAATATGTGAATAATGACAGGCTTTGACAAGGTACTTCATAGTACCGCTGACTTTAGTTTTTACCCTTAATGATATTTAACATTACGGCTATAAACTGATTTTTGCGGAGCAAGAGAGTTCAACTCTATTGATCACCTAATTAACTGTCAGCGTTACAGCCTTATATTGGTTTCTCTTAGAACGTTCACCATCTCCATAATCACTAATCACTAATATGCATACACTACTCAGGTATCCATATTTACTTTGCAGTTTGGCCTTTTTAACTTGCAAGGGGTTAATTGTCCACAAAATATGCATACGGCACTGCACAATTCGGCATTTTTTTTAAGTATGGCGTAATCTTCGGACAAGACTGAGAAAAAAATATAACATAAGTGAGTCTTTAGACATGCTACAGAAAAAAATTCAGGCTGGTACCCCAGGGATAAGTTACCCTAAAAAAAATTTGAAAATAATATATATGTTTTTTTTACAGTATCTGCTTTCGGAATTTGAGCATGATTTTTTATTTAGTACTTTCTCAGTAGGTCTTTAACATATATTTTTTACAAAACGATTGAATGCGCCGTTTCTTATAAAAAAAATAGTTTTGCTAAAATCAACCCTCCCTTACTCACCCCAAACCGGTCCCTTTTTCGGACTAATATTTTGTGAAATTGCTACTTTCCAAGATTGCTTCCTACTGCACAAATATAAGCGCCAGACGCTTGGGGGCAGTTACACCATGCTTACCCGGCGATGCCCTTTCTATTGTTTGCAACATTTAAATTTTGTATCAATTTGTATTTCAATTTGAAGATGTTAAGAATATTAAACTTAATATCGCTTACAGAACAATCAATAATTAATAACGTCACTTGTTTGCTTTACTGCTCTAGCCAGATGTAGATGATCCCGCCAGATGTTAAGTGGGTACCACTTTAGCGTAGGTAAACTTTACTGGACCCTTGGCTTATCCTATTTCGCACTTGCTATACACTTGTTTAAAAACTGAAAATGCTTTCTCTACTTATTCACAACACTTGATCATTAATTATTACTTTCGCTTTGATTAAATATTATATCAGGTTATGTCGTTTAACGTAGAATTTTTTTAATCACATTTTAGTAAAATAAATCGAAAAATATCACTCCTACCAAAAAAATAAAAACCTCCAAGTTAAAGATCATAAACCAAGGGACAACTTGATATTTTTAAAATATCCGTAACTTTTTGTTTTTTTTTCGGAGATATGGAGGTTTAAAAATGGCGTCAAACATTTTTAAGTCAAAACACCTCTTTAAAAATTAAATGGCTCAGAAACTATGGCACTTGTGCCAACAATGTTAAGAAACTAAATTAAAGATTATGGATTAAGCTAATAGTATATTATATTACTAGGAGTAGAACGCACTCTTTTTTTGTGTTGAGGCCAGGATTTGCGGCTGAGGCGAAGCCGAAGCCGCAAACTGGGCGAAACACAAAAAAAGGCGTTCTACTCCGTGTAATATATACTATTTTTTCTTCAAGCGTATTAAAATGCAAAAATTCATTTATTTATCATAAATGCACAAATATTCAAACTACAGTCTTACATGTTGACACAAAATGACAAGTGGCTAGTGGATAGCGCGCCACCGGTGGCTTTCGGTATTAACATTATGTTACTAGTAAAACAATACCCACTGCGGTGGCGCTTTCGGAACTAACATTATGTTACTAGTAAAACAATGTCCACTACGGTGGCGTTCGGTACTAACATTTTGTTACTAGTAAAACAATGTCGTACTTCTACTTCTGTTTTTGGTGACATAATTTAAACATTTTAATACGCTTGAAGAAAAAAGTTCTTTTTTAACTTTTTCACCTGCTTAAAAAATAAATAAGTTATGATCGATACAATGTGCGTCTTCGTATTTTTCCTAAAAATCTCGCCATTTGTCACAGTTATTATTTTGAGCAAATTTACCTTAAAGTACAACTTCATGCTGAGTAGTCGTAGAAAAAGTATAGTATTCTTTTCTCGTCTAATAGCTATTACTCAGGAGGATGAATTACATCATCCTCTTAAGTATTACACTATCACAAGTTAATGGAAAGTAACCCATGTGTTAAAAATAGTTTAATAGAAGGTATTGCTGGCCTGACTAGTATTTTGCTTCAAGTTTTAAACTGAAAATATAAATTATTAAATTAGACTGTTGAAAGGTATACTTTTCCCAAATATTTATTTAATTGAAAATACGAGAATATCGTCATGTGATTTATATATATAATTCTACAAAAAATAAGTATATGATATCTTATATCCCCAATGATTTATTGGTGCAACATGCCTCACATCTGAGTTAGGGCTTGGTACATGTCATAAATTTTCATTTTCTCCCATACTAATTTGACAGCCGTTTTATGGCCAATATTTCATGAAATATATTTTTCTGAAAGAAATATAATTGAAATTAATATTTTTCCTAATGCATATAACACTTTCTACAAATTAATAATAATATAATTAATTAACAACAGTGAAAATATTTTTTTAGAATTTCGCAAACAGCAGATTTAATCAGAAGAGTAGAAATAATTTATGAATTTATAATCTTTATAGTTAGCTCGTGACCTATATTATAGAATAGATAATAAAAATTTCTAAAATTGATTTATTTACAAAATACTAAAATACCTATCCTATATATTATTACAATAAAAAGACACTCATCTCAAAATATCTGTTTATTGCCAATAAAAAATAAAATCTCATCAATTTCTAATCCTTATATTATTTAATAACCTACATCTGGTTCTGTTGGCAACAAAGACGCTAAAATGAATTTGTTTACAAAATCTTCCTATTTACAATACCTTGGCAGACTTTAAATAATAATTTACAATTAACACGTAAAGAGCAGTGCATATGAAGGTGGCAACAGAAAAATCGTGTTATATCATGTATACAGTGTGACCCACTTAAGATCGCAACACCTCTGGATACCCGTTAATTGATGCTTGATTAACTTCAAATTTTGGTGGTAAGAAAAGATCGATAAGGTGATTCTTTGAACTTGGTAATATGTGATATATGTCAGTAGCGTGCGATTTTAAGGAGGTTTCAAAAGCCGATTTTTCAAAAAAAGTATTAGGGATTTTTTTAGAAAAAAAAATACTAAGGTATTCTTAATCAGCACCTTTAGAAACCCCTTTGTACAATATTGCATCGTAGTGGGTACAAAGGCGTTTGAGATAGTGGCTGTCAAAAATACAATTTTTTCAACGAAAACTAATTTTTATTTGTAAAACGGATTCCCAAATCAAAAAAATCTATTCTTCATTTTTTGTTCAGAATAATGCATTGTACTCTATTATAAATATTTTTTTTTTAAATAAAGTTTAAATAGAATGCTAATAATCTGAGAGGAAAGTTCAAAATTGAAAGTTATAGGTATTAAAAAAACCTATAAAATGAGCCCCCGAATATTAAGATAGCTTTATTAGGTCAAGAGTAAATTAAAAAAAACCGAAATTTTGAAAAAAATGTTTAATTTCAGCAATACTTTAGAAACATTTTTGAAATTTTACTAAAGTATGTGCTATATAGGAGGGAACATCTGATAAAAATTTCAGATCGATATCTTCATTATTTTTTGATATATTCAATTTTTTTGAAAAAAAAAAAAGGTCTTCGAAAAATGGCTATAAGTACCTCATTTTCTGTCAAATTTTGCTATGAGAAGAAAAATTCTATTCATCGAGAGTTGTTCAATATTTACAAATTTTTTCTATATGCTCATTATTCAGAAAAAAATGGTGAAAATTCAATTTGAAAAAATAGAAAATTTTTTTTGCATAAAAAAATCCAGTTAAAGTTAAATATCTTTTGAATGGAACGCAGTGTCTAAAAATCATGTCTACAATTTTGAAGTGCTGTTTTTTTAGTTCACCTCAAACAAACAAAAAAAACATTACTCTCTGATAATTGGTTTTCGAAAAATATGAAAAAGTAGTGTGCACGAGCAGCGGTGCGCGGATTGGGCAGTCATAAAATGCGTTCAGGTGTAATAATTGAGACAAAATATTAGCTACTTAGTTTATATTTTTAAAATGTGATGACAGTTGTAATTATATACACAATTATTTAAGAATAATTATTTTTATTTCCTATAGAATTTTTAAAAATAAAATTAATTTCATACACTCGTCAAAAAAATCGCTTACATATATAATAATAATAATAATACACTGTATTCAGTAATGACACGAAAGGACGAAGTTCAGCTTAATACAGCACAGACGCTGTAAAAGCTGTTCTTCAACAACAAGGTAACAAATTTTAAAAATAGAAATATACATAACAATATACATACTATTTATATACACTTAGGTATCTAAACAACAGAAATACACACGCAATTTTCTTTTCTTTCTTCCTTTCCAACACTTTATGATAGGCAAATACGTTAGACATTTTTTGGAAAAGAAGAAACAGAGAGAAACTCAACTGCAGTTAGGATGGAGTTATATATGGTAGAAATATTTTGAGAAAACGAACTTTCAATTATCGCGGTTTATGAACCGGCGGGGTTAGAGTACCCTTGTGTCTAATATGTATGTTGTCTACATCAGTCCGAAATACAGTTTTTCTGAATAGGTAGCTAGAATTATGAAACAGTATAATAATTAACAAATTGTGTATTGACAAAATATTTAAAATTAATTGTTAAACAATAAAGTAATTTTCAATTACATTTTGCAGAATTGTGTTACTTACATTCTGAAGGTGTATTAAGATATACAAACGTTTTTTTTTTAAAACACAGTCGCCAGACTACTCAATCCGCGCACCGCTACGCTCGCGCACACTTTTTAATATTTTTCGAAAACAAGTTATCATAGAGTAATGTTTTTTTTTTCGAGGTGAACACTTCAAAATGGTAGACATGATTTTTCGACACTGCATTCCATTCAAAAGATGTTTAACTTTAATTGGATTTTTTTATGAAAAAAAAATTTCAATTTTTTCAAATTAAATTTTCACCACTTTTTTCTGAATAATGACTCTAAAGAAAAAATTTGTAAATATTGAACAACTCTCGAAGAATAGAAATTTTCTTCTCATAGCAAAATCTGACAGAAAATGAAGTACTTATAGCCATTTTTCGAAAACCTTTTTCTTAAAAAAAATTGAATATATGAAAAAATAATGCAGATATCGATCTGAAATCTTTATCAGACGTTCCCTCCTATATAGCACATACTTTAGTGAAATTTCAAAAATATTTTTAAAATACTTTTTTCAAAATTTTGGGTTTTTTGAATTTGCTATCTTAATGTTCGGGGGCTCATTTTATAGGTTTTTTAAATACCTATAACTTTCCCATTTGAACTTTCCTCTCAGATTTTTAGCCTTCTATTTAAACGCGAAAAACCGACTTTTCAAGTTTACGACCCTCCACCCCTCTTATACGGTATGACATCAGTTGATAAATTATAATGGCTTGTTTTGCATGCCCAACCCATCAACTTAAAATAATAAAATCGTAGTTATGTATTTTCGCCGTGTCAAATTACAATTCGACTGAACTAGTAGACAGCTTTTCTATAGCTCAAATTGTTGTATGTGCATTTTTGACTCCCGATGCATAGAAAGAGTTGCCTAATAAAAACTACAAGATGTGGCTATTCAGTCATTTATAATAATTTCTGTCATATTTGAATTGCAATATCTTATGTTTTTATCACAAGAGGGTCTTAAATATAATTCTAAATTCAACAAGAAAGGTACATAAACACTTTTGTTATAACTTTTACCATACTTGATGTATAAAGAAAAAATCATTAAAATAACCTTTCACTCTTAACAATTTTTAAACGCAACCATATTGTTGTATTAATAATAATTACATGTTTTTCAATTCATACATAAATATTGCTGTTCGCTAATTGGTGGTACTCCTTTCAAAGAATGGTTGTACTCATCAAATGGAGTAGCTTTTCAGTTTTTCTTTTGTATTCATACTTACCCAGTAGATTTCGACAAGTTTTACATAGTAGCTGTTGCAGTAGCGAATGAATGATGAAGAAGAGTGTTCCCAGATATCTATCCTTGTACCACCCTTGTTCGTTACTTAGGTAAATTACACAGGTTTACAAAAAAAAAATGTCCGGCCAATGGGACCCCATTACCGTAGCCCGAAGGTCTTTGACGTGCTGAACACGATGCCGTAGTCCGTTTTGCGCCATCACGTCAGGATTTCGAGAAAACTTAACCCAAAAGTGCTAAAAATACCTTTTTCGTTCATATACAAATTAAGTCACTTAATATTTTTGGCTGAATTTTGTTACTCGGAGGATTTTTGGGGTCGCTGATCACAAATCTGAAGTCAGAATTTAATAATTTCTAAATTCAAGATGGCGGATCAAATAAGGCAGATGCTAAAATCCAGAAATTCATCAAAATTTGAAGATTGTGGCCCAAAACTCATTAGTCGGGGGTTTTTGTAGTCGCTTGAGTGAATTAATTTGTGCATGAACGAAGGCGAAAAGGGTATTTTTAGCAAATTTAGGTTAAGTTTTCTCGAAATCCTGACGTGATGGCGTAAAACGGACTACGGCATCGTGTTCAGCACGTCAAAAACCTTCGGGGTACGGTAATGGAATCCCACTGGTCGGATATTTTTTTTTATAAACCTGTGTTATTTGCTTGTTTATAGGAATCTATATATGATATATGAATTAACAACCTCAGTAGTAACCTTTCGAAAGTTATACACGATTTGAAGAAAATTCATGCTAGCAGGTGAAAATGCAGCATTAACAACTTATTATGCCTTCGATACTAAACTAAATTAAATTACACATAATGTCAATATATTTATTTATTATAATTGCCTTAATTATTTATAATAACATCCTGGTGAAGTTTCACTAATGCTACTCCACCACTCAGCCAGGACGGCGGGATGAGATACGGTCACCCATCCAATTGTCAGACGCAACCAGCGTGCCTTTACTTCACCGATCGATGTCTCGCCACTGAAACCGATACCGTAACTCACCTCACAATTCCCTAATAGTTTTTCGTAATTTAATGTACGCAAAAAATATACTGGAAAATTTGCTATATACTCTAATGTGCATACATACGAGATACACGTAATCAAAATAATAATTTACAACTTATACGCGACTACAAAAAGTACAGTGTTTATTATAAGGTATACTACTAATTAATGAACACCCTGTATAGTATTTTCCTGTCTCAACCACACACGACTGGCCTAGAGTAGCTACAATTTTCTAAGAACATTACTTCTTTATTTTGGCAACGTAAATAAATCTTCATTTGAAATTGCGGCAAATGAATAAATCACTAGCAGCAATTTTAGAAAATTGGGGCATCATCTCCTACGGTTTAACTGCGAACTATATACTTTTCTGTAAGCTTACCAACTTGTAGAATGTATTCGTTATTTTCAATTCCAAATGGCTGGTAATTAAAAAGATCCTCGTAACACTGTCAGTTACTATGCTGCGGCATACAGCAACTTTTCTTAATTACCGTTGTTAGTTTTACGTTCTAACTTCCTAACTTTTATCATGCAAAAACTCATTAACAATAATTTACTGCATTACGAATGCGCAGTTATAAACAAAATTTATTAATGACTTTGAAAAATAAAATAAGAGGTATACTCTTGATGTGAATAACCGGCATGGACTAAATTTGGAGGAATCTAGTATTGAACTCAGTAGACACTAGATTTTAATGACTTCGTCGCATTTCAATAAACCACCAATTTCTATTAATCATTTCAGTATCTACAAGTTGTCCTGGTACAGGTCGGTAATATATCAGAGATGCATATAAATCATGTGAAATAATTTCTCTTCGAGTTCCATATAAATTCTAACGAAGGTTGTGGTGAGTTGATGTTAAATTTTGAGTTAATATAATTGTTATAATTGCATTAAATTATTTATTTATTTGCATAATTACAATTATTCAAAAGGAATGATAACTAACTACAAAAAAAAAAAAATATAGCAAATGGCCATCAGTGGCGGCTTTAATCATGAGAGGTGAGAGGCAGTGCCTCACCACTCACCAGTAAATTTGCAGTAAATCTGTATCTAATTCGTATTTCTATAAACTATAATCTTTTTTGCAAATCTATTCAACTGACGAAGTAGAAGAGAATGCGATAATATTTTTTATGTAGTTAACACAACTGTCAAGGAAAAAAATATGAAAAATATACAAGGTGGTCACTCAAATAATAAAAAAATGTGACGAATGGCAATATTTTGCTTGTAGTTAATGGTCACCCAAAAAAAATGTATGAAAAAATGTAATTTTTCGTAATTATGACGAGATGGAGGAAATGATACAAGTGTTGGAAAATAACCATAGTTTTTAGAAAAAAATAAGGGTGGTCATCCAACAGAAAAAATAATTATTGACTAAGTGATACAAACTGTGTATTTTTAATAAGGCTATGCGCACAGAGGGAAGTTTTGGGTAACTAACCTTTACTGATTTTTTATGATGTGAGTAAATCACTTACCCTAATTGAATTATCCCAACGTATGGTGTAGTAACTAAAATATGAGTTCAGGTGTGCAAAATAGAACCATTTGATTATATCTAAAGTTAGATAATAGTGTAATTGCCAAATAACGTAACACATTGTTGCCATTTTTATTATTATTACGTATTCAATATGAGTAAATCATTTTAATTAACTGTCAACTTTAAGTCCTAGGAATATTATCTCTCTAGCTTAATTAATTGATTCATTATTTAATTTTTACAAGTAGGCTCTAATTGAGCTCTTCGACGGAGAATGACACAAGTTCGGTTGTACACGTATTTTAATACAAGTCCGTTGTTAGTTCTTATTTACTGAGCAAGATTGGTGCATATGTTGGCTTTATCAACCAGTTGTTCTACTTCATCTACGATCTGCCGCAAAGGTGACAGCAAAATCGTCAGCAAAAAATAGCCTAATGAATTATCAATTCTCCTACTGACGTCAATGTCGTTACTCAATATTAAAAATGGTATTAGTCCGAGAGTACTGCCCTGTGGAACCCCAGTTGGCACTACGTTTTTTTCTGACTTACCGTATTTTAGCAGAACTTGTTGCTGACACTCGTTAAGAAAGCTGACATTCAATTGAGGGGAGCTCCCCTTGTTTCATGGTTTTCCATTTTAGTCAACAGTAATTTATGCCTCTAGTGATTACCCTGTGTGACGAATATGATCCAATATCAATATGGGATACTCTACCATGCTGTTTTATATATGCCACAAATCTGAAAAAAAACACAGCAAAGCAGCAGGCTAAAGTGTTACGAGCAGAATTGATCACACTGACTATCGTGTATTGAGTTTGAATCCCAGCTTTGACACTACAATGTCGTTGGATAATGGTGAGATGTTGTCTGCGGTTTCTCAATACGTAACCCCCTTCTAGGATCTGGAGATTGTCTATTGTCTAATATGCGTGATGTGTTATGTTATGTTATTTTAATTTAAATGAAAGAAAATTATGTTTGCTTCTCATAAAATTCACAGTCCTTTGCAAAGATGCAACCGGAGGAGACATTGAAAATGATGATGTTAGATTTTTAGCCGTTACCAGGCAACCTATAGCTTTGGTAACGTTATCTACATCATGCTGCAACCAGCTCTTACCAGGCAACCTATAACTATAGTAACTTTATACACGTCATGCTTAAAATGCAACATGCATGAATTTAGTCTCCATAGGGGAAACTAAAAACATTTTCAATGTCAAAATTCTGTTATTTTATGTGCGATCGGTTTCGGGAATAATACAATTTTCCTTCACATCAGGTAGACCAAAATATCTGTATTAATATAACCTGTCCCGAGCCCTTTTGTGGCGGCTAAGCCATGTAAACGATCATCCATTAATAAAAGGGTACAGGACAAATCTCTAGAATGGAGGAAGAGTTTCCCGCGACAGAGACAGGCAAAGAGTTCATTAACGAACGGTCGGCCAAATTCACGGAAGATCTACTATGCCAAAATAGAAAGGCCATTAGGATACTAGTGGGTCTTCTAATTGGACATTGTGGGCTCAATAGGCATATGAGTCTAATGGGCCTGACAGATGATGCAACATGTAGATTCTGTCAAGAGGAAGAGGAAACCTCAGTACATGTGCTGTGCCATTGGGAAGGCCTAGCCAGACTGAGATTTGAAACACTTGGTGAGGAAAACCAAGGGCAGATAGCTATACCAAGGAGCCCCTATCAAGGCTATGGAGTCTGGTACAAAAGACAAAGCTGGATAAGGAACTCTAAATGAATTAGATTAGGAGCGCCACAATAGATCCAAAGGTCGCGGTGGCCAAGGCCAAGCGGCCAGTTCCTCCCTTCAATCTAATCTAATCTAATCTAATCTAACCTGATGATATAAGAAAAATTCACAGTCTTTCGCAAAGATGCAATCAGGGAGGAATATTGGAAATGATAAAGTTAGATTTTTAGCCGTTGCCAGGCAACATATAACTATAGTAACCTTGTCTACGTCATGCTTCAAATGCAACATGCACTTTTACGAATTCATGCAACATATAAACATTTTCAATATAATAATGTATTAAAAAATATGCAAATCACAACTTGCACACTTTTTATTTAAGATGAAGTTACCTAGGTACTTTTTTTCTCAATCTGGTCACGCTAATATACTAGTTAGATAAACAATTTAAAATACTCATTATTGAACATTATAGAACAGAAAATAGGTAATTTCATCTTAAATAAATAAGCGTGTAAATTGTGATTTGTGCATAATAGCTAAATAATATTTTTCAATCATGATGAAAGTAAATAAGTAACAAATAATTAATTGTTAAAATGTATTGTTCACGAAACCAGTCTCCTATAACAATAAAAGAATTCAGTGAGAAATAGACGCCATTTTCTTTCATTTAACAATATTTTAAATCTATTCGAAATTATCGTTCAGAAAAAAAATATTGTTATCATCTATATTAAAACTGCAGAGCAGAGTATGTGCGTCCTGCTAGAGACACTAGGAAATTTTTTTGCAACGAATACCGGTGAAAAATTATATTTATTTTAGGAATCCGCCTGAGATTTGAATTCTATTCTTATTTGCTTATTCAGAGCTTCCAAGTGTTTGTAATAGATGTCAGTAAAATCCTACATTACAAGTCGCTGTGTTATGGTGGCACACGGTTCACAAGTTCATTGAAAAACCGCTTTTGCAGTAGAGTTGGGCGATTCGACTCTTTTTAAGGATTCGTACCAAATGAATCCGTATCAAGAAAAGATTCGTATCGAGAGATTCGTACCATTCGTACCACTGATTCCATGATACGAAACAGTATCATGTACTGATTCGTACCATTCATACCATTCGTACTATTCGTACCCACACTTCCACTCCACAGTGTTCAGCATAGATTATAGAATATTATATGTTGTGTTAGTTAGGGTCAGAGTATTATAATGTTATATTAACCGTACAGTTTAAACTTTTAGGACTTCGAGCACCTTCTATTACATTAATAATTTCGTCGTCGTCATTAGACATCAGTAAAAAGATAGATAGATAGCGTTTATTTAACCTCATTATGTACATTTGTAGCATGTCAAGTAAACAAAAAACAATAAAAAAAAGTAAAAAAAAAGGTAATATATCACAGATTTTGTAATTAGTACGTTGCGTATAAAACGAATGCTATCTTGCAGTAGGTACATTGATAATAATCATATACCGCACTTTTTTAAATTCACCGGTCGGGTGGACAAAATACGAATCTGATTGGCTATATCTTTTTCAAAATAGCCAATCAAATAATGTTATTGCTTGCCGGTGCGATACACCGGTGAATTTAGAAATCTGCCCATAGTAATAATCAAATATTTCGAATGTATCCATCATATTACATATAAAAGCAGGGAATTTTTTCAATTATGAGTATTTTAAAATCTCCAGTTTAAACGCGCGATCCCCATCCACCGTTTGAAGTTTAACCTTATACAGCTGGTTCAGTATCGCATCGCAATACCGGTACCGAAATTCCATATTCGTACCAATCGTATCGGTGATACGAAATGTACGAATCTTTTATTTTTGTGGGATTCGTACCATTCGTACCACTGCAAGGATTCGTACCAATGATACGAATCATACGAGTACTACCCACCTCTATTTTGCAGGCTCTTTGAGTCTATTCCTAGCCGATGAGAGCTAACAAGCTCGAAACCAATTCTCAAATGAAGGAACGTGCCTGCCGAGCCAGAATTCTAAACAAAATATACATCGTTCATCAGCCTTCTCGGCACATACGTTTTCCAACGTCTCTTATTTTTTAGAATGCACATACTCTTTTTTGCAGTTTAATATAGAGGCTAAGAGCTAAGATAGATATTTGCTGTTTTAAACTTTGTTCCCTCTAGCTTGGATTTGAGTTTCAGAAGTTATCGTGTTCGGAAGGAATGGTATACACACATACATACAGACTGATTTTATTCAACATATAAATGCAGCGTGTTTGTATTGAATCTTTTCTGTGATGATTATTGAAAATATTTGTCGTGTCATACTATATCTACTCGATTAAATCAAATGGATATAATAAAGGCAGTCATGTAATTTTAGCATACAATCCAGAGAAGTCATGTTATGAAAATGTTACTTATTTCGAGGTGACTGATCAATTATCGGAGGTACGCAAAATTAAAAAGTGGTCTGTTCCTGGAACTGCATTGGGTGATCCTTATGTATTTCGACATGCTGAACACGAACCAGGTTTAGCTCCATCGCCCACCATTTTTCTTTAAATCGCGAAAATAACCTAAAAAGACTCATAACTTAGGTTATTTTCGCGATTTACTAAAAATTGGTGGGTGATGGAGCTAAACGGACACTTGATTCGTATTCAGTACGTCGAAATACATAAGGGTTGCCTAATGGAGTCCCAGAAACACATCATTTTTTGTGTGTGTACCTGTGTATTATATGAATCACTGGATCCTCCGCCATTTTATAGAAAACCGCGTATGCAAATATACTACACAGAGACACAAAGAAAAAGTGAAAAGTGGACTGTTTCTGGGGCTCTATTGAGTTATTCCTATGTATTTGGACATATTAAATACGAATCAGGTGTCCGTTTAGCTCCATCATCCACCAATTTTTAGTAAATCCTGAAAATAACCTAAATTATGAGTTCTTTTAGGTTATTCTCGCGATTTACAAAAGAATGGTGGGTGGTGGAGCTAAGCGGACACATGATTCGTCGTCAGTACGTCAAAATATACAAAGGAGTTCCAGGAACAGATATTCTGTGCGCCTGTGTTATTATTATTAATGCTATTGTAGTTAATTTCCACTATTCATTTCTTTTACGTACACAAAATTTAAAAATGTTTTATGAAATCAATACATCCTTTATCATTGGTGCAACAAATATAGATTGCTTCTAAATATACGCAAAGAACTAATCTCATTTACCATCATGTCAAAAATATACCTGTCATTTGCTTGAAATTTGAATGGAATTTTACTTTACGAATAAATTTTAATTAGGTATAATGGAGACTGCCTAATGAGATTTACGAGTACATCTAACTGACAAAGCTTGATAAAGATGGCACAGTTTTTATTAATACACTCCCCGGTATCGAGCAGCGTTGGCTTTCTGTAACGTAAGTCTTTCAAACATCAAACTAGTCGCTGTTGAATTATCTCCGAACAAAAATAAAAGTAAAGGGTCCCAGTTTTATATCTTTTACCTTATCTTAATGTAGCTGTTGTTCGTTTTAAATATTAAAAAAGTTTGGCGTAATTTCATTTTCAAAGATACCCTCACATTTTTAATAAAACTTGGGTTCTAGATACGATTGCTTTTATACAATATTCAAGATTGTGTTAAAGTTATTCTGGTAGGAGTATAAGTTGCAGTCGGACGTTGCCAACTGTAATACTGTGCTCGGATATACTGCTTGTAAAGTAAGAACTGTTATACAGATATGATTATAATAGAATATAAGCGGCTTAGATCTTTATAAATATTTGTGTTATTGATATATTCACACTTTATTTTGGAACAATAGTAATATAGTACAGTAACCAGAGGTTTTAACTTCGGAATAATGGATCAAAAAAAGTTTATTATGCGGGTGCTTGCTAATTTATAGGATGTTTTTCAGTTTTTTTTTTAGGTTTTTTGGAACTGAGAAAGGATCAAATTTTGAGAAGGAAGGACTCTATACAACTTTTCATGCAACTTGATTATCTTTAAAGTAATAACGACTTGAAAATTGCGAGTTTAGCTTGAAAAAAGAGCTGTTTCAGATAACTAGAAAATTATGACATTTAGCAAAAAATGCTAGAGACAAATAAGAAAGTTACTCAATTGAGGATGAATTTCGCTTTTTTTCTAATTTCTGTAGAATTAATGGTTTCGAAGATCTGGAAATACAAAAATGGCGTCCGAACGTTTATAAAACGTAGTATTTAGTTAAATGTTAAATATCTCAGAAATTATGGCACTTACATAAAAAATGCTAACGACCAAAATAGAAGGATATTAATTAAGCTTTCAAATAATTTTTGTCTGTTTCTATAGCAGAAGAAACAAAGAAGTTATGACAGAAAGAATGTGCTTCTTCATATTTTTTTAATTAAAACAATCACCTAGATACTCAATTTTTTTGTTCGTTTAAAACATTTTCTTTAAAAAAATTTCCATCTGTCATATTGAAGCTGACATTTTGAATGATTTAATTTTGACTTCAGATTCATAATCAGCGATCCAAAAACACACGCACGAATAACGTACGTTTAAAAAGTGAATTAGGAATAATTTTCAAAATATTAAATATCTGTTTTGGGGTAAGAGCAACCATGCAGAAATTGAAGATTACACCTTTTACTGCAATAATTATCCATAAAGAAAATTTATCATTAAATATTACATTTATGACAAGAATGCGGTTGAAGCAATTGTGAATAGCATTGATACTTTTTTTTTAGCCCTAATGGATACCGTATCGGCTCAGGGGGTACTGCAGTCATTAATGCTTATCATGCTACTCCTTGATTTTCTCTTATAAACTCCGTTCATTCATTGTAACCGATGTAGTTCCACGACCAAAAATAATTATACATAATATTCATAAACACGAATGGCGTTTTGGGAGAATACTTCTGAAATAAATTAATTAAATACATAAAACATGCCTTTAATATTAAATTTTGCCTTTAATTGTCTCCAGATACTTTCTTGGAATTTTCTTGGTGTTTACTAACGTTTTAATTTTATCATTTATGTCACATAAATATGTATTTTCAAAGCGACTAACCAATACAATTCTATTGTCTTCATTTTAGCCTAGGTTTTCTCTATTTGACATGTTCAACACCCGTATGGGTATTTTGTATTTTTTTGTACAACTGAACAAATAAAATGTATCTATCTATGTATCTATCTATCTATCTATGGCGGTAGACGTTTGATATGCTGGGCGCCAGACGTGCATCTTCTAACTTTGGACCATATCTTTCTACTCTTAGGAGGTTTAATAACTCATTAAATATGACTTAGGACAAGAGATCTGCAATGAATGAATGAGAGAAAAAATCCTACTTAGCGTAAATGTCTCTGCCTTCGTTGATAAGATACACTTTATCTGATATATGCTTCAAATTCTAATCACTTTTATAGAATTATCTCGTTAGTTTCTGTGCTGTAATCGATGTCTTAAAACAGACGTGAACTTTATGAAGCTCATGTTCATCCAACACACAGAATCACATGAGATTTTAAACTTTAAGTTAATTAGTGAAGAAGTAAGGCAACACCTAACTATGTATAAAGCAAGTCAGATCTGCATATCAAACATGGCAAGTAGATACACCTAGAGAATGTTTAATTGCAACTACATTCAATGGTGTGAGTGATAGGTAGTAAATATTATAAATAGTATTATATGTAAGTTCCTATGAGCGATTACTATTTGTTAGGACTGAACACATTGAAATTCTTTCTAAAGGTACTTTTAGATGGTCAGTTCAGTTGTTCGTTCAGTTTCAGTTTCAGTTGTGTAAACACAAAAAAGTGAAAGGGAAACTGAAACTGATACGGAACTGTGGCTCGATGGGTTTGCCAAAAGTTTGTGTATCAGTTATCAGTTAAAATGATGTGTAAACAGACCTGTCCGTTCGTCTTAGTTTTCGCAGTAGGTTGGTCAAGCGTACATCTCGTGAAAGTCAAAACACGACTTCCTAACGGAGTTTATTAAGCTTTATCGGATAAATCCATGCTTGTGGAAAAAGAAGAATCCACAATACCATACCCAGCAACATTTTTGTTAAAATTAGCTCTAATTCGACTTGGTAAAAGAGGTTAAGGTAATTATGACGTAAGATTGACTGGAAAAATACACTTTCGATAAAAATTTACCAATTGGTCTTACTTTAGATTTCAGTTTACCTAAATAATACCAATTAATCTACCTCATACCCAAGTTTCCTTGAAAGTAAATTTAACGAAAGCAGCGAGTAAGAAACTACTAAAAAATCTACCAAAAAGGACCTGAGGATAAATTTCCAATAGGGTCGAAATAAGTAATGTAATTAGGTAGTATTTACATTTTTAGCGACTAAAAATATTCCTAATAGTCAAATATCTTACCAGGTAGATTTTGTTGTAAATTTTACGTAATGTATACCTAAATAGCAACCTATTTGGTCACTTTTATTATAAGCCTTTGAAGTAACATTGGGTCGACAAAGTCGATAAATTCTACCTAGTTTATTTACCTGATTTCAACCATTAAGTCAATTATCTTTTGTAGTTGCATTTTCAAAAACAGTTAACTTTAAGGTTGAATTAGCTCAAGACACCATAT
The DNA here is from genome assembly GCA_936432065.2 of Rutpela maculata. NCBI lineage: Eukaryota > Metazoa > Arthropoda > Insecta > Coleoptera > Cerambycidae > Rutpela > Rutpela maculata. Next base: position 166,446,527 of record OW386287.2, on the reverse strand, counting down.
TTTCTTAGCACAGTTGTATGATTCCAAAGTAGAATTTTAAAATTGAGACAAACTGACGAAAGGGTAAAAAAAATACATAATTATACCTGTAAACTCATATTTAACAAATATAGTATACTTTCGGCTTTTATTTGGGAATAAGAATTTCCTTATAGATGAATATTTTGGAGGCGCATTGTTATTTTACGAATTACAGCTACTTTTATACGCAAAAAAATTTTCGTCGCATTGATTTCAACAAGCAAGAACTGCAAATACTTTACTTATAAATTGGATTTATTTCAGTTACTGACATTAATCTTGTATCGTTTTTGTGAGTTAGGTATCTCTTCAAATTTGTAAGTGACTGACAACAATATTTCGACTACTTATAGAGAAAAATACCAAATAAGTATAAAAATCTTATTTTCTTCCTCTTGGTATCATTTTCCAATTTCACATACGTCCGTAAATTCTACCTAAAGCTAATCAACTCGATGTCGAATCGACGTCGAATTTAAGTAAAATTCACCTAAACAGGTATTAGTAACCAAATATATTGTGCGACTACAAGTGCGATGTATGTGTAATTTTACCTGTTTTAGTCGATATAACCTAATTTCGACGTCGTCTTATTCTCCAGTTATGTCAATTCCACGTAGGGTCAACGTAAATTTTACCAAAACATGGTTAATTCTAATTTTGCGACTAAATTATTTATACATAATTTAGGTAGTTTTGACGTCAAATAATACCTAAATGTTTGCTGGGGTAACAATGTTTTTACAATGTTTTGTTGAAGAAATACAAACAGCATGATAAAAATGCGTCTTTGGAAATAGTTAAGGCAAAAATTAATAGCCTACGTTCAGCTTATAATAAAAAAATCAAAAAAGTTAAATTCTCGACACGCATCCTCACTCATTCGTAAATAGTTTTCCCAATCACAAGGTTCGAAGTGAAGTTCCTTCATTAAATTTACGTGAGGCAGTGACATTTGCTTTTTTTTTCTTGATTTCTTCAGCTCTAAGACCAAAGCTATAGCAATCAGGCATTCTTCATCCATGACTGCACTATGCACGACAATAATGAAAATCAAACTGATCGTCTAAAAATATAGCGATTTCTGAACTTAACTGACAACTGAACTGAAACTGAAGAGGCAACTGAACTGACCGTCTAAAAGTACCTTACGACAATATATGAGTTATACAAGACTTTTCGGCTTTTTGCAAAACGTAATAACGGCATAAGGTTTTCGCTTTCGAGCAACCCTTATTAAGGATGGCATCTTATTGAGATAATTTATGATGCTTTTTCAGTTTGTAAAAATTTTGTTAAAAATTAACATATACTATTCGGCATGAATTAAACTTTGCACCATCCGGTGCCTTTGCCCAAAGCTCTTGTCACATGATGAAACGACCATCATTTTGAGTAATTTATTTTTTCATAGCAAAAAGCAGTTTTGAGGGTATTGCCAAAATGAACATAGATTTTTTATTATTAGTTTTTAGGGCAGTTTTGAAAAACAGGTTCTCGGTGCACTTTGCAAAATTCGTCTCTTGAAACTGAAAAAATTAGATTTTTAGGGTAGTTTGTAAAAGTCTTTGCTTTATTATTTTTATCAGTTCTACATCAATCCCAAAGATCAAGTCTCCCATCAAAGTATTAACCACTCCCGGCGCTGCTTACCTTTAAAAGTTTTATTGACATTTCACATTCTAACATTTGTATTTGCATTTCATTGTATCTCACTTATTTCAGTTTACAGTAATAATAATGTATCGGAAACGTTTAACAGATGCGCGAGGCGTGATGCCACAAATGTTCGTTATATTTTGTAAAAGACTTTATTAGAATAATTGATAAATTGTTGTTCAATCCAAAATAATACTGGCCATGCGCAGTGGGCCACAAAATTGAAAAACTTGGTCAAGAAACCAAAATTCGAAAGAGGTTTAATTGTATTCAAAGTAAGATTTCTGTAGTTATAAATATTCAGTTTATTACGAGGCGAAAAACCTGATTATAACTGTCTCGAGACCTTGAGGCCCATAGTACTCCCATTTGGGTACCTAGGGTTTGAGCGGGTATGTACTGAAGGTGTACCACGGGAACCTGAGGAATATTATTGTGATCAGTTTCTTTGCCTCCAACCATGAGTTGACGTTTATGAAACTCAAAAAGGTTAAAAGACTATTCTTTAAACGAAGCTTTATTTAATTTTATTGAAATAAATTGAATATTTAGAACAAAGAACACACAAAGAACATTGAAGATTGTCTTCATTCGAAAATGTGTCCGCTGCGGGCTTTTCTGACTTCTGCGTTAATTGCAAGTTATGCCAATTCCTCCTTGTTCCGAGCACCTGGAGAAATAAAAAGAGTACTATAATAATAATTATCATCATCGGGGTATCAGATTGTATGTTGTGAACCCGAGGTTTTTGTTTTTACCTTTATTGAACTTGTAACTTTATCTACTCTTACTCACAACTACATTTGCACAGGCTGGTGCATCGCAGTTGGGATTTTCCGCAGCTACACCGTTTTCCACATGTGGTTTTGCAGGAACATGAGATTACCTCGCGGCACACCCTTCCTGCCGGAGGCATTGTCGTGCACTTGACCTGGAGGAAGCAAAACACTATTTAAGGAGCGATACGGCCAGGGTCCTTGCCCTTGCGAATTTACATTCGAACGCGTATACGTTTTTCCATGCAATTTGTATTGTACACGAATGCGAATGGTCAAGGATAAGGGCCCTGTGCGTTGATGGTGTATACCATATAATACATGATATTAACTCTACCTTCCTTACTCCTTGTAGTGTCTTGGTCCACCCATACGATGCAGAGTCGGGAAGAACGAAATCCTTCGTCAGACTCTGTCCCCATATATGCCCCGCCTGATAGGCAGCTCTCTGGGTATGCAGATGGAGAGCTACTTGAGTATATAGGGGGGGGGGGGTATTTTCTATGTTTCTACCCTTGCTGAATAGGTGAAGACAGGCGGTATTGACTTCTTCATCTTCTAAACATCTGTCATAGATTATAACGACATACCTTTCCACGGATAGGGCCTGCTCAATTTCATTCAAGGAAGGAGCTTTGGACAAGCACTCAAAGATAGGATTTACTGCAGGAAAATTTTTCCACGCCGCCAGAGCTATTCTTTTTCCTTTGCCCCTGAACGCAGAAGTAGTGTCGCTACCTGTGAAGGCATGGAAGAAGAGAAGACCCAAACTTTCGAATCATTCCGTTGTCGTGCCATGCATATTTAAAATTAACACTGTACTCACCGGAAAAGAAGTCTCGAGAATCTTCGTACACAATGTAAACACTAAAGCGGAAAAATGTCACTTTTGACAAACACAACAATACAACCGCAGCGAGCTTAGCCAACTAAGTTTTTCCAATTCGTCTTCGATGCTCGCGCACGCGGTCGATTCGTTCGGCAATGTTCGGGTTTGTTGCATGTGCTTAACCTTCAAGAGAATTATTTCCAACAGTATATAGTGCAGTGGAATGTACTGCGCTTATTCTGTCAATTCAAACTGGGCGATAGTCCGCTAACCCGCAACATAACTCGAATGTTTTTAAAATCCCCTTTAGGCCGAAAAATTCCTTCAAATCTGAACATTTTATAAGAAAATTTCTATTTCACCACATTTTCCTGGCGACAGGTAGACCACCAGGGTGGAATTGTTTCGAACGAGTTTTGTTTTCCCGTGCAAACAATCCAAGTTTATTAATGCATGTGTGCAACAATTAATTTTAAGAAGTTTTATTTTAATTAATTTTAAGTATCTTTGTATATTATATCTAAATTGTTTATTGTTAATGTTAAGTTTTTTAAGTTTTTAATCAGTAGCGTTAACTCTAAAACAGTGGTTAAACTGAACCGGACCTGCCCCGTCCAGACCCACATGCACCACCTCGCTGCGCGCCGTGGTTGTCTGCCTGGCTCCGGGCCAGGTTTCGGGGAGGCGCATAATTGTAGCTCTAATTTAAATAAATTTGTGTTCAACTTCAGCTTCAGCGCTTATGAATCGGGTGGGCCGGGTTCGATCTTTGACGGGGAAAAAACTTTTTTCATTTTTTTTTTCGTTTATTTTTTAGATTTTTTGGGTTGTTTTTTTTAAAGTTAGTTGGAAAAAGAAGAGTTTGATTTGGCTACGAAATTGGTTTTTCCGAATATTATTTTTTTTAAGGTTATGTACTATGTACCATGGCCTATGTACTTATAGACCTCAGGGCCTCGAGACAAGTTATAATCTGGTTTCTCGCCCCCAAAAACATAGATCTATACCCATAAATGACCTCGCTACGACGACTGAAACGGAATTAATAGTCCAAAATGACATTAGGTCCCAAACTATACTTTGCGCGACTGTACAGAAGTTAAAAGTGACTGATCCGATGGGATCCCGTTCTGAATATGGTCCTTAGGTCTCTACTGACACGACAGAAAAGAGAAATTGCTTTTAACCGCTTGTGCATAATTCTTACAGCAATCCGCCGGACTATAAGACATAACAAGGTATAAGATTAGTAGGCCATAAATGGGTTTTGTTGACAAAATGACAGAAACGGACCGGAACTAGTATTTTTGTGTCATAAGTATAAGAGGTAGTAAAATGTCGCGTTTTGGAAACAAAAATAAAAAAAATATTTCCACCCATTTTAGTAGCAAAAAACTACTACTTGAGAGGTTAATATATATTCACTGAAATGTTTGATATTACGTTTTCTTCACTAAAATGTGTGGAATTCTGTTGTTCTTCTATTTTCTAATGTTACAACAGTTTGGGTGAACCGGAATACCTATATTCGTATAATAGATAAATAATATCTTTTTCACCAATTTTAGTTTCAAAAAATTACTGAAAATTGTTTGACAACTCTATTTGTGTGTTATGAAATAAGTTTTGTTCACTAAAATAGGTGGAACAATTGTTTCAAATTATTATATTTATGTAGTCAAGCATAGACATTTAATTGATATAGATTCTTCATCGATGTATTCACCATTGAAACGCGAGGAGTTTTTAAAGGATTTTCAAACACATTTGAAATATTTAGTATCATAATTAAACATGAAATTAAATGTTGTTTCACGAGCTCAATAATTTTTTTTATAATTATCTCGTTTAATATGACAAATAAAATTGCATTTTTATGTAAAAGCAAATGTCAAATATGATCATATGTCAATAATTTGACAGAAAAATTTCCACTTCCATTAATTTCGCCCTGGAAGATAAAAATTTCCAGAAATTTTTTGGGTTGCTATGGTAACGAAACCAAGAACAAACTTCTGATTGGCTAAAAAAGTGAGGTATGAAATTTTCACCTGATACACCCTAAGAAACACAGAGTTCTAACAGAACAGTATGCTAACAGCGTACAGTTGTGAATAGTTGCTTGCCACGTTCGAGCGTACTATTCGATATGCCTATAATTTGTGTAATTCAACAAAAACATAATGTAACTTTAACAAGATAATCTATAAGTATTTTATTTTGTATACATTGATTGCTTGTGAAATTTGACATTCGGTCATAAAATTGTGTTGCACGGGATTCTACAAAGATAAATAGGTAAATAAAAATTAACGAGTTCCAAGCATGGTTCTTTTACTGGTCGATTTCTTATAGTTTTTTCAAATTATGGTAAGTTTAGAATCCGGTTCATTCCGGTTTGGAAGTAATGAGTAATAATTTGGTCAAGTACTAGGTGTTAAATATACGTACGATGCGACGACGGACGCTCGGTAACTGCTTCGAATGACTATTTTAACTTTTTCCACGGAAATTCCTGCAAATAAATTTGGCAGATGTTCCAATGATTAATTAACTAATTTTTCACAAACACGGATTTACTTAATAGACTATTGGTGTCTTCAGACCCAGTAATTTCTTCTATGAGAAATCTACCCAAAAAGAAAATGGTAACCTTTCCCAAGGAAGTTCTCCAGTTATTGAAAGAGCCAGAATATCATGTACCCGCTGATAATACTCAATCGGCTGACGATACTCAATCGGCTGACGATACTCAATCAGCTGACGATACTCAATCGCCTGAAACTAGTGAGACAGAAGTGTCTTCTGGTAGCATTACCGATACCGAAGATGAACAAATATGAATTTGATTGTGAACTCTTTATGTTGTAGAATAAAAAAAGACATTTAACTATATTGCAATCTAATCCAATATGTGTCTTACATGTTCAATATATTTTCTTAGCACATATTACATATTTTTGAATTCCCCATACTCAAAAACATATAATTACATGTTTTGGATGCATTCCTGTGTCAAAGGGAGGCTTTACAGCTCCGGTTTCCGGTTTCGGTACCATATTGGCCGCCATCTTGAATATCTCACTTCCGGTCGGGATTTCTGTTTGGCAACCGGCAGATTCAGATTCAGCGGGGTCGAAATAGAGGAAAAAGACCATTTGCCAAAAAGTAATATGAAATGCTTCTAAAATTATTACAGAGAGCTGTTATCGATATTTTGACTAAACTATGTTCAGAATTTTGGCCAGGCTTTTCGATTTCTGAGCCCACTATGCCACGTGCTCATATTGTTAAGCGTCAGAAAATTCTGCAATTATTGTTTTATGCACATTTCCAAAGCTTACTATTTAAAATACCATAAGCGATATAGCAATAATTGCTCTGCTACTTAGTTTTTGATTTAGAAAAGAAAACAAGCTAAAAACGTACTCTTCGCCAATTTACTGAGCTTTTTATATATAATTGTTACACATTCTATAGGATACTCTTCGCAGTTTTCTTGTAAATAATGTTAGTTTTTGGACATCCTAAATTTTGTGATATAAACTTTGTTGTGAAAAAAATTGTATGAAAAAAAAAATGAAAAAAAAATCCAACCTGCGGGATTCGAACACGGGACCCTTGGATTGCCAAATTGCCAAATTTGCCAAATTATATATTCTTTATTTTGTTTAACTATTTAACAAGTCAGAGTAAGTCATTTTAACGAAAAGCTTTAGCCGCTGCGCCACCACCTGTTGCTAGGAAAATTGATTGTCTGTAATATATATCTGTCGACATTCATACATATTTCACTTCTAAGAAATATTAGTAAACTTCATACACAAAAAAAAAATTTGTTATGGAAATAATATCTCGCGATTTCCATTTTAGTACAAGCCACAAAAATTAACAAAAAAATTTTTTTTTTAAATTAAATAATTAATAACTTTTTTATTTACTGATCGATTTTCTTCAAAAACAATAGGGTTCTTCCTCTAGCTAACAATAACTTATTTTCTAAATTTCAATACAATCGGACTTTTCTTTCTTAAGTTATCGTGCTTACAAGAAACGTGACGGACGGACAGACGGACAGACGGACAGACGGACAGACGGACAGACGGACAGACGGACATTTTGAAAGTTGTTCAGAATTCGTTCACTAACACAATGATATGAAAATTTTTTCTCTACGAGCGATATTTACGATTTTAGAAATGTGCCGATCAAATACAATATACTCTTCGTTTTTGCGAAGAGTATAATAAGCAGTCCTTTTTGACAGTCCCTGTATAAGCAACGGATTTTAACTTATCAGAGGAGAAATGTAAAAATCCCTTTTAACAACTGGATGAAGTGGTTGAATCGACAAGACGCCGCGAGCCAACCACTCACATAAAATTGAGTTTTTTATCTTGGCAGTAGCGATCTTAATAAAATCCAATATTCTTTGTGATTAAAATTGGTGACCTTATTTTTCCATACATATTTAACTCAGCTATTTTTATAAACCGCTCGAGGAAAATTGTTCAAATTGTGAAACGTTACTTAGAGAAATAATAATGTTATTCACTTTTTCACAGTTTTCGGAATGAATTCGTAAATTTTTACCCCAGCTCTTCATGTAAAGTATACAAAAAAGTGTACATCGATTTTTCTGTTTGTATGTGGAGAAAGAAATTATGTTACAATGAAAGGCATCAAAGATAAAATTAAATTTTAATCTTAGAAATCTAAGAAATTATTATGTTGAAATATGTTTATAAATAAATGTTTTGTTTTAATAAGACGTATAAAACACAGGTGAATTCGATGATTTCACGTTACATTTTATTATTATAAAACCAATCATATTTTTGGTAAACTTGACTTTTACATCAGGAAAATTTACAAAATATTTGATAATCGAAAAAGTAGTGCTTATTTACAAAGAAACAAGACCCACAGATGGTAAAAAGTATAGACCTGTAAACCTTTCGGCTTCTCGGAAATTGTTGTATGCGCTAATTTGCAACGGCTAATTAATTCTTTATGCAAAAAATCGGCAGCTACTGGAAACAGCTAGAACCAAATCACCAAATGTTTGCAAACATTCGTTAATTTAGTTAATTATCGGGCTCGTTACCTCGTTATATCGTTACCTCGTTACCGGTGATCGATAAAATGCAGGTCTTCGATTTACACGTGTTAGAATCATTCATCGTCACGGGACGCTAACTATTCTTTTTTGATGGAAAATAAATGAAAAATAGTGAAGTCTGCTGTATCGATGATATCAGAATAATCTACTTTCAAATAGTACAATAAAAAATTAATTATATGGAAAAGTAAGAAACCAAACGTCGTTCGAGCTGCACCAAAACATTTTTAACTCATGTACAGGGTGGACCAAATTAGATAAGATTTGAGATTTTCTCTAAAACTATAGCAGATAAACAAAAACCAATATAGGTATCCTGAGCTCGATTTTCGAGAAACAAGCAATGGCACATACCGCGACTACCGAGCTACAGAGCGTTTTTGGAAAATTAGCATTTTTGGATGACACATATATCTCAATTACCAAGTGTCGAATCGAAAATCGAGTAACACATTCTTGAGGCACTTTTTTGAGTAAAACCCGTTGCTGATAAGAAGAGAATTATGCATGCCTCAGTTTTCGAGATATAGACATTACTTTTGTTTTCTTAAATTGAACATCCCGTAAGTTAATTCATTATTCGATCACAACTTAAATAAGCTATCCAACGATACATCATATGTCTTATTTGTCTCTAGAAAAAATGGTTAATTTTCGAAAAATTTAATATATTTGTGAGGAGGCCATGGAAAACTATTAACAACAACACTTCTTATAATATAAAATAATTTTGCCAGAAATAAGAAAAACTAAACTACAATAAATGTTCGAATGGGCCTTTCCCGCATGACTGAATTTTACTATTTCACCACGACCAAACCATATAATAAACTGCAATATAATTTTATATTAATTTAGTTTTTTGCAATTTTGTATGTTCTACCAAATATTTACTTTACAAAATCAGTTTTATTTCACTTAATTTGAAACATGAGTTCTAAGGCGCGAGCTTGCAACGCCAGTCTGATTAGACCAATAAAAAGTCGTATTTTTAAAGGGAGTGTCTATTGCCAGGTGTATGTCTTTTTATGTGAACATCGTATTTCCGATATCAACTGTCTACTTTGAATAGTACATTTTTTTTCATTACAACGTACTCTTCATTGACCTGATGCTAAATAAAAGCAAAAATTCTGTCAACCTTTCACTGTCTGAGTCTAAAATCCATATATCATGTTTATATTCTCTATTTTTGATCGTTTTGGTTCACATATGGTATAATATCAGTATCATCTGGCAACGCTGTACTGAAATGCTCAAATCATATTCGATAACCTCACTTTCTATTGTTTATGTTTGATACGATATTTACGTAATTTTATTTTATTATTAGAAAATGCCGCTTCCAAGGGTTTGTTTTGTACCAGTGTGTCCAATCACTAGTGAAAATACTACCAAGTTATTTTTGCGCGTCCCAACAGATTTGAAAATTCGAAAATTGTGGTGGAAAGTTGCAAAAGTTCCTGGTGTTGTTTATATTGCTCCTGGATTTTTCTGTTGTGAAGATCATTTTAACGTATGTGTATATTGTTACTAAATTCCATTTAGTGGGCTTGATTTTATACTTTATTTGTCTCTTTAGATTGAAATCACAACATTTACGTTTACGCTATGTCAATTCGGGATTATAAACGGACGTTCTCAATTAAACGTTAGCACTTTATTTTACGAGATTCTATCGGTGGTTCCTCATAAATGTACTTCTGGCACCAATAGAATTACATGATATGGAAAACAGAACGCAAGTGAGATTGTTTGGGAACTTGGTTTGAGAATGCACCTTTATAGCTAATTCTGGCAGCGGTTTAAGATCATATTTGATTGGTGTGGTTATGATGACGTCACATTGCCACCCGAATGCTATCGTTTAAATCTACTGTTGATTTAGGTAATATTTGAATATTTTCTGTAGTGTTTTATGCGTTCAGAAAAAAAATTAAAATTCATTTTTAGCAATATTTTGATAGGATCTTTCCAATAACACAATAAAAAAAATAGCGGGAAAGGCCCATTGTCTTCCATTGACATCTATGCATTTTTTATACCTTTTCCTTACATAATTTGTTGCAGTTCCAATAATGAGAAGTTATTGTCCGAAACACAGCTAACGTTTTGTTTTCCAATTCTTCTATTTTATTAGAACGTTCCCTCCGATTAAGGAACTTATATCTAGATACATAACAGGCTATCTTTTCACTATATACCTTGTTTGCTCCTAACATAGTCACATTATATGTCCATTAAAATGGATAGATGAACATCACATCCCATAGGCAACAGTGGCGTTGTGTGTGTAGAAAATGTGTAGAATGGTAAATATTTTCATTAAAATGAATTATTGCAATTCCTGCATTACCGGCTCTTTATATAACGTGATGTAGGCATACGATATTACAGTAAGATAAAACAGTAAGATAAATATGTATTGAAAGGATATTAAAATTTAATTGCTATTTACTTTATAACTGTAAACTGAACTTCATCATGTTACGACTATGGAACGATCGATTTTCTTCTTTTCTAAACTGCTTTCTGCAAACGGCACAGCACTTCACTATTTATTTGCACAAAATATATTGTCACTAAACTGTGTAAATATGAATAGAGAATATTATTTAGGTATTAAGCAAATCACAACTTAAAATAAAATTACTTTTTCACCAATTTTTGGTCGGAGAACACGAAAAACATTTATTGACATTAATGGCCGAACTGTCAACTGAGATTATGATAATCGAACTGAAGCCGATTGTGCACGAACGGCCGCGAATACGCCTATGGGCCAATCAGCAACTTATGGGAAGAAGTGCTTTAGATTGTGAGTCTTTCAGCGACAAATAAATCAATGCCATTATGTATCTAGATATAAGTTCTTTAATCGGAGAACGTTCCCTATATATAATATTCGGAAGGGGTTATACCGGCATATCTAGCTGGCCACAAAACAAGACCATTATTTCTTAAAAATGAAACAATATCTAAATTACTTTGTTGTTTATTAATGTCCAGTTAGCTAAATTAATTGTTAGTTACCAATTTAGTATACTTAGCTAACTAGACATCGATAAACTAGTACTGAGTGACGTATAGATACCTGTCCATTGTCCAATCCTCCCCAAATTGAGCATTTAAATATTTTCGAGTTTAATTTGACGTATGACCTGGGGCGCCATCGTGTTGGTAAATTAATCTGTGAAATTGTCTTACAGGCATATTGTCTACAAAGGGCTCTATTTCTCGTCGTAGAATGTTTATAGAATTTTCGGTATTCAAATTACCGTGAAAAAAATGAGGATCTATTATTTGGTATCCAGTAAAACCACACCATACACCAAATCCAAATCGTCCTTGACGATTAACTGTAGCGGTTACGTGCGGATTTTCATTAGCCCAATGCTGGTTATTACGCCGATTAAAAATTCCGGCACTGCTTATATGGTCCTCATCTGTCCATATAATAGTTCCTTCAAATCCTGGCACCATTGCACTGATGCAGAAACCACTGGCAAAAATTGAGACGCTTTTGAATGTCGTTTGAGTATAGATGATGACGAATCCTAATTTTGTAGGGTTTGTATTTATCTTTTTTAAGCAACGCAATGAAGTTGCTTTTGGGATTCCTAAATTTTCCTCTATTTTGCGAGACGATATATTAGGATTTTCTCTTACAGTTTCTAAAACAATATTTCTTATAGCTTCTCTACCTGCTTTATTACATATTTTTGCTCGAAGTTTTACTAACGATCCAAACTCTTTTAAATTTTGTTGTAACTTTTTGAATATATTTATGTCTGGCTGTCTCTTTTCTGAATATCTAAAAATATTATTTAGGCGGCATCTATAACTTACCTATTAAAATAAAGCTCGAAAGCTAAATTTAAATCTTCTCTGCATTCTATAAAACACTTAATTATATCATATTTTTTAACATTACTAAATTAAACCATTTTTAATAATCCTCACTCACGATTAACTCAGACATTAGATTTTGACATTTACGATTATTTAGATTTTCTTTTTTTTACCATGGCCTTCTCAATAAATATTAGAAATGCAATAAATATGCATAGATATCAATGGAAGACAATTCGAACATTGTAGTTTAGTTTCTCCTATTTTTAGCAAAATTATTTTATATTATAAGAAGTCTTGTTGCTGTTAATAGTTTTCCATGGCCTTCCCACAAATATATTAAATTTTTCGAAAATTAACCACTTTATCTAAAGATAAATATGATATATGATATATCGTTGGATAGCTAATTTAAGTTGTGATCGAATAATGACATAATTTACAGGGTATTCCATTTAAGAAAACACAAGTTATGTCTATATCTCGAAAACTGAGGCATGCATAATTTTTCAAAAACGCTCTGTAGGTCAGTAATCGAAAAAGATAGACGATCGCGATTTGCGTCATTGTTTGTTCCTCAAAAATCGAGCTCTGGACACCTATATTAGTTGTCGTCTATCTGTCATAATTTTAGAGAAAACCTCAAATCCAATCTCATTCCATATTTTAATAAAATCAGTTTACCACATTCCTTAAAACATAAAGATCTGGTTCCATCCCAATTTTCAATTTTGAATCAATTGCAGTAGGTAACTATTTCTATGGGTGGGGAGATTAATAATATTTAGACGACTAATCAACATATCTTTTATTCAAACAAATCAACATACACTGCTTTTGTATACACTTTATGAGAGCATTATTGAATATATTGAAGCAGGAAAATGTCGTGTTTGGATGTATTGTGAACTCAGCAGAATTTTGATTTCGTAAATCATCTTGGAGAAATTGAAGGCTTTGGTATTTGTGACGTAGTTCTAGACTAGATATTATCATTCCCAAGGATCGAAAATAGTACGTCAATTTGACATATTTATTCGAATGAAGTCTTAGGAGCGTCAATTTGGAGTATAGCGAAAATAATATGGGAGTTCTTCTGGGTTCAGTTTTGGGGCCATATTATTTCTTATTTACTACTAACTTGATACTTTGATAATTTATGCAGTTGACCAATCTCCTCTTATATCCTATAGATCTAATGAAGCACTGAAACATAAATATAACAGTTCAGTAAGGAATTTAAGTGAGTTGCATTGTGTGTACAAACAATATTATAAAGCTGATAAAAACAATTTCATAACCGGCAAATGAATTACTGATTATCTCATCTTGCTTCCTTAATGATAAATTTAAACGCAGTTTTATCAAGAGATCAACCATTAATTTCTTATGATGCATAGGTCGGATCTAAACTGAGGTATGACCAATGCCTTGCAAACTATACCTCCACCTATCATCGGATGTTTTTATTGTACGAAAACATGTATTAAAAAACATGGCAGGCCTTTACATTACCGATTCACGTAAAGAAGTTTTCAAATTGTTTAAAGTATTAACCATTGTACCGGTTATAATGTATGGTCTATGTGTATATGTTTATAGTAAGAAGAATCGGTCTTGTACTTAGAGAATACTAAACAAAATGATAAATATCATGTATGTGTACCTTTTTGCAAATTCAATATTTCAATAAATGCACCCTTGGTATACGTGGTAATACTCTAAACTGGATTCATTCTTACCTCATAAACCGCAAAATAATTGTAAGGATTGGTAACAAATTCTCAAGGGGATATGATGTGTCCTTAGGAGTACCGCAAGGGTCGGTACTTGGGCCCTTACTCTTCATATTATATGTGAACAATCTACCAAATCACATAAAAAGAGGCACAGTAACCATGTTTGCTGACGATACCACCAAAACAGTGACGGACTCTGATACTGATACTTTAGGTAATAAAATTACAGATATACTAGATGCATTTACTGCATGGTGCGATCGTAACAAACTGATCTTGAATACATCCATAACAACCTACATCAATTTTTATAATAGAAAACCCTGTACTTTGCAGAACTTCAACTTTTGCAGTCAAAGTAAATTTCTGGGAGTTGTTTTGGATGCAGATCTATCCTGGAGATCCCAAATAGATATTGTATGCAAGAAGTTGAATCAAGCCTATTTTGCAACTATGCAAATGAAAAATGTATTAGATAAAACGGGGTTATTAAATATTCACTATTCGCTTGCATATTCACATATAAGTTTTAGTATTTTGTATTGGGGTTCAGCTGCGGAAAGGGACAGGGTTTTTATCTGTCAAAAAAAAAATATTCATTTGATGTTTAATTTGAAACCGGGGGAAAGCTGTTTTCAAAGCCTTAAAAGTAATAAAATACTCACCACCCCCTCAGTTTATATTTATAAGTGTGTCTGCTTTGCAAAAAGAAATTTACATCTTTTCAAAACTATTTCCTCCAATCATAATTATAACACAAGGAGTAAGAGCCTGGAGTTACCACCGCGTAAATCTACATTATTCGAAAAATCACCATCTTACGCAAATTATACAATTCTTTGCCTGAAGAGATAAAAACCACACAAAACTTTAATTCGTTTAAATCAAAAGTTAAAAATATTTTAGTAGAGGGTACCTTTTTTAATGTCGACATGTTTTTAAATAGGTAGATATGTTTGTCTTATGTGTATGTAGCTTTCTTGTTTATGTAATTTTTTATTATTTCTAAATTATTATTTATTTATTCCTAAACTATTGTGACTTATCCTAAATCATGTTTGTGATCTAAGGGACTAATAAAGTATTATTATTATTATTATTATTATTATTATTAATTATTATTTAGGCTTTAGGACTTAATCATGCAGCGAATAACATACAAAAATTTAAACAATTTTAAAATGCAACGTATTATTTTTATTAGAGAAATGTTGTTATATATTAAATAATTTTTTTGTGTAGTGAAATAAAATTTGATGATTTCAAAAAAGTATGTAGGTTATCTAAAAGAAAATAAATGTATCATTATTATTACTAAGCCGTAGCAGTAATTACTGAAAATATATATGTTTAAAAAGCGTTAAGAGCATTTTTATAATTACGAGGTGTTAATAAAAATATTTGAAAAAAGAAATGTTCATAGTCTTTGGAGAGTTACAAGGATAAAACTACAGCCTACTTCTTTTTGTCCAGATTAATTAGAAGTTGTTACCGGGTAGTTTTTAATTAAAAGGAACGCTATATGTCACGATGCTTTATAATCCATGTAGCGAAATAAAATAGAAGTTCCCATTTCAACTATGTTTCAACTTGAGCTTTAAAAGGAAATGCAGAAATATACCTGATAAAAGTCTAAGGAAAGTAACTTTTAGAAGTGTTTTCTTTATGTTATACTTTGAAAAATAACACTAAGTGTAGTTGTTACTGAATCAGTCTGTTTAAAGTTTTAAAAATAAAGTATACATATCTGATAAGAATGTCATCTGACTTCATCCGAAAATAGTTCGTTAAGAACATACGTGACTAATCGATAAATCTTTGCAAATACGTTTATCCTACGATCAGTTTTATATTGGGTCATAAGATGCAGATTAAATTAGTTTTGTACCCAAAACAGTACAGACAAAATAAATTTTGACCTGAGCGAATTGCAACACAACAACAAATTACTCTTTCTGATTATACTCTAAAATGTGTTTCATGAAATACTTAAAATCCTCACTAATTCCGACCTGATGCTAGCGTACATGTATGCAAACCAAAGGCTCGTATATCGGCGCCACATGATAAGTACCACAGTATGGAACGAAAACCTAAGAAGAGGTTTCGGCATTGAGCACATTATTTATATAGTGTCCCAAAAGTATGAATGCGCCTGAATAACAGCGATATATGAAGATAAATGGCCTATATAAAAGTTGTTGAGGTCATTGGGGGCACCATTTGGTGATCTTGGCACTGACATTGAACGTCATTTCAAGGTCATTTGAAGGTCAACTTTCATTTTTTTAAATAGGAACCCATATTCTTGACCCCGGATTCTGAAAGAGCGAAAAATTTCGCATTAGAGTTGTAAGGAGTCAAATTGACCCTAGGGGGTCATCTAAAGGTCAATTGTCTCTCAGGCTGGTATATCGCCAGGATAGCGAGATATGAAGAAAACGATCTCTATAAAAGCTGTTGAGGTCATTGGGGGTGTAGAAGAACGCACTACCGAGCGTCAAAACGACGCGACACCAATTTATTTCTCAGGGGGCGCCAGTCGCGTGCTACCCGTTCTTCTACCTCCCAGGCGGGTTCGAGATAAGATGCACTTCGATAGCCAAATAATGGATCAAGGCTGCCCTAGCTCAGATCTTTAACGGCGCTCTCTCTGGCCGTGAATTCCTCTATTTAGGTTTTTATACCTTTTGAAAAGCATAAAAAAATCCCGATCGAAGAATTTCTCTCCGATGGGATTAATTTTTGTCGTGGTGATCACGTTTTTGTCTGCTAATAACGGACTCTACACCCGAGAAAAACGTATAAAAAAATCCCTTTCTAACCTCCGTACAACAACTAGAAGATCGAGTGTGATGCATTAAGTCGACACATCCGGTTGTCTCGGTACGAAAATTCCAGGTTGATTATAGACCAGCAACAAGTCCCAAGATCAATTAAGATGCAATAGTTCAAAGAATCCGTTTATTTAACAGATATTATTATACAAAGAAGGGGTTATAGCAAAATTTATTGTAAGAATCGCGCCTTCCCAATTAAGACAAACGGCTTTCAGACCATACAAGCGAGAGCGCTCACGCTAACGATCGATTAGGTAGAAAAGATTCATGCATACCTTCTCAGAATCAAAATGCGAGCTTTTTAGAGAAGTCTTAGACTCTATGTAATTTTATAATTACGGCTGACTGATTATAACTTAAAAAAGTTTTACTAAAAAAAAATTTAGTTTCGCTAGAGACTACCTAGTTTTAAAGTTCTCGTATCGTGGCGGTTCACGTACTCAAACACATTCATGAGAGCTTATGACTGCATAAGTTTGTTTGGCGTTCAATTAGTCCACAACTTACTTGCCCCTATGCAGTTGTTCAATATTATCGAAATGGCGACGATCCACCTTCGAGCGACTTTTGGGCAAAATTGAATTTTTGGATTTTTATGCACAAGGCGTTTTCCTCTATAACTTTATTATTTGGAGAGCCCTGCTATTGGCTTTCCTACCATCTCTTTGTATGGACTACTCAACGCGCTCGATCAAATTGCTAGCCGCTGAGTGAATCCAAACTCTTTCTATGCGAGAAACCGGCCTTGTGCATGTGCATTGATTTTTATCAAATTAATGCTTATCGGCGCTACGCCGTCTTTGTCAAAATCGTCGGTTTCGCCTCTTAGATGCATTGCATCGTTAAAATTTTATGCTCATACTTTAGAACAGTGCATTCAATGACCGTACCTCAATGGTCAATGTCATTGGTTGAGGAATAAAAATGGAAAATATTTCAATATTTTTTAAAGTACATTTTAGGAGTACCTTTTAAACTAGCTTCGGGGTACTTTTGAAAAATTAATCTTTAAGTCAAATTTTAGCGTACTTTTGATAAATCGATTTTCAAGCCAAATTTCGACGCAATTTTGAAAAATTAATCTGCAAGTGAAATTTTGGCGTACTTTTGATAAATCGATTTTCAAGCCAAATTTCGACGCCCTTTCAAAAATATTATTTTTCAAAGTCCAACTTTATTGCACCTCTGAAAAAAGTATATTATTCATAAATCCCTTCCATTATATACTTTCGCTCTCATATCCTGAACCAAAACATATTTTCCTAAGTGAAAATTCGGTGTTTCTCCGAATTTTCACCTGGTCTTTTCTAATGCCTTATAGAACTCATAACGGTCCTCATAGACTGGTCTGGACCTCTGTAGACTCTTAAAAATGTTCTTAAATGAAATTTTTGCCTAAGTCGAATTTTGATTCTGTCTTCAACTTAGGTCGATTCTGGAGGGTTCTGCAACAGGGGCACCACCTAGCGACCTTGGATTTAACTGTGAGGGTCATTTTAAAGGTCACTCGAAGGTCAACTTTCGTTTATCAAATGGGAACTCCCCTAGTCACCGAAACCGATCATGAAATGACCTCGATTTGACCTTAAAATTTATTTGTATGTCTAGCTTGCGGACCACGGCCAGTGTATACTTATGTATTTGGACCGGCTGAAACCGAATCCGAAGTCAGAATTGTCAGATTGGTTCGTTTTTCAGTGTTTCAGACCAGTGTATCCTTACCAAATACATAAAGGATACACTGGTATGGTCCGCCGGACAGACCATTTTTCTGGAGGGGTGTTTTTTTGGGGTTAGCTTCGGATTCGATTTCAGCCAAATACATAAGGATACACTGCTCTGGTCTGCAGACTAGACCACTTTTTTTGTTTTGGGGGTGTTTTTTGGGGTTGGGGGTGAAAACCGAGTGAATCTGATCATTCTGACTTCGAATTCGGTTTCAAAGGGTCAAAATACATAAGGATACACTGGTATGGTCCCCCAAACAGACCATTTTTTGGGGGAGTGTTTTTTTGGGGCCAGGAAAAACGAGCCAATCTGACAATTCTGACTGCGGATTCGGTTTCAGCGGATCCAAATACATAAGGATACACTGGTCTGGTTCACAGGCCAGACCACTTTTTGTGTGGCTGTGTCATTTAATAAATAAAGTAAAATACCTAAAAAAAAAAATTTCTGCGATGAATGATTTTAAAAATATCATGGAAACTGGTTCTATATACATCCAAGAATGTGTAAAAAAAAGAAAATTCCGAGTGGCAGCAACTTTGATTTAAATTTGGTTGTAGGCCACCGTGAGAGGCCATTTTCTAGATATCTCGCTATCCTAACGAGATACCAGCTTGAAAATTTCGAGAGACATTTGACGTTTAGATGACCCCTAGGATCAATTCGATTCCTTACAACTCTACTGCAAAATCTTTCGCTCCTTCAGAGTCCGGGTAAGAAATAGAGGTTCCTATTTAAAAAACGAAAGTTGACCTTCAAATGACCTTGAAACGCCCTTGAAGGTCAAATATAAGGTCATCAAGTGGTACCCCCAATGACCTCAACAACTTTTATACCTAGGTCATTATCCTCATATCTAGCTCTCCTAATAAGTTATTCAGGCATATCCATACTTTTGGGACACTCTGTATGTATCGACAACCAGATGGCCCAGAGAGCTCTTTCATTAATCAAGATGACCTCTAAACTGTTGGTAAACTATCGGAATATTTTGAAAACTCATATTGGTGTCCGGATTCAGTGGCGTGGAGGGCAGACCGTTTGGGAAGAAATCCTTTCTCTGGTTCGAAGCCAGCGTTCAGTTTATCTCACCCAATCAGAACTCCGCAACTGGTACAGTTTAACAACGATTGAGCTCAGGTCTCTGGAATGAGACAGTCAAGAATCCATATAAAAGGGTCCTCGACTGAGTCTACCATGAAGTGTCTGCTTAAGCTCGATAGTGAACGATTGAAATATTATCAGTTGGTGTACTTGTTTAGATTTTAAGAGTTTCCATTATAGTCTAGGTGCCCGTCGACATAATTGCAATTTATACATATCCTCCTATAACTTCTTGTATGGCATAATTGCGCCTAGTCTATCACTTTTTTCCTCTGCGAAAATTTTCGAAAACGCGACGTTCTTCCTCGGCATGTAAAAGACGATTTCCACGCGTCGGACTGGAAAATCGGCAAATATATTTTGTCGGACAATTTGAGAATTGGATTCTACATATATATTTCATATATCTCTACAAACTTTCCGACAAAAATTTGGGAACGTTAAGGGTGTCTACCATCCATAACATAACATAATTTTAAAACATTTATTGATAACCGGCTGATTTTTTTCAAGATTGCTTAATAAAAATATGTAGAATCCAATTTTCGAATTGTCGGACAAAATGTATTTGCCGATTTTCCAGTCCGACGCGTAGAAATCGTCTTTTTCATGCCGGGGTATTTAGGTAGGTATTCGAAGTCGACAACACTTTTTAATAAAAAAAATTGAAAAAAATCGATATCTTTCAAAATAAGAGAGATATCAAAAATTTGAGAAATTCTTTTTTCCCCATAAACCAATGACCAAAAAAATATATAACATTTTTTGTGGAATCTCGGTAGTTAAAAAGCTTGGCAAAAAAAAACATGCTTTTCTTTTACACCCTGTAGATAGCAACGTGCATCAAAATAATTGAAATGGGCAAAACTCGTTGTTTCACAAATAAATTATCTCTTAAATCCTGAAGACTGCATATTGATATCTATTCTCTTTCTCAAGAAATGTGGATTTAAATCTATCATAAAAATTCGCTTGGTCCGATTCAATACTGACCATGTTACCCTGGCACCTCCACCATAATTTTAAATGTGTTAAATATTCCCTTTACTTGTACTTTACTTTCACTAAAAGAAACAAATAAAATTAATTCATGAAAAGTTCTTCCAAATTAGAATAGTTATTCCTTCCCAAATATTTCAATATAACATCATCTAAGCAATGAGAGAGCAGAAGCACGGTAAGAGTAAAATTCATTTTTGTAAAACTGTCATTAAAAATGACATTTTTAATTCATTGATAGGTGAACTAAAAATCGACTTTTATAATGTTACGTGTTAAAAATACTTTTAACACTAGTGTTAAAAATAAAATGCTATCTATATACCATATAGTAATATGCATTCTTCTCAAGATAATAGAAAGTTGTATTGATAAAATTACAAGAAATATATTACTTAGAAACAATACATATTTATTCAAATAGTTATAAATTATTTATTTAGATATTTGATGTCTGGATCTTCATTCAAAAATGTTTTAATTTGTTCGCTAGTAAATATTTTTTTGGCCGATATCCTACACTTTTTCATTTTAAAAACGCTATTAGCTTGTAATACTTGCTTACATCCACGTTGTTCTTGATTTGCAAATTAGCTTTTATCATAGAGAAATTAGACCACACTGTTGACGCCTTTCATAACGTAGATTTTTCTTCGAAGTAAGCCAAAAGTATATTTTCAGTGAACTTGTCTACTACTTTCTTCATTTCACATCATTCAATAAGTCTTTTATATGCTATACCATATAGTTGCCGCGATTTCTGGGGCAACAGATCTAAAGTTGCCCTATTTGCGGCTTCTTTAACATCTGGTGGAATAATTAAATTTCTTTTATTTCCCGTATTTTATTCAAAATCCATTTTTTTAGCCACAAAATTTACGATATTTAAAGACAGCTTAAATTGTAGTTACTAATAAACACTAAACAACTTACAATTGTTTTACTTAGTTACCCTTTATCCAGTACCTGACTTGACATTTACACTTTATTGTCACATATAATTGAAACGAACGGGTGGCTCAATGCCAACGCGTGCGACACGTAAGCGATAGATCGGGAGTTCAACCCCACAGACGGCATTTTTTTTAATAACAGTTTTACAAAAAATATTGTATGATACATTTAAAAGTGATTTTATTTTGTTCGTGGGGTTGCTCCACTCGCTACGCTCGTTCCGCAATATTCCCCACTCACAAAATAAAATGTCACTTTTAACACTTGTATCATAAATAACTATTTTCTTCAAACAACAGAAGAACATGACATTTCTTAACTCATTTCACGATATTAAAATTTGACATTTTAGAAGGCTATGCGTTGTCATTAACAACGGGGGTAATAGTATATTGTAAGTGTGGCACGGTTGTCGTTGCACAACGATGTATGAAAGTAGGAACACGAGTGCAGCAAGTGTTCCTATCATACGAGTTTTGCAATTAATCTTGTGTGTTACATATCATTTTTTCTACGGTTGTGAAGTTATTTCCCTTAAAGTCTTTCCAAAATTTTAAATTTCTGAAGATATAATCGAGGCGTGTGGCGATTTCTTTGCCGCACTGCGTGCGGCAAACGAACATTTTCCACAGTCATTTTGAAGTTAGAAAATGACTTTCAACACAATCGTAGAAAGAAGTACTTTTTCTGACGCTGTGAGCGGCAGAAAAAGTAATATCCATAGCAACGCGTTTTTTTTTAATACGCTGGCCATGCGATATTAACACAATGCGTTTTTGGTGGTGAAATTCAAGATTTTTTATCTTTATTTTTTTATAGCTAATCGACGTTTGAACAAATAATAATAGCATGTTTTATTCGGAGTAAAAGCCACTTGTTGTGACTCACTTCGTTTGTCTGGCAAACCTACAAACTCGTCACAAAAGTATCACTTTCACTCCTAATAGCCCACGGAAATTAGCATTTGACCTGGACAAAATTAGTAAAAATCTGAATTTTTGCACAGACGTTCCTTGAGGTGTCCCAAACCCAAATCCACAAAACTCACAAAAATCCCAACATGACTACCCAAGATATTGAAGGTTAAATTTGTTCGCAAATATCACACGTCCTATGCTTCGGATGCCCATGAGGTCATGTGAAAGTTGTAGAGAATTAAATTATCTACAAGTTATCTTTTTTATTTTTTACCAAACCGCACCCTTTTTTTCGATATATTCATGGTCAAAGTTTCAAAAACATGTTTTTTCGCGAATATCTCGCGCCAAAAAAATCGGACAGCAATAAAGTTAACACAAAAGTTGTAGAGAATTCAATTACACAGCCCCACAAAAAAAGATAAAAGTTCAAAGCAGCGAACCAGACCCATGTATCCCTATGTATTTTCGGTCGCTGAATCCGAATCCGGGGTCAAAAAAAAAATCATTAGCTAGAGCCAAAAAACACCCCTGAAATGGGATAAAAAGAAAATTAAGCTATGAGAATAGTTGTTACTTCTTAATCAATCGAATTATACAAATTAAGGTTAAACAGCAGCGTACATACAATAGATATGAAACACACCCCCAAGGAGGGGCGAAAACTAGCCCCCATATATAAATAAATCGATCCAAAACAGCAATGACTGCTGAAAAAGCTCGAAATGTCTAAGTTTTGTTAAAGTGTTAAGAAACTACATCAGGTCCGACGTAATCTTCCTAAACTGCCCCTATAGGGTTGAGAACAACCACCTTTAAGTTCAGAGGACACGAGAAAAACAAGAAAAAACGTAAAATCCAACAGGATTTCTATTTTCAGGGATGCGATGATTGGCTGAAGTTACGTAGTACTCTAAAATAGAACCAGAAACTTACGTACCATCAACATCCCTCAGAGGGTGTGAAAACTATCCCCTATGTAAGATTTAACTATAAAAAGTTACAGTGACTTCTATAAAACTTCGAAACACTTGTGTTATGTAGAAGAGAGAAGAAACTAGACTATGTTCGACAATGTGCTTGAAAACCACCCCCACAGGGTTGCGAGATACTAGCTCTATATCTGCAGGATGCTGGAAAAACAGAGAGAAACTAACCGGATTTACATTTTTATGGATGCTATGATTGGCAGAAATCGCGTTGCACACTTGGAGTTTGAAACTCATATCTTATAAATGTTATTAAGTAACACCGCCAGAAAGGATGTAATCTACCGTAATTCAAGATGTAACGAAAACGCTATACTGTTGCTTATTCGTTTCATAATTTTTTTTTATAGGAGTGGCGTCTCTCAACCCCGTGGGGGTGGTTTTCAAGCACAGCGTCGAACATAGTCTAGTTTATTCTCTCTTCCACACAACGCAGGTATTTCGAATTTTTATAGAAGTCACTGTAACTTTTTATAGTCAAACCTTACATGAGGGGTAGTTTTCACACCCTCTGAGGGTTGACACTGTAGAATGTTGATGGTATTTAAGTTTCTAATTCTATTTTAGAGTACTACGCAATGTCAGCCAATCATAGCATCCATGAAAATAGAAATCCTGTTGCATTTTACGTTTTTTCTTGTTTTTCTCGTGTCCTTTAAACTTGTAGGGGCAGTTTATGAAGATTACGTCGGACCTGATGTAGTTTCTTATCACTTTAACAAAACTTAGACATGTTGAGCTTTTTCAGCAGTCATTGCTGTTTTGGATCGATTTTTTTATATATGGGGGCTAGTTTTCGCCCCTCCCTGGGGGGTGTGTTTCATACCTATTGTATGTATGCTGCTGTTTAACCTTGATTTGTATAATTCGATTAATTAAGATGTATCAACTATTCTCGTAGCTTAATATTCTTTTTTACCATTTCAGGGGTGTTCCTTGGCTCTAGCTAATGATTTTGGGGGTCTACGATTTTTTTTGACCCCGGATTCGGATTCAGCGACCGAAAATACATAGGAATACATGGGTCTGGTTCGCTGCTTTGAACTTTTATTTTTTTTTGTGGGGTTGTGTTATCTGCAAGATTGGTATTTTGCATTTTTCCCAAAACCTCGTCCTTTTCGAGATATTCAAGGTCGAAATTAAAAAAAAAAAACGGTTTTCCGCGAATATCTCACTCCCTATGCATTAGAACGCGACGCAAAAAAACCGTTTTTTTTAAACTTCGACCTTGAATATCTCGAAAAAGGCGTGGTTTTGGGAAAAAATGCAAAATGCCAATCTTGCAGATAATTGAATTCTCTACAACTTTTGTGTTTACTTTATTGCTGTCCGATTTTTTGGCGCGAGATATTCGCGAAAAAATATGTTTTTGAAACTTTGACCTTGAATATCTCGAAAAAAAGTAAAATGCTGAAAAATGGTTGGCAAAAAATAAAAAAGATAACTTGTAGATAAATTAATTCTCTACAACTTTCATATGACCTCATGGGCATCCAATCCATAGGACGCGTGATATTTGCGAAAAACTTTGACCTTCAATATTTTGGGTAGCCATGTTGGGATTTTTGAAATTTACGTGAATTTGGGTTTGGGACACCTCAAAGAGCGTCTGTGTAAAAATTCAGATTTTTACTAGTTTTGTCCAGGTTTCCTAATTTTTTTGTCTAATTTCTCTGCAGTATAATAAAAATAAAACGGTGTACTATTTATTCGCTGTTTGTTGCTTCGGCTACTGTGATATAAAAAATATACATATAAAATTGGCAAATAAATAGTACTATTATTATTATTGTATTTATTATAATTATTCTCTATAGAACACGCATATTTTTCAGTATTTTACTTAATTTTATAAGTAAATGCTTAATACCGATAAAATATTCAAATCGGCCGTTTCTGGGCTTCATGAACTTATTTATAAAAAGGTAAGGCATTAAAATTTTATCAACATAATATCCTACTACATGGTTCTTCATCCGTATTTAAAAATGATAATCATGTATAAAAATGTACCAGCGTATACGGGAAAAATAGCAAAAACAGTTTATGAATATTTATTTCACGGGTTAGTGTGTCTAGCTTGCACTCTGAGCGTACCTAGCGAAGTGGGTTCGAGCCCCACTCAGCGAAAAAAATTTTCTTAGTAAATTTTCCCCAAGAAGTGGTTCGGAGTCCACTATAAATTGTAGGGCCCCGTCTCCTTTACTCGGCCAAATCTAGATCTTCTAGACTGAAGAGTCTCATTGAGGTAACATGGAAAGCGGTTAAAACACATTTTTCAAAACACAGTTAATAGAATATATTATTATTTTACATTTTTGTAATATACAGTGTGTCCCCGGTTTGTGATACCCAGACATGTCAAAAGTGGGTGAATGTGAGATTGTACACTAGATGATGTATCTTGAGGCCCTTGTGGACAATATTGACAACTACAAATATGGGATTCGAAATAGAATACAGATGACAACATCGGCAACTTGCGAGTTCAGGAAAATTTGGCGCCATATAAATATTACGAGACACATCAGAATTGTTAACGTTCCAGTTTTCTTCATTTCTCCTTACACATCTAGGACATTAACCAAGTAGGTATTGATGCTTTGAAGATGTGGGTCTGTGACGTTTCCTCCTAATTCCCTGGACAGACGATTTCACCAATATCTCGATTGTCTAAGAAATAGCAACTTTTCAGCATGGTATTCTCCAGAATGTTTTAATTTTTCGACTACATAAATCGTAGTGAAGACAGTTGATATTTCAGGGCAAACTAGATGGAAACTAGAAGAAGCTGCAGCATTTGATGCGCCTTTTCTTTAGAAATATTTAAAACCTTCTTAACTTTGTGATTCTGCATTAACTCGTTAACAAATATGTTTGTTATATTTAAAATATAGTTTGTTTTATTTTTACGTGAATTTTGCTATATCGTCCACTTTTTTCAAGACATTGCTTCAAAGAATGAAAATAAATTAATGCCACGTTTTTTTTTGTGGCAATGTGGAACTAGGCCAATCAGCCAGCCGATTTATCCTATAATTGTAAATTTTTGTTCAAATTTTAATCACATTTTAGCTACAATTAATCAAAAATTTTCCGAAAATGTCAACAAAACCACTTAACAGTGTTGCGTTTGTTATGCGAACTAGCATAATGTACGGAAGTATAGTGCTTTTGATATAAGTAAATAAACAATTTAATCTCTGATCACAGAGTTGAATTTTAGGAAATTCAAGAATTATCAGTCGAATATTCCTCTCCGCTGAACTTCTGTTTAATTTCAAAGAAACAACCGTGGACGGGTGATGAATTTAAATGTACCCTACTACATTTAGATTTACAGTAGTTACGGTTTTGTATGGCTAAGGGTATTCGCCCTAGGTACTCATGCAAAAAAAAATGGGACAAGTTTTATAACGTATTTTCGTTGAAATCTAGTTGTGTACATCTAACTATAATTTTTGTGACATTGTCAGTTATTTGTCTAAATTCATTGCAAGTGTGCAAATAGAGACGGATTTACATTAGAAAAAAATAGTTGTCCTATTTTTTTTTGCTCACGACAGTACTTACTAAGTTTTGGATAATAGATACACAAATTCTTTTCGCTTTCTCTAGTTCTACGTTATTTGTTTCGAAACAAGATTGGATTTTCATTTATCATTTTTTTAGTACGTGATTATTCACTGATGATAATTTTATCGTACTAAAAAATGTTATGTTTAGTATTTCTTAATATTATCTGTATATTTAAAACACAGGCCGTTTCTTTTCGGCTTCGCCAGCGGCTTCCAATGGACCGATTTCGATTATTATATTTTTAAAATAAAGCTTTTTATCCACAAATGTGTTACTAATATGTATCACTAAATGTATCACTAATTTTTATTTTCTTAAACTGTTATTTTCGTACGTAAACAAGAAATAGTAGTTGAAATAAATAAATAAATCTCAGCACTCGAACTATAACGTACTGATGGCCCGTATTACATCAAACTGCATGTAGAAACCGCAGTTGACCGAGGAGATTCGAGTAAATCATTCAGAGCCAGCGATTGCTAGCGTGTGTATATCGCATATCCATATTCAATCGAAAACGAATTCGAAATAATTTTCACTTTTGTTTTATTCATTTCTGAGATAAAGTATTTTTTGGAGAATATCTCTTTTCATCATGGAACGACATGTAATTCTCATTTTAGGTGACTGCAATTGCTTAATTTGTTAATTTGTTTATTTTTTAATATTATGAAGGTGTTCTGCTGTTTGTGACCCATCTTGTACACAGTCCATTAATAACACAGGTCAACATTTAGTTTGAAAAAATACACCAGACTCTACCTGGGTACTCAGGGGTTTTTGGGGTCGCTGATTCCGATGCCGAGGTCGGTTAAGCTCTATCACGTCAGTTTCAAGGTCATTTGATGGTCAAACTAAGAAAAGGTGGTTGAAAAAAATCTGAAAAAATTCACACATAGGTTTTTCCGAATCCGATGTCGGTTGACCTCTATCACCTCATGTTCAAGATCGTTTGAAAGTTAAAGTAAGAATAGGAGGTGAAAAAATTGGAAAATTTGATACGAATGCCCACCTGTCTACTTATTGTCTGTTTAACTGTCTTCCTTTATACCTGCACACCTGTTTGTTTGCTTGTTAGTCTGTATTTATCGTCCGCCTGCATTTTCTTTCTGTCCATCTATCTGACATCCTGCCTTTCTGTCAGTAATTCTGTCTATCTTCCTATCTGACTAAATGACTAAATGTTTCTATCTGTCTGTTTTTCTGCCACCCCCCGTCTAAATGTCCACTGACAGCCTGTTTGCCTCCTTGTTAGTTTGTCTTCTTACCTTTCTGCCTACCATTCTCTCTCGGTTTTGCGTGATTGTACAAAACTAGATTAAAAAAAAAACTTTTGAAAGCCTTGAACAAATCAATTCGCTTCTCTCAGTGTAAGTGTATTAATCGAAATGCGGGCGAGAACGCTTATGTTGTTCCTGGAATGATCTTCTAATCACTTTTCTTTTATGTGCTTTATTTGTGTCTCTCTTTAGATTTCAGGATTAGTCTGCTAACCCAGGGACTTAGCCGGATAGCGGAACAACTCCGTTGCCCACCGTCACCATGTGGAGGTGCCCTGGGTGCAACCACACGGTAATTTGTTGTTGACATGTGTTGAAATTTACAAAATTTTATGCTAAGAGTATTTACATTTAAAAACCCTGACTCAAAAAAACATTAAATTACTTTGATCCTGACTTGATTGAGCTTCAAGTGAGTGAAGCCAACGCCCGTGATTCGTGCCGAACTTATATTCACTTGCGGTGGGCATGCGCCATCTATCTAATACTCAAGGTACCCTCTACTATCATGTTCGCTCTGCTTCTGCAACTATACCTAAAGGCCAGTCTTTGCATTCTACAGGATTTATGTAGTGAATATAAGCTAGTCAACTTTCACAGAAAAAAACAAGTATTAAGTTAAATATATTTGCATTGAGATAGCACTGAAATATTCGAAGAATCTCCATCTGCAGCTAAAGCTGGCGGACGAATGTCGGCTTGATGACCTCAGAATGACCTTGAAATGACCTCTGGATGCCTTTTAAGGGTAAGCGAACACCGGATTCGGACTCAGCGTCCTCAAAAACCTATGTGAATTTTTTCAGATTTTGTCAACCATATTTTCTTAGTTTGACCTTCAAATGACCTTGAAACTGACGGAGTAGAGGTCAACTGGCATCAGATACAGACTCAGCGACCCAAAAAACCTATATCATTTTTTTCAGATTTTTGATACCTTCCTCTCTGTTTTTCTCAAATTAACCTTGAAATGACCTCCGTATGCCTTTTAAGGGTAAGCGAATATCGGATTCGGACTCAGTGACCCCAAAAACCTATGTGTGAATTGTTTCAGATTTTTTCAACCACCTTTTCTTAGTTTGACCTTCAAATAACCTTGAAACTGACGTGGTAGAGATCAACCGGCATCGGATGCAGACTCAGCGAGCCAAAAAAATTATATATAAATTTTTTCATATTTTTTGACAGCTTAACCTCTGTTTTTCTCAAATTAACCTTGAAATGACCTCCAGATGCCTTTTAAAGGTAAGTAAACATCAGATTCGGGCTCAGCGACCCCAAAAACCTATGAGTGAATTTTTTCAGATTTTTTTCAACCACCTTTTCTTAGTTTGACCTTCAAATGACCCTGAAACTGACGTTATAGAGCTTAACAGACCTCGGCATCGGAATCAGCGATCCCAAAAACCTCTTAGTCCAATCAATGAATGCCCAAAAGGGGATTGTAGAGAACATTTTGGAGGGGAGAATTTTTCTCTTCAGGTATGTGTTGGAGGTAGTCAGGAGGTAAACATACTAAAAGTCCCCGCCCCTAGCCCCGCCGCTTCAGGGGGGAGGGGGGTGGAAAGGTTCCTTTTTTCGATTCTTCGCTTATAACTCGGAAACGATGCGTCGTATGGGAAAAGATAATCTATTCAAAATTAAACGTAATTAAATTTCCCACAGGAACGTTTATATTCATTTTCTTCCTATGTGTTATATTTTACGAGATATTCGCCAGTGAAAATCGAAAATTAATAAAAAAAAATCAATTGTGTACTTTGAATATTTCTATCAAAGCGATTTACCGTGGTCTGCTAATAAATCACAGTCACAAAACAATCTTTATTTTACAACACTCGACGTATTTACTAACGTAATATTTTGTCGAAGTCTAGACATTTCCTTAAATATACAGTGTGACTCACTTAAGATGAAGATACTCTTATAACTTTTTCATTTTGTTTCCGATTTGAATCAAATTTTACTCAAGTATAGAACAAATTAGGATCTACTTATGACCAGAAAATCATTCACCTGCTATAAAGGCAAAGCCACCTGCGGTACCAAAATATGCTGAAAAAAATAAAACATTTTGAATGTTAGAAATTCTAAAAAATGCATCCAATCGGCGCCACAAACGTACATACACCAAAATTTGATTTGATTATTGATGGGGGATATCTCATACATAAGCTCATCTGGCAAAGGGGGTCCTCAGTTTCCGCAATTTGTGGTGGCTACGTAAAATTCGTCGTTCATAAGATTAAAAATCAATATGATTTTTAATCTTTTTCCTCATATTTTGGTACTGCAGGTAGCTTTGCCATTATAGCAGGTGAATGATTTTCTGGTCATAAGTAAATCGTAATTTGTTCTATACTTGAGTAAAATTTGATTCAAATCGGAAACAAAATGAAAAAGTTATAAGGGTATCTTCATTTTAAGTGAGTCATACTGTATATTTAAGGAAATGTCTAGACTTCGACAAAATATTACGTTAGTAAATACGTCGAGTGTTGTAAAATAAAGATTGTTTTGTGACTGTGATTTATTAGCAGACCACGGTAAACCGCTTTGATAGAAATATTCAAGATACACAATTGATTTTTTTTATTATTTATCGATTTTCGTTGGCGAATATCTCGTAAAATATAACACATAGGAAGAAAATGAATATAAACATTCTTGTGGGAAATTTAATTACTTTTAATTTTGTATAGATTACCTTTTTTCTTACGACGCATCGTTTCCGAGTTATAAGCGAAGAATCGAAAAAAGGAACATTTCCACCCCCCTCTAATACTGAAGCGGCGGGGCTGGGGGCGGGGACTTTTAGTATGTTTACCTCCTGACTACCCCCAACACATTCCTGAAGAGAAAAATTCTCCCCTCCAAAATGTTCTCTACAACTCTTTCATTGACTGGACTATCTAGGTACCTAGATAGAGTCCGGTGTATTTTTTCAAACTAAATGTTGATCTGTGTAATTTAACTGTATATGAAAATTTGTTATCATTATATCTTGCATACGTTTATCATGTCGAATTGCATTGTATTGTATTAGTCAATTATTCTATAATTACTTATTTAACGTGTACATTTACGATAACAACGAAGAGAGTTTTGACTAAGATTCGGAAAATATTATTTGTAGCTAATTTATAATTGTGAAAAAATCACTTTCCAAAATGTTGATGGATAAAAATAATATTTGACAGGTAGTTCATGCTGTTGCCAAGAAAGGAACCTGATAACTCTTAATAAAAATATACAGGTTGGATGTTTTAAAAAAATAAAACTACAGGAAAACAACATCTGGAATATAGTTGACAAGAATGAAAACCTGATACAATTTTTGTAAAAGAAAAT
This sequence comes from Rutpela maculata, assembly GCA_936432065.2. Taxonomy (NCBI): domain Eukaryota; kingdom Metazoa; phylum Arthropoda; class Insecta; order Coleoptera; family Cerambycidae; genus Rutpela; species Rutpela maculata. Next base: position 166,414,788 of record OW386287.2, on the reverse strand, counting down.
ATACAAAGTAATCACTGAATGAAACACGGAATAAGATAATTGATGAAGAGGTGTTAAATAGAGAGGAGAGATTTTTGCAAATAATTTTACAAATTCTCTAGATTCCCCGCTTACCTTATTTTAATCGTGAAAAATCACTATTCCAGATTACTTAGAATTTTCATATTTCATATTTAGATTATGTATTTCAATTCAGTCATTCAGTCCGTCTGTCGGTCGGCCTGGTCTCTTGGCTCTATATCTAAAAAAATATTTAACTTAGAAGAATCCTACTCGGCAGGTAATAAAGCCATGGAAAAAATCTGGTATAATTTGATCGAAAAAGGCTGAACACCTCAAAAAAGAATCCCCATTCTGTCGAATTTCGACGGGTTAAGCTAGTTATGAATAAATGTTTAATACTAACTAGTCAGTTTTTCCTTTTATATTTATTGAAAACATAAAAGTATTCAATTAATTTATTAATTTACTACCAGTGACCTCGCAAATAAATTAAGGTTTTATGTTTTTTTGAGTTTAATATACTTTGTAGTACAATCTCGTTTTAAAATTTTTATAGAACATAATTGACAAGCGATCACGGAAAACTCATATACCTCATTTTTAAGAGAGAGTATTCTGTCGTGTTATTTATTATACAGCAGAAAAATTAAAAGTATTTTGTTAAAGAATCACTCTCTAGGATATGACCAACTTTCCTTTGAAATCAAGGACTAAAAAGTTACTGAATTCATAAAAACTCTAATTGGCGTATATGCTGTACACTGCAGACTACATCAGCACCTCCCTAGACTTGAGTTAACGGATCTGCATTTGGAGGAGAATGAGAAGCAGAGCTTGTTCTGTGTACCTGTCCTGCTGAAGAAAGAATCCCTCACTATTTTGCAAATGGCAATTGCTGCTAAAGGGCCTGGACATTCCTCAGATAATAAGGTTAAGGCTACATTCAAAAGCTGAACTTATAGGTGGAATATAATTAACACTGATCTAAAACAGATCAAATGTAGTAGATGGTCTGATTATAAGCCCACTCACGTTAACCTTATCTAACCCCATTTACTTAAATATTTTCTTGGATATACAGCCATGATTCATGTAGAAATTTTTAATTTAGCGTCTAGCCTTTGGTGCCCCGGGGCGTGTATCCTATAACTTCACTGAGTGTAACATATTAACCAAATTTGAGACCGAAAGTGCCTAACAATAATTAGACTCTCACAATAAATGATTTACGGTGTGTTAATGAATAAATGAAAATGAATTGAGAATTCCATTTAAAATGTTGCTTTGACGCCATTGTCTAGTATATATTATATTTTTACTTGATATGTAACTTAACGAAGTTACCTTTTCTCTACAAAAAATCGATTTTAATAAGACAATGATGCGTAGAATAAAAAAAACATAACAAATTTAATACCTAGCTAAATATCTTGATCTTATATACAGGGTGCACGACTGTTGGTGGCTTGTTAGACGTTTTAGAAAAACTAAAAATAATTTGAAGCTGAAAATTTATTGAGAGGTTTTCAGGGTCACTCTATTTAATGAAAATAACGCCACGTATGTGACACTTCCGGCTATAGTGGAAGTTGACATCAACCTCTTTATTTCAAATGGCTTGCCTTATTTTTTATGCCGGATTCTAATTCTATTCATTACACAGGCACACACAAAAAAATCAATTTTCTAAGGTTTCACATATACATTCACATGTATCTTTAACCTCTGAACACGATCCCGATGTCAGTTTTACAAAATTAGGTCAGGATTTTTTGTTAACCACGAAAAACAAGTTAAAACAGGCCAGAACAGGGTTTAAAATATAAATTAAAGATTTTATTCAAAATCTTAAATTTAAATTTTCTCTTCTGGCTTGTTTTAACCTGTTTTTCGTGATTAACGAAAAATCCTGGCCTGATGGAGTAAAACTGACATCGGAATCGTTGTTGGGGAGTCGTGGCAGAAATTAGACACTCGAGAAATATTCAACACTGTTTATTAAAGTACTTGTTTCAGGTAAGAAATTAGGCAGGTTTACACACAGTTTATCAGAATCGACTGTACAAGTTAACGTCTCGAAAAGTATCTCCCCTTTTGGGGTGACTTCCTTGGTTTTGGTAAAACACGCTGGTCCCCCGCTTCGCCAATTTAGCGTCTTTAATTTAAACCAATCGCGGAATGACATGATATATTTGAACCAATGAATAAAGAGAGAATAAAGTTACTAAGCTTGTCTATTTTGCATAATTCGCGTTCTCATTAAAAGTGTTTGAACTTCTAGAATGTACCACCTAGTTTGCGAAACCAAGGAGTCAGCAGAAATAGAATATACAAATATTACATTCCAAGTAACAAGGAATAACTCAACTAACATGATAAGAAAATAAAATGGAAATATGTTTAACAAATTCATATACAGGGTGTTTGCTACACAACATCGTGTTCAGCCACCAAAGATACATCGAATACATGGTCTACTTATTTAAAATCTTGAATTTATATTTTAAACCCTATTCTGGCCTGTTTTTTGTGGTTAACAAAAAATCCTGACCTAATTTTGAAAAACTGACATCGAGATCGTGTTCAGTGTTCAGCGATCAAAAATCCATGGGAGTATGTTTTATTTTAACTTTAACTTTCAGTATCATTCCCTATCTAACCTATTTCGATTTCAATGAAATCTGTTGCGAAAACCAACCCATGCATAGTTGGAAATTAATAACATTCGTTATGGTAAATTCCGATAACCAATTTTTCTCCCAAATATCTACGGGAGACGGAGCTTATTTAGGCTCAAGCTACAGACGCCCCAAAATATACAGGGTGTCTGGAAAATGAGGTCCAACTTCGACAAGTTCGATCTCCATTAAATCGCTCATTTCAAACGGAACATACTATATTTTATAAGCCTTTTAATTTCCAGCTATGGTTGGTTTTCGCATCAGATATCATTAAAATCGAAATATCTCAAATACTATTAGTTATTTAGATAGAGAATGATATTAAAAGTTACCTTGAAATAATTAACAGAAATCGAATCCAGCATAAAAAATAAAGCTTGCCATTTAAGATAAGGAAGTTGTTGTTGAAGTTGACTTCTGGTATAACCGGAAGTGTCACATACGTGACGTTACCTTCGTTAAATCTATTTAAATTTTCAGCTTCAAATTATTTGTAGTTTTTCTAGAATGTCTAACCGTGGTGCACCCTGTATACAGAACACAAACTCAGTAAGTGATACTTAACTATCCATTCATTCACGTAGTAACATCTTACAAATGTGATTCAGGAAGTGACGAAATTATAGACGAGCTAATTATACATGCAATGAGTGTAGGAAATTTAGACAGTTGTATCAGAAAAGAAAACGAAAGAAACATGTAGGTTACTATTTTATAAAAAAAAAAATCAAACAACTTCATATCTTTGTCAAATATAAGTAAAGTACTTTTAAAAATACTTGCTTTGCTAAAGAATGTTAATCTGAGAAAATTCCACATGTAATTAATATAATATGTTATTTTCTATTAACTCCAACTTTTATATAGCTAGTAGACGTGTCCTACTAAATGGAACTAAAGTTTTTTTTTATAAAGAAACAAAATTTATAGCTACAATCAATATAATTCCCCTTGACTTCCTTACATTCATTTTATTCGCAGAACTGTAATTTCTAAAGCTGTTATCTTGAAACCAGCAGTTGAACTTTGAATGGATGGTAGCAATGAATTAATGATATAGACTTTCCAACACTGCACAATTTGTGAAAATGTAAGACGAAGTTTAATTTAACTGAAATAATGAAAATGTGAGTACGCATGTAGAAATTATTCTTTGGGGACATCTTTTAAGATTTAAGCCGAGAGCCTCCACCATCCCGCCAATTCCATACCATGTTCACATATTCTTTAATTTTCCTCTCTTTCCCACAAATTATATCCTACTGCACTAAATAGGGTATTAGTACAGTACCTTTAGTTGAAAAGATGCAAAAAGTTGCAATAATGTCATATGTAATGAGAATTTTTTATGGATAATTTTTGTAGTAAAAAGTATCTTCGTTCCAACATTAGGTCTTAGGTGGAAACTATCCCTAAATGAATGAACTTCATATTTGAAAAAACATTGCTGATTTATCTTTGAAATGTAGTTCATTTCTGTTTCTGGAGCCGTTGATTACGAATTTGAAGTCAAAAATTAAAATTACCACTCCAATTTGGCGATGGAAATGGAGTAAAATGTACTTGAAATCTGTCAATTTATATACAGGGCGTTTCACTTAAAAGCGGAATATGTATTTGTTGTGCGACTTAAATCAAATTTTACTCAAATATAGAACAATTTAGGATCTAATTACGACCAGAAAAACATTCGTCTCCTAAAAATTCAAAGCCACCTGCGGTACCAAAATATGCGGAAAAAGTCAAAAAATCATATTAGGCATTTTTTTATCGGAACAGTTTGTTAATGAAACTTGTTCGGAATTGTCCAAAAATTTAATCAAAATAAAAAAATATTGGAATTTTGATTAAAATAATGTCTAAATCCGAACATATCATTTTAAGGAGTTTTTTTATTCAGAAAACTGTGCTATGACAATTTCAAACAAAATTAGACCCAAGCTGCCAGGTAGCTGTTAAGTAATTTGCAGTTTTTTTTTTAAATAATTATTTTTAAAATTTTTAAAATTTCAATTTTTCAATTTTTTTACTTTGATTAAATTTTGGACTTAAGGTTTTTGAACAATTCTGTGAACAAGTTTCATTAACAAAATTTTCCGATAAAAAAATGTCTAATATGATTTTTTGATTTTTTAGGAATATTCTGGTACCGCAGGTGGTTTTGCATTTGTAGGAGGCAAATGTTCTTCTGGTCATAATTAGATCCTAATTTGTTCTATACTTGAGTAAAATTTGATTCAAATCGCACAATAAATACAAATTTTAGAGAGACATTTTTAAATGAGAAGAATATAGAAGTTTTTTTCTCAAAATTTGATTCTATTTGAGTTGCAATCGTTTTTTTTTTGGCGGCACCCAAAATTTTATCGAAATAAGTTAAGGTGTCTTCGAGTTATAGCGCAACATATATTTAGAAAATACAATTTCTGACACTGGTATCACAAGAGAAACACTAAAATACATACAATACTAAGAAAATACATAATTACAAAAATGTCTACCTTTACAAATCTAAATACATATAATAGTTAACTGTATTAACTATAGATATACATATTTTCATTTCGATTAAAATATATTACAATCACTTTGGACATTATTATTGCATTATTTACAATTATTTTTGTTTATTATACTTGTAGAGTTATCTCCTACTAATTTACATCTTGTTTCAAAAATCGTTTATACAGTGTATACAGTTTGTTTGTACAGTGTATAGATTCGTCCGTGAATAAAATGTTTCAATGAAATGATATATTTGCTAGAATTTTTTCACTCTTAGTTAAACAAAAGTCCAAACGATGAGCATCATCTCCAACTTGAAGTTTGTGATTAAATTTAGGTTTGAATGCATTGTTGCTGACTAAAATGCTCAGTATATGAGATTTGCAAATACCCAAATTTATTTATCTTTTCCTATATATATGATTACCGTTTTTGTTTTTAAAAATAGGATATAAGACAAGAGAAAACACAAAATAATGTTAAAATCGGTTAACGAGTGCAGTGCTTGTAGTTGAAACGTAAAAGACTAATTCGAAAACACGAAGGTGATGACTCCTAGAATTGTTAATGTGGCATAAGAAAAATCTACGTTTGAAAACGACCAGTAATCAACACTGAGTATAGAAGGAAAAATAGTCAGAATGGAGACTAAATAGATTTGTTCTATTCACACTGATTGCGTGTACAACTCTGTGAATGCTCGAGGAAAGCACAGTGATTTGTGTGCTTACAGCCTTGCAGTCGTAATTCTGGGACGGACAAATTAGTACCGCAACTTTAATCTGCGCAAACTAGTGGGCATATTGTGGAGAGATACATTACCTAGCTTGAAATTTCTGTAAATTTATAACTTTCTATAGAGATAGACTTTAATTGCATTCGTACAACATTGTATATTTTGAATGAGTGCCAATAGTTAAGTGATTTGTAATATTTATCAACAAATTTTAAAAAGTTATGAACATATTATATAGAATATATACTGTTATGAACATATTATTAGAGTATTTAATAGTTTTTCGAAAGAAATACTATAACCACAGAATAAAGAACTACCAGAAGCGACACTCTCACCACCGCCTTTAATGTTTCTCAATCACTTTTTGTCACCTTGGCCATTTTGTTGTAGGTACTTTTGGCGGGAAATTCAAACAGCATGTTTACAAACTAATTTTACGCAGGCTGGATACAATCACGTTATTTGGAGAATTCTATTTATAATGGATATTAAAATTATCGCTTAACCTAGCGCCAAAACAGATCAACGGATTTCGTTTAAATTCTAAATATATAGAGGCCATTTACAAATATCTTCAGATGTTTTTGCACATTTTTCGCCTAAACCTAAAATTAAGAGTAGCTTACTGGTGCGAAAAAATCTAAAATATCGGTTTTCTCAAAAATGGCTCTAATGTACAAATGTACCTACATACAGTTACAATACTTCCACTTCACTACGTGGATGAGGAAGTAATATATGAGGTGTGTGTCATTAGAGTTGTTATCATTTGCACAGAAAACAAAATTGTTAGAAAATTTAAATACAGTTTACGCAATGTCAGTTGGTGCAAATCAGTTAATAAGTAAGTAAAGAAAAAGGAACATACATACCTACACGTGTCGAATTGAGAACCTCCTCTTTTTACAACTTTCATGAAGTCAGTTTAAAAGGTGGTGAACCAGCTTTCATACTCACTCCTATGTATTTTTAATATAGTCACAGAATGTATGAAATCAATATAATCTGAGAGGTTGTCCTGGGAAAATATTAATATTTTTTCTCTTAAACTTTAAACTGGTCAGCTGGGAGAAATAATAGGTAGTGCTGTTGGTACCAATCCATTTTGGCACATCTTTGTGAACATCACACAGACCATCAACCACTAATAAAAATTATTATTACTATTTATCAAATATGAACCATTTCACTAAACCCATTTTTGAGAAAATTTTTAATTTTCTGGAGAGAAGAGAAATAAAATCTTTGATGAATCTCTTAAAAAGCCTATTTTTTAAATTTTGTTTCATGGTACGGTGTGCCATACTTATGCATGGACGAACGGAGGACATCTAAATCTTGCCTGTTGGTAGTATGAAACCTTTAACTTCGTCGAATTCCATTTTTCTCGTATAGTCGCTATAAATATAAAAATTAACATTTTATTAGGCAAGGAGTGTCGATTGAAAATGCTGTTGGTTTTTTAATAAATAATATTCAGAAAGTCATTAAATCGAAATAAGGTATAGCTGTATGTATGTATCATTATCTGATGGTCCTTGTAAATATATTAATAAAAAAATTATTTTATTTTGCTTTTTATTTGGGTGGTTATAGATAAAGTAAATTTGTAATTATAAAATATTTTATTATAATTTTCAATGCTTGGATTAATATTGTTTGAATTTATTTGTTTAGCTACCTAGAAATTAAGACATTTTTCTAGGAACCAGTCTGCCGACTTTAGTGGGCTTCCTCTGTTTATTTTCAAAATTGATTTGATCATAAGTTTTTAGATATAATAATATTATTTTATTTAGATATAAATCGCATATCATTTTGCGTATTTTATTATTATCTCTTACTAAGAAAATTAACACTATTTTACAATTTACACTATTCAAACTAAAATAAAACAAACAAGAAGCAATAAAGTCAACAACAAGCAATTGAATGCGCCTAGTGCAATAAATAGACACCTATAAAACGCAGAAGGTTGCCAATAAAAGATAGCAGTAAACCTGTAGCAGACAACATTAATGTGGAAACATAATTTTATCTCAAATTACATTGTGCCTCGTTATTCCAATTTTACTTGTTAGCAGAAAGATGGTTAGTGGAAGCAACAGATAAATCGAGACGTTAACTAGAGAATCATCGAGAGCTGCTTACAACTCCTAACGGAAGTATAAGTGGGTCGGTGTGAAAATGGCGGCTTTAAGTCAATAGGTTCTTGTCTTTTAAAACATTAAATAATTTAAAGTATTATGTAGAATAAAAAAGTAGACGTTTATTTTATGACTACAAAACTTAAAATAATGTACAAAGATTAAAGCCTGCATGAGTTGATAGTGTTAGTGGATCAAAAGTTTAGACAAAAAATCGGCAGCTACTGGAGGCGGCTGGAACCTCCCCACCCGGTGAATCTTTGAAGCCGAAAAGAGCACTAAACAATATGAACGATCTCATTTAATTATATTTATTAAGTTGAAATATTTTTTTCGTATTAAATCAGAAAGAAAGTCTTGCGTTCGGTGGGATTTGAACCTAAGAACTTGAGTGTTAAATTTATAGTCTGCACAACATTACTATTTTATTCAATGTTTTTAATACAAATATATGCTTCATCGGATCCTAGCCCGGGGCCAGCCGGACAACCACGGTGAACACCGCCGTGGCGAGTATGAGGCTGGACGGGGTAGGTCCGGTTTGGCTTGGAGAAAAATAGAAAAGTAGCTCCTGTCTTCTGTAGGCAGGCTTAAAGACTAGGTTAAAATTATAATGTGTCCACATGGACCTAAAATTAATATAAAAATAAACACAATTCTATAAAAACGTTCGTAGGCAAGAGCATTTAATAATTTTGATTATTGATACGGGAAACAACCTCGGAAACAACTAAACGAAAAAACCTGTTCGTTGGTAATGGGATGGATGGCAGGGATGGCCATCTTTGGAAAAAACCATATAACTCTTGGTGGACAGCTTTCCTGCCAGATGTAGCCAGGGTAGTGTTCATGGTGGCTCGTTTAAATTTGAGTTGGTGTATTTTGTTTTATCTTTTGGCCTCGATTAATTTTTCACTAAATCGGCCGGGGAAGTGATAGCTGTCAAATTTTTGGTTCCAATGTTTCTCTGGGGAATTTGGTTTTTGAAAAATGTTTAGGTTGGTATCAATGTCTTAAATTGTTTTTAGGTTATGTAGTACTATTTTTAGGTTATGTTGCCGGAAGAATTTTCGGCGGGATGCCGGAAGTAGCGGAAATAGTTTTTAAAATATAATGTCACTGTCACTTTTAAAGTTTTATTGGAAAAAACTCACCGAAAGCGTTCCGGTGGGGGTTGCTTACACTTGTAGGGCTTGTAAGCGGTTCAGGATGGCCTCTCACACCATCCGTGGGCTTTATAAACGTCGAAAAAACTTGTAATCTCTCGATGCACTTGACACGTCAAAAATACTCAGCATACAGTCTGCACGCTTTAACACACTAGCAGAGAACTTATACCACAAATGGACCCGTAGTATTTTTTGGGAATTTTCCTTTGAGTCCATTTAATAAAATTTGACATTTTTCTGAAAAGTGATATTTTTCCGAAAATTTGACATTTTTCTGAAGTGACATTTTTTCGAAAATTTGACATTTTTCTGAAGTGACTACTCCGAAAATTTGACATTTTTCTGAAAGGTGACATTTCTTTGAAAATTTGGAAGTTTTTTCGAAAATTTGACATTTTTCTGAAAAGTGACATTTTTCCGAAAATTTGACATTTTCCTGAATTTTTTACATTTTTCTGAAAAGTGACATTTCTCCGAAAATTTGACATTTTTTTCGAAAATTTGACATTTTTCTGAAGTGACGTTACTCCGAAAATTTGACAATTTTCAAACATTTGGCATTTTTCTGAAAGGTGACATTTCTTCGAAAATTTGACGTTTTTTCGAAAATTTGACTTTTTTCTGAAAAGTGACATTTTTCTGAAAATTTGACATATTTCTGAAAAGTGACATTTCCCTGAAAATTTAACATTTTTTCGAAAATTTGACATTTTTCTGAAAAGTGACATTTCTCCGAAAATTTGACGTTTTCCTGAAAATTTGACATTTTCTTAAAAATCTGACATTTTTCTGAAAAGTGACATTTCTCCGAAAATTTTACATTTCTTGGAAATTAAAAAAAAAAATTTCGTGATTCGTCTTGTAGAAATATTTTTTTGATATCATCATCAGTTCGCCTGTTATAAGAATTTTATGCTTTTACGACGTCATCAAAACGTAGGTGTATTTTTAATTCACTCGTATTCCATCCATCTACAATATTTCCACCTACGTTTCAAACTTTAATTGGATGTTTCCAGTTAAGTCGATATCTGCATCAGTTTCTAAGAATGTTTCTTATTTGTGACGTCATGTGACGTAGGTGTATTATTAATTCACTCGTAATCCGCCCGTCTACAATATTTATACCTACGTTTCAAATTTCAGTTCGATATCTTCAACCGTTCCCGAGTTATCAGCCGAAATCACTGAACACCTCTGTCATTATTAGAATATCACCTTGTACATTGCACTGCTTTGAAGGCAAAACAAGTGAAATTTTTGTTTTTTATTTTTTTTCACGGAAACCAAATCGAAAAAGTGCAAGTGTGATATATCGTTGAAATCGGAATTTTTACTGCTTTTCAATGGTTCAATTACAAATTGTAAGTAATCATAAAATAAACAACTTGTTGTGCCAAAACGGCACTAAACGTAATCCGATCTCAACCAAAACCTTTTCAGATCTTCTGGAGCACTAAAGAAACCCTCATGCAAAGTTTCATCCAAATCCGTTTAGTAGCTTCGCCGCTATCGTGCTAACATACATACACACACACACACACACACATACACACACGCAGACATTTTTCAAAAACAATTTTTTTGGGTTCCTGGGACCTCAAAACGTAAAGATTTGATGTTATCTTAATTTTCGATTTTGGACTAATTGTAGTAACCTCCCACAATTTTATTGTGGGGAGGTTAAAAATATAGGAAAATGGATCGAACGAAAGCACGGGGAAATAGATTACTACCTAACACAATACCTTGGGGGACACGGATGCTTTAATAACTACCTTAAAAGATTTGGACCCAGAAATTCGGAGGAATGCTGGGATTGCGAAGACGGGGATTCACCAGAACACACGTTCTTTGTATGCAAGCAATGGACAACCCAAAGGGAGGAAATGTGCCAAAGTACTGGGGAAAATGTAACTGATGTTGGCAAATGAAGAAAAATGGCGAACAATTCACAACTACATAAAGAATGTGCTCAAAAATAAAGAATAAGATGAAAGGAAAATACAAGAAGAAGAGAGGCAAAGAGCTAGAAATAGTGACTAGAAGACCATAGGTAAAATCAATCTAATCTGATGTAGAGAGAAACAATGTGTAAGAAAATCGCCCCTGAACCCCTAATCTCACAGAGGATGGGGGACGTAGGGAAATGGCGATCATAAAAGGCGGAGCCCAACCGGGCGCAAACAGTCACCACTCCGAAGAAATGCGAAAGCGGTACCAGGGTGGCGATCCGGTGTCAGGGGGGCCACTTGTGGGTAGCTTGCTGCCCCTACGTCCCCATACGAAAAAAAAAAAAAAAGACCCACAACCCAACAATAACCCAACGGCCCAATAACCCAATGACCCAATAAATCAGCAATTCACTTTACCAAAGTTCGTAAATTTAAAAGAAAAATTCCTCGTTCAGTGATGGTTTCGTACTCTTTTTGGGCTTCCCGTCACAACGTCCAAAATAGACCAAATATGGCACAAGCATCAATTTTTACTTTGAACTTTTCCAAAAATGTGTATATAGATGGATGAACTAAAACTAAACAAACCTAATGAATGGAGATTGTTTTTGGACTCTTCCACGTGAAATTTAAATGCTGTACTACTGCACAATACTAATAAATTGGCACCGATACCAGTTGCCCATTCGAGAGTCCTGAAGGAAGAGTATTCAAATATAGAATTGATTTTGAAAAAGATCAAGTACGAAGAACATGAATGGTAAATTTGTGGTGACTTGAAAATATTGTCAATGATTTCGGGCCAACAGTCGGGCTTTGTGAAGTTTCCATGTTTCTTATGTGAATGGGATACTCTAGATCGAGATAATCGTAATGATTCTCTTGTAATGTCAAAGAAAAATGGAAAGAAAAGATCTCTTTGAATCCTGGTTCAATGAACGTCATTAAAAAGATATTAGTCGAATATTCCAAAATTCTTTTGTCTCCTCTTCACATTAAACTAGGTTTAATAAAACTATTTGTCAAATCTCTTGACAAAGAAGGAAAATGTTATGAGTATTTAATACGTAAGTTCAGTCGTATATCAGAAGCTATATTAAAGGAAGGAATATTTGATGGACTACAAATTCGTACTTTGTTGAAGGATGATAATTTCACTTCTCAAATGACTGACATGAAAAAAGCTGTATGGGTTAGTTTCAAAGAAGTTATAGAACAATTTTTAGGTAACAAAAAAAGTGGAAGGTACAAAAACAAAAATATAGTAGCCAACATGATACAGAATTACCACAAAATGGGCTGTCTAATAAATTTGAAATTGCATTACCTTCATTCACATATTGACTACTTCCCTGAAAACTTAGGAGATTATAGTGAAGTACAAGGCGAACGATTTCATCAAGATATTAATGAAATGGAAAGACAATATCAAGGTAGATGGAACATCAATATGGTGGCTGACTTTTGCTGGACAATGAAGAGAGAATCGTTGTCAAAGAAAAAAAAGAGAGAAGAAACCCATTACGCAGGTCATTTGAAGATAAAAGAGTATGAAAGCATCGCCGAATGTAAGAAATTATTGCTCTAAGTTTGCGAACTTTGGTAATATGAATTGCTGATTTATTGGGCCATTGATTTGTTAGCCAGTAGCTTATTGTTGGTTTATGGATCATTACGTATATTTTTTGAAGATAAAAGAATACGAAAGCCTCACTGAACGAGAAATTTTCCTTTTAAATTTACGAACTTTGGTAATATAAATTGCTTATTGATTGGGTCATTGGGTTATTGGGCCTTTGGGTTATTGTTGGGTTATGTTGTGTGCTATATTATTACCACCTCAGAAAGATGTATTAGAGCTGTCTTCAATTTACGCCAACGCTGCTGCCAATGATCTTGAAATAATTATGTAGGCGACGAATTAATGAATTTCGGGCTTCTCTCCATCATAACTCATAAATTCGTTCAGGTAGGTCCTATTCTGATGCCAGATTCGTGTTCAGCGAGTGAAAATACATGGGAATATGTGGATCTGGTGACTAGCCCAGGATACCTTCTTGTATTTGTGGGCCTGCGTTATCATCAAAATAAATATATTAAACACGCCACACATATTAAACAGAACAGAAAAGTATGTGTTTGATTCAAAATTGTTTTTTTTATTTGCTAGATATGTATTACATATTTTTGTAAGAACCGTTACCGTTTTTAGGGTAAATTTGTTACCAGAAGTATATTGGAACTAGCAGTGACGAATATTTCACCATTTTCTAGTTTTCCTGAATGTTTCAGTAGGTGTTTGCAATATAATATTATGTCTATATGAGAGCCGTCTCTGGCGCCGGGATAAAATTCTCGAGACCTGATGATAAGTCTGCCATGCGAGTAGCGGGACAACGCATGACAGGAGCGTCTCAACTATGTGAAAAAAATAGTGTCGCTGGAAGACTGGCAGATTACGTTTTTCTTACATTTTATACTATAAAGCATTAGTACAAGAAGTTTCAAAATTAATAATTTAAGTCAAACTAATTCGTTTCTTTGACATACTCTTTCAAGTAGCAGACGCATTTTATCCACAGACAGGCTTTTTACCACCATTTCACGGCCTCCATAATTCATAAAAAAAATTCATGTTTATTGATTTCAGTCAACGGCACTATACGTTTTGCATAATTGCGACACCCAGTCGAGCCTTGTCCTACGCGAAACCTGGCAGAGAGCCATTTTCACTATTTATGGTGCAAAAATAGACGAAAAATGTTAAAAATAATTTTAATGAATAAATGGCCTAAAATTTCTATCGCTGCCTCCTGGGTTAATAGGATAGACAATGCGACCAGGCGTGTTCATCACTCAACACGCTACTACACAGAATTACCTAGTAGACTTTTAAATTTTATCCGCACTACCTATATTTTTAAATTTTAAAATTTTATACGAATAACTGCATTACTACTACTGAATTTGTCACGAACTATCTCTATTATTTTACTGCAGTTACTTTAAAGTTTGCCATCTTCCACAATGTAGCATAACTTGAATATGAACATTGTGTTAATAGAAACCATCCGATTTATATCTCCATAATATTATATACAGTGTGTTTCACTTCTCGTGAAGACACCCCTGTATCTTTTTTATTTGTTGCCGAATTAATTTCAAATTTTTATCAGCCATACAATTCCATAAGGTGACTTTATTCAACACATAAATGCCGTCTAAATCTAAAACGCCGGCCTACTGCGATAAAAAGAAAATGTCAATTTTCGAGAAATCATAGTAGGCTTAGAGATAGACAAAAATTTTGTTAACAAAAGTTGTTCGGAATCACTTGATATGTCCCCCTGTAAAATTTTGTGAAAATCGGAATATTTTCAAAAAAAAATTTTTGTTTCACTTCTCGTGAAGACACACCTGTATCTTTTTTATTTGTGGCCGAATTAATTTCAAATTTTTATCAGCCATACAAGTCCATAAAGTGACTTTATTCAATACATAAATGCCGTTTAAATCTAAAACGCCGGCCTACTGCGATAAAAAGAAAATGTCAATTTTCGAGAAATCATAGTAGGCTTAGAGATAGACAAAAATTTTGTTAACAAAAGTTGTTCGGAATCACTTGATATACTGAACCTTTAAAACTGGTATAGCTGTGTAGGTTTCATATTTTTTTATAATATACAGTGTGTTTCACTTCTCGTGAAGACACCCCTGTATCTTTTTTATTTGTTGCCGAATTAATTTCAAATTTTTATCAGCCATACAATTCCATAAGGTGACTTTATTCAACACATAAATGCCGTCTAAATCTAAAACGCCGGCCTACTGCGATAAAAAGAAAATGTCAATTTTCGAGAAATCATAGTAGGCTTAGAGATAGACAAAAATTTTGTTAACAAAAGTTGTTCGGAATCACTTGATATGTCCCCCTGTAAAATTTTGTGAAAATCGGAATATTTTCAAAAAAAAATTTTTGTTTCACTTCTCGTGAAGACACACCTGTATCTTTTTTATTTGTGGCCGAATTAATTTCAAATTTTTATCAGCCATACAAGTCCATAAAGTGACTTTATTCAATACATAAATGCCGTTTAAATCTAAAACGCCGGCCTACTGCGATAAAAAGAAAATGTCAATTTTCGAGAAATCATAGTAGGCTTAGAGATAGACAAAAATTTTGTTAATGAAAGTTGTTCAGGATCACTTCATACGCCCCATGTCGTCTAAATCTAAAATGCCGGCCTTAGAATAATTAAAATTAAAATCTAATTACTTTAATGTGTTTTAACATCTGTCAACAATATGTAGGTTGGTAGGATGCTGTCATATAACGAATTCTTTTTGAATTAAATTGGTGGCCCTGAAAAGGGCCGTTGTTTTTACAGAGAAGACTACTAATAATGAATGATAATATTGTCGGAAAAAAAAATACAGATAAAGCAAAAGCCGCAGTGTTAGAATAGTTCAAAAATAAAAGAAGTTAATGGTTTTTTTTACTTATTTATTATATTGCGCCCTTTCCACTAACCCACCCTCAAGTGTAATACACTTCTCAATCCGTTTTCTGTTCGCAGTTCTTGAGCTGTAACTTCTAAACATGCTTGCCTTATCTTCTCACAAAGCTGCTCTATATTTTGAGGTCTGGTCTTATAAACTTTGTTTTTAATGTGACCCCAAAAATAAAAATCCATTGGAGTGAGATCAGGTGATCTGGGTGGCCAATGTATTAAAGGGCTATTTCGTCCTATCCATCTTTGGGGAAAATGTTCATTCATCCATGCTCTCACTACTACGGAATTGTGGATAGATGCTCCGTCGAGTTGAAAATACAATTGTTCCAAAGGAAAATCAACAATGCATTCCAAAGATCATTATTTAAAAATTCTAGCAAATTTAACGCATTTATATTTTGAAAAAAGAAAAACGGCCCTATTATTGTTTCGTTAAAAATTCCGCACCACACATTTACTTTCTGGGAATATTGCCTTTTACAATTTATTATCCAATCAGGATTTTCTACTGCCCAGAACCTAGAGTTTTGTGATGACACTACCCCGTTGGTGGAGAAAGTTGCCTCGTCCGTGAAAATTACTTTCTTCAAGAAGTCTCCATTGTTTAAATAATTACCTTGGATCCATAAACAATATTCTAATCTTCTCTCTTCATCACCTTCCACCAAGGTATGTTCTCTTTTTTTGAAAATATTCCGATTTTCATAAAATTTTACAGAGGGGCATATGAAGTGATCTTGAACAACTTTTATTAACAAAATTTTTGTCTATCTCTAAGCCTACTATGATTTCTCGAAAATTAACATTTTATTTTTATCGCAGTAGGCAGGGGTTTTAGATTTAGACGGCATTTATGTATTGAATAAAGTCACCTTATGGATTTGTTTGGCTGATAAAAATTTGAAATTAATTCGGCCGCAAATAAAAAAGATACAGGGGTGTCTTCACGAGAAGTGAAACAAAATTTTTTTTTTTGAAAATATTCCGATTTTCACAAAATTTTACAGGGGGACATATCAAGTGATTCCGAACTACTTTTGTTAACAAAATTTTTGTCTATCTCTAAGCCTACTATGATTTCTCGAAAATTAACATTTTCTTTTTATCACAGTAGGCCGGCGTTTTAGATTTAGACGGCATTTATGTGTTGAATAAAGTCACCTTACGGACTTGTATGGCTGATAAAAATTTGAAATTAATTCGGCCACAAATAAAAAAGATACAGGGGTGTCTTCACGAGAAGTGAAACAAAAAATTTTTTTTTGAAAATATTCCGATTTTCACAAAATTTTACAGGGGGACATATCAAGTGATTCTGAACAACTTTTGTTAACAAAATTTTTGTCTATCTCTAAGCCTACTATGATTTCTCGAAAATTAACATTTTATTTTTATCGCAGTAGGCAGGGGTTTTAGATTTAGACGGCATTTATGTATTGAATAAAGTCACCTTATGGATTTGTTTGGCTGATAAAAATTTGAAATTAATTCGGCCACAAATAAAAAAGATACAGGGGTGTCTTCATGAGAAGTGAAACAAAATTTTTTTTTTGAAAATATTCCGATTTTCACAAAATTTTACAGGGGAACATATCAAGTGATTCCGAACAACTTTTGTTAACAAAATTTTTGTCTATCTCTAAGCCTACTATGATTTCTCGAAAATTGATATTTTCTTTTTATCGCAGTAGGCCGGCGTTTTAGATTTAGACGGCATTTATATGTTGAATAAAGTCACCTTATGGACTTGTATGGCTGATAAAAATTTGAAATTAATCCGGCCACAAATAAAAAAGATACAGGGGTGTCTTCACGAGAAGTGAAACAAAAAATTTTTTTTTGAAAATGTTCCGATTTTCACAAAATTTTACAGGGGGACATATCAAGTGATTCCGAACAACTTTTGTTAACAAAATTTTTGTCTATCTCTAAGCCTACTATGATTTCTCGAAAATTGACATTTTCTTTTTATCGCAGTAGGCCGGCGTTTTAGATTTAGACGGCATTTATATGTTGAATAAAGTCACCTTATGGACTTGCATGGCTGATAAAAATTTGAAATTAATTCGGCAACAAATAAAAAAGATACAGGGGTGTCTTCACGAGAAGTGAAACACACTGTATAATAAATGTTAACCAAGAATCATGAAAAGATAATGTGCCAACATTTTCTTTTCTTTTATACCTTTACACTAAAAACTAATGTGTTTTACATTTTTTATAATACGACCTGCTAATTTATTACTGTGAATACTACACAGCAAATATAATGCTACAAGGGAGAACTAATAGTTTGTGTCAAATTAAGCCTAAAATTTTATAGAAGAAAATGTTAAACATGATGTTCAACTTTACCAGGAGATACATCGAATTTTTCATATTTTTAGAACAATGTGGTTCTTATTGGAACCACATTTACTGCACCGCTCCTAAATGTAAAACTACACAAGTATTAGCTACAGTCGCGCGTCGCGTCGAAGGTACAGTCCTATTTCCTTCAAACAGCATACTTTACTGCAAACATCTGTAATTATTAGACAAATTATTCTGAACAAAATAAGAAGACTACATTTTTTTCATTTGAGAATCCATTTTACAAAAAAAAATATTTTTAGTTGAAAAAATTGTTAAATTATGACCTTCTTTGAACATTATCTCGAAACCCCGTCATTCAAATTTTTTATGACGTGGAGACTTCTGATCAACATGTCATAAACTACCACTGTGTAAAGTTTCAGCTCCCGGGAGTGAAACCCAAATTACATATAAAAGGTGCGGGGTCCTTTATAATTCTAGTCAAGGGACATACAATATAATTACGTATAAGCGATATATTATGATCTGTTCCACGTCAGCCTTTGTTTTCTATTCCGTTTATTTTACTAGCATCTTCGGTAAATATAGGAAGGTACTTTGAGTGTAAAGAGCTGATTCACAAAGTACATCCAAGAAAAAGATTTTCACCAAAATGATCAACAATTTTGTTACTACACGTATGAGAAAAATTATTTGAAAAAAAATATTTCCCATAAAATTTTTATCGATGTACCAAACACCCTCTATACATATAATCTAATTATGTACAACATACACTCTAATTTTATAAATATAATCTCTGGCAATGTCATGAGTGCATAGCTTTGTCAATTTATAAATTAACATTATGTCAAATAAAACATAATACATGTTAAACATAGTCTTAAAGTAAGCGTTGTCGCAAATGTTTGCATCAAATGCCTCTAATAAGAATATAAGGTGCAGGCAGTAGGTATGGCTGAATTTATTATGCATGACTTCTGCTGAGTTTAACTATTAAAACTACTCTTTGGAAACCACTCGATGGATTAATATAAACTTGCTCTATTTATAATTCAAGCGATCGATTGCAGACGCAGGGAAAGCGGATATCAATAACACGCCCTATTAACATATTATATAGCTGATTTGTTCTGTTTAATAACAGCTTACTTCGGCAAGGTAAATTTACTTCAAACAATAAAAAGTAATTAAAAGCAAACGACCTAAGTAAGTAGATTTTGATTATTTGATGAGGAAACTTTAATTATTAAGAACAGAAATGCTATATATAGATAGTATTTATTCCACTAATCACCTACACGTAACAAACAAATTTTAACTACCCTGAAATATTGGTTTTCTCAATAGGACATTTGCATACTTTGTCCCTTAATTTTATTTGTCCACGACTATTAAAAAATAGTATTTTATACTCGCATATAATGGCTATTATTCACTCTGGTGATTTACTTCACTCTCGTGAATAATAGCATCATTATATACTCGTTAAATAATGTACTATTAATTAAACTGCATTTTGATTTGAGCATTTCTGGAAACTTATACCTTGCATTATAAACATAAATACGCCTAAATGTTCTTTAAATAGTGTACATATACTCACACACATGAAAATATTAGAGATATCACTTTTCGATTTTCATCACACTGCTCAAATATTTGTTAGTTATCTACCAAATGCAAATAATAATTGAAAGGAAAATGTTAGAAAAAAAGGAAACTACAAGTATTGACAATTACAAACCGATATCATTGTTGTTGATAATATTGAAAAAGTTGTTTTTACGGGAATGGTTAAATTTATCTTCAATTACAAAATTTTATGTGACCCACAGTATGACTACCGAGAGAGTAAATCGACCCAGTCGGATATCCTTTACTTCGTTGATAACACAGGTCTGCGAATAAAGTTGTTGGGCAGCTCAGGGTCATTTCAGAAGTAATTTTTCGCGCTGAATCCGAATCTGGCTTCAAAATTGGCCCATCATGTCAGGATTTTGAAATATTTGAGGTTAAGTACTTAAAAGGTAATGTATAGGATTCAAATTTTTTTTCAGCTTATTTCTAATAAATACATCATTTAGTACTATTCTTCCCCTTTAAAATAAGCTTTCGAATGATCACCCACCATGTTTCCTCCAAAGTCATAGCCATTTTAAGGTGACATGAATTTGAAACCGTGATCCTCTACAACCCAACAATCTTAACCAATTCATTTGCGAGAGAGATATTTTTTGGGTTTAAATCTTGATTCGTTTGGAGTCGTTTGGTTAAGATTGTTGAGTTGTAGGGGATTATGGTTCCAAATTCATGTCATCTTAAAATAGCTATAACTTTGCAAGGCAACATCGTAGATGATCATTCGAAAGTTTATTTTAAAGAGGAAGGATGGTACTAAATGATGTATATATTAGAAATAAGCTGAAACATTTTTTGAATCTTATACACTACCTCAAAAGTAGACAAAAAAAGCCATTTTTTAAGTACTTAACTTCAAATATTTCAAAATCCTGACAGGATAGGTCAATTCTGAGGCCAGATTCGGATTCAGCGAGAAAAATTACTTCGGGAATGATCCCCATCTGCCCAACAACAAAACCTCGCGGACCTGTGTAATCTACCAAAGCGTAGAAAGGCCATGCCATTAATAATATTTTTTAACTCAGAATTCACAATTGTTAAGTCGGAATTCATAATTGTATCTCGGAATTCACAACTGTACCTCGGAATTCACAATTGATAGAGTAATAAAATAGAGCAATACAAAGTCAGTGACTTGTAAATAATGTGAGTGGGTTCTTCCAACGGAATTAGTTCTATAAATATTGCACGTTTCACCAACTATATTGGCATCATCTGCAGATGATTAAAAACTAATAAAAAAACCGCTGCCCAAGGAATCACTACTTCCACATCCAGATTCTCTATCCAAGTCACTCACAACGAAAAAACTTTGTATGTGAAAATAATTGTTTATGGAACTTTAATAATATAATATTTGAAATCCTCTACCCCAAAAACCCATAAAACGATACCCCACATTGGTAGTGGGGTGGGGGTGGTGATAGGGGGGTGGTAGTGGGGGGTGGATGAAGTAAAAAAATATTTTGAGGTTTCTGGTTCCTGTACATACACTAAATCACAATTTTTTTTATCCCCTTTAATAAGGAGGTGGGGGTGGTAATGGGGGTGGCTAATGCCAAAAATTTTTTTGAAACCTTAGCTTCTCTTGTATATACTAAATACCAATTTCATGGACTCTTACCTGCTTGATTTACCCATTTACCCCAAATTTACCCAAATTTACCCCAATTTACCCCCCAACTCTTGACGGAACAAGATGAAAATATAATCTGGTTCTAGATCTCGTTAAAGTACATATGTGTACCAAATTTCAAGTCAATATCTTAAACGGTTCCAGAGTAAACGTGCGCACAAAAAAAAGTTACAGACAGACAGACCGACAGACAGAAATTTTTTTCGCTCAAACTTAAAATCTCGACGTTTCATAACATTTTAAGCCTATTTGGACAATAAAAATTTTTTAAATTTTTTTTGTCGTTACTATACTTCCACTGGACGTGGAAGTAATTAACTTGGTTATATTGTTTTCTAACTCGGAATTCACAATTGTAGGAAGGAATTCATATAGTTGAAATAGTCCTATAAATACTCGAATACTATACTCGATACACGTTTCGCCAACCATGTTGGCACCATTTGGAAATGATTAAAACTGAAGAATGTATTTTATTTATACCAAACTAATGTCATGGTTCAACGAATTCAACCAATCCCGTCAAACCTATCTACACATTTTGCAATTTCTATACTTTCTAAAGCATCCTGCTGTCTTTCATTTATTACATTCCTTATTAACCTTCGGTTATTTATCATAAGAAATTTAGGGCCGGTTTTTCAATGCGAGGTTAAGCACTTTATCATACAGATAAACTAACTAAGTTTAGAATATGAAGTTGTAATATTAAAATGTTTAATAGAGGCACAATCTAAACTTCTAGTTAGTTTATCTGATAAAGTGCTTAACCTCGCATTGAGAAACCGGCCCTTAGAGCATAAAATTGAATCATACGAAAAGTCCGGGATTTACGAAATCAATTGTAACGATTATAATTTGAAGGATGTTGGACTAGCGAAACGTCCTAGTATAACTAGATTCAAGTAGGGTAATATGACCCATCTCAAAAATGGAAAAACTTGAAAATTTAGTGTTGCCCAGCCCAACATAACAATCATGGAATAGATATTAACAACTTAAGGTTAATTAGGAATATGAAAAATAATATCCAACTGGATGCATTTGAAAGCGTATAGAAATTGCAAAATGTAAAAGCACTATGAATAGCGATAAAGGTCTTATTCCAAATAGCCCGCTTTATTGGTTAGTAGGTCATGTACTAAATAGTGGGTTGCGTTGAACCATGACATTAATTTGGTAGAAATACAGCATATATTGTTTAATTTTCATTAGTTTTTAATCGTCTGCAGCTCTAGGGGCACTGTCAAACCCTAAAGTGACATCCAAGCTGGTATGAGAATGCCAAGAAGAACTAAGAGCCCAAGCGGACCACACCCACCTTCAGTGGGTGCCGGGACACGTAGAAATCGGTGGCAACGAAAAAGCTGACGAGCTAGCGAGCTCCATATATTGGCCCAGAACCGGCCCTGGGAGTGCCTAAAACCACAGTATGGTGCCAAATGAGGGACTGGATCAAAAACCAACACAAAGAATAGTGGGACAAAATAACCGGACAACAACTTGGTAAAACCTTTATTAAGGAACCATCCAGAAAGAGGACTGAAGAACTGCTGTCACTAAGCAGGAATCAGCTCCGCATAATCACTGGCTTCCTAACGGGGCACTGCGCCCTTAAAGGACACCTTCACAAAATGGGATTATTCAATGGGGACCTAAAATGCAGACAATGCAATAGGACAACGGAGACATTCTACCACATCCTGTGCGACTGTGAGGCTTTGAATCACAGAATACAGGCAATATATGGACAACCAAGCCTGAGTCCAGAAGAATATGAAGCCAAACCAGCGATGGGTTTTTACAAACTAGTGCAAGGGACCAGAGTACTGGATTGGTTATCATAATACAAATGGGAGAATATCACAATAAGCCCAAGAGGCTGCAGTGATTCCGGAAACGTAAGTTAGATGGCTCCCGAACAAAAAAAAAATCGTCTGCAGATGATGTCAATATAGTCGGCGAAACGCGCATCGAGTATAGCATTCCAATATTTTTAGAACTAATTCCATTAGAGAAACCCACTCACATTATTTACAAGCCACTGTCTTTGTGTTGTTCGACTTTATTAAGAGCAAAATTAACCCGCAGCGTCAAAGGTGTCCGAATCTGCTTTGGGCTGGCGATAGCCAATAGCTCGAAACCGATACGCAAATGAATCTGGACACCTGCCGAAGCGGCGAGACTCCTTTAATTTGGACAAAGTTCCTTTTACCAGCATTTGTTGCAAGCACACTGTGTTTCTAGTAATCTAGTAATGAAGGTAATATCATTTAGAGTCAAGAGGAATGCGACAAAATTGCATATTTTATCTACCATTCCTCTATATTATTACTTCTTTAGTAATTCCGACTTAACAATTGTGAATTCCGACTTAGCAATTGTGAATTCCGACTTAACAATTGTGAATTCTGAGATACAATTGTGAATTCCGAGATACAATTATGAATTCCGACTTAACAATTGTGAATTTTGAGTTAAAAAATATTATTAACAGCATAGCCTTTCTACGCTTTCGTAATAATCTATATGACAATATAAACAATTATATATAATGCTTCGGAATATTTATGGACTTAATGTAAAGCATTTAATCTTGTTAATCATGAGATACTGATTAACAAGTTTCATATATATGGATTTAAGGGTAAATGTGGTGACTGGTTGAAGTCGTATCTAACTGATCGGAAGCAGCAAGTTTCAATAAATGGGCACCAGTCCAGCATACTTAATATATCTTATGGAGTTCCACAAGGCTACTGTTTTTATTGTTCGTTAATGATTTGTCAGGAATTTCCAGCGGTAAAAATTTAACTTTATTTGCATAAGATCCTTCTTACTTAAGTATGTGCAACAATATTGTAGACTTAAGGAACACTAATCAAAATGTATTAAATGAGCTTACGTCGTGGTTTTTAAATAACAAATTAGTGGTAAATCAATATAAAAGAATGTTTATAAATTTTACACCAGTACAAAGAAACCCATCTCCAAAAATAAGCGGAAAATCCCTAGAACAAGTCCAACAAAGGTATACCGGCTCAGTGGCGCAGTGCTTAACGTGTTAGGCTTTGACCACGGGGTCCCAGGTTAGAATCCTGGCTAGGGTATCGATGTGTAGTGGCGTTTTCACGTGTTGCCGAGACGGTAGTAGTGGGCTAGATCGCGGTTGTGTGAGAGGTAACACGGCTAGTCGCTCTACATTCCTGAGTTTGAGTCTCAGCTGCGACAGATGACAATGTCGCAGGGAATAGGTGTTGTGATGTTGTCTATGTGTGCGTGTAAGTCCTGGTTGAGTGGTGGAATAGTCTATGGTTAAACGCCGCCAGGATATTAATATAAATAAGCCGATTAAAATAAAAATAAAAGATATACATATATTTTGATAATACTTTGCGCTGGAAATATCACATTGAAGTACTCCGTAAAAAGCTGCATTCAGTTTGTTTTGCGTTATATCGGCTAAAAGATATTGCAAATAGATCTATTACTTTGTCATAGTACTATTCCCAGTTTTATGTTAGGATTGATTATGGTATAATTTGTTGGGGCTCTTCTCATCATTCTCTATAGGGTATACAGTAGGGTGGTCCTTATTTTTCAAATTTAGATATTTTTTTGCGGCACCCCCCAGAATGATTCCATTCCATAAAAAAAATACTCTGTTTAAAACTTTAGCTTGATCGGATTACGTTAAGGGATACCGCAACGTCCCCTATTTAGACAATAGAATTGTTATGGGTTTAATGCGCGCTCAGGTTGAATCGATTTTTTTATCAATTCCTTGCGACACATTTTTCAAAAAAAAAAAAATAACAAAATAACACAGAATACTATATACTTAATTAAAAAGGAAACATCAATCCTTTACATGTTGGACAAAGTTTCTTTTTTTTAAGTCGGGGAATCGTTTTCTATAATAATAATAATACACTACTTGGAGCACATACTGTTCTTGCTCTTCTGTCAATAAGCTTTTGTAATCGCTAAATAATTTAACACCTAGTTCCGCAACGTCTTTGACGACTTTCAGGTTTTTTTTACAAAATCACAAAATTTCAAACAACTTTTGTCTGTACTTAAGATAAGGCAACTGTCTCTAGAGCAAGGTACCATAAGTGATTTTTAAATTTGTATACTGTTGCTCGCGACAAGCCCAGATCCATGGATTTATATTCATGAAGTTTTTTTAAAAAACACTAATCTTGGTATGGAGCTGAAGTTGCCAGTCACAGTGGTGACTGAAGCTTCTAAGTAAACTTTAATAACAAAAATTGAAATATCTCATATATGTTTTCATTCTAAAGCCGCTGAATGGAATTAATCCCGAATCAAAAAAATCTTTAAAGTATAAATTGCTTTTGCCTTCCATCGGGCATGATACATCGCTCCTGGAGCATGAAAAAATGTCTCGTGGTGGAACTTATATCAACAGTATGAATGCTAATTCCAGAAACTCCCTATAATCTTCTCGGGGTTGACGCTCTGAATCTTCGAAAGTACGCTGTATATAGTGGAAAAATTTCCTGTATTCTGTACGTGGTTGCTAACATACGGGTCTTCAAATCCGCACTTGAAATATTCTTGATTAATTTAGGGCTATTCCTGTTGGAACCTTTGAAAAATTGGAACCAATTGACCGCTTGTTACTCCAAATTTTTCCTTGAACTCTAAGGACCAACTCATAAATGTGGATATGGCAGGTCTCTTTCTAGGAATTGTTCTAGTAGAACACAGCTACCATTAAAAACTCCTGTATTTGTAGCTGTGCTATCGAAATATACTTGTTTATTAGATGAAAGTTGACTTCTAGTGGCCGCATGAGCGTAATGTCCAAGAAGATATACTCGATTATCATGATGCAAAGTAATTCCCGCCACATCGAAATTAAATAATTGAAAATATTCATTTTAAAATCACTGAATTTCATAGTCACTCATCACAGTATAAGAGACAGTGAGATACTGTTTAAGCTGTACTGTCTTTACCACAACAAGCCCTGCCAAATGATTCACTGTTACTCCCTCTAGCAACGACCTTCCGCTTTCTTGGGAAAAAGGTCTGATAAACTATTTTATATTTGTCTATTATGAGTTAACACCTACCTATCTATTGTTTACTTCTTAGAAAAGGTCAATTTCTCAATATGGAGTATTTCAAGAAATTCAAAATCTTGGGGGTGCTTGCGGCACGTTTTCCCCTCAACCGATTTGACTCAGATTTTCAAGGGATTGGAACCATTGTGGAGGGTGCCGCAAACTAAATTCGATAATTTTTTTTCCGTCAAGTATAAATAAGGACCACCCTAGTATACACTGTGTCCCAGGATAGATGTAACAAGAGGTGTAATGGACCAAAAATTTTGGAATTTTGGAATGGTATTTGGGGATTGAGTCCTGCTTGTTGTAAAACTAAAGTATACCAAAAATGACTTGATTTGGTGTTCTACAGGGTGTTTTATAAGCAAAGATGTAAAAATCACCACTAATAAAGTACCTTTATTTTTCAAAATATGAAAAAATTCCACTAAGAAAAGTTATTTAGAATGCAATTTTATACCTCTGTACCAAATTTCAGGAATATAAAATTATTTTTTTTGAAACTTCCCATTTTTTCAATAAATTAGTATTTTATTTTGAACCATTCAATTAAAACTGTATAGAAATTATTTTTTGTGAATTAATATTTAAAGTTATGTAGAAGCTAAAAGTAGGCTATGAGAAAAGCAGTGGATACACATTTATCATTTATTATTGACATATCTGTCAAACGTAGTCAATATTATCCTTAATTTCTGTTTCAAATTAACGAACCAAGCATAAAGAATTAAGTGAAAATGGTACTCACAGTACGTGAAAAAATTTATATTGTGCAATGCTACGGAATTGGCGGTGAAAACTCGCTAAGAGAAGTGGTAAGCCAATTTAATTTGAAATTTCCAAACACTGCTTTGTCACGTACTCAGGCCATGAGAATAATTAAAAAGTTTCTGGCTACTGGTAGTGTTCTTAACATGAAAATAAAAATAAAAGCATATGATGAAGACAATGTTGGGGCTATTATAGCTCATGCCTCTGTTATAGAAAATCCTAGGATGCCACTAAGAGAGAGATCAGCTCTTATTAATATTAGCAAGTCTGAACTCCAAAGAATTTACAGGCAAAGAAAATTAGGGCATATAAAGCAAATTATAAACATACGCTTGAAGAGGGAGATGACGGCCGTAGGTTGAATTTTTGTTTGACCATTGGAGAAAAAATCATGGAAGAGAGATTTTTTCATCATTTCATAATTTTCTCAGATGAATCCACATTCACAACCAATGGTGTTGTTTCATCTCAGAATTGTCGGTTTTGGGCTTCTGAAAATCCACATTTTAGAATTCATTGTAGAAGACAATATTCTAATAAAGTGAATGTGTGGTGTGCCGTTTCTTATCACGTTGGAGTTATTGGACCTTGTTTCATTGAGGGAAGGTTAAACCAGCACACAGATATGCCTTTAGTTCATTTTCAACATGATGGTTGCCCTGGCCACTACACAGAAATGGTTAATCGGTGGTTCAATTTAAATTTCGGAGAAAATTGGATTTCCAGGAATGGACCGATCAAGTGGCCGGTGAGATCCCCAGACTTATCAATATTGGATTTCTTTTTATGGGGTCGCCTCAAGCAGTTGGTTTACGCTGAACCACTTCCTAACGATGTAGCAGTATTGAAGCAGAGAATTACAAATGCCGTAAACTCCATACCGTTAGATCATATTCGAAACAGTTTTAAGGACTTCAGGCGAAGGATCGAAATGTGTATGGATGTGGGTGATAGCTACGTCGAATAACAAAAAAATTGTAAACATTGTTTTGTATTGGTCAATAATTAATTTGTTTGTGAATCTGTTATGTTTTTGACATTTATTACTTGTTATAATTTTTAAACCTCATTAATCTTCTGTTAGTAATTGTTTCTTGTTTTACAATTAGTTCGATTAACATTATACCTTCTTACATCTCGTATATTCAATTTCTTATTTACCAATAGCCTACTTTTTGAGATGATTAACATTTGCTTCTACACAACTTTAAATATGAATTCAACCCTCAATTCGCAAAAAATGGGAAGTTTCAAAAAAATAATTTTATATTCCTGAAATTTGGTATAGAGGTATAAAATTGCATTCTAAATAACTTTTCTTAGTGGAATTTTTTCATATTTTGAAAATTAGTGGTGATTTTTACATCTTTGCTTATAAAACACCCTGTAGAACACCAAATCAAGTCATTTTTGGTATACTTTAGTTTTACAACAAGTAGGACTCAATTCCCAAATACCATTCCAAAAATACAGATAATGTATGAATGGGGACTTATTTAACATTCTGATTACAACTTTACTGCTTGAGCATTGTTTTTATTCTATAACTGACTTTTTGTATTATGCGTTTTAACTATTATTATTCTGCAATATACTAATAACAGTTTGTTTATAAAAAAATTCGTTTATTTGTTATATTTTCATTTTATTAATTTTATTGTTTGTAATGTACATTGTAAACTTTATTGATTTTATCTTATTCAAGTTTGTTTGCATTTGACTGTCCTATGTCATTTTATTGTATGATCTAACGGACTATAAAAATTATTATTATCATTATTATTACTTTGTCAGAGTATTCACGTAGTCAATGTAGACGGACTTGGATTTTCGCCGAGCCTTGAGACGTTCGGAAAATTTAATTTATGGACATTGTTAAGTATCTTGGAGGGGACCTTCGGTGTCATGCTGCCTATGAGGTAGTTTCTACAAACACCAAAATACTTAAACACTGCAATTAAACAATGTTACTCGACGCGCGTTTCTCCAACCATGTTAGATGAGATTTGAAAAAGGAGCTGGCTGACTGGCCTTGACCACCGCATCCCCTGTGGATCTATTGGGATGCTCTTTGTCTAATTTTACTTAAAACTCCTAATGCAGCTTTGGCTTTTGTATCAGACTCCATAGCCTTGATGGGGCTCCTTGGTATAACTATCTGCTCTTGGTTTCTCTTCGCCAAGTAGTTGGAACCTCAGTCTGGTTAGGCCTTCGCCATGGCACTTCCTCTTGACAGAATTTACACGTTGCATCCTCTGCCAGGCCCATTAAACTCATATATCTATTAAGCCCACAGTGTCCAATTAGAAGACCTACCATTATCCTTATAGCCTTTCTATTCTGGGTCTTCCGTGAATTTGGCCGATCGTTCTTTAATGAACTTTTTGGCCTGTTTCTGTCGTGAGAAATTCTTCCACCACTCTAGAGATTTATTTTGCACTCATTCATTAATGGCTGTTCGTATGCGTGACTTAGCGGTACCGAAAAAATTTCGGGTCCTACTAGGGCCTTAGATGCGCCTTCTCGGTCCAGTTTATCAGCCTTATCATTTCCCCTGTGTTCCTCGTGTCCTGGTTCCCATGCCACGGTCACCTTGTTCTGACATACTAGGTCCGTTAGGGCATTTATACAATCCCATACTAGTCTTGAATCGACCTGCATGGAATCGAGTACCTTTAGCGTTGCTTAGCTATCGGAAAAATGGCATGACTGATTTACAGTTCCTTGCCTCATTATTTCCTTTGCACACCACTGTATAGTGGCCACTTCAGCTTGAAATATTATGGCGTGTATTCCTAGACTTATCGGGATTTTCGTTTTCGACTTTATCACGTAAATCAGAGTCCCTGTTCTGTCTTGGAGCCGTCCGTATACCAGATCGTTTGCGCCGATATGGGAGGACCGTTTTTC
Organism: Rutpela maculata; assembly: GCA_936432065.2. Taxonomy (NCBI): domain Eukaryota; kingdom Metazoa; phylum Arthropoda; class Insecta; order Coleoptera; family Cerambycidae; genus Rutpela; species Rutpela maculata. The sequence continues at coordinate 166,384,699 of OW386287.2, read as the reverse complement.
CAGTCCTCTCCGTCTGGTATTTTGGTTTGAAAATTTTTATAGAAGTTAAATTATGGGACCATAGTGTCTTTGGGCATTCCCAAAATGGAATCTGCCTTCAGCTCTAAGTATAACTTTTGGTGCTCTGTTCCGTGTCGTTGTTGCCTTATGGGCGTTGTGCCTTGCATTAGCCTGTGTACCACTGAACGAACTTCCCCTTGGATAAATATGTGTACTGGTGTCAGGTATAAAAGGACTTCCAATGCAGCCGTGGGAGCAGTTTTCATGGCTCCAGTGGCACACAGGCAAGCAAGCCCTTGTACGCCACTTAATAGCCTTATTGCTCCAAGCTACAGTGTCTTGGTCCACCATACCACCGATCCATAGGTTACCATGGGTCTTACAACTCTAGTGTATAATCATAGGATCATCTTGGGATTTAACACGCAGTTGTTTTCACACATCTGCCTCCCAGGCCAATGGTTGCTTTCTGTGTGACTTTTTGTACGTGGGAATTCCATGTCAGCTTTTGGTCGAAAATGACTCCCAGATATTTAACCTCGCTGGTAAATGGAAATGTCACTCCATTGAGCCTTGGTTTTAGGCCTCCCAAGGTTCTTTTCCATGCAAAGGTGACGACTGTAGTTTTGTGAGGATTTATAGAAAGTCCTTCCTCACCCCACCTGTCGACAATGTTTAGGGCTCTTTGTGAACGCTCTGATATCGTATTCGCAAATCGCCCCTTGACTACTATCGCTAGATCGTCAGCATATCCTAGGCAGTAAAAGCCTTCTGCGGAAATTTTTCGGAGAAGTTTGTCAACAATGGCTGCTAACAGCAGTGCAGATAATACCCCTCCTTGAGGGCAGCCTGTACACACTTTTGCCTTAATGGTAGAGTTACCTAGATTGGATCTTATCTTCTTTTTTAGGCTGGCTTTAACCCACTGGCAGAGATTGCGTTGTCGCGTTATTGAACGCTCCTTCTATATCTAGAAATGTTGCAACTGCCATTTCTTTGCCAGCTAATGAATTTGTCAGTAGCCTAAATCATCCAACGCGAGGTCTGTTGATTTTTCCGGCTGGTATGCATAATGACGCTCACTAAAGGAGTTTTCCCTTACTATTAACTTGAAATGATTATTAAAACTGAATTACCTTCAGGTAGTATCAACATGATTGAGGAAACGGCGTCGAGTGATATTACACGAGCGCAGTATTTTAATGCTTTTGGAAATTACTTCAAAGTCATTGTTAACATTCATTTTGAGATGTTTAAACTGTGAGGTAGATGTTTGCAGATGATATTACCTTAGTTTCACTAAGCTACGATGAGCCCATATAGGTGCCTCTATCGATTTAGGATCATATCAAAACGCTCAATTTCTCTCGAACTACATTGTATCTCGATAGTAGCCGTTGTAATTTCAGAAATTTGAAATGTTCTATTATCTATTATAGCATCCTTAAAGGCCAATTGATGTATAGAACTATAGAATATCATAATAAATATCATTTTGCATCATTTTAAAACATTTTGCCAACGTGTTCTTATGCCTTACCCTATAAATAAGTTGGCATAAACACTAAACAGTAATTCAAAATCTACTAACTTGTAGGCTCATTAATTGTCTTATTTTTCTACGAATGAATAAATTTAAGTATGCCTATTAGGTGTTTGAAAATGTACTAAAAAAATATGTCTATATTGTATTTCCTTATACACGGAGTATAAAAACACAAGTCACGTATTAAGCAACCTCTTGTTTGCATGATGAAACTGACAAAATAACCATGAAAGCCAAAACCCTAAAAGATAAACCTCCCCAGATAAATAAGAAAAGTCTCACGAGTAGCATAACAAACGCGAATAGAAGATTTCACGGCGAAAGAGTTTTAAAACCACTGTAATTACCACCGCGCCTTCCATTTTTTAGCATAAACTCACTTTAATAAAAGTGGTTATTTATTTAGCCACCCTTTAATGAACTATACGTGCTCTAATTTCTTTTTAATTTAATTCGGTAATGTTAGAATTACGCTGTAATATTCAAATAACCAGTAGCCAAGCTAATAAATCTGTAACCTTTTCTGTACCGAAACATTATGACAATAAAAATAATAATAACACGTTACGTTTGCAAAAAGGGATATTAATATAGAAATTGGATGATTTAATTTTAGAAAAATATCACAGGTCAACATTTGATCTAAGCGGGCAGTATAGGCTACAGGGGGTTTTTGGGGGTCGCTGATTACGATGAGAGGGTCAGTTAACCGCCATCACGTCAGATTCAAGGTCATTTGAAGGTCAAGTGCAGAAAAACCCATGGAAAAAATCTGAAAAAAATCATGCATATGTTTTTGAGGTCAGAGAATCCGAATCCGAGGTCGGCTAAGCCCTGTGAGGTCAAGGTCAAGGTCATTTGTAGGTTATTCCAAGGTCACTTGAGGTGTTGTCTGCATTTACGGTTCGAAAAATCTGAAAAATTCATACGTATGTTTTTGAGGTCAGAGAATCCGAATCTGAGTTCAGCTGAGCTCCATTAGGTCATGGTGAAGGTGTTTATAAGTCAAGTGCGAGAAAAACGTTTTAACGGATAACGTTTTTTAGTTGTCATTTTTGATGTTTTTTTGTATACACACCTTTACTTCTTGCCCGTGTCTATATATTTTTATGTATATGCAACTGTTCAACGAGCTGATATATGATTTATACTTATTTTACGCACTTTCGCTCGAAACATCGAGCTCACTCACGCACATATCACAGATGAGTAACCAAAGTAAACCAAACTAAACCAAATTAGCCAAACAAAAGATTACATGAAAATGTATGTGTGGCTGCACCCAGGGCACCTCCACGCGGTGACGGTGGGCAACGGAGTTGTCTCACTATCCGGCGAAGTCCCTGGGTAGCGGCTTTCATGCCGTCATGGCAATCTCACAGAAAAATATTACGAGACAGGGCTTAGGAAACCCAGAATCGGCGGCTGGTCAGGATGGGAAAGCGGGTCCGCAGGCGTCGTCATCATGCGACCGTAGCTCTACATCGGTGGGAAACTTGGCCGATGTAGAGTCAAATGCTACAAGCTTTCGCACTTGACCTATAAACACCTTCACCATGACCTAATGGAGCTCAGCTGACCTCAGATTCGGATTCTCTGACCTCAAAAACATACGTATGAATTTTTTCAGATTTTTCGAACCGTAAATGCCGACAACACCTCAAGTGACCTTGGAAAAACCTACAAATGAACTTGACCTTGACCTCACAGAGCTTAGCCGACCTCGGATTCGGATTCCCTGACCTCAAAAACATATGCATGATTTTTCTCAGATTTTTTCCATGGGTTTTTCTGCACTTGACCTTCAAATGACCTTGAACCTGCCGTGATGGCGGTTAACTGACCCTCTCATCGTAATCAGCGACCCCAAAAACCCCTTGTAGCCTATACTGCGTGCGGTGTTCCCGCTTAGATCAAATGTTGACCTGTGATTCATTAAATTACTTTTAGTAATTTTCTGTGAAAGTGCTCTTTAAAAATTAGGAAGTATATATTTTTCCCAAAGAACTAATTAGCCCTTTCGTGCCCGACTTTTTATTTTTACAAGCTTTTATTTGACTTTCTTTGTATCTATGTTAGTATGTTTATTTCAAATTTTGCAAGTCAATTTTGAACCACTTAACGACGCACGTCCAATTGAGCTGAAGTTTTGCATACACGTGCGGTTGTGGCAATAATACTATAATATGGTCCGGGAGATACCGTCAAATTTAATCACATCATTTCAACAAAGCTCATTTTTTCAGTACAGGTTGTTTTTTCATTGCTTATCGAAGAATCGGGTGTCAGCTACTTCAATCGCGAAGATTAAGGGCGTGGGAGGCTGCGCATCCGGTAAAATAATTTCGTTTTTCGCGTCAATCCAACAAGGTTACTAAACTATAAATAGTTTATTTGTGTAATATAAATAAAAATAATGTGTCAGCTGCATAGGGTAGAGAGCTGTCCTAGTTAATATGTATGAAAAACACGTGAAAATTCGTTATTTCAATAAAGCTGAAATTCATTTATATGATAGTTTCCAATATAAGAAAATAATTAAAAAGTGTCAGCTGACAATACTATAGGACAAAACCTGTTAGCTAGGCCTTTTAAGTGTACCGCAGCGACCAGGCGCTCACCGCGCGCGGTATCTTTAACTCCCCAGCTAACGTATTATTTCATTTTTTTTAACCACGTGATGATCAATTTCAAGTTTTTCTCAACACAAACTAATGAAATACTTTATTTCACGCCTGCTGATATCGTCTTTCTCATATGAAACTTGAAAGAAAGTCATATTTGTATGAAATATTAGATAAAAAATATTATGTACAAATAGTAACAAAGTATTTTATAAGTAATACATTTACTGATGCTCAAATGTCGATATTCTGTAACAGAAGGCATGTTTTTTATTAATACATAACATTTCTCAACACGCACCTGAAAACTTGGAAGATAATTTTACTCTTCTGAAGGAATTTGTCATATGTACGGTTCTAAAAGAATCAAAAATATTAATTTCGTACGCGTAGCATATAATGTCAATCAGAAATAAGATGTCTTGAAGATTGACCAGAATTTCGAAGGATCTATGTTACCTCCATATAAGACATAATTGAAACAGCATTTTTTGCCAATTTCTTACATTGCTCAATTGTGGAGTCATGCACATCTTCATACGCCAAGTTTGTTTCTGCCAACTGATTATGGATGGAGAGACCACGATGAGAAGTATATTTTCAAGTGGTTTCAAGGCGATCAATTACCGAAAATTGAAAATATCATAAATGGTATTCTATGCATATAGTCTTTTACTTCTACGTGAATTTTCTTTTATTCACTTCAATGATTTTCAATATTTTTCGGCAGATATTTGTGAAAATGAAAATGAGAACGATGACTCTCGAGAATCTGAGGAAAATCTAGATTTGGAAGACCATACATATAGCACTTTCGAAGAAGAAGATAATTTTGAATACAGTAGTAACAGTGATTCAGATAAGAATTGATTTGTTTTATTCATATTGAATGTGCCAAAATAATAGAAATATTAAGATTTTTATATTGATTCTCATTATTTAATCCTCACTATTCTCAATCAATGATTGCAATCTCTTAGTATTCTCTAATATGTATGTCTGACAGGTTTTGTCCCATGGTATTATCAGCTGACACTTTTTAATTGTCTCTTTTTTATATCGCAAACTATCATATAAATGAATTTCGGCTTTATTGAAATAACGAATTTTCACGTGTTTTTCATACATATTGACTAGGGCAGCTGACAACCTTCGCTCCCTACCCTATGCAGCTGACACATTTTTTTTTTAATTTATATTACATAAACAAACTATTTATAGTTTTATAGCTTTGTTGGATTGACGCAAAAACAAACTTATTTTATCGAATGCGCAGCCTCCCACGCTCTTAAATTTCACGGTCACGTCAGCTGACACCTATTTTAGTTGTTTCTCGAACGAAAATTAACATTAAAAGAACAAAGAAGTCGTGTTGAAATGACGCATAAAATATTGACGCTATCTCCCGGACTAATATGGTACCAAAAAGTGTGTTTTTTTAGTTTTAATACTATGATTTGAGCTAATAGTGTATTCACTCAGACATTGTATTATAACAAATGGCGAAGGATCCGGTAATATTTTAAGTAAGGACGACACAATGAATATATAATAATTAAGATGTACCTAAAAATTTAAAAATTAAATTAAATTAAAAAAAAATCTTTTTAAAACAAGCTTTTATTATTATTTAGGTGTACTAAAACGAAAAATATAGCTATGCTGAATTGATTGTCTTAAAAGCTTGTGTGAATAGAAATAATAAAATACTTACGTAGGTACAATCCCTGCCGACCACAATTAACGCCTCTATGAAATTCTCGCAACAAACTTTTACGGCATTAATGACTTTTTTTTCGTTTTAGTACACCTAAATAATAATAAAAGCTTGTTTTTAAGAAGTTTTTTTACTTTTAATTTTTTAATGGTAAAATTGTACAGGGTTATTCATTATATATCCTCCTTTATTTATGGTATTATTGAATACAACCCTACAACTTTTATACGATTTTTTTTTAATTTCCAATAATAACAAAACTAAAGGTGTCCATATATAATGAATAACCCTGCACAACTTGGCAGGCAGGTTATTCGATTTTTAGATTCTGTTTTAAGGCATTACCTTGTTTGCTAAAAAAAATTATATACACTGTGATTTATCAGTTGTAATACTCAAATCTTCAAACCTTAAATGCCTCATAACTACTAAATAAAAAAACTACAAATATTTGAAGACATAGCGTTCTATTTAGCTTGAAACAGGCATATTTGTGACAGAAGAAGTAGATGAAACAGCCATTATAGGTTCTACTTCCCTTACAATTTCTAGAACATGATCTACAGGGTCCTTTGTCGGACTGAATAGGTTCTTGATCAGGTTCTGTGTCTTTTCCAAGTGACAAAACGCAGTAGCATCTAAAATGCGATATGTTAGCTTACAACTTATGGGAAAATGGAAAGTTTATGTATCTTTTAACGGGAGCAACTCATTATTCTCCAAACAATCATTATCTCCATTACCAAGGAATTCTATACCAGAGAACAAAGTGTCCATTAGCTCAAATAGTTCTACTAACCTTCTAGAAGCTATGTTGACTGAAAAATTTGGAAAAATTAATATTTTTTAGATAAAATAAAAAAGTAGAGTTGCGTTTACCTAATACCTAAGTTCAGTGGTTACTGTAGTCCACATACTTTCAAAAATACGAAAATTTTATAAAACAAAAAGATAATTTTGAGCACAGATTTACAATCGAAAACAATCTTTTATCTAAACACAAAAAAACAATACAATATATTTACTAACTTAGAAATACTTCTTTTAGCATTACAGGTTGTTGCAATTTTGGTTATGCGCACGCGTACAAAATTAGTTTATATTTTTATCCCCATCTAAATGTCGTTACGTTTTTTATGATAAAAAATTCGTTTGAGATTCGTTTTTATGATAAAAGAACATACTACATTACAGTGTTCTACCTCATAAAAGGTTAATATTCAGCGGCAATAATTTTTAAAAATTACTAAACTTGATGTGCACTTTGCAACGCCCAAACTGACTGAAAGGGATAAAACTATACTATACTATACATAATAAACACAACTGAATCAATTTGAGGAAATTAATATAAAGACGGGCGGAAGCATACTATAGATATATCGTTAAAATATCTATAATAAACTAATAAAATTGGGTTTAGCTTGAATATATATTCATATTTTTAATTATATAAAATATATGTTAACATTTTATTAAAAAGATGTATTGTCAATTATTGTATATAATATTCGCTTCTTTTTGTTTTTTGTCGTTGGTTACCGGAAATCTTATTCCAGAGTAAGTAAACTGCCACATTACTCCCCCGCTAATAAAAAGAAAGATCAATCAGTTATTTCGTCGATGGCAAAACGAACTTTCTTAATAGGTGGTATAGTGACATCGCATTTGTCAGACAGTAATCCTATCAATATTCACTGTGGCGGGTTTAGTTCCTTTAATAAAAGTAACCAACTTATCTGTACGGGACAAAACTTTAAACGGTCCATCATACAGTGGAGTAAAAGATTTCTTGAAACGTTCTTTCCGAACGAAAACAAATTTACAAATCGCAATATCCGAACTGACAAAATGATTTGTAATTGACATGGTGAAAAGGTGCAATGAACGTTAAATTATTAAAAGAAGTACGTAACTTAGTAATAAAATAAGGAATATCCGGACAAGTGTATGATTTAATAAAAAATTCACCTGGTAGTCTTAAGGTTTGACCAAAAACGAGTTCTGCGGAGGAACATTGCAAATCGTCTTTAGGGATGGTCCTGAGAGCTAATAGTATGATAGGAAGTTCATCTACCCAATGTGGTGTAGAAGTTTTAGCTCTCAGTGCAGATTTAAGAGTTTTATTAAACCTTTCAATCATTCCATTCGAGGAAGGATGATATGGTGTCGTACGAATTCTATGAAATCCCAGAAATTTTGAAAATTCTTTGAACAGTTTTGATTCAAATTGAACGCCTTGGTCGGTTGTCACTGTGACAGGGACACCGAAACGACAAACATAATTCTGAAATAACGTACGCGCTACAGTTTCTGCACTAAAATCCTGAAGTGGATAAGCCTCTGGCCATCTAGTAAAACGTTCGATCACAGTAAGAATATAAGAACAACCTTTAGAAGGAGGTAATGGTCCTATTAAATCTATATGTATGTGGTCGAATCTTCCTTTAGAAATATCAAAGTTAGCAATCGGGCTCATTGTATGTTTTGTCACTTTATTAGCTTGACAGCTAATACAAGTTTTCGCCCAGAGATTACAATCCGAAGTCATTTTAGGCCAAAAATAATTTTTAGAAACTAATGTTCTAGTCGCTTTGATACCAGGGTGAGATAAACCATGAAATATATCAAAAATTGTCCGTCTAAAAACGATAGGAACGTAAGGACGAAGTTTAGGGCGAGAAACGTCACACCAAATAAACTTGTCAGAATATGGAATTTTAATTTTCTTTAAACGAAAAGTTCTCTTTGTGTTCGATGAAGTATCTGATAATAAAAATTTAAGGTCAGAATCATCTTCCTGAGCTTCGCTCAATAAATTTAAGTTAAAGTTAATATCAACTAGGTTAGACTTTTGGGTAACAATTGGGGAAATGCATTGTTGTAAAGAAGACGTATCATGCTCACGTGATAAGGTGTCTGCAACAATGTTATTTTTTCCTTTGATATGTCTGATTTTGCAGGCAAATTGAGCAATGAATTCTAAATGTCTAGTTTGCCTGGGAGATTTTTCAGTTTTAGTGAATAATGCTTTGACCAAAAGTTTATGGTCAGTAAAGCAAATAAATGTGCGACCTTCAAGTAAAAATCTGAAATGTTTAATCGCTGTAAATAAAGAAAGAAGTTTCTTGTCAAAGGAACTGTATTTGGCCTGTGCCAAGGTAAGCTTTCGTGAGAAGAAGGCTAATGGGGCAAGTACACCTTCGTCATCGCGCTGTTCAAGAACTGCCCCCATAGAGACATTAGAACAATCAACAGTCAGCGATAAAAACGAGCTATCATCACAACGTGGATGTGCTAAAAAGGTTGCGCCAGCTATAGCAGCTTTGGCTTTGGAAAAACTGTCAAGACAGTCGGTAGGCCAATCATTTATTAGTTTAACTTTATCATGCAGTAATTTAGTACAAAGTGCATGTAAAGGAATTAAGATTTCAGCGAAAGAAGGTATGAAACGATGACAAAAGTTAACCATACCTATGAAACGCTGAAGTTGTTTGACTGTAGTAGGTAAGGGAAAATTATTTATGACATCAACACGTTCAGAAGAAGATAAAATGCCTGCTGAAGAAATATTGTGTCCTAAAAATGTCAAATGACTGACACCTAATATGCATTTTGACGGTTTAATATTTATGCCGTACAATTCTAACCTCTGAAAAACAAGTTTCAAGTGCTCTAAATGTTCCGAACTAGATTTACTTGCAATCAGGATGTCATCTAAATGGACGGAAATAAAACGTAAACCTACTAAAACTTCGTCCAAGAAACGTTGGAAAGTTTGACCGGCGTTACGTAAGCCGAAAGGCATACGCCCAAATTCAAACAAACCGAAAGGAGTAGTAATCGCTGTTTTAAAAACGTCACTTTTTGCGACAGGTATTGGGTGATAAGCACGTACCAAATCTATTTTTGAAAAAATAACACAATTATACAACTGCGAGTTAAAATCATGGATGTGGGGCAACGGGTATCTGTCAGGAACAGTAATTGAATTTAGACGACGATAGTCCCCACAAGGCCTCCAGTCGGAGCTTTTTTTTTCAACCATATGCAATGGTGAGGAAACGGAAGAAGAAGAAGGTACACAAATACCTAATTCTACCATATTATTGAATTCATCCTGAGCTATTTTGAATTTAACGCTATCCAACCTACGTGGGCGTGAGAAAGGTAAATGACCTTCAGTAACAATATGATGCTCAACGGAATGTTTAACGGGCAAATTGTAATTTGGAGAGCTAATTAAAGTAGGAAATTGTAAAAGTAATGTAGTGAATTCATTTGATATGTTAAATAACTTAGGAGAATGTGACGGACCATTGTTTGAAAATAATTATGTTGACAAACTAGTCATATTGTCGATTAAACATTTATGTTTTAAGTCAACTACTAAACCAAAATGAGCTAAAAAGTCTGCTCCGATAATGGCGATATTTATATCTGCTATATTAAAAACGAAAGGAAATAACCTACGTAAGTTTAAATCAATTTTTAAAAATTTCTTTCCGAAGGTATTTATTTATAACTGAACCATTAGCTGCTGTCAGTACAACATCGGGGTTTCTCCTAGTATTCGTTAATAGATTCCGAGGTATAATTGATAAATCAGCGCCCGTGTCAATGAGGAATTCTATTTTATTAGCATTATCAAATATAAAAAGACGACGTTTACTATCTGAAATATTAACGTCAGTTGTCAAAATATTATTGACTTTTAGTCATTTTTGATTGTCGGCTTTGACATCTTTGGCGAAAGTGCACCAATCTCCGAGACATTTAAATGCTTTACGACCATAAAGCTGATGGTAATAACAAACTTCAGTATTAGAGGGATTATATCTAACGCGGGAACCACTTCGACTATTAGAACGGGGCCTTGAGCTACTGCGAGAGTTGGAGTCGAGGCGATTTTTACAACTATCGCAATAAATGCCAGAAACTGTAGGAGTAGCGGAAGTTATTGCAGAAACTTTAGACTCTATAGCATACAATTGAGACGTAAAAATTTCTTGCTTATGTAACACCTGATTCAACGTGTCTTGGACAGTTGTAATCAAATTTGACGTGGAAACTGTGGGGTTAACGTTACAAATTGAATTAAAGGTAAGGGAATTCATAGAATTTTGACACGACTCTCATATTCGATCTGCAATGTCGATTAACTCCTTAATCTCAGTCTTTCCTGATGCGGTAATTGCAATGAAGATTGTTTTTGGTAATCGCCGCTTCCACAACTTGACTAGGAGCTCCTGGCTCACCACATGGGATCCTCCGACAATTGACAGCATCGACCGGTAAAAATCGGACGGTTTGAGGTCCCCCATCTGGGAACCAGAGAGCAAGTCCTCCAACCGCTTTTCCTCGTTTGAGGTCAAACGAGAAATTAGAATAGTTTTTAAATTCTCATACAAATCTCTCTCGGGTTGATTAGTGACAACGTCATAAACCGTTATAATAATTTCCGGGGGTAAACTGGCAATGACATAATCGTATTTCTTTCGATCGTTAATGATCCTGTGAATAGAAAATTGAGACTCTATTTGAGTGAACCATATTTCCGGTTTATTAACCCAAAAGGGAGGAAGTTTAATAGTATAGGAATTCGCAGCATAATTACTATTCGGTATCACTGTATCTGACGTGACTGGTTGATCGTCTAACAAAATATTCTCCGTAGGAGGTGCCATCGATAACTGATTGACGTATTCTCTTTATTAGCAAGGGTTGATGAGTAAACAATTTACTTACCGTACGGAATAAGAAGAATTTGATAGGTGATATCTTGTAGCCTTGGGATATCTAGCAATTCCTTCAGGAAAATTTTGAAAACATGGAATATCATCAATTCTTCTAGGAAAATCTTGAATATCTAGTTCCCAATCAAATGTTTTGAAAATTGTATCTTAAGTAGCCATTTAAACTCAGGAAACTGCTTAATTAAAATCACGTAGTATCTCCAGATATGTTAAATAAATTGTTAAATTTATATTTTCCATCCAATGAAACGATCAATAAATATTTATTAGGAAATCAATAATCTTCTTCAGCAATCCTATTTATTATATTGTCAAATATTCAATATCTGGATCAGTAACTTGCGAGTTTTCGGATATTTTATTTAAGTAAAATAGATAAATTTAGAAGTTCTATCGGAAATAATGGAAATATTTTTTCTTGCCTGCTTAACTATAAATCCATGCCAAAATTGGGTTCCATTTAAAATATATGTCCTCTGTCGGAGCTACCAAATTATAAAATAAGTGTTCTCTTTTTTCGGGGTCACCAAATTATAGATATATGGTTAAAATATCTATAATAAACTAATAAAATTGGTTTTAGCTTGAATATATATTCATATTTTTAATTATATAAAATATATGTTAACATTTTATTAAAAAGATGTATTGTCAATTATTGTATATAATATTCTCTTCTTTTTGTTTTTTGTCGTTGGTTATCGGAAATCTTATTCCAGAGTAAGTAAACTGCCACACATACCAAGTGAAGGTGGCCATTTCCAACAATTTTTATAATACAAAATTTTATCATTATCAATGTTAATAAAAATTAGTTTAAATTTGAATTTAACTATTTTAATCAAGAACTCTGCTTCTGTTGTTTTCATGTAGAATTCACCAGGTTAGTACCACTTTCTTTGTGAAAAATATCAGAGGACATGTTTGCAGTGGCTTTAACTAAAATATATGGTTTTATATCCTATTAACACATACCAAAACCGCAAATAATATCTAAAGCACCTAAACCACACCTAAAGCACTTTCTGATATTAAAAAATAAAGATTTAAATAAAAAAAATTCAGCACCCTGTAGCAAAAAATTTAAGCCGTTGCGGACATAAGATCATATGAACTTTTCTTCATAAAATGACCACTCTGAAATATTAGCACGCCATTAAGGAACACCCTGTATATAGTAAAAATAATTGGTAACAAGACAGTCCTGGTTGACGCTTTGCCAATGTTACGTTTGTCGACTTTCTCTTCTTATAGCCGACGAATAATACAGACCAGTCTTCAATGATACATCTCACAGTATGCCCCAATGCACATTATCAAAAGCCTTACAACAGTGTACGATACAAAGGCGTCGTAAATTCAATATTTGTTCTCTAATGCTAGGTCCTTTAACAAAGCTTGCTTGCTCAGGAGGCTGCCAAGACAGATGATGCTGAAGTTTAGTTTGAATAATATACAGCATTATTATACTCTTCGCAAAAACGAAGAGTATATTGTATTTGATCGGCACATTTATAAATCGGTAAATATCGCTCGTAGAGAAAAAAAAATTATATCGTTATGTTAGTGAACGAATTCTGAACAACTTTCAAAATGTCCGTCTGTCCGTCCGTCAGTCACGTTTCTTGTAAGCACGATAACTCAAGAAAGAAAAATCCGAATATATTGGTAAATAAAAAAGTTATTAGTAATTTAAAATTTAAAAAAATATTCTTTACATTTTTTCATGGTTTGTAGTAAATAGAAATCTTGCGAAATGTTATTTCCTATCACTATTTTTTTTATACATTTTACTAACGTGTGTTTCCTAATAATCACAATAAATTTACTAACAGTATATATTACACTCATTAACAATTTTAGTAATAAGAAATGGTGGTGTAACGGCAAGAGTTTTGTCTCGCAATCCATATTCGTGCGGGCGTTCCTCAGGAGTCGGTTCTTGGCCCTAAACTGTACAATATGTACGTATCCGACTTTCCTACTTTCCCGAATACTAAACTTGTCAAGTACGCCGATGACACGGCCATGTACGCGCATAGTCACAACGCACAAGCTTCTCAAAGCCCATATGCCACGGAGTATTATGATAGGTGGAAGATTCGGGTCAACGCGGAAAAGTCGGAATCTATAGTCTTCACGCGCAGATTTACAGAAAATACAATCTTAACGCCAATTTTGATAAGGGGAAACCAAATTCCAGAAAGGGAGTGCGTGAAGTACTTGGGTGTATGCTTAGACAAACGACTGACGTTTAACCGACATATAAACGAAACTATACGGACCGTCTATTTCATGTCCAGGAGTCTGTACCCGCTCTTGGCAAGGAATAGCAGACTCAGCAGACAGAATAAAAAATAAATTTATACTGTTATTGTGAGGCCGGCCCTTACATATGCGGCACCGGTGTGGTGCAGCACATCGGTCACGACAATAAAGAAACTAACACTCCTGGAACATAAATTTATGCGCCTCATCCTAAATTCCTCACGATATACCTCCTTAAGAGACCTTTATGTACGTTGTCACGACATAATTCCACTTGCGGACTACATCAAAATTACATCACAAAAATTCCAATTTAAACTTGGTGATAGTCCGCTTACAAACCACATTACTCAAATTAGAGAGCATAATGCACCTTTTCGCATAAAACACAAATTACCATATCAGGCGTTGCCCATCTTTCGGCAACCTATTTAGCCATATCCCCTTTTCTCTATACCATAAAATCTATCACACACAACTTCCGATATATAACTCTTTTTACCTTCTTCGTTTCTGTTTGTTGCCTTTTGTTGGTTTCCTAAATTTTTCCCTTCCTAACTATATTTTTTGTAAATATCAAAATCTTCTGAAACTTTAAATGTTTTAAATCATAAATTGTGCGGTCTAGCATAGCCACTCGCTCTTGCAATTACTTGAAGCGGGTTTTTTGGCCAATAATTTTCCCGCGTGGTCATCATATTTATCTCTGATATTTATTTATACACGCACCTTTTGACTTTTCATTTCAATTATTCTAAGTTATCTTTTTACATGTTTAACTTTAATTAATATTTATGTTGCACCCCGTGACCAGGAGATATTATATTATTTTTCAGTTCCTCTTAGCTCTACCTGGCCTCACTTCGTCCAGTCTTTCAATTTCCACGACGACTGGCGCCGTGGATATCTGACTGGCTCCGAAGCGAGTATCTGGGGAGGGTCAAATGCTGTACTATTTTAATTTTAAATAAACTAGTTTTTGATTTGATTTGATTCTCGCAATCCAGGGTCCCGGGTTCGATCCCTCACATCGTGATTTTTTTTTCACAACAAAGTTGATCACAAAATTTAGAATGTCCAAAAACTAACATTATTTACAAGAAAAATGCGAAGAGTATCCTATAGAATGTGTAACAATTATATAAATAGCTCAGTAAATCGGCGAAGAGTATAATGATTCCACTAGTTTTACTTGCATATGTGTTTTGACATACTGAATACGAATCAGGCGTCCGTCTAGCCCCATGACCCACCAATTTTTAGTAAATCGCGAAAATAACCTATATTATGATTTTTTTTTTAGGTTATTTTCGCGATTTACAAAAAAATGGTGGGTAAAAAAGTGGTGGGTGATGGAGCTAAACGGACACCTGATTCATGTTCAACAAGACGAAGTACACAGGAGTTATCCAACAGACCACTTTTTTTATTTTGTGTGCTTGTGTTATTATAGAAACATCACTATATGAAATTCCTATTATATACTTTATATTTTTGGTGTAGCTATTTTCAATTAAATTTTGGCTCTATTAGCTCTGTGTAATATAAGATATTTCTTAGATTTAGAGAAATAAGAGTAGAAATAATAATAAAAATAATATGTCTCTATTTTAATTTAGAAAAAAAAGCATTACAAAATTATTAATAAGGTGGCTACTAACCTAACCACCCATGAGAAAATAAAAGTTAACAACTAAAAGTTTGGCATATAAAATTTCTTGGTCAAGTCTGTCAAAGGCCTTTCTAAAATCAAGAAGAATAACACGTATTTTACCCTTATCACAAGCCCACACTATGTCATCGCTAACCTACAGCAACTCTGTAGTAGTACTATGTTGAGACCGGAAACCTGATTGTATGGCTGGAATAATATTATTGTCAGAAAGGTACGAGCTTAACTGTTCAAATATAATTTTCTCTAAAATTTTGGAAAGAACGGGTAAAATATTTACTGGTCCGAAGTGTGAAAACTGACCTGAATTATTAGCCTTAGCAATAGGGATGACATTATTACGTTTCCACTGTGACTGGAATGTTTTAGCCAATAAACATGCATTTAAAATAAATGTAATATGAACAGTAAGATACGGAATATAAAATGAAATCATTTTTATATCAAATTCATCAACCCCTTTTGAATTTGATCTAGTTCGTGAAATTATTTTTTCCATCTTCTCCTCGCTAACTACAGAAAAACTAAATTGATTGGTAGTATCAGGAAAAGTATTGTTATTATAATATTCAAACAAGATATTGTTATTAGGCTTAGGCTACTAAGACATATGGATTTATAGCGCGGAATTGTCGCGATTTCACGAACAGCGATACAATAAAATTGCTTTACTTTAGTTTTGTCAGACCCAAGCTTGAGCATGCTTCTCCTGTATGGTCTCCATAATGCAATACGCACATCAATACCGTAGAATCCGTACAACGTCGATTTTTAAAATTTTTGTCGTTTAAATCTGATGGTGTTTATCCACCTATCGGCTTTCCGCAGCAGGACTTGCTCGAGAGACACTCTATGTCAAGTCTGGAAATTAGGCGTAAATATTTCTCACATGTATTTGTCTTTAAAATCATTCAAAATTTCACAGATTGTCCAGAAATATTATCTCAACTGAACTTCATCGTACCGAGAATAACCTCTAGGGAGAACTTAACGTTTTATCTACTGACACCTCGCACTAATATTCTGAAACATTCACCTCTATATTCAGCTTGTAACAATTGCAATGCAGCCGGTAATAATCTTGATATATTTAGTTGCAGCCTTAATGACATAAAAACGTTTTACTTAAATAAATAATTTGTTTTTCTTCTTCCCATCTTGTTATCTACTTCTTTCACTTAATATTAATTTTTTTTATACTTGTACACTTTTTTTTGTTTGTTTTAGCTCACATTGTATTGTATTTTATATATGTCTATATGTTATGTTTGTAAGTCTGTGACCATATTTTCTCTTTTATGTTACCACATGTTTTAATGTTCATATTTAAGTATGTTCATTTTTTTTAATGTACCTACACTTAACTTTATTGTTTTTGCTTACCCTCCTATTCTATAATTGGGTTATCTACCTGTTGAACAGTGTTCTCAATAAATAAATAAATAAATAAATAAATAAATAATCAACATCAACCAATGGAATGCTGTTAGAAAAATAATTGTTAAACTCTCCCGGATTACCCATTCCTTCGGGGTGACTTACAGATGCACAGTTAATATTTAACCATTTCAAAGTGCCCCAAAATCCCTTCGGATCGATTTTAAATTGATGATTTAAATAAGCTTTTTTTTTTCGTTTCTAACGGACATTGTAACAAGATTTCTAAGTTGTTTATATTCATCCCGGGCTGCCGCAGTTTTAACTTTTTTATATTTAGAAAGTGCTTTATCTCTAAGACGCATCATAAATTTAATTAACATTATCGCTAATCCAGGAGGTTTCGACAAACGATCTGTTCTAATAGGCACATGTTTACCAAAAAGTTGAATTACAGTGCTATTAAAAAAATTACCATATCCTCTACATCATTAAATATATATAACACGTCTCAATCTAGAATATGAAGATCAGTTAAAAAATTGTCATAAATAAAATTTCTATAATCCAGATAGGTTCTATATTTTATTTTTGCCACGGGCTTTATAAGACTTATGCAACATTTCACAAGATAATGATTCGAGAAACCATCAGAATATTGCAAATTCTATTATTATCATTACTTGAAATGTAACCTTTTCCATATCACAAGGTTATTCTTTCATAATTGGCCAACTGTAAGGACAAAAGTATACATTTAGTCGATAAAACGTCCTTCCTCCTAATAATATCCACATTTTGTATTGCGATCGAACTATTAAAAATCTGTTGCATATAACCTGCTGACCCACTTTCATAATCCGCTGGATATTATTTCTGCTCTATGAACACAACTGTTTTGTAGTTTTCTGTACGGCAGCATATTTTCCGTGTAAACATTATAATTTACTTGTTACCTACATAATCACAATAGTTCTGCCGGGAACAAATGAAACAACAAGGAATCACTATTTAAGCACAATGGCCTGAAATGTTTTATGTAAATGTAGTGATTTATTTATCTTGTGTACCTACAAATTTATTTTCTTTATAAATTATGAAATTCATTGTATCTATGCCAAAATGTAAACTTTAACAAATAGCAAAATTTAGTTAAATATCTGTTTATCACATCGTGTATAGGTATGTAATTTGTTCACTAGAATGAGTATATTCACATTAGCAAACCAGATAGCTGCTATTTAATTAGATGCACCTAAAATAATGAACTTGGTCTTAGGAAATTTTACCTTAAATTGTGCACAGATTTACCAATGTAGAAAAAAGTAAATTCGAAGTCAGAATAGGCAAGCAAAAGCATTTTGTTCAAGGCAGTGAAATGTTACATAGCTCTATTAATAAGTTAATTTGATTAAATAGAATTGCATGTTAGTGAATGAATAATAGTGCAGTTGAATTGATTATTTTCAGCGACAACATTCCAGTAGAAACATTATTGTTGATTCTTATGTATTATGATTCCTGATTACGAAAAAAATATTTGCGCTCAAAAATTCTTGGTACGTCAAAAGTTATACTTTTTGTCGCTACACTACACTACACACACACACACACACACACACACGACACTATCAAACAGTGTTAAAGGCCAACAGTAACATTATCTAAATAAGATTCTAACATTTATGGCTATCAAAGAAACTCAGGTGAACATGGAGCATGACATTGAGCAAAACAAATTATTCTAGACAAAATATCTAGTCTGTTCCAAGATGCAGAGCGTTTTGTCGAAAAGTCGCCGTTTATTAAAAGTATGAAATTGTTTTGGAAATCGATTTAATGCCTACACTTCACCGACAGCACCTTTTGAGGATTCTTGTAGAATTGAAGAGGCAATAAAAGTACTGCTGGTAAAAAATTGAACAAACGCTGTATGTACGATTATTGGATGAGAATTGATTTTCCCTGGGCTGCCATCTTTGAGATCGATATCCTGGTGTACCTGAAGAGAAATATATACAAATGTATTCTACCTATATTACCTACGGGGCCGAAACTTTAGCCATGACAAACGAATCCTCGAATAAAGTTCAAACAGCAGAAGAAAGTATGGATAGAGCAAAACTAGAATTATCTCTAAGCGATGGAATGTCAAATGCGATAATGTGTAGGAGGACGCTGAAAAGGGGATGGCTTGGTTGATGTGGCACTGGGTCGACTATGTAGCCAGAGGAACGTATAATAGATAGGCCAAGAGAACATTTGAACGCAGGTCCAGGTACGGCACTTACCGTGATAGAACTCGGCCGCAAACACGATAGTTTGTTGATGTAAGAAGAATAGATATCAACCGGATGAATGCTGCTAGGGATTGTGCGTTAGATATGTTCCAGCAGTAGATATAAATGGCTGAGTTATGTGATTCATTCCCACAGTCAGACAAGTTAATGTGTCTGAGTCCTCGACCATCAAAAGAAACTGAGTAAGTCATTAAGTCCTTGATTCCTGAGATGAACATCGCTGTAAAGTACGATAAAAATGAAAAATGTGTCGAGATCTCCGACACGAGGTATTCTACTCTTGCTATTCTGTCACGATGATCGAGTAATAATCAATATATTTGGAGGTGCCAAGTTCACTCTGCTCTTTAAAATTAAAAATCATATCAGAGGAGCCGAAATCAGCATCAGTCAATGTAAGAAGAATAGAAATCGACTGGATGAATGGCGCTAGGGATTGTGGCAAACGTCACATATGTCAAGCAGTAGACAGAAATGGCTGTATATAATTCATTCCCACAGACAGGCACGTTAATGATCCTGACATATAGTCCTCGACCATTAAAAGGGAATGAGTAAGTCATTAAGTCCTTGATTCCTGAGATGAACATCGCAGTAAAGTACAATAAAAACGGAAAATGTATCGATACCTCCGTTTTGTATTCTTGCAATTCTGTCACGATGGTCGGGTAATAATCAGTATATTTGGAGGTACTAAGTTCACTCTGCTCTTTACAATTAAAGATCATATCAGAGGGCCCAAAATTAGCATCAGACGGTGTAAGAAGAATAGAAATCAACTGGATGAATGGTACTAGAGATTGTGGGAAATGTCACATATGCTCAGCAGACAGACAATTTAATGAGACTAACATATGTCCTCAATCATCAACATGAACTGAGTGTTATTAAGTTCTTGACTCCCAAGATGAACATCGCTGCAAAGTACGATAAAAGCGGAAAATGTATCGAGATCTCCGACACGAGGTTTTGTACTCTTTGTATTCTGTCACAATAGTTGAGTTATATTCAATGGAGGTACGAAGTTTATTCTTATCTTTAAAATTGAAAATCATATCAGAGGGCACAAAACCAACTAAATGTTTGGCGGAATTCAAGGTATCCATGTGTTCACGCGTTTGCTAAAAGTGAATCATCCTGCTAAATAGTCATTAATTACACCAGATGTAATTAATGTGAGCTCTTCTCGTGTGGTATGGAAGGCAGTGACCATCATTAAGGAATTGAAAAAAGAAACATTATTATTCGATGATACAAGAAAATGTGTTGCTGATACAGAGACAGAAACAGCGACGAGAATATAAACTTTTCGTACATTGTCTCCTGTATTTTTGCTAACTTTTGAAAGAGAAACAAATTAAATACATTTTTGGTTTCACATATTGTGTATATGGGTAGAAAGTAAGAATAAACCAAAAAAATATTGCAATATTACTTGTTTAATATTAAGCTCTTTAAAATTTTTAGCATTAAAAACTCATTGATTAAAATATATCGTAGAGTTGAAGACAATAATTCTTGTAGTTAATTAGGCGGTATATAAAAAATAGGCTGGAAGCGGCTGGAACCTCCCACCCAGTGGATATTTAAAGCGCACTAAGTTGTGTGCCATAACGGTACTAAACATAAATCCTATCTGAACTTGCTTTGTTTTTTATTTTTTTTTTCACGGAAACCAAATCGAAAGGATGCAAGTGTGATATATCGTTGAAATCCGAATTTTTACTGCTTTTCAATAGTTCGAGTAATCATAAAATAAACAACTTGCCAAAACGGCACTAAACGTAATCCGATCTCGAATTAGGTAAAGTAATTCCCTTATTTAAAAAAGATGAGCGGCACTTGGTAGAAAATCATAGGCCCACAACTTTACTAAGCTACTTATCTAAAATTCCAAAACAAGCAGTTGCCAATAGAATACACCTATATATTTAGAATCAAATAATTTATTTATTGACAGTCAGTTTGGTTATAGAGACAATAAATCTACAGAACTAGCGACACTAGAATTTGTTCAAAAATCTACCATTACATTGGTAAAGGTAAAAGAGCAGCTAGTCTTTTCTTTGATCAAACTGCAGCTATGGATTCAGTTAATCCGAAATTTCTTTAGGACAAATTAAAAATAATAAGAATAAACGGAAATATTCTGAAATGGTCAATTTCTTATCTGTAAAATCGAAAAATTTTAGTTTCAACAAACTCAGAAATGTCTAACATCGTTAATATGGAAATCGGTGTAGCTCAAGGTTCCATTATTGGCCCACTTTTATTTCTTATTTTCGTCAATGATTTACCAGATTATATAACAGAAGGTGAGGTATTTATGTACGCGGATGACACGTCTGTCATAATCCACAGTGATACCATTGAACATTTAGAGATTAGAACTGCTACAGTCATTAAGCAATTTGAAGACTGGTGTTTTAAAAAGTATTAACATGAAAAAAACGGCATTTTTGAATTTTACAAATATTATATCTAATAACAGTCCTAAAATAGAATATGTTGAGACCAACACGAAAACAACATTCTTAGGCTCGGTGATAGATGCAACATTAAATTTTACCTCAAATAGATACCTTGTGCACTAAGTTAGCAAAAACAACATTTGCAATTTTAAATTTAAAAAAAGAATTGAATAATAATGCATGTTACTACACTTTAATATATATAAGCCATTAGCTACAATATTAGTATATGGGGTCAATCAGCTGAGGCGAGTAGAGTTTTTGTAACGCAAAAGAGAACTATTTGGATTCTGTTTGGTTTGAACCATAGAGAATCATACACAGATACATTTAAAACAAAAAAAATTATGACTGTGACCATGCATTTACATCTTTAAAATTTCTTATTTCATGCACAAAAACTTAATAAATTTAAAACAAATAGTGGCACACACAGCTACCCCACCAAAAGTGCGGGTAAAATATACATAAATATTTTCAATCTTAGCAAATATAAAAAATCACCCCACTGTGCTGGTAGTTATATACAGTGTGTCCCAGGATAGATGTAACAAGAGGTGTAACGGACCAAAAATTTTGGAATTTTGGAATGGTATTTGGGGATTGAGTCCTGCTTGTTGTAAAACTAAAGAATACCAAAAATGACTTGATTTGGTGTTCTACAGGGTGTTTTATAAGCAAAGTTGTAAAAATCACCACTAATAAAGTACCTTTATTTTTCAAAATATGAAAAAATTTCACTAGAAAAGTTATTTAGAATGCAATTTTATACCTCTGTACCAAATTTCAGGAATATAAAATTAGTTTTTTGAAACTTCCCATTTTTTCAATAAAATAGTATTTTATTTTGAACCATTCAATTAAAACTGCATAGAAATTATTTTTTAGAATTAATATTTAAAGTTATGTAGAAGCTAAAAGTAGGCTATGAGAAAAGCAGTGGATACACATTTATCATTTATTATTGACATATCTATCAAACGTAGTCAATATTATCCTTAATTTCTGTTTCAAATTAACGAACCAAGCATAAAAAATTAAGTGAAAATGGTACTCACAGTACGTGAAAAAATTTATATTGTGCAATGCTACGGAATTGGTGGTGAAAACTCGCTAAGAGAAGTGGTAAGCCAATTTAATTTGAAATTTGCAAACACTGCTTTGTCACGTACTCAGGCTATGAGAATAACTAAAAAGTTTCTGGCTACTGGTAGCAAGCGCGGATCTAGAAATTTCAATAATTTTTTTCTCGTCTGTGGCGCATGGGACCCATACGAAATATGGGAAATAACATCTCGAGAAGCACTTCTCTAACGACCCCTAAAAAATTTTGAAAAAGCAGTTTGCGAAAAATTTTTTCAAAATTCGGTTACCCCCCAGGTCTAGGGACTCCTGTTTAAAATATTTTTTTTTCTGTCATATGCGTTTTACTTTTCATAAAAGTACAACAATATGTTTTGTTTTATGTATTTTGTGATTTACAATTTAACAAATCACAAAATTTCAATTCGTTGTATCTCAGTTAGTAATGAAAATATTTTCATAAACTTCAAAACATGTTGCTGTATTTTTATGAAAAGTAAAATGCATATGACATTTTAAACAGGAGTCCCTAGACCTGGGGGGGGGGTAATAGAATTTTGAAAAAATTTTTCGCAAACTGCTTTTTCAAAATTTTTTAGGGGTCGTTAGAGAAGTGCTTCTCGAGATGTTATTTCCCATATTTCATCACAGACGAGAAGAAAATTATTGAAATTTCTGGATCCGCGCTTGACTGGTAGTTTTCTTAACATGAAAAGAAAAATAAAAGCATATGATGAAGGCAATGTCGGGGCTATTATAACTCATGCCTCTGTTATAGAAAATCCTAGGATGCCACGAAGAGAGAGATCAGCTCTTATTAATATTAGCAAGTCTGAACTCCAAAGAATTTACAAGGCAAAGAAAATTAGGGCATATAAAGCAAATTATAAACATAGGCTTGAAGAGGGAGATGACGGCCGTAGGTTGGATTTTTGTTTGACCATTGGAGAAAAAATCATGGAAAGAATCATTTCATGATTTTCTCAGATGAATCCACATTCACAACCAATGATGTTGTTTCATCTCAGAATTGTCGGTTTTGGGCTTCTGAAAATCCACATTTTAGAATTCATTGCAGAAGACAATATTACAAAAAAGTGAATGTGTGGTGTGCCGTTTCATCACGTTGGAGTTATTGGACCTTATTTCATTGAGGGAAGGTTAAACCAGCACACAGATATGCCTTTAGTTCATTTTCAACATGATGGTTGCCCTGGCCACTCCACAGAAATGGTTAATCAGTGGTTCAATTTAAATTTTGGAGAAAATTGAATTGCCAGGAATGGACCGATCAAGTAGCCGGCGAGATCCCCAGACCTATCAATATTGGATTTCTTTTTATGGGGTCGCCTCAAGCAGTTGGTTTACGCTGAACCACTTCCTAACGATGTAGCAGTATTGAAGCAGAGAATTACAAATTCCGTAATTTCCATACTGTTAGATCATATTCGAAACAGTTTTAAGGACTTCAGGCGAGGGATCAAAATGTGTGTGGATGTGGGTGGTAGCTACGTCGAATAATAAAAACATGTAAACATTGTTTTGTATTGGTCAATAATTAATTTGTTTGTGAATCTGTTGTTTTTGACATTTATTACTTGTTATAATTTTTAAACCTCATTAATCTTCTGTTGGCAATTGTTTCTTGTTTTACAATTAGTTCGATTAACATTGAAAAGAATCCAATTCTCAAATTGTCCGACAAAATATATTTGCCGATTTTCCAATCCGACGCGTGGAAATCGTCTTTTTCATGCCGAGGGGGAACGCCGCGTTTACGAAAATTTTCGCAGAAGAAAAAAAAAAGATAGACTAGGCGCAATTATGCCGTACAAGAAGTTATACGAGGATATGTATAAATTGCATTTATGTACGCTGGCACCTAGACTATTACCTTTATTTGTACATATGTTTGTTAGTTTGTTTTTTATGTTTCATTTTACTTCCACGTCCAGTGGAAGTATAGTAACGACAAAAAAATTTTTTTAAATTTTTATTGTTCAAATAGGCTTAGAATGTCACGAAACGTCGAGATTTTAAGTTTGAGCGAGAAAAAAAATTTCTGTCTGTCTGTCGGTCTGTCGGTCTGTAACTTTTTTTTTGTGCGCACGTTTACTCTGGAACCGTTTGAGATATTGACTTGAAATTTGCTACACATATGTACTTTAACGAGATCTAGAACTAGATTATATTTTCATCTTGTTCCGTCGAAGGGTTGGGGGGTAAATTGGGGTAAATAGGTAAATCAAGCAGGTAAGACTCCATAAAATTGGTATTTAGTATATACAAAAGAATCTAAGGTCTCAAAAAAAATTTTGGCATTAGCCACCCCCATTACCACCCCTACCCCATTATTAAAGGGGATGAAAAAAAATGTGATTTAGTGTGTGTACAAGAACCAGAAACCTCAAAATATTTTTTTACTTCATCCACCCCCACTACCACCACCTATCACCACCCCCACCCCGCTACCGATGTGGGGTATCGTTTTATGGGTTTTTGGGGTAGAGGATTTCAAATATTATATTATTAAAGTTCCTTAAACAATTATTTCCACATACAAAATTTTTTCGTTGTGAGTGACTTCGATAAAAAATCTGGATGTGGAAGTAGTGATTCCTTGGGCAGCGGTTTTTTATTATATATTTTTGTAGTCTTGTTCGTTTTATACTTTTTTGTAACATATGACATATATTATATTAATTGGTTTTTATATTTTTATATCATATTTTATTGAATTTTAATGACAAAACCGATATTGTCTCTGTAACAAGATATATGGTGAATAAATTTATTCTATTCTATTTCATTTCATTTTTCATTTCATTTCAATTTCATCTGAATCCGTTTAGTAGTTTCGCCGCTGTCGTGCTAACACACATACACATATACACACACATTTTTCAAAAACCACTTTTTTGGGTTCCTGGGGCCTTAAAACGTAAAAATTCTTGATTTTGGACCAATTTTAGTTACCTCCCACAATTTTGTGGGGTGGTTAAAAAATCGAAATAAAACGACATTTACCTCAAAGCGAAATTGATATCACGTGAAAGGCTTAACTCTACTTTAAAAAATAATCCAAAAAGACAGTAACGCAGATATTAAGTGTGGTGGAAAAAAAATCTGAACTATACTTCATTATTGTGAAACTTCGGTTGTTTCTTTAAAGCTAATAATATGTTTTTTTCGTTTCCAGGTAAGTCTTCATTATCCTGTTATTCTCGCAGTTATGTGTAAGTATACTTTTTGTGTATTATTGTATTATTATACACACGGTGTTCTTTGGGTGCCCTACATAGCTCTAATGGGTAATACAGGGCATCGAACTGATTTAAAACTCTCTCTATAGATACCTCTAAAGTTAATGGTGTAAATTGTAATAATATGTGGGCTGGCCGTTGCCCAACGTTGTAAAACATAAAATTTTGTCTACTTTTTTATTTTGCTTTTGCAATGTAATCATAGAATAGATTCTTCAAAGAAAAATAAAATGTAAGGTTTGTAATATAATTCATACGACAAGTAAAATTAAGAGGTAATGCCTACCAAGGACACAAATCAATAATTATATTTGTAGAGAAAATTAAATGAGGCTATATATAAAGACAAGATATACACAATCACTCTGGGAAGCTATAAAGTAAAAAATATAATAAATTACAAAATAACAATACATTAATAATAATCAAAACTATTCGCTGTAGATTACAATTATTAGAACTTATCTCTCATAACTTAATTTTCAAACTTCTTAAAATAAAAATAAGAAGAAGAAGAAGAAAGAGGTAAATAAATTTAAATAAATACATTTAAGAATCTTGTATCATTTTCACTGTCTTATATTCTGGAAATAGGCGAATATTCGAATCGAACTGCGCTCTCTAACTGGACTTTCGTTAACTTAAAAGTTTGCGGGCGAGACGTTGGCCAAATATACCATGTGACTGGTCGAGCCATGCTCGAGTAACTCTTTGCAGTGAAGACTCCATGTTATAAAATGTATAGTTCAAACATGCTCTTTTGTGACAAAAACCTACATTACATTTAAAATATGTGTATCACGTAGGTATCCTAAATTTATTTTTAATATCATTTTGTCTATCAGAAAAATTAAGACATTAAAAATATATTTTATGTATTTATTCAACTTGCTCATGAAATATTTTCTACAAATTCCACTCGTGCTTTTAAATTTCTCTATTTTTTTTTGAACTCAGCTGCCTGAACTAATACAATTCGTGTAAATTGGATACTTTATTATTGAAAATTAAATCCCTTTCACCAAAATCCTCCGGGTCTAATCAAATATTAAACTAAACATTTATTTCAAAACTCTTACAGGAAAATTAAATTATCAGTGGCTGAATTTGCTAATTGTTATTTCATCCAAAATATAATCATCTAACAAAGGAAATAGTAATCGTATAGAACATGAACGGCATTTGAGATTAATAAAGATAGTATAAATTACATGCCATTATATGCCATTCTTTCATCAACTTTCCAAAAATGCCGTATTTTTAGGAATAGTTACCAACATTTTCTGGAAAACATAATAAAAAGCTCCTATTTATGCATTATTAACGAAAAATAATCCAAGAATTCTCTCGTAAGAACATTTAGAATGTTTTAAAATCTGTAAATAGAGCAGCAACATATAGGTTGGCTAGAAAGGGGTGGGTCCTTTCAGTTATTTTCTTGAAGAATGTACAGTACAAATCCAAAAAGAATCGCTGCAAGTATGATTCACTAGGGAACTAAAGTTAAAATTTACAATATGTGTGTGCTTTCCGATGCTATAACTGCGTATATTATTTTGCAATAAAATAAATTAAATTAGTTACATAACCTTATGTGGACTGGCCATAAGAAGTAGGATAAACGAATAACAATGGTGTGTGACGCAGGGCACAATCTCCACTGAAATCGTCACGCAATGCTCTTTCTAACCCGCATTGCAGCGTGATTACTCCCCTACCAGCTTTTTATGAAGTAATCTTTACTATTTTCGTCTTTTTCCCAAACATTTCACTAGGCACGTTATACATCCCGTTTTATTTCCTTGCCAAGTTAAAATTAAAAGTTGCGCTTATAAGTTGATGCGTTACAAGTTACTGTTCACGTTTTCTTTGAAGTGTAATACCTCGCAGGCAGCTTTTATTGTTTCTGTATGTTACCTAGATATTACTCTGCTTCTTCTAAAACACCTCCTATTCACGCTTTTATCAATTCCTTGCTAAGGTATTCACAAGAGCCTCATTTTTCTATATACATCTATTCTAAAGGATGGATGTTTCAAGGACAGTTTCAATCTCTTAAGCTTTTAAAGAATTAAATATACAGGTGGTCGTAAGGTCAAAATATCACGAATTATCCCCACTTCCATATCAAGTTGAACGTTTGAAACTGTTTGACTTTTCAGGAATTTTATAAACATTGGAAATTTCGGAGAAAACTGTAAGTAATTTAATCAAGATTTTAATTACTACACTGCTCTTCTTATTCACAAAATCTTGACAGATATTTTGTGACCTATCCATTATTCTAATTGTCTTCTGTTTACTGTATGGTACATCTGACAGCATTACGTCATCTGTTGCGGTTGTCTGTTGGGAGTGCAGCTTCACTAAAGTTCTGGTGAAGTTTGCTGATGCTAAAATACAAAAGTTTTATGTAAGATAGAAAAACCATATGATACATATAACATTAAAATAGTAATAGATAATAAAGGCCCAGCAGAATCTTATTTAAATTGGATTTTGTCGAACTGGCTGAAAATTTTATATGTTGTGAATTTTGAGCTCCTGACTAAAACGAGCAGTTTTTGAGATATAGCTTGTCAAAACTAGACAATTTCCATAACTTTAGATATTCAAGAATCTTTACTTTCAAATCATTGATTTTAGGAAAAACGTAAAGAAATATTTATTTTAATGCACTCATGATATAGGATTTTTCAAAATGTAGGTTCCAGTAAGAAAATATACGGTGTGTCCACTGCTGGAGTCCGGAAAAAAAAAACTTTTTAATTCTTGATTTTACGAAAAAAAAGTAATTCTTGATGAAAAAGTCTGACCTTTTTCGGTTATCGGATCCATGCCAGCTCTACAGGGTTAGCTAAAAATCTAGATTTGATTTTGGAAAATTTCCAAATATTTTGAAAATATTTTCGAAATGATTTTAAAATGACTTCTTTTACATTATATTACGTAAAAAATAATTCTGGTCTGATATATCCATTTTAAAAATCAAGATTTTTCCATTTTAAATAAGAAGAATAATTCTTATGAAAAGTGACCTTGGTCGACTTCGGATGAAGTTTTGAAGATGCTGCATATTTTGTTAAATAAAAATAACAACTCATCAACAACCGACACAGTAACTCAAACGTATTGTGTGGTAAATACGCTGGCCGTACTGTCTATCTTGTACTGGGTTCGATCCCTAGTGAAGACACTAACAATTCCGGGGAGTAAGGATGTATGTCTGCGTTTTTACAAACATGTAACTCCCTTACGGACAGCCTTGGCTTTTATATGTGGTGTGTTTATGATTATAAAATGCCATTCAAAAGTCTGCACTTAGTTCTACTCAAGTTGTCAACTCACGGTAATTGTTTTGAGTTTGGTTTAGTAGTACAGAGTTAAAAATTTTATTTCGTCCTCCATCTTTGACCGTTCTATTTGGCTTGCAGCGTCTGAGTTTGGTACATTATATGTCCAGTGTGTCCCAGGATAGATGTAACAAGAGGTGTAATGGACCAAAAATTTTGGAATTTTGGAATAGTATTTGGGGATTGAGTCCTGCTTGTTGTAAAACTAAAGTAGGTATACCAAAAATGACTTGATTTGGTGTTCTACAGGTTGTTATATAAGCAAAGTTGTAAAAATCACCACTAATAAAGTACCTTTATTTTTCAAAATATGAAAAAATTCCGCTAAGAAAAGTTATTTATAATGCAATTTTATACATCTATACCAAATTTCAGGAATATAAAATTATTTTTTTGAAACTTCCCATTTTTTGCGAATTAAGAGTTGAATTCATATTTAAAGTTTTGTATTGTAACGCCTCCTAGCGGAGTTGTTCCAATGTATAATGCATTCAATAATATGGACAGAACTATTTAGCCGTTTTCTGTAAATTGATGTTTGAAGTAGAACTTCTCGGTAGTTCGTTGAAAGGCCGACGCGGCGCTAAAATCGTCCCTTGGGCGATGTGAACAAACTGGACGCGAGCCGAGGTCTTTTTCGTTCTCGCGGTGATAAAAGCAAGTAGCTAATGGCTTGCCGTTAAATCAAACATAAGTGTTCAATATCTTTATTGGAAATGGGATGTAAGTTAATCATTTTCTACCCCATTTTTCAAAGCTAATTACGTTTTCATTTATTTTAGAGTTCTCAGATTGAATACTTAACCACGTTATACTTAACCACGTTCTACTTTACCAAGTTATACTTTGCCACGTTGTGCCTTGCCACGTTCTGTTTTACCAAGTTATGCTTTACTATACTAAGTAATACTTTACTAAGTACGAAACACTAAGTACTGCTTTGCTACTTTAATACTATACAAAGTTATGATTTATTAAGTTACTAAATCACTAAGTCACCAAAAATTACGAAGTTATAATGAATTACAAGTTACGATAATTTAAAAATTAAATAGATCATATTAGCAGTAAATTATCGTCATTATTATCAAGTATTAACTGAACTTCATCGCTAAATTGCTGAACCACCATGTTGCTTTCACCACTGTAGTCAAAACGGCCGAACTCGTTCAAAGATTGTATAATCACATTACTTGGAGGCAGTTACGATGTTCAATTAATAATTTTATTGGGAACTACGTCATAAATGGTTTATTGCTGTTTAAATTTCACATGGGTGGATCACGATGAAATTTTTTTCTTTAAACGTAGGAGCCAAGATTTTATTGCAGCCATTTTCTCGGTAAGGGACCGTGGAAGCCACGAGGTGTGTCATTTTCAAGCGACCGATTCCAGCTAGAGGGATTTCTCCGAATGACTGGCCATATCAGCTGTTCACAAAGTTAAGTTCATGTTAATAATTTATATATTTCTAAATATCACCACTCTAACAATTTGCGAGGTTTGAATGGCCTATGCCAGGTTTAATTATTGATTTAATTAAAATATTACGAGCTACATAATCACTGCGTTAACTTAAAAGCAAAATTTTAGAGTGCCCTATGCATCCGCTAATCTTATTGATGTTAAATGTTATGTATTTTAAGATACAGGGTGTTTATAATCACGTTGTAGTGGATGTTTCCATTTAATTTACCGCGTGATTAAAGGTTTGTGTTAGATGTCGACACAAAGCCTACAAAGGGGTGGAATCTGTCGCCTTTTGCGTCCACTTCCCTTTTTTTTTAACTTTTGGTTATTACCAATTTTACCTTGTGTAGATTTATTGTTGGTTACATTGTGTAATTTTGCCGTGTGGTTTATCTTTTATTGGTTATTACCAAATTTTACCTTGTGTAAAGATGTTGTTGTTACATTTTGTAACTTTGCCGTGTGGCTTACCTTAGAGATTCTTTTGGTTATTACCAATTTTACCTTGTGTTAATTTATTGTTGGTTACATTGTGTAATTTTGCCGTGTGGTTTATCTTTTATTGGTTATTACCAAATTTTACCTTGTGTAAAGATGTTGTTGTTACATTTTGTAACTCTGCCGTGTGGCTTATCTTAGAGATTCTTTTGGTTATTACCAATTTTACCCTGTGTATATATTTTTGTTACATTTCATAATTCTGCCGTGTGGTATTTTTATAGTAGAGTAAATTAATGTTATCACTTGTATATTTTATTAGTTGTTACGTGCTAAGTCAGTGATAAATTTATGATCGATTTATGTTTTTTGCGTAATTAATCGCCAATTTGTGATCATTATATTGCTTATTATAGATTTCTCATTATTACGTAAATTTTATATTTTTGCTCATTATTGCTAAAATTTTGGATATCAAGCAACAGACTGTTTGAATTAAATTTCATACTAAATTGTTACTTTTATAGTAGTGTTTGTTTGCTCAGTATTTAGCTGCAGTATCTAAGTGCGGTATCGTTAATTCTTTTGTCAGTGACTATATAGTAATTAATTTTTTATAATAATATCGGTTCATAACCTCGGTGAAGCATTCTGCCTAGCTTAAGACAATTTTATATATGAAATTTTTGATTATATCTCAACCACATTTTATTACCACGAATCCTAGGATAGATTGAGTCACACTTCTCCATTATCGCGCACTTATTATCATTTTGATCTCGTTTTTTGCTTGAACTACCTTACTAACCCACACTGTACATATTAGAATGTTAACTTGAATCTCTAACCAATTTTTATTTCGATTATACATCGAACCTGTACAATTGTCCCTAAATCGATATTAAATCGATACTATCATTACTTTTGTTTTATTTGTGTTGTGTAGTGCTTTCTCTTATTTCACGGCTTCACTAGCAAGCCTGGCGCCCGTAAAGTTTTGAGTTTTTTGTGTACCAAAATTTGTTTTTTTGCTAAAATGTTAGTCAGTTCCTAACCCTAACTCACGCCCTTGCCTCCAACAACACTGACTAGCCTGGGCCTAATCTGATTTGAGGCTGGCCTTTAGTTTACCTGGTAACATACGGTCACCCCAATTATATTAGCTTTTGTCTGTTTTTTTTATGTCCAAGTAGCTTGATTAAACTTTATTATTAGAGTCACGTGTGTGCTATAATTTTTCTTATGTTGTAGCTGACATATTATGTACTAGAGTGTATCTTTTGAGCATTTTGATTTTTTTGTCGAGTGTTTAGCTACGAGGACATTTTACTTAATAATAGGAGCCATTTTTATAAAATGGCGCCTCAATGCTAGGGTGAAACGTTACAGTAGGAACAAATGTTAATCATCCACTGCTTTTCTCATAGCCTACTTTTAGCTTCTACATAACTTTAAATATTAATTCACAAAAAATAATTTCTATGCAGTTTTAATTGAATGGTTCAAAATAAAATACTAATTTATTGAAAAAATGGGAAGTTTCAAAAAAATAATTTTATATTCCAAAAATTTGGTATAGACGTGTAAAATTGCATTCTAAATAACTTTTCTTAGTGGAATTTTTTCATATTTTGAAAAATAAAGGTACTTTATTAGTGGTGACTTTTACAACTTTGCTTATAAAACACCCTGTAGAACACCAAATCAAGTCATTTTTGGTATACTTTAGTTTTACAACAAGCAGGACTCAATCGTCAAATACCATTGAAAAATTTTTGGTCCATTACACCTTTTGTTACATCTATCCTGGGACACACTGTATATATATATATATATATATGACTATAGATTAGTTTTATTTTTGCCAACTTTGGTGAAATTACTCCTTCTTATCGAAGAGATATTCAATTTTGATTTTTTCGGCCATTTTTGGTGTTATCTATTTTTTTTTTCCAATATCATACATTGCAAAATATATACACAGGGTAATGTAATGTGTAACAAGTTGTTTAAAATTTGTCTACAGTGGTCTCCTCTGTATTATAGGCAGCTCGAAATTCATATAGCTTTTTTGTAAATGGAAAACATTAGCCCTATGAGTGGATTTCTTCAAATTAGAATAACATGTGATCATGACGAACAAATTAACAGTATCAAGCTCCGCTGATTGAAAGGGCATGGTGGGATTCATGTTAATGAGAAAGCGGATGCTTTAGCCAGCAAGGGATCTGAAACCACTCTGCATGGTCCAGAATCTGCAATAGTGCTTTAGGATTATGTCCACAGTTCCCTGTCAAACGCCATGCGGACTGTTGGAGTGGTCTAAGCAGCTGCAAACACAGCAGTATGGCTTTGCTCAGGCTAGGCAAACACTGTCTTCAGTTAGCTAGGAGTAATCTGCGTATCTATGTAAGATTGCTAACAGGACACTGCAGACCTAACAGGCACCTTCATACGTTGAGAGTTATAGATGTAGAGGATGTAATCTGGAGGACGACATTGTTGAGTATGTGCTGTGCCATTGCCTTGTTCTTGGAGCAGAAAAAGGATATATACTGGGGGACTTCTGCCCCAATATAGCCGGCATATGTGGCAACCTGCCGAGACTCCTCCTCAAGTTAGCGCACTCTTCCCCCTCCAAACAATCCTTATCCAGATTAAGTAATAATAAATTGATAAGATCATCATAATCTGTTATCAGTGTTTCTTGTAAAATCTCATTTTAGTAGACTTTAGCAGTTAACTGAAACTTTATTGTAGACATTGTAAATAACGTGTCTCACTTTTAATGACTTTCCCTCCATATCTCAGTTATTAGTAATCCGATAGCAACCAAATTTGGGTCAGTACCACAAACCTGTATTATGTTCTTTTTGAATAAAACAAAAGTTATTTTAGCCATTGGCGTTCATTTTTATTAAGAAAAAAATGTCGATTTCTCTTATTGAAAAACGAATGTAATATTATTGATCAGCATGCTTCAAAACCCCCCTATATCCAAAATTTAACAATATTATGATTTATGATTTTCGAATTATGGCCTCCCTAAAATTCCATTTTTTAAACATTAAATAATCAATGACTTGAAAGTGAATTGCTTTTCGAAAAAAAAAAAATCATTTTTTACTTTTTTTTTTAATTTCCTTTATCGCGTCATCGATACTTTCAAATTTGGTAATTTTTAAAGCCCAAATAATTTATAAGGCTGCTGGCTCAAAATTTTTAGTAATTTATATGAAAATTCTTGGTCTACAAAATTTGAAAGCATCAATAACATTATGTGCTAGAAAAAGTGAATTTAAAATGAAAACGAGGAATGACTTTTTCCGAAAAATAATTCGTTTCCAAGTTATTGATTATTTAATATTTAAAAAATGTAATCTTAAGGGGACCATAATTCGAAAACCATAAATCGAAATATTGTTAAATTTTTGATATGGAGGTTCTGAAGCATACCGATCAATAATATTTCATTAGTTTTTCAATAAAAGAATGCATAATATGACTTTCCGAAAAATCGACCATTTTTTTCTTTAAAAAATGCAAGCCAATGACTAAAACAGATTTTGTTTTATTTTGAAAGGACATGATACCGGCCCAAATTTGGTTGAAATCCGGCTACTATTAATTGAGACATTAAAAGTAAGACACGCTGCACATGCCATTCTCATGACAATTTTTTAGACTAATAACCATTATTTCAGTTTTGACCATATATAAGCTAACGGCTTGCTGTAAACTATTCCTGAGCATCTGAGAATGTCTGCTTTATGTTTGCATTTAAATTGTCAATATTTTGGTGTGACTGAATTATAGGCATTGAAAAGAGGTTATGGATCTCAAATCATTAATATAAATCGAGAATAGTACAGGTCCCAAAACAGTACCCTGCGGCACTTCATGTTCCATACTGAGTAAACCAGCGTTTGTGTTATGACTTATACCATACTGATCTATTCGTCAGATATTAGTGCATCTGTGTAATCTACTCATATGGAGATTATAAAAATATGACTTATCTATTAAAATGTGATGTGAGACACAGTCAAAAATCTAAAAAATAAGTATGCATGTGGTCGCCAGCTTCAGCTCTGTTACTTATTATTTGAGTTAATTTATTTATAGCTAATGTTGTGGAGGATTTTGCTAAATCAAACTGACTATATTTCAACAGAATTTCTAAAATTTTCAGGTGAAGTTGAGTTGAGTCTGAAGTTCCAACATCGTTAATTGTATTTTATGCAGATTTTAAGAATATCAGGAAACGTACTTGTGCGTTTGTGCTGTTTATTAAGTTAGTTAGTGGAATTAATGTTAAGTATTTATTTGGGTATAAAATTTTTATGTTTTAACGAGTGTTTTAATAATAAAGATCGCCAGACTTAGTATTTTTTAGACTAGTGTTTATCGTCATTATAAGTAGCCTTTCTAAAAAAAAAACTTAAATTGGGTATTCCGTAATTTTTTGGATAAGAAGATACTTCCCACATCCCAAGAAAAAGTGTAATAACTCAACATTTTTTGGAATAAGATAAAAATCGTAAGTATAAACATTTGCTCTGAAGAAAATAGTGAATTTTATTGTAGTATAATTGTCCTGTAAAATGTACTTTTTACTTATTGCACTTTTCTTCGGGATGTGGGACTTATGGATTTTATTAAAAGGCCGTAAACTTTGTATTATAATTTTAGCGGCATGGCATTTGAAAAATACAGATTAAACTCGGATTGATTTTTTTTTATAGTTTTTACTACTGTTGCTGATTTTCCAGTTTTTGTGTATTATTTGAATCTGTTATACATTACATATTTGCTTATTTTATTGTTTTAAACAATTCCAGCTGTATTAGATTTTATTCATTTTTATCAAATTTTTTAAATCTCCTGTGAGATTTCCATTACACACACCTTCTAAAAATGCAATGTATCCCTTTTATGGTAATGGATATTAGTGGAGTAAAAAACAAGGGAAAAGTCGCTTCCTTCTCGAGTTTTTTTTTTTAATCTTAGAACAAACTGAGATATATATCATTTCGTTAAGTAGGTCGATGTTCATTAGAAATCATGAAATACGACATTTTTTAGTGGTCACGGATATTGTTATTTTTAAAAAGGTGTGATTTTTTTTTAATCATGTTTTTTTGAACATCTAATGCCATAACTCAAAAACGAATGGAGCTATCCACATGAACTTTTTTTTGTTATAAAACACACACTTAAGCGCTTCTATCTGTGTATAGTATTGTTAATTAAAACATTTTTAAGCTTGTTAAAAACTTAGATAACCTTGAAAGTTCAGAAAATACGCAGTCAAATTTTCACTAAGCTACAAACTTTTTTTTTTTGGAAATTTTGTATAACATGCTGCCAAGAAAGTAAAGCCAAAAGACCAAAAAAGTTTTTGATAGCATAATTTTTATTGTGTCCTTTATAGTTTAGGTACAGTGATTTTTTTTAGAGCGCGCGAATTGCAGAAATTGAGTATTAATACGCCCGCGTCTACTGAAACTAACTAGTCTCAGGGAGGTGTACTATCAACGTTATTCGTTTTCGTCGAAGGTCAAATTACTAAACCGCTGCCCAAGGAATCACTACTTCCACATCCAGATCTTCTATCCAAGTCTTTCAGGATGAAAAAAATTTGAATGTGGAAATAATTTTTTATGGAACTTTAATAATATAATATTTGAA
The DNA here is from genome assembly GCA_936432065.2 of Rutpela maculata. Taxonomy (NCBI): domain Eukaryota; kingdom Metazoa; phylum Arthropoda; class Insecta; order Coleoptera; family Cerambycidae; genus Rutpela; species Rutpela maculata. The sequence continues at coordinate 166,347,670 of OW386287.2, read as the reverse complement.
ATCGTCTACCCCAAAAACCTATAAAACGATATGCCACATCGATAGTGGGGCTGAGGGTGGTGGAAGGGGGGTGGTAGTAGTGGTGGATAAAGTAAAAAAAAATTTGAGGCCTTTGGTTCTTGTACACACATTAAATGATTTTATTTTTTTCGCCCCCTTGAATAATGGAGGTGGTTAATGCCAAAAAAAATTTTGAGAGCTTAGCTTCTCTTATATATACTAAATACCAGTTTTATGGATTCTTACTTGCTTGATTTGCCTATTTACCTCCATTTGCCCCGAACCGTTTATCGGAATAATCTAGTTCCAGAGTAATAGTGCGCACAAAAAAAACTTACAGAGAGACAAAAATTTTTTTTCTCTCAAACTTAAAATCTCGACGTTTCATGACATTCTAAGCCTATTTGGACAATAAAAATTTTCAAAAATATTTTTGTCCATACTATATTTCCACTGGATGTGGAAGTAAAATGTGTAACGATATTCTTTCTCTTATCACCACTTGTATTATATTGTAGAACGTATGGTCATTGTGCGAATTGTGCGTGGATTATCTGCTTAAGAAATATTTAAGATAAAAAAGCAATCTAAGTTTCATTGTAAAATGGAGTGAATTTTATGTGGCGTAGTAATAGAGGAAAACGATAAACTTGTGCACAAGCCATGGAAACAGGCGTTTAGAGACTATAATTAGTGCTGCGGAAATTAAAAAAGACTTAATTTAGGATGTTTTTCCTTTTTTGTTACCTAATTTAGGCGAAAATACATAACACGTTTACTCAATTCACAGGTCTACAAAAAAAAAAAATCTGCTCCAAGGACTAAACCTATCATGCCTTAAGTATTTTTGTGTGCTGAATCTGAATTTTTAATTAAAAAAATTTTCTACCGCGTAGATTTCGAGTAAATCACGGTTTTTATTGTCACAAAATCGTATTTTGATGATAAAAACCGGGATTTACTCGAAATCTACGCGGTAAATATTTTTTTAAATTGAAAATTCGGATTCAGCATACAAAAATACATAAGGAATGATAGATTTAGTCATTGGAACAGAATTTCTTTTTTTGTAGACCTGTGTACAAAGTGCACATGTGCACAGATCTACAAGAAAAAAAGTTCTGTTCCGAGGACTAAATCTATCATTCTCTATGTATTTTTGTGTGCTGAATGCGAATTTCCAATTTAATTTTTTTTTTTACCGCGTAGATTTCGAGTAAATCCCGGTTTTATTTTTGTCAAATTACGATTTTTTTACAATTTTTGACGCTTGCTCGAAATCTAAGTGGAAAATTCGGATTCAGCACAAAAAAATAATTAAGGCATGATAGGTTTAGTCCTTGGAGCAGATTCTTGTTTTTTGTCGACCTGTGTTATTGTATGGATCTAGGGTAAAAATGCAATGCATGGGAGTTTCGGATAGGGACCCTGACACAGGAAATGTCGGATACAAATATTAAGATTGCCTAAGAAACTGTCTTTTTTATTTAGCTCCAATAATAACGCAAAAAAAAGGAAAACTCGATAGTTTACTTTCTATCAAAACACTCCAAAATTATTACTTTTCCTAAACTTCTGTTTATGCGATTTTATTAGCCCCCTAGTTGCGCAACATTTTTCCCATTTTACTACAATATTATTTTTCACCGTTTCCGAGATCCCAATGCAATGCATACTCCATTTAAGATTTTTAATTCCTTTTTGCCTTCAACCTTGGTCCTTAATGTGCCACTGGAAAAAATAAGTTATCCTTTTAGATCCTAAAACGTGATAAAACAGTCCTAAACATAGAAAAGTAATAATGAAAAGTTCCGTTACACACAATACATATCATTATTATTCTTAAGTACGGCGCGCGTACGCTTCGACAATTCCTCCATACTAAAAAATTCGTAACTAGTAAACTATTGCTAATAATGAAAATTTTTTTTTTCTAAAAACTTTTTTAGTCTATTGACTTCATTTTCTTCACAGCATGTTACACAAAATTTTCAAAAACAAAAAAGTTCCTCGCTTAGTGAAAATTTGATGGAGTATTCTCTAAACTTTCAGGGTCATCTACGTTTTTGGCATGTTCGCATTTTTTTTTATTAGCAATCCTATGAATAGCGAGAAGCGCTTAAGTGTGTGTTTTATAACAAAAAAAAGTTTACATCGATAGCTCAATTCGTTTTTGAGATATGGCAATGGATGTACAAAAAAAAATTAAATTTTACACTTTTTTTAAATAAGAATATCTGTGACCACTAAAAAATGTCGTATTTTGTATTTTTATGTGTAAAATGATGTTGTTGGTAATACCCACTGTGCCTGATCTTGTTCTAAGCTCATAAAAAAAACGACACAATTTTACCTGTTTCGCTTCTCTATATATAATTAATAAATCTTTGGAAATTGCATTCAACATATGGGTCGTTATTATTAATAAATCTCCAATCTGTACCTTGTAAGTAATTCTTTGAACGACATAGTCCTTCAAGTTATTGGATTGTATTTTATTTTCTTGCATAAAACTTTAGATTTATGGTCAATAATAGTTTTAATGTTAACTTCTAAGTGCTCTGATAACGAGGATTCTAATATCCTGCACTTAATTGATGGCAATTAAAATTAACGATTATGATGTGAATAATGATTTCTATTATTCTTATTACTAATGGGATACATTCTAAAGGATATGAAATTAAAACTAATGTAGTATTTTTTCCATTAGCGTTAAAGTGAATAGTAAAATCTCCAGTTACGACTTTTTAAAATTTTATTTAAGAGTTTCCTTGGCAATATCTGCCAAAAGTTTTGAAGAGTGCTAGCTTCGCCGCTTGCCATCTAGTTTTCTTCTAAACCATTACCTGTACTATGTCATTGTCTCTTCTGTTGATGTGCCAAAAAAGTGACAGCATTTGAGAGAAAACGATGCTGAAGAGTAGTTATAAGTGGAGTATTTCTCCGAGAATCTAGCTGTTGATGCGATAGCCAACAATCATAACTAAACCAACATCTCGAAAGCATTAAATTGATACGTCCATCGGTCTGCTCACTCAATGATCTAATTTTCAGAGGTGTAAATAAAACTGCTCTTTTATGCAGTGTGACCCACTTAAGATCGCAACACCCCTGTATACCCGTTGATTGATGCTTGATTAACTTCAAATTTTGGTGGTAAGAAAAGATCGATGAAGTGATTCTTTGACTAGAAAAGCATTCGCTTCCTACAAATACAAAGTCACCTGCGGTACCAAAATATGAGGGAAATATCAAAAAATCATATTAGGCATTTTTTTATCAGACTTTTAAGTCCAAAATTTATAAATAAAAAAATACTGAAATTTTGATTAAAATAAAGTCCGAAAATCTCATTTTAATGGGTTGTTTAGAAAAGTGTACTATGACAATTTTGTTTGACATTAAACACAAGCTGCCAGGTAGTTGTCAAGCAATTTGCAGTTTTTTTTTAATTAATTAATTTTAAAATTTTTTTAAATTTTAATTTTTCAATTTTTTAATTTTGATTAAATTTTGATTAAATTTTGAACTTAAGGCTTTTGGACAATTCTGAACAAGTTGAATTAACAAAATTTTCCGATAAAAAAATGTCTAATATTTTAATTTTTTCCGGAGATTTTGGTACCGCAGGTGGCTATGCATTTGTAGGAGGCGAATGTTTTTCTGGTCAAAGAATCACCTTATTGATCTTTTCTTACCACCAAGTTTGAAGTTAATCAAGCATCAATTAACGGGTATACAGGGGTGTTGTGATCTTAAGCATTGGCGCAACTAGGGGGGGGGGGGGGGCAGGGTGGGCCGAGTCCACCCCAAACTGGCCACGGCCCACCCCAGAGGAAAGAATAAAAATTAGCAAAAAAATAATTTATCGACTAATGTATCACTAAATTATTCGGAATCCATAATCCATCCCCGACTTCTATACTAATTTGACAAGTGATTTAGGATTTAGGTTTCAGTTTCTTGTGAATTTTAGTGTCATATTTTTTTAATAAAAATTGAAAATCTGAAGCGTATATATTTTAATATGTTGGGAACATATTAAATCTCTTACTTTTAAGCGTCGTATGGTGTCAACATCACGATAAAATCAACGAAACCAATAATATTTACATATTTGTATAATTTTTTCATTTTATAATTTCACTGAAAGTGAAAAGTAGTTTTATGTATAATGCGTATGGCCGTGTCGATGAAATAGCTAAAATAGGATTTCCCATCTAGGTATAATGGTAATTACTTTGCGTTTCAAGTACAAGGGACCTGACCACCTCCAGAAAAATTCTCTTGTTGCGCCAATGATCTTAAGTGGGTCACAGGTCACACTCTAGGTCGAAATTGTAACTTTTAATTTTAGACTGTTTTACATTAAAAATTCAAAATTTTCGCCTCGGCGTATTTTCGATTTTACTTGGGTTACTGTTTTGTAACAAAAATCGCTTTCCAAATGAAATCCTGACTATGGGCCTGAGTAGACATATTTTCCTAACTCTAGTGCCTCCCAGTGAAAATTACTTAAAATATACTCTGCCAATACTGTAACTGCTTAAACAGTGATCCATATCAAGCACTCAACTTGATTGAAGATAATGATTTCAATAATTATGTTGTTAGCAATGATGATAGCAATATAAAAATGAGGATGGACGTAACATTGATGCTGAGATTACTAACGCTGATAGTGAATAATATAATTATTTATATTTTTTAACTGAATTAAATCCAAATAATTTTTAAACAAATAATTATTTTTAAAATAATTACGACAAAACTTCATACATACAAATATGTACCGCTTGTCTGATATATCATACACAATTAATATTTTATAAAATACATATACATCTAATATAATCTAATCTCATGTAATTCCAAATCTCGTTATGATACATAGTTGTACCTAATTTCAAGTCAATATCATCCAAAGTAATCGTGCGCACAAAAGTTACAGACAAATAGACAGACAGACGGGCGGACGGATGGATTGACGAATGCGCAGACGGGCAGGCATTTTTTGTTCAAAATTAAAATCTCGACGTTTTATAAATTCTAAGCCTATTTGAACAACAAAAAAATCTATTTTTTGCCGTTACTATACTTTCACTCTATTCTGTGGATGTGGAAGTCAGACAGACAGACGGAAAAATGTTGTCTTCTCAAAGTGAAAATCTCGACGTTCTATAACATTCTACAACAGCCGTATGCATAGTCGTTCGCCAGCGACTCGCTGAAGTTTATCTCGGCGATTCTCTGGAGGATTCGCTGACGAAAGAACGGAGCATAATTTGCATTGCATAGTCGTTCTCCTTCGCTCTCCGTTGGGGCGCATCGCCGATGGCTTAATCATGTGCAAATCTTTTGTTTACATCAAACACACGTTCTATAGCGGTACTGAGCACGTGTTGGTTAGCGATTAGTTGTTAAATAAATAGAAAATTATAATTATTTAATAATCTAATAAGTATATATTTATTTGAATTATCATATACAGGAGACACCATATTGAGATTTACTTCGTTATTTTTGTTTTCCACAAAAAAAAATTATTATATTGTTTTTCAATAAATTGGTGACATATTATTATAAAATGTAGGTATACTGTCTTAAAGTATATATAAAATGACATTACTAGTGTGACCTTATACAGTGTGACACACTTAAGATGAAGATACACATAACATTTTTTTTTTCTGATTTGAACCAAATTTTATTGAAGTATATAGAACGAATTAATATCTACTTTATTGACAAAAAAACATTCATCTCCACAAATTCAAAGCCACTTGCGCTACCAGAATAAGCCGAAAAAATCAGTAGGCATTTTTCAAATTTTTTATTTTGATTAAATTTTGGACTTATATTAAGGTTTTTGGACAATTCCGAACAATTTTCATTAATAAAATTTTCCGATAAAAAAATGCCTAATATTATTTAATTTGATTCCTTTCCTGGAAAGTACACAGAAAATATCTGGGAGATGCTATTAGCCATCTCCAGCGCGTCGCCACCACCTTACCAAAACTTGTTTGAATGCGCATGCGTAATGTTGTCGGCGACCGACTATGCATTCCAATTCCCATCTGGTGAACGGCGAAACTTCAGCAAGTCGCTGGCGAACGACTATGCATACGACTGTAAGCCTAATTGAACAAAAATCCACCCACCACGTGGATATGGGATGTGAAAGTAATTACAATAATTATTTCAGTTCGTGTAATGTAAATGTGCCAAGATACAAAGAAGTTTTTACTACATTAAATAATTACTTGAAATCCTTCCAGTTTAAATGTTATTAAATCATCCTAAAATCATTACTGCATGTTTCTCTTTAACTCGTACAATTCACTTCAATTTCAACCTGTTCCATATTACCCAGATTTACGAATGAAATAAATCATATTCTTAAAGTGAAGTAAAGTATGCAAATCTGTTCAAAAGGAAGAAAAGATATCCAGCTAGGCGAATAAGGTGACTCTTTGTAGTTTTCAACTTTTCAATAGATTTTCCAGCTGTGTAACTTTCATCATCCAGAGATTGTATAACCCAAGATCATGCCTCGTTGCCCTTCAGCATTAATTAGAATAACCTCTATTACTACTTAATTATATACAAACCTAAAATGTTAAAAGGTCTAAACTCTATGAAAAAGATAAATAAAAGTAACAAATCAAAGCTTTAGTCGAGTGCTGCCGATTGCGAACACCTCTTTAATTAACATTTTGCGCGAGATATAGATCAATTAACTTTTGCCATGCGTTTTTGCTTTTTTAAATAAACTTGCTAAAGTATTTTAAACATCAATGATTGTCGTGTTTGATTCATATATTTGAATATCGTTTTTTAATTACTCAGGTTTAAGTGAAAAAGTGCAGCAGGTTTTCTTGCTCCGCCTTGGCGATTTTTGGTTTAAATCTTCTAACTTTCTCAGACCTCAGAGAAATATCTGCTTGCACAAGATCGGACGTGAGCTCTGGTAATCCGAGTTTATGAGCGGCCCAACATAAAAATAATCCTTTCTTGTCCTTTTCATGCGTCAAAATCATTTGTGCTAGTGAATAGTTACTCCTAAATGTTCAAATAGCTATATTCAATGTTATTCTGTCATACAGACATTTCAAACTAATATGATCTCCATCTTCCAGGACGCGTAGGAGCTAAATATGTTCTATAAGAGATTTTGGGTGTAATAGCCAGGGAGGTAGCGACAGATTTTTCGCGTTAATATATATATATATATATATATATATATAAAGCTAGATTTTTTTTTCATGATAACTTAGACAGTATCAATGATGAAGGTGCAATTCTGTTAATCTATAAGTCTTGCAAATAGTGTTGCCATCTAGACAAGACAAGACAAGAGTTGCCCTACTCTTGTCCTATCTTGAAATTTCAAGACGACTTGCCGAAGTCTAACTCTTGACAAACTCTATACAAGAGTCTAGAAACAAAGTACATACCTAAACATAATGATGGCATACTGATTAGGAGAGCATTTATTTCTCTCAACGTTCCATGATCATAATTTAAGTATAAAACCCAAACATCTTTGTCGGTGGGCAGCGGTCGGCGCCGTAATTGACATTAAATACCTAATCTTAATGGAACTGAAAATTGATATTGCTGTGGCGCAGAAATAATACTTGTTTCTTTCACTGCAAAAATTTGTTTATATATTTTTTTAATCGGGCTATATTACCGATGCCCGCCGCTAGTCAAGCAACATAAACGCATGTATATCAACCCATGAAATGATCTAATTCTTAGAACGAAAAAATGAAGCGTGCTGTGAATTGTTGTAAGTCTCTGCAGCCAAAAAAAAAGGTTTTGCATAAAGAACAAATATCTATAGCTATACACAGTGATACCGATAGTGCATCAGTTAATAAATTGGAGACCGACCCAAATCTCAAACACCCCTACGATATTATTACTGATAGGAGCGATCATAGTTTGTCTGCTGATGAAGACAGAAACAGTGACACAGTCATGCCATCAACAACGTCCGATGACCTGTTATCAACCACCGCAACTAATAAACCAGGACCCTCTGAGACGACAAAGGAATTCGAAGCGAAAAAAAAACCGGGACATTGGGTTATTCTGGAAAACTTCTACTTAAGTTTTTCGAAATGAAGAAAATACGAAATAACGACAAAATTGACACCTGTAAAATTTGCAAGAAAGAAATCCAAATGAAAAACGCTAACAACACTGGACTTAAAAGGCGCCTATCTTAACGTCATCCGAAGCAATATGTTGAATTGTTTCCCAAAAATATTTCTAACGAGCCAAATGGTATCTTGGTATTTTTGGTGTCTGTTTAACTTCCTTAAACAATTTCCTAAAAAAGGTACTCTTGTTTGATACCGATAAAACGACCCCTTTACGAGAAAAAAATATTTTTTTGATAAGGTGTCCAGGATAAAATTCAAACTTTTGCCCAAAAAAATTTTAATTAATTTAATTCAGTGGGTCAAATCAGCAAATATTAAAAACCTACATAAATAAAATATTTTTAATAATAAATACAATAAATCCTAGAAATGAATGAACATGAAATATTTGCTTAATTCCTAATGATAATTTTCTTTATGAAACTACGATAGAAGAGTTTGTCTTGAATTTTTAGCTCTAATCAAGACAAGAGTTAGAAATTCTAACTCTAGACGGCAACACTACCTACAAAAATGAGTAAAAAATTAAATAACGTTGCAAAAAGAGATATCGTTTTTCTGAAATGTCACAAAATGCTACTTTTGATTCGTTCATGCCGAGCCGAATTTTCGAATTTCGCCGTACAATTTACGATCAAGTTTATCTGGAAAACTTCCTCTTTACGTCGCGACATGTACGTCCGTCCCAATGGTGTTTTTCGAAAAATATAAACGTGTCAAGATTGCATTCTTTTGTAATTTTTTCTGCGCCGAAATGTAAGCTGTTTTTTGCTATTTTTCCCAAATATCTCCAAAACGGTCGGGGTAGCTCGAAATAAAAAATAAGTTCAAACGAGTATTTTCCACTACGAATCTTTTGCTTCCATAAGAATTTTGGAGAAATGTCAGCCATGTACGGCAAAAAATCGCAAATTTTGAGCTTCTACAGTTGGCAACTTTTTAATATTGGCTCCTACACCAAAAGATTACTTTAACTAATTTAAATAGATTTAAGTTTGCTAAAACCGTTTTTCTATTTTTTGAATTCCGACAAAAATGAAGGAATTAGAAGGGGCGGGATTTGGGACTTTTTTGGGTAAAATTTCTCTATTTTGTCACCGTAATTAATCGGTAATTAACTAAAATCGATCTCATATACAATGTTCACATATCATGTACTACTTTGACGCTCCGTTAATCTCGGCCCTTCGAAACAAAGGTTTCTGAGAAAAAATATTTTTTTAAGATTCACATACACTCTATAGAAAAACGTGTAATTTCCTACATTTCCTGGAATAACTCGATAATTATCGTTTTTTTCGAAAAATTTGTAGACAGCTTATGTAAAGAGAATTGATTGAGCTTTTCGACACTTTTTTAAATTTTTTCTCTAACATAAAATGTATCAATGACGAAAGTGCAACAATTTTTTTGATATGTCTGCATTAGTCATTGGTGCTGCGACACAATCGTCTGCACCTCGACGACTAGCAATATTAAAAAGTAATTATACATTTTTATTTCTTTTTTGTACAATTATTTAGTGTACAAAATTAGTTCCTAAACTATTTAAAATATACTCCATAAGAATTTATGTATAATTAAAAACTAAGTATCTATAAGACAAAAGTTAATATATCTGCATACTTATATGCTAGGTAGTAAACAGGGCCGTTGGAAAAAATATGAAAAAAATGTTTGATGAACGCAGGGGAGCAGGGGGGGATACGCTAAGAAAAAATAAAATTATAACACAAATTTTTAACATTTCAAAACTGGCCCCGCATCCCCCCTCTAATCAGGCCTGGTAAAGTTGACTACACAATTCTTAGGCGTGCACAAAATATCGGCATCTTTCGTGGTGGGGTAAGGATCAAGGATGCCGGCAAAAGTAAATAAAAGTGATTATTAACACATCTATAAGAAAACTGTCTGTTCTTTAATATTAATGGAGAATATAATTGTCACGATTTGACTATGTATTGCCATTTTGGCAAGGTCTATTAAAGATTTAGCCACCATCTATGATTTTTAATCGAAATAGTGCATAAACTGCTTGTAGACAAAAAATCCGATTAATTACGATGACAAAATGGAGAAATTTTACCGAAAAAAAAAGTCCCAAATCCTGCCCCCTCTAATTCCTTCATTTTTGTCGGAATTCAAAAAATAGAAAAAGGGTTTTAGCTTTGATTCTATTTAAATTGCCAACTGTAGAAGCTCAAAATTTGCGATTTTTTTGCCGTACATGGTCGACATTTCAGTAGTTATCTCCGAAACGAAAAAAAAAATCAAAATTCTTATGGAAGGAAAAGATTCGTAGTGGATAATACTCGTTTGATCTTATTATTTACAGCTTGCATTTCGGCGCCGAAAAAATTGCAAAAGCATGCAATCTTGACACGTTCATATTTTTCGAAAAACACCATTGGGGCGGACGTACGATGTCGCGACGTAAAGAGGAAGTCTTCCAGATAAACCTGATCGTAAATTGCACGGCGAAATTCGAAAATTAGTCTCGGCACGAACGAATCAAAAGTGATATTGTGACATTTCAGAAAATCGATATCTCTTTTTGCAGCATGTTATTTAATTTTTTACTCATTTTTCCAGGATTGGTAGAATTGCACCTTCATCATTGATACTGTCTTAGCTATCATGGGAAAAAATCTAACTTTATACAAATAATTTCACGAAAACTGTCGCTACCTCCCTGGCTATAAGTTTCGACGCATATTTATAATTTTGCTAGTTTCTCTATCTAGCTCCTGTAACTCATTTACCGTCCATCGAAGGACATCAAATTAGTATGAGAGATTAGGGAGGCCAGCGTATTTGTCGCAGAAATTTTTGTTATAGTATATTAAGGTCAGTAAGTGTTCTTTACTGGAGAAGGATACGTTTGGAGATCGAGATGAAGTTAAGATCTCCGAAACATTCGAAACCAGTAAAACACTTAATAACCGCAGTGCTTATGACGTTTTTTGCACGCTCAAATATTGAATAAACCCAATTAAAATTTTATATTTTAAAAATATATAAAACAATCAAGTCGTATATGAAAAAGTTTTCGCTTTGGTTACTATGAGACCGAATATTTTAATTTGTAAACATCATTTACAAAAAATGTCTTAATCAATTCAGTAAAGGTCTCAAATTACCTGAGCGTACAAAAATGCTATTATAATCATTATTGTTATAGCCATTTGGTATATAATCGAATAGATTTATTATAAATGGATGGAAATTTTTAATAATCATCAAATTTTGTACAGAAATTCGTTTCATAACTCAAATATCGAATGAAAAAGTCTGCGTGTCGGTATGCATGTGTGTGTATGTGTAGATCGTTCCTTGTAAACACAATAACTTCTGTTAGGCATACAATTTTTATTTCAAATTTCGAACATATTTAAATGAGCATGGTAGAATACACCCTATTGATATTGGGTCATATCCGTCATACAGGACGATCGTCAGAGGCGTGTACATTCTCGTCTTTTATATAAACCATGCTTTATTATAGCTTTAGAGCAAAATGTTATTAAGGTTTATGTAGGTTAGATGATCAATTTTATTTAAAACATTATTAAGATATTTTTAATAAGACTATTACGAAACAGATAAATATTAGCCATTGCGGACTGCGAATATCTATTAAAAACACAGAGTGTTTCACGAGGAAACGGAGATGCTTTAATGGCAGATAGAGGACACATATAGAGGGTAATTATAGTCATCCATAGAAAAAATTAGTTGGGCCCTCGTTGCTGAAATACAGGGTGTTAATATATTTTTGCCAAAATTTCTTTTGGCTGTTACTTTCTAAAGAAATAGAATAATATATAATAAGCTTATATTTGACACATATAATATACTAGTGATCTTGAATAAGCACTTGTATAACACAATAAAAATGCATGTCCGAACTTGAAAAAAAAAATTTTTTTGGTGTTCTCCAAGAAAGCAATGCCCTATATGTGTTTCTTTTTAATTCAATATTAAATTCGAAAAGTATATAAAAACTGAACAAAACGGCTTTATTAATTTTTTGCCACACTTTTGTCGCCTTCGAAATAAATTCCACTAAATAATGCACGTGAGACTTTAGAAAATATCGATGAATGATACGCGCAAAAAATGCTTCCACTATAAATTTGGCACTTATTTCTTTTTCAGCAATAATTTTTATCTTTTAAATATCAATTTTTATGAAGGAGGTAAAATTATTAAAAAAATTAATGTTTAGAGGACACCGAATCAAGAATCCATTTAATTCCTTTCATTTATTAAAAACTAGTAATACAGCAGCTTAACGTACCTATTAACAACAATAACTATAATAACAAAGTTGCATATCACTAATGCACATAGTAACAAGATAACTACAGAATATCAAGAGAATAATTGTACTACAAACAAAAAATGTCAATATTGTTGTAATACGTATTTACAAATTAGAATTATAATTAAATTTTGTGTTCAAAATGTCCTCCTCAGCTTCAGTACATTTTCTAGTGCGGTTCATGAGATGACCGATTGATCTTCTTATCACATCTGGACTGTTTCTAATTTAGTGACCCCATTAGAAATAATCTAAAACGTTTAAAGACCTTGTTTAAAGTTGTTATTGTTGATTACAGTAACATTTAATGCAAAATGACAACTGTTAGAAAAACAAATGGTGTGGCAACTTAAACAATAGTTGCGTTCGTTCTACCAATGAACTGAGCTAAACTTAAGAAATCTAACTTAGTTATGTTTGATTTTTTTACCTTAGACTAGCTCAGTCAAATTCCTTCCCCCTTACCTACGCCAAGTCTACCTGATTTCATCCTAAACTTTAGAAACTTGCCTAAGTTGATTTCAAGGAGGTGATTGGTCATAATACCTGAATTTCTGGCCTGTTTTGATCATTCTTTTTACAAGTTGGTAAGAATCTCAAATTTAGGTTTTTACATACTTTACCGAATCTTTTAGAAAGTGTATCCGAGTGTGTTCTTTCAACATGATGGGGCCCCACCGCATTTCTCTAACTAAATTAAAAACCATTTAAATGATAAATATCCAAATAGATGGATTGGTTGCGAAAGTCCTCATGTATGACAGACAAGGAATCCGGATTTCAACTATGTAGATTATTTTTTATGAGGTCATTTAAAGGGTAAGATCTACAAAGTGGACATTGATTGCAGGGATCAATAAAATCAAAGGATTTTTGAATACCACAAATAAAAACCGCTGCCCAAGGAATCACTACTTCCACATCCAGATTCGCTATCCAAGTCACTCACAACGAAAAAACTTTGTATGTGGAAATAATTGTTTATGGAACTTTAATAATATAATATTTGAAATCCTCTACCCCAAAAACCCATAAAACGATACCCCACATCGATAGTAGGGTGGGGGTGGTGATAGGGGGGTGGTAGTGAAGGTGGATGAAGTAAAAAAATATTCTGAGGTTTCTGGTTCTTGTTCATACACTAAATCACCTTTTTTTTTCATCCCCTTTAATAAGGTGGTGGGGGTGGTAATGGGGGTGGCTAATGCGAAAATTTTTTTTGAGACCCTAGCTTCTCTTGTATATACTAAATACCAATTTTATCGACTCTTACCTCTTGATTTACCCATTTACCCCAAATTTACTCCAATTTACCCCCCAACCCTTCGTCGGAACAACATGAAAATATAATCTAGTTCCAGATCTCGTTAAAGTACATACGTGTACCAAATTTCAAGTCAATATCTTAAACGGTTCCAGAGTAAACGTGCGCACAAAAAAAGTTACAGACAGACACACAGAAATTTTTTTTTTCGCTAAAACTTAAAATCTCAACGTTTCATGACATTTTAAGCCTATTTGAACAGTACAAGTTTTTAAAAATTTTTTTGTCGTTACTATACTTCCACTGGATGTGGAAGTAATTAGAAACAGTCCAGACGTGATAAAATCAATCTGTCATCTCGTGAACAGAACTAGTAATTGCACTGAAGCTGAGGAGGACAATTTGAACATAAAATTTAAATATAATTCTGATTTGTAAATACTTTTAATGACAATATCTGCAATTTTATTTTTGGTACAATTATTTTGTTGATATTTTGTAGTTATCTTGTTACCATGTGTATTATTGGTATGCAACTTTGTTATTACAGTTATTTTTGTTGTTGATAGGTATATTTTGTTGTTGTACTGCTAGTAGGAATGAAAGATTCTTGTCCTAAATTTATTTTTTTAATAATTTTACCTCCTCTATAAAAGTTGGTAATAAATCATAATAATTATTGCTGAAAAAAAAAAAAAAAATAAATGCCTAATTTAATAGTGGAAGCATTTTTTGCACGTATTATTCATCATTATTTTTTAAATTCTCATATTGCATTATTTAGTGGAATTTATTTCGAAGGCGGCAAAAGTGTGGCGAAAAAAATTAATAAAACCGTTTTTTTCAGCTTTTTATGTACTTTTCGAATTTAGTATTGAAGTTTAAAAAAACGTATGCAGGGTACTGTTTCTTGAACAACACAAACATTTTTTTTTCAAGTCCGGACCTGTATTTTTTTGTGTGTGATACAAGTGTTTATTCAAGATCACTAGTGTATTATATGTGCCAAATATAATCTTATTATTTCATTCCTTTACAAAGTAACAACCAAAGGAAATTTTGACAAAAATACATCAAATATAACGAGCTTTTTCTATGAATGATTATGATTACCTCTGGTGTCCTCTATCTGCTATTAAAACGTATCCGTTTTCCTCGTGAAACACCCTGTATAAAATAGCTTGTAGTTGGGTCATATTCATCATACAGGGTGATTGTCAGAAGCGTGTAAACTATCATGTTTCATATAAACTGTTTTATTATAAATTTAGAGCAGAATGTTACAAAGGTTTTTGACAAGAAGAACCCAAAAAATACAAAGATGTGCAAAATATCTAAATTGCAATATACAATGCATCTTTCAGATTCGAACAATTTTAGATGATGATATATCCATTTTACTTTAAAATGTCATTAACGTATTTTTAATAAGATTATTACGAAATTAATGGAAATTGTAGTCGAGCGTTCCTTTCGATCACTTCAGTTAGACATAAAAAAAAATAATTTTAATAAATAAAATAACATGGTAGAACACCCTTATCGAAAATGAGCCATATCTGTTGTACAGTTGATTGCATATATCTATAGGACAACATATTTAATATTGTGTAAATTGGCTTTTAAAATAGACGTCAATTAAATATCAAAATAGTTTTGATTTGTGTCAGTCATTATTAAAATACTGAAATGCCTGTGCGTTAAATTTGTTATTAAGAGCTCGCATTATTGGGTTACTGGAGGATAGATGGACAATACGAGCTACAGCTATTCATCTAAATGTAAATAAAAATACAATTTTAAAAATTAAAAAAAGGTGGGAACACGATGGAACTATTGAAAAAAAAAATAGGGACTGGAAGGCGTAAAATATCAATAGGGTATTTCAACTAATTTTAACCTCCCATAACTTTGATCCTTTTAGACAAAAGTACATTGAGCTTTAAATATATTTTTAGTATTGAGTTTATATATTTTAGTTATTACTTTGAAAGAATTTTGTCCCATACCATTGAAATATATGAAATGGTAGGCAGGTTTACACAACTAAAAATGTGTCCTATACAATTTTGCAACCAACTGTACAAGGAGATTGCCAGAGGCGATCACGTCTTGTTATATGTAGACAACGTTCTGTTGGAATTATTAAAGCAAAATAATATTATATTTTTTTTGAACACAAAAAAAAGAAAATGTATAAATATCGGAACTGTATATACAGTGTGCCTCTAAGGTGTGAACAAACTTTACGTAATTTAAGTGACATCAATTTTACTTAAGTATGAAATGTTTATGGTAATACAATTATCACGGAATTAAAGAAAAAGTCTGGCGATGCCGATTGCGAATATTTGTTTCCACAATATAACTAAATTTCAGTGAATTATGGGTGTGCGAGAAAAATGTTAATCAAAAAATATCCACCAGAATTTATTCTAGTTAAATACGAAATTATGTCAAAAACCGCTAGGTGCAGCCAAATTTTTTGAAAAATCACTTATAAAATTATATTCACGTGGTTTTTGGATCTTGTAGTTTATATGAATACATTTTTAGCTTCTCAATATTTTGAATATATTTGACAACAATGGACGTACATGTAAATAAGTAATACACATAACTTTCAGCTTGATCTATGATCATTAATGATTTGGTAAAATGTATTATAAATTTATTTCCATTTAATTCCGTGTTTTCCGGAATAACTGTGTGTTCAAATTATGAAATAACGGGTACATAATTTTTCAATATTTTTAAAATTATAAATTCATTATATTCTAGATATCAGTTACAGTATCTAGATGTGATAAAGAAGTAAAATTTAGAATGAATGATAATGATAATTTTTTTTATGGACAATTTTTGAATTGTCCCGACACTTGCTTTTAAACCCAAAGGGTGGAAATCATCCTTATATAAATAAAAAATATGTTTAAAAAGTATTCCTGATGTATTTTTGAAACGTAACATTCCATATTTTTGGAGTCGTTGATTACGAATTTAAAGTCAAATAAAAACTTCAAAATGGCGACTTCAATATGGAGGATGGAATTTTTTTTAAAACAAGTATTTTAAACGAGCAAAAACATGTGAGCAACTAGATAATACTCTATATTAACGAAAAAACACAGATAATAAATACATGTGAAGACGCACGTTGTTTCGATCATAATTTCTTTATTTTTTATGCTACCGCTAAAGCAATTATAATTTGGAAGTTGAATCCATAATCTAATCCATAATCTTTAATTGTGATCCTTAATATGTTTGAAGTAAGTAAGTACCATAGTTTCTGAGATATTTAATATTTAAGCTAAATATTTCGTCTTAAAAACATTCGTACATTATTTTTAAACTTCTCTATTTCCGAAACTATTAATCCCATGGAAAAAAAAATCATCCTCAGTTTATAAGCTTTTGTTTTGATAATTTTTCCCTAATTGTGATACTTTTCGAGTGATTCGACGAAAACCATTGTGGAATATATGTTTTCTCAATCTTCAAGTCGTTATAACTTAAAAACTATAAGTTTACATAAAAAATTGCATAGAACTTTTTTTGTCAAAATTTACTTTTCCTTTTAGTGTAGTCTCTTTTTGGTGAATCCACCCTCCATAAAATGGCAAGCGACAGTATAATACAGAAACCTTTCTTTGATACATGTACTTAGTATAGTAACTCGGTGATCTCACTTTGGACTAATTCTATAGCAGTTTTAAATTTAAATACTTTTGAATAGTTTGATTCAAAATGGGTCAAACATGATATACTAAAAAGGAATAAGGGTGAGTTTGAGACTTGGGGTTTCGAAAAAAAAGTGACTATTGGAACGTGTAGATCGTCGAATTCTACCCAAAAAACTCCCCTGTGACGTTATTTTTGTTTTAACACCCGCCGAGTTTATAAGGGGTTGAAAACGTTGATTTTTAAACAAAAAACACTGTATTTTCAGAGCTTTTAGCCTATGAAATAACAAAAATAATCGCTTGTATATCAGTGTATACGCGGAAGCTATGTAATTTCAGACGAGGATTACGTAGTGGATATACTATCCTTCGGAGGGGATGTAAAGCAGGCGGTCCCTTGTCTATTAAATGTTAGGCAAGTAAAAGATCCCTACTCTTCTTAAGGGAAGAGGTTCGGCAAAATTTCCAGGTTGGGGGTAGCTCGTCTCCTGGCGTCGGTGATAGGCCCTGGTAGCGGAAATAGACCGACGTTAAATAAGTAGTTAAAAAAAAACAATAATAATCCATGAAATAAAAATTAATGTTAAGTGCATTTGAACGTAGCCCTGAAAAGGTCACTCTCTTCAAATAGTCATAACCATGGTTTAACACTGTCGCTGCGGCCGTTCAGGCTGCGAGTCACGCCCCACGCTGTCTGATTTCTTTCGACAGTATTGAATAATTAGGTGTCAGAAATCGAGTAGTGTGTCAATAAAAATTGTATATACAGGGTATTCCATGTTTTTTGGACTGACCATCTGGCCAAGAATTTTTTGTTCAGTGCTGACTGGCATAATAATAATACATAATATGGCCTGGTTCACATGAGAGTCGTGCGCACTGCGCTAAAAACCGGACCGACTCTCATGAGAGTTATGCGCATCCGCATAACTTTTTATAATTTTTTGATATTCATGCACATTTCTTAAGTCGTTGGACATCGCATGCATGTATGTATTTGTGTAAATATGTATAAAGATGAAAATGATTCAAACATTGATGAAGATGAAAAATTATAATAAATAGGTTAAATCTTTATAGTTAACACAATTGGAAAATATTAATTACCGTTTTTTTAAATTTGCTATACCTTAACACAAAAACCCGTTCCAAATTCGTAATCAGCAAAATCAAAAATATGATTAATTTCATTAATAAATTCCCAGTACTTCCTTTATACTAATTTTTTAACTTTAAAGGTGGTTTTCACCCTCTTGGGGATAAGAGCAATTATTTTTCTTATTGGGGGTTGAGTTTTATGTCTCAAAATGTAAAAACCTGCTAAAAAATTCCTAATTTATCAAAATAACCAAAAAATAATTCATCCATTTTACCCCTTTTATATCGGTCATATTGAGGGTGCAATATAATTTTTTTAATTTCTGACTTCACATTCATGATCAGCATGATCAGCGACCTCAAAAACAAATAATATAAGTTTCAATAATTTATTCTCAGTACTTCTTTAATTCTTGATTTTTGGGTGGTTTTCGCCCTCTTGGGGGTAAAAACACATCTATTCCTTTTTAATCTTTGAACTTGAATCCGCAAAATAAAATAAGTTCCAAGCCGCTATAGAATTAGTCTGAAGCTTGGATACTTTTTAACTCCAAGTTACTGTACTAACTATTAAATTATCAAAAAAAAACATGAAGTTTAACTCACATGGCAAAAAGAAATTAACATCTCTAGTTATTGTGCCATAATATGAGAAATCATATATTGTCGTCAACGAAACGAAGCTAACATGTACAAATTTATCACTTAACAATTTGCGTGCTGTATAATCGAGCAAGGAAAAAATAAGATAATTGAATTGCATTATTTGTAACCGAAACAGCGATATTCATACAGTTGAAACAGCAATTTGCAAGATGTGCAGTCGAAGTTGCTGAATAAAACATGAGTATCTGCAATATGACGCGAGTTTCTACACTTAATACTATTTAAGTAGATTGTTTCTGAAAACAAAGAACAGTAAGAAAACCTGGAACTAGTTTCTCTGGTGTATTAAAATAACAGTATTTATATAGCCTAATAGAAGTAGTATTATAACAGAACTGACCCAAACCTAAACTAATTCCCACAGAACGTTCAATGATTTTCTGGTTTCCAGACATTCATAAGAACAAAACACCGAAAATATCAGGAACTTTTCTAAAACAGAAATAATGAAATACAGTGTCAGAAAATGTTTCATTTGGGTCGGCAATGAGAGCAAGCGAGAACGAAGCAACTAGGCTATTCTTTTTTATCGTATAACACATCCTACTCGTGCCACCCGCTTTCTCCACCACATGTACGTGGGCAGCTCTGTCTGAGGGAAATGTAAAGAATTATTTGACTCGTTTTGAAAGTATAACGAGTTAAATAATTTTAGTTATAAAAGCATGTAATAATATTACCTATACTGAACAGAGCCAACTACATTAAATGGCACTGAAATTTTTAATAGCAATAATGTACGTGTTTTCCTGATCGCGCGTCATTATTTGCTCCCTCTACTAGAGCACTGGTAAAGTAGTATTACTATGCGAAGATGCCAGCAAAAAATATGCGCAGAAACGAGTTTGTGCGCTCCATCATTCTAAGCCAACGAGAAAGAATTACGTGACATTCATTGTCAACACCAGTGGTGGCGGTGCCCTGCAGTAAAGCGGCTGCAACGGTAATAATAATAATAATAAAACAACTTTATTAGGCAAAGTTTAGTAGAACTTACTATTACACTTCTCCTGAACAAAGGTTACTCGTAACATTTGGCAAGTTTTAATCTACTCCATTTTCACAGTTCCTTGACCGTGAAACTTTTATTGCAATTACATATCCCTATACCCCAGATAAAGCTATGCCACTGGTAAAAATATTCGCGCATTTTGGCTCCGCCCTGGCATCTTCTCATAGCAATACTAGTCTACACGCCTTTATTGTAGGCGGTCTGTCAAGCCGTTGAAACTATGCCTGCCACCCAAATCCAAAATCTTCCGATACTGTATATCTTTTATTAACATGCTTTTATTAGGTCCACCTGTATCTAACTAATTATGTATCTATCTATGTAATAAGGTCTAAGGAACTGAATTTCACCCACTTCTAATTGTTGTATCATGAAATTTGGCAATTATGTGGAGCTCTGATGACAATACAATATAGTATACTCAATATTATAATATGTCCAAAATGGCCGCCCCCCCCCCCCAAGATGGCGGATTGTCATTTTCTTTACAATTCCCTTGATATGGGTATCGAAAGAAAGGGCTTGATAAGTAGAAAACAAGTATGTAACCAAAACTTAAAAATTCAAAATAGCGGCGTCAACATGGCGGATAGGTTTTATTAATTATCGTCGGATTCCCTTGATATGGGTATCGAAAGAAAGGGCTTGATAAGTAGAAAACAAATATGTAATCAAGACTTAAAAATTCAAAATAGCGGCGTCAACATTTCAGATAGATTTTATCACTTATCGTCGGATTCGACTGACAATCGGTATCTGTGGGTTATCGAGGTTGCAGATTACAATTATCTGATCCAAATTTAACAAGTTGTTTGTTTTTCGAACGTGCTAAAATTATCTCCTTAAATATGATACTAAAAAGTAAAAAAATAAATTGATAGTTTAAAAAACTAAGAAAACATGCTTTTATAAACACTGAACTAAAAAGCAATATTTCAAACGGGCAATACATTGAGATCTATTTTAACAAAAACAAAACCGCTAAATAATGAGCAAAAACTGCATTTATAGTTTTCCGTGTGAGTGTAATAAATATTATGTGGATGAGATATCCAGACCATTCAGTGCATGTTTGCACAACCTGGCTGCCGATGTTAAAAGCAGAACTTAACAAACTCAACATTGTTTAAAATAAAACTGTCAACTAGATATGTCAACAGTTCTGTGTAAACAGAAGTATCTATGGATACTGAATATAACGAATATATTCTTGAAGCTGTGTATTTAATATACCCAGCACACAAACATTTATAATACGCTTTGAGAAAGGAAACAGATTCATTTTCCGAAACTTCAGCAAAATACGTCATTCTTATATTTTTGTTCTTATTCATTATTTGTCAAAAACCACCCTCTAACTGATCCTTACGTAAAAGTCACAGGCGTAGAGGTTATTTTCCAGTAAAATACTGGTTAATTGTACTATTCTGTAGATTTCACGACATTGTTTAGAAGAAAATACATGCGGCAGAGCATCCCAATAAGAAACAGAGGAAAATTTAATATTCTTGACATTATCACTATGTAATGTGTAGTAGGATAGGCCGAAAAAACACTTTTTTTAAATTTTCTGTCGCTATACCTCGGAAAAATCGTATCCCCTAACTAAACAAAATGGAAAAAAAAGATTCAAATAAAAAATATCTTCCGTTCGCGCGCACCGTACTTAAAGTTTTGAAAAATTGTGAAATTTTGCTATTTCTTCAATTTTATATAATTATTAAACTCACTACTATCGAAACGCTATAGGTCCTAATGTGAAGTTTGGGGCATGAGGAACACGAAACACATTTAAAATCTGTAATATCAAAATATTTATTGCTTGCCCAAAAAGCTCATAAAACACAATTTTTTGTAGAAATGCCAATATTTCATAATTTCTGCTAATTTTAGTTTTTCATTTTTAGTAAACAAGCGGTGAATATATTTATCATTTCTAATTTTGTTATTCAAAACAGTGAGTAAGTAAGGTTTTTGGGATAATTCTGGCATAATTCTGGCAGAATAGATGCTTCAGCATCACAAACTTTATTAGATGCTTTGGTCACAAGTTTGACACTCAGTTCTATAGCCTGGGTGTGACAAGGAAAGCTTTGGAAATCCGGTTGCAGCGATGTGCCAGCCTGTATTAGTTTTTTGATGTCCTCATCCATGATGTTCCTTAAAAGTGGAGGAAGATAGATATTGCAACTATGCCAACAAATCATATTGACATAGTCTGTTGCTTCGAAATTGAGTTTTTTTTTTTTTTTTTTGGCTTGGTGAAATTTCGAATAGTCTTTCCCTTGGAAAGTAATCGAGCTTTCAACACTCGACGCAGCCCCATTTCTCTGACATGCAGTAAATTTTGAGTCAGGTACCGTAATGTTTTAATGGCTTCAAAAACTATCTTTGGACAATCTGTGGAATTTTTGCTGGTTTTAATTTTGAACCAGAGAGGCATGTAACACTTCAAAATAAAATGTATTAACCTAATTAATCTAATTTCATCGGTAGGTTTTTCGTGTAATCTGAGAACTCTCATAGTTATTCCGACATGCCGGCAAACACATTTATTAATTATATTTAATATGTTAAAATGTAAATAACATTTTAACATTGTGCGTGGCAGTAAGAAAGATGGAAAGTTATATTTTGTATCATATATTCTATATTTTATATGTTTGCATTGTCTCCGCTCTTTTAATACCTTATTTCAAACGTGCGTGAAAGTGAATAAAAATGATAGTTGCATTCTTTAATTACATTGTAGACTATTAAACCGTAATAACAGCTGTTTCTATAATGTTCTACCAGATTATTGGGTAAAGACCAACAAGTAAATCACAAAGTGTTTATGCTCATGCTTGTAACATTTATTAATTTAGTGTTAACTCTTTGAAGTATGATGCAATAACCACCAAATTTTATAGCTATTGAGCATGGTGGCCACTGCTGCAAACCACTTGAATAATAATTATTTCTGGTTTGCCTAGGTACAGTATCAACAGTGCCAAACCACAAAAATTACTTAATTTACTAGATAGTACCATGTGGAAATAATTACTTTCGTGTTGGTAAATGAATTTCCTTAATTATGTTATCTGAATCAGAGGATCTGTAATGACTTTACTTTTCATTTCTTTCAAACTTTCATTTCATGTTTATTGAAGTGAATGCGATTGTTACTTTTATGCAAATGTTTGGGTGTATGTATTTTTATAAATAATGTTTCAAATATACCTCTATAGCTTATATATTTTAAAAAAGTAAACGGACGTATTGATCTCCATATACCGCAGTCTTCTTTCGTCATGTCGACCTTGATTCATTTACATATTATTTTAGTTCCTGCCCGACTAAAGAAATAGAGTCAGAAGAGAGCTAACTGACACTGTACTTGGAGCAATTATAGAAAAGGTGCTTTCGGTTTGTTACTGAATTCAATGATTTTGATGATTCCAATTCTGAAAAATATATGTGTATCTGCATCATCTTCAGATCAAGATGAAACCGAGAAAATAGTGTACCTCTTTCCACATAATTATTATCAAAATTTACCAAAACTGCCACCATCACGAGGATAATGTATCTACAACAGAACGTTTAATATCAAGAGGATATTCGTTACAGATAAACTAACTCTGGGAATTGTCAGTTGTGCTTGAGACAAAAACGATTCTGTTCTTACATCAGTAGCATGGTCTACTGTGGATTTTGATTCAACAGATGCCGCGGAAAATTTGGAACATACAGGTTTACTGTCTATTTTTAAACTAGTTTTCTTTGGCGCAGCGGTAGACCCAATTGGTTTTCATACCACTTACGCAGGAAATCTCAAGATTTTAATAAAATTTATACGAAATAATACTTTTTGAATATGCCTGTGAAAAACTATTCACAACTAGCCCAGAATTCTTTGCAGAAAGAAAGAAATTGCTAAAAGTTGTGGTATAATAATTAAGTTATATTATTAGTAGTTAATTTCCGCGACTGTTTTTTACATGTTTAAATGAAATTGATAAATAGCCCGGAAATTTTAGTTTTTGACCCAGAATTAATTATTATTGTAAAGCTGAAAATTTGCAGGATTGTAGTTTTGATCCAGAACAACATGTATCAAAATGTCCCCAACTCTCCCGGTCGGCTTCTCTGTTTTGTCAGAGCAACAAGGGCCTAAGTCGCAAACATTGCAGAGCCGGCTATAAAGTGCAACAGAAAGGTCATTACTGGTCCGATTTGGGTCGAAATGATCACAAAAGATTAGGAGAAGCATATCCGTCCATATTTCAGATGTTCCATGCATATGTTTGTTCATAATTTCCCTTTCTAACTCTGTCAACATTTCAAAAATTTTTTAAAATTCTGAAATGGCACTATTGCAGATAAATGAAGACTCGGAGGGGAAAACGTACTCCAATAAACATTTCTCTTCATACTTTGGGCTTTCCATTGATATGTCTACCTTCTCTGTAGCGTCACCCGTTACGAAGTTAAGCCACTCTGAGTGTCGCAGCGGCGACACTCAAATATTTAAATGCGTTCATTGTTGCGTCTATCATATCTAGTCTAAACAATCAAGAAGGCGCAAGACGAGCTAAACTAAAAGTTCATTAACTTCGACATTTTTAGTTTTTGGCTTTGAATTAATTATTTTAAAGCTGAAAATTTGCAGGATTGTAGTTTTGGTCCAGGACAACATATACCAAAAAGTCCCCTACTCTCCCCCGTCGGCTTCCCTGTTTTTGGGGAGCAACAAGGGCCTAAGTCGCAGAAATTGCAGAGCTGGCTATAAAGTGCAAAGTTGTTACTGGTCCGATTTGGGTTGAAATGATCATAAAAGCTTCGGAGAAGCATATGTGTTCATATTTCATATATTCAATGCATATTTCATTCATAATTTTCCGTTCTAGTGCTGTCAAAACTTCAAAAATTGAAAAAATTTCAAAATGGCTCCATTGCGGATAAATGAAGACTCGGAGGGGAAAACGTACTCGAATAAACATTTTTCTTCATACTTTGGGCTTTCCATTGGTGTGTCTACGGAGCTACTCCACTTTGAATGTCACCGTGCGGCGGCCGCGTCCTTCATGGGCCCGGTGGAACTACCCTGACTGCGCTGATGAGACCAATTGCGAATTCCTGTTTATATATTATTGGTGTTTTATAAAATTTATTAAATGAAACTTAATTGTCAGACTCAGAAGATGACTTTATTCGGCTAGACAATTGACTTTATTGATCTACTGGATCATCATCCATATCGACGACTGGCTGTTGGTGCAGCTGCATCCTCTACAGCTTCGGTACATGATGCTGTATTTCAGACCAGAGTTCCTGCACTCACACCGGGCACCACAGTCTACCTTGAACTGAAAGTTGTGGTTCATCCAGTCAAATTAAAAAAGTGCTATTAGCGCAAAAAAGAACTATACACACAATTTGTCAAATAAACAATCTAGAATATGTAGACCTTCAAACAATTTCAAATGTATACAGTAATTAATCTTTATGAATATAAAATAGCCATAATGATTTTTAACCTGACAAAGTCAAATTTGACATAAAATGTGCCGTTAACCCTCTGTGGCCTACTGTTTATCCTGTGGAACCACCTTATGTACGCAAAAATGAACCTCAACAAACAATGAATTAATGAAATAATGAAATTATGTGAATTTTGTGACAAAAAAATGTATCATCTTTTTATTTTTATTTTTGATTTTCTGAAATAATATTAAGAATTGTTTATCAAGAGTTGTTTGATTTCACGTATTCGGTGTTGTCTCAGTGTCCCGCGTGTAGGGGAATGTAGCACTGAAAATCCGCTAGTAAAACATATTTGAATCGCAAACTGGCCATTGGAGAAAAAACGATAAAGGTAACAATATTAATAGAACTGGTAGACAAAAAATTTTTTCCAACTTAGATAAGAAGTCTCAAAGTTTCAAAGAGTAGATATTCTTACGTATATTGATGATAATCATGGGGTTTATAAGGGCTATAATAGCATCCCTTGTCGGTTTTTATCAGGCAGCAAAGGGTTAAAAAGATAAAAGGTGACGTGTTTCAGGATTTTTCCCACCTTAGTTAATCTAGAGGGTGGTTTTCATGGGAACGAAAAAAAAATTGAAAAAACAAATTTCGACCATGCTGTCGCATAGAGAATTGAAAGACAGAAAGGGGGGTCGAGCGACCCCCCTTTGCCTATTTAAATTCTTGAGTTAGAGTTTGCTGGGGCTAGGGGGTTGATGTGTCAATGTCAAGTTTGACATCAAAAGTTGTCCCCCAAAAATCAAGAATCGACCTGTCCGATTTTTCAAGAAACTAGTTTAAGTGTCCCAAAACGGGCGTGTTTCGTTTTCAATGGCCCACCCTGTATATGGCATACTTTATTAACACCATCAGATCACCATACCTATAGCACTAGAAATAAAGATATTTCACTTCTGCCTAATTATAACAAAAAGGGCCACTATACTCTGAAAATCAAAATTTTTAAGAGAGGACAATGCCAATCACAAAGTTTCATCGGTAAAGCTAAAGCTGAAGTGAGGTGAAGTGTGGCTATTATAGGTCATCTGCACGTGACGTCACAGCTAACCTCAAAAATATGTGTTTCTTAAGATTTAAGAGTATTACGTTACTGTTATTAAAATTTCTGTCTGGTTCCCGTATTTTGAATTAAAATCTAGTTCAGTATAATGTTTATGAAGTTCTAAATAAAGTACTTTGTCCTAATAAAATAGGACTCTTTTTGTAGGTTGGAAATCTAGTCAGTGCTGCTTCAAGCTAAAAATGCGTATACGAACATTAAAAATGAGAATAAACCCGAAAAACTTAAAATTTAAGGTTATGTTGGTTACATGATGCAGATGCCCTATTGTAGTGCTGTAGGTGGTACCATCTATTAAAGAGCACTGTACTAAAATTCTTGACTGGCAAAAAGCAGTTTTTAGCCAAACGGCTGGCGTTATTAAATTGAAAAAAAGATATTCTTGCAAGTAAATGAATACTACACTTCTACTGAAGAACATGTTTAGCTAAAACTTGTTTATCAGGAAGATCTCTCTTCACATTGGCTAATAAACAAGTTTTAGCTAAAAATGTTCTTCAATAGAAGCGTAGTATTCATTTACTTACAAGAATATCTTTTGATCAGTTTAATAACATGAGCCAGTTCGCTAAAAATGCTTTTTGCTGAAAATTTTTTTTTAGTGCTATGCTGTTTTAGCAGATGGAATCACTTCGATGTAATTAAAATTTATTGCAAAAATTGCATTTATAACCGATGCGCACTCATTTCGTGTATTTGAAGCTTGGTCTCGATGTATACTTGACCTTTCAGGCGTGGTAGTAAGTAGGTAGAGCAATAGTAAAGAAAGTACGAACGCCAAAACTAGACAACCAACACAACAGCTCTCTGTACTTTATTGGCTAATTCCGCCCACTCTCCTCTGATTTGATCGCGTTGCTCCCTTTTAATACTCTGCCTTTATCCACAACAGAAAGAAATTCTTTAATTTCCATTAAAAAAATACTGAAAACTTTTTTACCTCAATACACAGTCTGAAGGAGTTTTATTCTACTAGATTCACAGCGGCATGAAAATTTAGTTTGGTACCCACCCTCTATTATTCTATTTTCTTTCCCTATGTCTTAATAAGGTATTGTAAAGTTTATTGATTATGTATTCAATGCATTGAAGTATTAAAGTATGTACACCTTGTATGTAAACTTTATTTGAGGAAATAAATGTAAGTACGTACACAGACAGAATTTTTTTTCTCAAACATAAAATCTCGACGTTTCATGGCATTCTAAGTTTATCTGAACAAAGCAAATTTTCAAAAATATTTTTGTCGCTATTATACTTCCACTGGATGTGGAAGTAAAACTTAGCTTTCTATTTATAATAATGATAATTTTTTTATTATTAAATGAAGTTATTTCAACAGTAGGCGCTAACACGAAAAATCTGGCAATGGTTATAATTTCAGAATGTGTCCAAATCCTCTGAGATCTTTATTGTCTATAAATCTTATTTAATTGAGGACTTATGTATAACACCGCACCTCGATTTTCTCAAAATCCGCGTGTCAATTTATTTTGCTGTCACGTCTTTTCCCGCTGGTGGATTACATAGCGTCCTTGGCATCCCCACAGGGTTTAAGTCATTTGATTCACACCAGGATTCACATTAGATAACCCATACACTATTGTATTTTATCAGTCTCTAGCACGTACTAAAATTGGAGCTATAATGTAGGTAGTTAGTTATCGAACGTAGCAAGTTAAATATTTAGATTGATTGATTATATATGAAATAACGCAAACTTGTAATTATGTGCTGATGAAATTAGTGAATTATTCAAATATTATAAAAATTCTATACAAATATTAAATGCTTTATAAATTGTATTTGTAGCATTTACACTGTGCTACTACAGGTTTAGATTAACAATTTTTGCTCAATTATGAAACATATGTAACTTATGAAATTGATCCAGAATAAGCGGACTAAAGCATGTTAGTAACGGTAGTACTTAAATAAGGCCGAAATGAATTCACTTTTCCCATGAGGGTTAACACGGGAAAAAATCGAAATTTTCAACTGGTTCCGAAGCCTCATGTATTTCTAACGGGGCTAAATCGAAATACATCTTGTAAACGCATTTCAATTTGTTTGGGAGGCATATCCGAGGGGTGGTCAGGTCAGATGACACACTTGCCACACACTTGTCTAACCTGTCTGACTTATCTATCTCACCTGACTGACTCCCGGACAAATCGAAATGCGTTTACAAGATGCATTTCGATTTAGCCTCATAAGAAATACATGGAATAGTTGAAAGGGCATAGCAGGATAAGCATGTGTTAGCTGCCCCTGCATCAATCTGGTCGAGATTTTGAGCACAAGGTGATTTTTTTGGATTTTTTTTATTTTGAAAAAATTTTTTCACCAGTTCTTTCCGACAAACGGACTCAATAATTTTTTTCTGCATTTGTGCCATGAGAAGCCATAACATATATATTTTTTCATGAAAATCGGTTTATCCGTTCTTGAGAAAAATATTTTTTTCATTTTTCTTCTTACCCCCATAACTACTGTAAAAATGATTTTCCAAAAATAATATTTTGGGAAATTTCATCTAACACTATTGTCAATTTTTCCCCATGTTAAATGTTATGGGAAAAGTGAATTCATTTCGGCCTTACTTAACTACTAGCAAGCTTGGTCACGCTGTCCATTGTGTACTAGTTTCGATCCTACACTAGTAGTATCGGTGGGTAATGGATGTTGTCTGCGGTTTTTCAAATATGTAACCCATAATGAATATAATTAAATAAAAGTCCAGAGACCTTGGCATTTCTTCAAGAAGGGTCGAAGACTCTGATACATCCTTTTAATCACTTATTGAGAACCTGTCTGGTCTTGGGGTTTATTCCCATACCTTGGAGAGTCGTCAAAGTGGTTTTCATACCAAAAGCAGGACCTGCATTGTACTACACCGACAAATCCTACACATAAATCAGCCTTACATCTTTTTTGCTCAAAGCATGAGATAAGTTGGCTATAAGGTTTTTTAAGGACGAGACACTGCCCCTCTGCATCCGCCGCAACACACTTACCAGGCTGGGATATCGATATTGACGGCCCTTCACCCGATCGTGTCCAGGATTGAGAAGGCTCTGCACCACAAGTAACTTGCAGCCGGTGCTTTTCTGGGTATCGAGGGAGCGTTTGATAATACCTCCTTCCAATCAATTTGTGCTGCGGATGCCTATCATGGCATCGATGACACCATCATTAGGTGGTTGAGGGCCATGTTGGCGGAAAGGCAAATTATAGCTGCCAACGAGGAAACGGCAGTAAAAGTTTCAGTAAGGAGAGGCTGAGGAGACATCCTCTTCCCTCTGCTGTGGAACCTCGTTCTCGATGGTCTACTCCAGGAACTTGAGCCCGAAGATATTTTTGGCAATTATCATCTCGGGAAAATCCCCCAATACGGTTAATGGGCTCTTGCAAAGGACGTTGGACACCGTACAGAGATGATGCAATGACTAAGGCCTTAAAGTTATTCCTTCTAAGGAAGAACTGGTAATTTTCACTAGAAGACGCAGGCTAGACGATTTTGTCGAACCCGTACTCTATGACACTACTTTAACGATCTCCAGGACGGTGAAGTATCTGGGTGTCATCCCGGACTCTAAACTGACCTGGAAAGATCACAAAAATCTAAACTGATCTGGAAAGAAATACAAATACAAAGAGTCACTAAAACCCTTTGCGTGTGTAGAAGGACTTTTGGTAAAACGTGGGTAACCCCAGGGTAACAATGTGGTACTATATGCTTCGATTGTTTGGACTCCTGCTGCAACCAGGCTGTACATTCAACAGTAGCTAGCACAACTTCAAAGCCTCGCCTGTTTGGGAGTCACAGTAGCAATTTGCACGTTTCCCATAGCAGATCTGGAAGACCCTCTGGATCTTCTGCCCTTCACCTGGTGATTGAGGCCAAGGCTCGGAAAGCAGCCTACAGGCTGAGGTGTGGTGGTCAATGAGAACTATTAGATCACATGAGGGCTCTATCCGACGCCATAGGGACTCACTCATTTCTGGAGGCTAGTTTGAGTTTACCATTTCCAAAAAGGATGTAGAATAATTGAGATTTTTGGAAGCAGTTAATGTTATTGATTTTTGATTGATTATTGATTTTTTTTCTTTCTGGTACTGTTTGGCTACCAACTGAGAGTCATTTGATTTTAATTTCAAAAATCCAATGATGGAATATTGCCTAACTGTAGAGATGGGCATTTTTTAGTCGACTAATCAATCATGACTAACTACTAATTAATAATATATTAGTTGTGGCTAATGACTAATCAAATAAACATTAGCCACAACTAATATATTATTAATTTGTCGTTAGTCATGATTGATTTTCGACTAAAAAAATGCCCAATTAACCAATTAGTCATTAGCCACAACTAACATATTATTAATTAGTCGCTAGTCATGATTGATTAGTCGACTAAAAAATGCCCATCTCTGCCTAACTGCTTTAACGACCCCAGCATTCTTGAAAATTATACAGGCCGCAAACTAGAATTTCGAAAAAATTGGTTGTGTTTAGCAGTTTTCGAAACACCTGAAGATTGAATTTCGGTGCTATCGAACACACTGATTTTTTCGGACCACAAGATAAGCCCGAGGATATTTGACGCCACAGATTGGAAATATTTGAAAAATACCCGGTTTTCGAATTTTTCAAGTTTAGGATTTTTTACATCACTCATTCTCAGGTTTCCAGAGCATTCCATGCATAATATCAACTTTATAGCTCACTGGAAAATACGAAAAATCTCTAGAAGAAATTACAGTCAAACACCCCACGCGTTTTATAGAGCATTGCTACTTCGTAGTATTATATTGTCAACTAAATTTCACAATTTCCTAATTAAAGTTAGATAAGTCAACATCAAAATAAAAGAATCCTACATTCCTTACAAATAAATTTTAAAAGGTGGTATTTGATGTTTTTAATGAATGTAATTTGATTGACGTCAGAAACACTTGTTCTTTCACACAAGAAAATTTTAAACGAGCCTGTCTTAACGAGAACTTGCTTTAACCTCAGCCTCATTCAGGCTAAACTCATTTCGTCGTATTTAATCAACGAAGTTATCAAAACTCGTTGTTTTACACACTTTAATTAATGTTATGTACCAAGATAATGGATTAAATGCACAAACATAATTTAAGGAAGTTTTTAGTGTGGGTACGTATTCCGGGATGAACAAAGTCCTCTAAACTCGGAGGAATTATAAATTAGGGATCCACTTTATTTTTAGCTTAAATAAATACGAGTGTTTAGCAAAAGGACAAAACTGCACAGGTTATTTCAATTATAAATTTTGAATCTATATTGAATTTTACTGCAAGAAATATGATATGGACGTGAATGTTAGTCAATAATGAATATCAATTTAATTTCTTTTAAATGGTAAATTTATGAAACAATTTGTGGTTACTTAATGTGGAAATAAGTTTACGTGCTTATATGATAAACATATTGGCGATTACAGTTCTAATATAAGCACGAGAGCCCACCGACAAAAATGGAACACACAAGCTGGAGAGTCAAAAATTGGTGGGGAAGTCATTCTCTGAACGTGTGTATTCGGTCATAGCAATCCGGGTTGCAGCGGCGCAGAAGCAGCCATTTTTGTGATATGGCTCAAATAATTTTTGAATGTGACGCTTTCCCATGACGTCCAATAAAAAAAATTGACACAAAAGTTTTTCAGTTTTGTGGGCTCTACATAATGCCACTATGGGGTTTTACTTTTAATGGGGTTTAATGGGGTTTTTATGGGGTAACATGTTTTTTTATATAATCTCTTTTTTATAGTGGATTTCGATTCTACGCCAAAAAATATCAGTCTATTGCTCTCTGCAATTTTTTACTCCGAGGCCAATTTGCGCTAGAAAATTTTCAACTTTCAATATTTTTTTACGGCGAAAATATGCGCTCTATAGGCGTGCAGACCATCCCCAATAAGTGCTCTAGAAACTGAGTAACCGATTTGGTCGAGGTAACCACTTCTAACTTGGTTTTTCTTAAAGTTGACATCGAAGAGTACTTACAGTAAAAAATTAGCCAAAGTTAGTTGATCGAAACATGTAAATAATTGCAAAAAACTATAATTTTTTTATATATTCAACTCGCGATATCTCGGCAAATAATGAATATTTTTAGATGAAATTTCAGTACGACATTGTTCAAGTTATTCTTTAAGGTATTGAATTGGTTCGAACCCTTATTTATTTCACAGATGAAAATAGTGATTTTTCAAAAAATTTCTTTTGTCAAGCCCAATTTTTTTTTTTCAGACACAAAAGTTGTTTGACGAACTTTTAATACGATAATTTTTGACAAATTTATATTAAAGTACAATATATAAAGAAGTTTTCTGTAAAGTTTCACGTATTCGTATTGCATATATAAAAAGTTATCGCACTTTGAAATAGCTTCTCCGCGCGCAACAGACATGTTGTTTACACGCGGCATGTTTCATTGTGGTGGTTGCCGTAGTTCAGGCATTTACTATCATGAACAGATTTCTAAATTCACCGGTGGATCGCACCGGTAAGCAATAACATTATTTGATTGGCTATTTTGAAAAGCATAGCCAATCAGCTTCATATTTTGTCCACCCGGTGCGTCCACTGGTGAATTTAGAAAAGTGCGGCATATCAATGCCGTGTTTTGTTACATATTCCCATTTTACAGGTTACTGTAAAGTGGAAATAAGTAATACTAAATTAATTGTTGATAAACTAAAAAATACACAATACATTGGGTTGCTTTTAATATTTTTAATCTGAATCGACATCTATGGGCTGCAACGAGCAATTTGATGTACAGTTACAAATGAGACAGCATTTTATTCCAGCAGCGTAGCACGAACAAAATTCATTATCACAAGACGTTTTTTTTTATCTGCAATTACAAATATACTTTTGAAGCAGCTCCAAACTTGTTCGTCCTTCTAAATATATTGGCAAGAGTTCTTCATTTTCAAATTTCCAGCCAAAATCAGTCGGATTGAGTGCTTCAAAAATGAATATGTGAGCATTATATCATACGTGCACTTGCCAAAAACAGCGTTTCATGTGTTGAAGGAGAGCTGGGTACGATGGAGGTAATTTTTCAACGGAGGAGTTTTTTTTCGAGCTAAGATTACTCTCACGTCGTTAATATTGTCTTGTTTACTTTTGAAGTCATAAATTCCAATCACAAATTTTGTCCATTAGCAATTTCAATTGTCAGCTTCAGCATGATTCGAAAATAAATCTGTAACCTCACGTTTAAGTGAATCAATGATTTCTTTAGTTACAAGATGATTTTTGTATCCACCAGCCAAATATAATGATTTATTAATAGTTTTATCAGAAGTCTGAGGGATTTCAATATTTTTTTCAATATAGTCGCATAAAAATAGGTTCAAAGCATTTTTATTTGCATCTGTAGACATAAATTTATCCCAATCTAGTGTAGGTCAACTAGCATTAATATCGTAAATATTAGAATTTAGTTTATACATTTTTGACCTCTCTTGCGATTTAGGATTCATACCAACGTCATAGCGATAGAAAATGACGTGAATCTCAGAAAAAGTTTCAAATAGTTTCCGAAAATACTTCAAAAAATATTGTCCAACATCTTCGAAATATTTCATATATTTTGTATTTAAACACTGCTACTTCAAAGTGCGATAACTTTTTATATATACAATATGAATACAAGAAATTTTACAGAAAACTTCTTTAAATATTGTACTTTAATATAAGTTTGTCAAAAATTATCGTATTAAAAGATCATCACACAACTTTTGTGTTTGAAGAAAAAATTAGGCTTGATAAAAGAAATTTTTTGAAAAATCACTATTTTCATCTGTGAAATAAATAAGGCAATTCAATATCTTAAAGAATAACTTGAACAATGACGTGCTGAAATTTCATCTAAAAATATTCATTTTGGCTACCGAGATATCGCGAGTTGAAGATGAAATTCGACAAAATTCGTAACATAAAAAAATTATAGTTTTTTGCAATTATTTATATGTTCCGATAAACTAACTTTCGCTAATTTTTTACTGTAAGCACTCTTCGATGTCAACTTGAAGAAAAACCAGATTAGAAGTGGTTACCCCAACCTAACCGGTTAATTGGTTAAAACGGGGGTGATCTGCACGCCTACTAGAGAAAATTGTAAAAGAGAAAAGTTGTTTCTTTTTTATATAGAATATACCTCACTTTTTCAGACTTTTCTCGCAAAAAAAATTCCTATTTTGGCAAAACAAAATTTTTTCAAAACAAAAATCTGAAAAAAATACATGTATATTCTAAATAAAAAAAGAGACAACTTTTTTCTTTTACAATTTTCTCTAGAGCACATACTTTCACCGTAAAACATTATTGAAAATTGAAAAATTTCTGACGCAAATTGATCTCAGAGTAAAAAATTGCAAAGAGCAAAAGATTGATATTTTTTAGCATAGAATCGAAATCCACTATAAAAAAGGGGGGTTGATGATATAAAAAAAACATGTTACCCTGTAAAAAAAACCACTAAACCCCATTAAAAGTAAAACCCCATAGTGCCATTATATAGAGCCCACAAAGCTGAAAAACTTTTGTCTTAAACTTTTTTTGATTGGACGTCATGGGAGAGTGTGGACGTCATGGGAGAGTGTCACATTCAAAATTATTTGAGCCACATTACAAAAATGGCTGCTTCTGCGCCGCTGCAACCCGGATTGCTATGACCGACTACATACGTTCAGAGAATTTTTGACTCTCCAGCTGATGTGTTCCATTTTTGTCGGTGAGCTCCCGTACTGTATTGCCTCCTTTGGAAAAGTACTCTACGTGAAGTTATGTCGGAGAGACTTTGCCTCGCGCCGGACATCGAATTTTTAGTGCTTTTTTGTTTGCTAATTAATAGATAAATAGTAATATTATTTAACATTCCGGCAAGGATAATTAATAGTTTAATATATATTAAAGTAAAGATAGACTTTGTGTAAAATGTATTATATGAACTAAAATACAATTACTATTTCAAATGCTACGCATTACATTACATGTTTGAATAATAATACAAATACTTTAATATTATGTATAGTATATGTCTGGTTTAAAATATAATTAAAAATAAATGTTAGAGCATTAACTATGTACTTCATTTGTAAAAAAAATTATCATCTGCCAAAACAGAATTTGAGAGATTTACAGTAACACGTAAATAATAAAAATATCTTGAATAAATTGGCATTAAATTCACTAATTACACAGCCACACAAAAAAAGGGGTCTGGCCTGCGGACCAGACTAGTGTATCCTTATGTATTTGAACCCGCTGAAACCGAATCCGAAGTCAGAATTGTCAGATTACTTCTTCTTTCACCTCAAAAAAATTCACCCCAAAAGTGGTCTGGCCTGCGGATCATACCAGTGTATCCTTATGTATTTTGACCCTCTGAAACCGAATCCGAAATCAGAATTGTTAGATTCGCTCGTTTTTCACCTCTAACCCCAAAAATCACACCCTCCCTAAAAAAGTGGTCTGGACTGCGGACCAGATCAGTGTATCCCTATGTATTTGGACCCGCTGAAACCGAATCCGTAGTGAGAATTGTCAGATTACTTCTTTTTTCACCCCTAACCCCCTAACCCCCTAAAAACACCCACCCCAAAAATCGTCTGTCCGGAGGACCATACCAGTGGCAGTGTATCCTTGTGTAAGGATACATTAGTCTGGTCCACTTTCTTTTTGTTTTGGGGGTGTTCTTGGGGTTGGGGGTGAAAAACTACCTAATCTGACAATTCAGAATGTACAAATACATAAAGATACACTAGTATGGTCCGCAGGCCAGACCACTTTTGGGGAGGGAATGTTTCTTTTGGGGTTAGGGGTGAAAAAAGAAGCAATGTGACAATTCTGACTTCGGACTCGGTTTCAGCCGGTCCAAATACATGAGGATATATCGGTCTGGTCCGCAGGCCAGACCACTTTTTTTTTGTGTGGCTGTGTTATTTACAATTCGTATAGGACGTTACATCAGTGAAAATTTAAAAAACATTTCAGTGTTTAATTTGTTAAACTACTGGGCTTAATGGAAATTTGTTAATATCATCACTGACTTAAGCTGGGTTGGTGTATTCAGGCATGTATTTTAATAATATGCTTCAAAATACAACTTTGTCTTATGAAAGCAAGTATAAACAACACATTATAGCTCCATCATGACGTCACGATGGGGACAGTCGTAGTTCCTCAGCTTAAGGCCAGAAGTGTGATGGTTAGCTAGAATCACGAATACGATCCAGGGAAGAATAACTTAAAAATTCTGCTCACTCAAACTTTTCTGTAAAATAAATTTAATGTGTTGAATCTTGTACGTCAAATAAGTATGCCAGAGCCTACTTGGTGTAAAATATTAGTTTTTATTTTTGACTAGGCAAGGATGTAAGTCATATTTTGTACATTTTATGAAAGAAAATGATTTGCAGCCATGCTAAGCTAGTGACCAAATGCATCTTGCCGAGCATGCTATCATGTGGCTGAGCATTTATTTCTTTCTTGAATGTTCCTTTAGATATTTTGAGATCCTAGAAACATAAAAAAGTGGTTTTCAAATATCGAATAACGTTTAGTGCCTTTTGGCACATAGACTTTCTTACTTTTCAGCATAATATCCATTTTTATTACACTATTCGAAAATATATGTTGTTCTAATTTCACTTTTTTCGTTCTCTCCTTGAAAATGAAATTGTCCAAGTCACGCGACGGTGAGTCATTAGTATAAGTTCCAGCTTCTGCGCAACGGAGACCTGCATCGCATAGCTTAACGGTAACAAGCCCGGGTATTGACTAAATTAATGAGTT
Source organism: Rutpela maculata (assembly GCA_936432065.2). Taxonomy (NCBI): domain Eukaryota; kingdom Metazoa; phylum Arthropoda; class Insecta; order Coleoptera; family Cerambycidae; genus Rutpela; species Rutpela maculata. The sequence continues at coordinate 166,310,003 of OW386287.2, read as the reverse complement.
TTCACAAACATTTGATAGAGATTTTTCAGCTACTTCCAATAACTATCTATTTTTTTTAGTAGTATTGAGACACTGACTGTTTACGGTCTTTTTTTCTTCTTTTCTGAATATAAATGTCATCGCAAGTATCACTTGTTTACCACTATTATCTTTCAGTATCATAGACGAAATTTCTGTTCCCTCAATATTAGCGACAAAGTCATGTGAAGTTGCTTCTGACATCTAGTAATTTTGCAAATTAAATTGGGTATTTTAATTCTTTTGATGGTACCCAGAACAAGTATTCAAGTAAGGGAATTGAGGTATAATAATTATCGAAATACAATCTATAATTTTGACAGATATATAATTCCTGCATATAAGTTTGCCAATATTTGAATTAGCTCCTAAATAAGATTGATCTGATTGTCTGAATTTTAGATCATTCTCAGCGCCTGTGAACATTTCAAAATTATAGGAGAAGTATCTGTTCTACAAAGTAAATATAGTAAGCGTAAATATAGTAAACATATTGTAAGCATATTTCTATGTGATTTTGCAGGTAAATATTATTTTATATAATGCTGGGCTTTCGTCGCATATATGCCAAATAGTAAGAAAAGTTTCTATAAATATATGCAGAAATGCTTCGAACCTCCTTTTATATCCAATATAACGCCTTTATTTGCTACAGTTACCATAGTAACTAAAAAAATATCGGTAAGTTTTTTGTACCTTGTAATAGTTCATTTTTTAGCCATTAATACATTTCTATTAAAATCTGCTAAATTGTATTATTTTATATTTTTCATTAACAAAATACCCAACGCCGTCACTGCTTTTAAGGCACTTTAGACATTCTAGAAATTACGCCCAAATAAATGCTTTGAAAGCCTCAATGTTAGACATTTCTCCAATAGGAGAGCATAAATATGACATAATGAATTGGGATTGTTTTGTAATCCTACGCTTCATTTTAGTACATACCCAAAAGGCAATGTGAGAAATGAGGCATAAAATGATGACTTAATGCTTTTGGGTGACTTTTCGTTAGACGCCTGGCTCTGAAAGTGGTCTACTGGTGGTGTAATCTAATTAACTATTATAGTGAATTTTACCAATTAGTTTGGAGAAGTTTAACACAAGTTTTTGTCTAGTAAAGACGTGAAAAATTACATGTAAAATTTGCTAGTGTGATTTTAGTTGATTTAAGTGTATTTTAGTGATAAAAGTACATTATGATACCGGTGTTTAATTTGCCTAGTAATGGTAAAGATTTGCAAGTGGATCGACTTACAACTAATAACAACCTATAATATGTTTTTGTAACCATCTTATAGTGTATCTGTTGCTTCTTAGCAGTTATTGTAAGTACAAGAACATTTACATTTCTCCATTGTGTTTATCGGTGACCTGCAGTACTTCTATGCTAAGTTCCCTACTTTTTCGTCAAGGCTCTAGTTGTTTTGCCAGCATCTCAACATTTTCAACCGGTGGTGTAGTGAGGTTATTCGTTCGTGGGACTATTATGCTTTTGTCTACCCATCCTACGTTTAAACAGACAAACAAAATTGCCTTCGCGAGTGCGTCGAATTTTTCCCTAAAAACTTATGTAGATATTTCTTTAAATAACTTATGTAAAGAGTTAAATTGTCACCAAGCACATAATTTTTGTACAGTTTACTATACTTTTGATTCGTAATCATTTCCAATATATATTTATTCACTCCTATAGTTTTACTTACATTAGGTGAATGATCAGTTAGTTTGTTTTTAATTAAATTCATATTATAATAATCAGAATTGGCCAATTCCCCTTATATTACCTTTTTACTAATTATCGTTTGTTAGTAAGTTATAAGTATGTGTTTGTAAAATAATCGTCAGATATTTGTTTTATCTTTGCGGTATATTAAAAAAAGTATATTGCCAAGAATAAGTTATTGTATATCAAATATATATTTGATAGCATATTTATTTGAAGTTCTAAATAATATATTTAGTTAGACGTTAATGATAAGCAATAGAATTGGTTATTTTAAAAGCATTTTTTGTTACATCAATGTAAGTATCAAAAACTTAATTTAATGTTAGTGGAACTTTTCTAATAAATCTCCTGCAATATAGATTGATGAAAAATTAGGTATTTGAAAATAAAAAAAATAATAAAAAATATCAATGTTTAATGATGTAAACCTATCATTTGAAAATGATTTTATTTAGTTTTTTTCCTGGAAATCTTGGAAAATTTTGTACATTTTTTAATCATTCTGGATATTACAATCCTTCAATTTTGATATGTATAAATAAAAAGTATAGAGAACCATATCAAAATAGTTGAATAAACAACACGATTGATATTTTCCGTATCTCAAATTATTGAAAGAGTCCCATGTCAATATGTCCAAAGAAATATTATATTATTTTCTCTGAGCCAGCTGTGATCGGTATTTGTACAGTGCCTGAGCCAAAGGAAACGTTTACGGGCGATATGTCACAACACCTGAAATTGATGAATTGAAAATATATATCACATGTTAAAAGCAGTGCATGCATTTGTCACGAATATTTACGAGTAATAAATTTAATAGCTCAAAATAAAATTTAATGGCGTTATCTATACAACACTATTATTTTAAAACCGTATTAATATATAATTTGTACATAAATCCATGCATACATTATAAATCTTTTGAGAAAATATTTTAATAATGTCAATATTATATTGAAATAATATTTTTTTACTTATACACATATAAAAGCAAAACTTATAATATCTCTTTATATTATTATAGCAAATATTTGTAAATTCGTTCACGAAACTCGCAGCATATGAAAGAATTTTTGTAAGAGCTATTGGTATCTATAAAAAAAATGGCTATTATGATATACGGGTATAATATACTTATTTCATTAGATCACATGAGTATAATAAGATCATCAAGTAATTTCTTAGTATAGTTTTTCGAAGCATTTTTCAATAATTACCCACACAGCACTCGATAACCTTAGGACCAACAGTGGCCATACTCAGAGGATAAGCAAAACATCCTATGGACGTCCTAAACTGGGTTACTTCAGATTTAGGACCTTCTGTGAATATTATTCTTTTGAGACTAATTGGGATCGCTCATGGTTGTCCATAGGAAGGAGAAGGGACCAATTTTGGATAAAATATGGACAACCTACAGACGTCCACAATGGGATAGCCTATGGTTGTCCATATGTCCATATGAAGGAAAAGGACCAATTTAGGTTAAAATATGAACAACCTACAGATATTTAAAATGGTTATCCATAGAATGAGAAAGGGATCAATTTGACTGTGTTGATTATGACTTAGTTATTGCCAAGTTGTTTAGATATGGTATTATAGGTCCTGCTTTAGATTTTTTTATCCAGCTATATTAAAAACCGTGCGCAAGTAGTTTATGTGAATGGAACAAAGAGCAATAAATATCTATATTCATTGTTAACGGAGGCTTGCTTATAGTAACATTCTGCCAGTCAATTAAGTCCACATAATGTTGACAACCAAAGTTTAGTTTACTCACCCGAAATACCCTGATGCCCTCGGTTCTTGCAGTTGATTTTCTACATTTCAAAATTCTTCTTAAAGTCAACTCTCAAATGTATTTCCTATCATCTCCTAACATTGCTATCGAAAGGTTTTCTGGATGGCCAAAATATCCATTTCTCTCAATTATGGGATCTATTACTTCCTTGAGTTCATCATGGAGGTAACGAGATCTACCAATCATGCTAAATAGGTGCCGAGCACCATATTTACAAGACCAATGGCATTTAAGTTCAAACCAGCATAAGGCACACCTTAACTAAAATCCAGTCAATATTTTAAGGTTTTGAGAGGGCTCTTCGCTGGAAACATATATTCTTTGAACTCTGTTGGCTGTGGTAAGTCATCTGGCGTGAGATATTGTCCCTGGCGCTCTCAGAGCTAAATTGTCTCTTAAAACTCCGCTGGAGATTGCCTGACACATTTCACACATGTATTTTTGGTCAGTACTTAGCATTTTCAAATCAATCAAAGGTAAAGAAGTCTCAATTTTTTCAAAGTTTACCTCAGATAAGTTTTCACATGATCTAAAAATAGAAATAACTCCGTCTACTGAGATTCTATGTATGTGTGTCACGTGTGATGTATGTTGTATGTATTAGCGTCAATCAGACTTGGGGGCTGTGCGCGACTTAAAATTGAGCGTTATTTGAAAATATAAATGAGTATACATTTTGATAACATCATTCACTTATTAACAAATTCATTAAAAACTAGTTGCATGCAACAACAATAATATAAACTATGATTTTGGTGAAAGTTGATCAAAATTAGAAAAAAAAAATTTTGAATTTCCAAAATTTTGAGGCGGTTTCGGCATACAATAGCCGAATATGTCATTTTTGGGAACTCTGATTTGAATCACTTAGGCGTATAATAGGCACCTTTTAAGCACACAGGGTGTTTAAGTTTCAAAATAAAAGAAAATCGCTCCACCCTAATCCATACGTAGTTACTTCCGGTTATCCATAGTATCTCTTCCTCAAATATTGTGATTCCTGTAGATAACAATTTGAAATTCTGGGTATACTGACCCCCCCCCCCCTCCCTTGCGTAATAAATTAATATCATATTGCAAAAAAATAATAAATAATAAAATATGCATTTCTTGCGTAGTGGATAGACTACACTGTAGTTTCTGGCTTTTTGGTAGTACTCACTGCTAACTAGGTGAGTATCGCAACAGAAGTAATTTGCAACTTGCTAAGCTAATATATAAATATATAGGTATCCAATATACCTATCATTCAATTCTATATCCCATTTTATTAGTTATTTCTTTAGAAATCCAGAGTCCCACTGCACTCTAGCTGATGTTATGGTTTCCGGAGAAGTATGTTATGTTTTCTGTTGTGGATCTAAAATATCCGGAGTCCCTATAATGCATGATCGCAAAACCTGCCCGCTAGCAGTCAGTGCACGAAGCCTGTCTGAGGCATGGATAGCATACACGTTCGTGGAAAGAATTTAGTGCAGTTAGTTTCCCCTTGTTTTCTGCACTTTTAGTGATAGCCGCCCACTCTGAGTCAGACGTTGGTTGTAGGGTCTTAGGTATAAGAATCTGAATATACTTGACAGTCCATATATACAAATCCTACATCCGCCCCATCCTGACGTATACCCTCCTAACTCCCACCCGACAGAAAAAACTCCAAATTGCCCAAAATAAAAATTTAAGAGTAGCTGCCAACTTGCCCAAATCTACATACATAACCTACTTACACAATGTTACTGGCACCCCGACATTCGACAACTTTATCTTATTAAGACTTCTACCGGCTTTCGCCCAAAAACTAGTGGTGCACCTCTCTCAAAAAATATTTATTGGAGCTGAAACAGAATAAAATTTTAAGAAGAAAAGGTTCTATGCAATTTTTCACATAAATTGATAGTTTTTAAATTGCAATTTTAGCTTAAAAAAAGGTATTTCCAGACGGCTTTCGTCAAGTATCTCGAGAAGTATTACTTTATTGAAAAAATGTTAAACACCAATTACAGAAAGTACAAACTGGGAATTAATTATATTTTTTGATTATTGATGTAGGATTAATAATTTCGGAGATATTTAAGTTTATATTTGGTATCCAAGTGTTTCGAAATTACCTTTAAAGTTTAAAATGCATTTTTTTCTAAAGCAAGTGCTTTAAATGAGCACAAAAATTTGAGCATCTAGGTAATGCTACATCTTAACGAAAAAGTGTATTTGATAGAATGTTTTTGAATTACTGGCTAATTAGAGTAAATAAATGGCGACCTTTTTATATAAAAAAATATAAATACGCATATTTTTCCATCATAACTTCTTTATTTATTATGCTACAGGAACGAGTAAAAAATAATTTGAAAGCGCAATTAATAGTCTTTAATTTCATTTCTTAGCATGCGTGACGTAGGTGTCACAATTTCTGAGATGTTTAACATTTAAACTGCATTTTTCGTCTTATAAACGTTCGGACGCCATATGTAAACTTTCATATCTCCGAAACTTAAATCTATGTAAATAAATAAAGAAGCGAAATTCATTATCAGTTTATGAGCTTTATTATATAAAACTAATATCGAGATATTTGGAAGAAAAAAAATTACGTTTTATCGAAAATACCTTTATAGTTTAAACTGTATTTTTTTCTAAAGCAAGTGCTGTATACAAACCAAAAAATTTGAGCATCTACGTCATGCTATATATTAATGAGAAACAGTGTTTGAAATTCCTTTTTTTTTAATTACTGGCTAATTAGAGTAACAAAATGGCGACTTCTTAATAAAAAAATATGTAGACGCACACTGCTTCGGTCATAACTCATTTGTTTTTTATGCTGCAGAAACAAATAAAAAAACAGTTGAAAGCTTAATTAATAACCTATTATTCTACCTACTAGCAGCCTTGACATAGGTGTCACTGTTTCTGAGATATTTAACTCTCACTGTAAATAATTATCTTATGAATACTTGGATGCCAAATGTAAACTTAAATATCTCCGAAATTATTAATCCTACATCAATAAACAAAAAATATAATTAATTCCCAGTTTGTACTTTCTGTAATTGGTCTGTAACATTTTTTCGATAAAGTAATACTTTTCGAGATACTTGACGAAAGCCGTTTGGAAATACCTTTTTTTAAGCTAAAATCGCAATTTTGAAGTCGTTATAACTTAAAAACTATCAATTTATGTGAAAAATTTCATAGAACCTTTTCTTCTTAAAATTTGATTCTACTTCAACTCCAATAAATATATATTTTTTTAAGTACCACCCCTCAAGAGGGGATGGCATCCACCCCCTATACATTAGCAAGCCCTTGCACAATATAGAAACTTTTCTGTGAAGCATTTACTATTATACTGCCAAAAATGAACGAAATCCGTACAATATGACATTATTCCGAAGTTTTGCATATTTTTTACCTACTGTAATGTAATAGAATTTCATTGCTGTGTTAGTTCTATATTATAGTGTTGAAATTGCTACACTTGTTACAAAAAATACAAAAGGTTAGGTTGTTGTTTTAATCTTAATAATTTAGCGGTCATATCGTCGTTAAATTTTCTGTATGTTATTATCATCAGTTGTAATCAATGTGTATTTTGTTTCCTAATCCTTTCTGAAATTCCCACTTCGCTTTGTCTTTGTCCAGTACATATTGATGTGTAGCAGTTAACAACAAACATTACATCAAATACACACGATGCTTCGATCGCACTATCTAAGCAATATTTTTAGAGGTTATAAGACGAAGTAAGTTTAGCAGTAAAAGGTCCTATAAAAGTGTAGGATTGCAGCCACATAGCTCCAAAAGAGAATTTCAGTTGAGTAAGTGCTTTCTTTATAAGGGCTGACATATATGGCATTTGGCTTAAATAAGTATATTACTGTTAAATTTTGCTTCAAAAGCCTTAAAAAATCAATGTCATGTAGCCACTATAAAGAAAGGGCTACAGTGGCTGCTCGTGATATTGTCTGGAGAGGAGGCTTGATATTTTGAAACACAATTAGAGAAATTTCTACAAGTAAAAGATATTAATTTCGAAGACTGGAAGATATGCTGCTTCTTCCAAAGGGAGGCTCAGCCTCCCCTGCCTCCCCTGGCGAGCCGCCACTGAAGGGCAAAGCTGTAAGACGGTTTTATAAATGTTATATAAAGGTTTACACACCTGCTATAAATCTATGTGGTTTGTCTGTATTCTATTCCATGCAAGTTGATTCAAGACTAATATGGGATTGTAAAAATACCTTTACCGACCTAGGAAGTCAGAGCAAAATGACTGTGGCATGGGTACCAGAACACAGGGAGAGGCTGGGTCGGGATGGCGCGTTTAAGGCCCTAGTGGAACCCGATCCCTTTTGTGGTGTGGCTAAGCCACGCATACGAGCATCCATTAATTAAATATCTAGAGTAATGAAAGAGTTTCCCACGAGAGAACGATTAAAGAACGATCCGCCAAATTCACGGAAGGCCTACTACGCCAAAATAGAAAAGCCATTAGGATAATGGTGAGTCTTCTGCAGGTTTAATAGACATATGAATATAATGGGCCTGGCAGAGGATGCAACATGCGGATTCTGTCAAGAGGAAGAGGAAACTTCAATACATGTGTCATGCCATTGTGAAGGCATGGCTAGACTGATATTCCAACTACTTGTCGAGGAAAAACCAAGGGCAAATAACTATGCTAAGGAGCCCTTATTACATAAGGCAAAGCTCGATAAGGAGCTCCAAGTAAAATTACATTAGGAGTGCCACAATATATCCACAGGCGTCGTGGTGATCAAGGCCATCAGCCAGCTTCTATCTTCAATTCTAATCTTATCAAATCTGTATAAATGATGTCACTAATCCTTTTATGAAATAAAAAACTGTATAAGATGCTTTCATGAAGCAGGTTTATATTATGCTCTGAGAGCATTTTACCATCAATCTTATTCCACTGAATAGTTTCATAAGCAATATATTGCTAAATAATAACCAATTAGCTTTTTGCTGCCATAATATATTATTTATAATCTTCAAGCGCAATAAGAGATCCACCTGTATTACTTGGGATATATTTATCTGGTGCTCCGGTAAATGGATGTAATTAAATAAATAAATAAATTATAAAACTATTATCCATAAAAATAATGGTAAATAAATCTCATAGTATGGAACATATTTTCTTTAATATCACCTAAATTCACTGGAACATCGGTTAATCACGAGCGGACGTCGGTGCGAACTGAAAAGATCTTAATTTATAGATTGCCCCCATTAAGAGGAGTAACCGGATGTTGATTAAGTTCTGCGGCAAATGTCAGAAACAACACTTGTTGTGCTGTACTACATGATATTTAAGCTCTTAACCCGAGCCCCTTTACACTCTCTATTTAACTGCCTCCTTCGGTTACAAATTAGATCCACTTCTAGTAGCGAGGTAGGCGCAATTACTTTTCTGAATAATTATTTTAATTATTTTGGATTACAGCATTGAAGTATAACTGACGATTAGCAAAATTTAGTTGAAACGACAATAAAATAGAGGAGAGGGAGGCAAGGATTATCAATATCAGAATCATTGCGTCGTTCATTTGCTTCATAAACATAACTGGCTTTATTTATTCTGTTGGATATCTGAAACAGTCGAATTTCTAAAACAGATTTTGAATTGAATATTTATTTGAAAAATTGTTACTTTGTAACATAGTCAAAATATGAAATATTAGAAATTGTTGTAAACTAATTAAGGTCAAAGTATACTGCGAAATTATTTTGTAAATTATCTCTAAGAAGAGGTTAGGATTTCCACTATAAACTGTAGGTCCCTGTTTCATTTACACAGATAAATCTAAATGTTCTGGACTTAAGACGACCATTGAAGTGCCATGGGGTGCGGTTAAAACATATTCATTCGTTTTATTTTTCTTCAATTTTCATTCATTTCGTGATGGTATTATAGAAACAAAGATTGCTATTTATTTTATCTGCGAAAGAATTTTACAAACAGGTTATTAGTAGATGCACATGAATGTTACGGAAATTTTAGACGACTGATAGTGCATCTATCCGATAAAAATATTTTGAAAGAAACATTGAACCGCCTTCAGAAATGATCGCTAAAAATTATTACAGAAAATTTCACCAGGTTGGCTGTATGGCTAGTGGCCAGATGCCAAAAAAAAAAATTCACCATCACTCAATTCATTGAATTGAATCTTATTAGCTAATATTAATATTGAGGTTGAAGTGACAGTGAATGATTTTTAAGCGACTTTTTTTCGCATCCATCGTTTTGAATTTTTAAGCTTCAACGTCAGCTCAATATATAAGAATCCTAAAATCTCCATATAATCCAGACGTTTTAGTTGTAAAATTGACCTCTGTGCTAAATTCGTGCCCTACGAAAAAATTTTTTTGTATTGTGTTTATTTGGACGTCTTGAATAGCACTTGGTAGTTACGCCACGATACACCTGGAGGATTTAGTGAAAGCCGCGCCGAACAATGCCTTGCTGTTTGAGAACGATTTCATATTAATTGCTTGCATGTATATAGAAGAAACATATATTTGGGACGAACTGAGAACCTCCTACCTCCTCATTTTTTAAGTAATAAAACATTTATTATCGATATAGAGGCAAATCCAGTGGCAAGAAATAAAGAACTAAGTAATACTCCGTACCACAAAGTATAAATTTTTATTTCGACACCCATTCTGCACTTGAAGCAATCTGTTACCCAAGACCTAATCACATCTCGTTCAGAAGTATAAGGATGCTTGTCCGGAATAGGAAAGTAAGTTTTATGTTGATGTAGATTTTCCGGGCAACGAAAAAGCATACGGACCAGCTAGATTTGAAGCCAGTAAACTTTGATTTGGATCGGAATCTTCTTGTTATGCCATAGTCTCCAGTGACATAACGCAACGAAAGGTCACGATGGTCTTTAATGCTTATGAAACACTAAAGAAGCACTGAGTGTTGAGCAGTAACTGCAGGCAGGCTTGAGGATTTAGGATTCGCACTGTTCCAAGGAGCTTAAACTGGAAAATCATCAGCGTGTTTCATTATGAAGGCAATGCGGCTTCGAGAGGAAGCAGGTAGGGTACATGGTTGCAGGGATGGTAATGGGTAGTTAAGAACATATTGATAGTAACATCTTCGTGCTGCAAATTTGATTCTCAAAAAGAGAGAGAAGTTAACTAGTGTAGTGCTTTTTCTCTATTTAGCACGCTTCAAAAATGCGAACAATAGACTTATTTGAAATTTTAATTTTTGTCATTTATACCATATAATAATGTCTTAGCAGTAAATATAGTCAACTGAAAATTTGAGATCGACTGGATGAATAGTTACAGAAATATTCTCGATTAAAATCCTTAAACAGTACTAGCTTCGAAAGCTACCGTGACGTCACCCTATCCGATTGTCGCCATTTTGCCTTGCTCCCTCACAGTATCCATAACAAACACATATGGTTGGCATTGTTTTATTGTGTTAAACGGCGTTGGAGATTGTTTCTTATAGTTTGCTAGTTTGTTTGAATTTTTAGTAGAATAAATAAATACCTATGTGTAAAGTTGGGTTTCGTAAAACCGATTCATCAAATTTGTCAGATTTTGATTTATTTATGGCTATGGAATATATTTTTTTTATGGGGATATTTTTCATTTATTTAATGTTATGTCTTCTTCAAGCTAAAAAGACAATAAATAGTTATTGCCCGAAGTGGAAGCGGTGACAATAAAAATTCAGAGTAAATCCCACTTATTCTTTTTTGCTACATTTTACGTCAACTTAGTGGAGTGAAAGTATAGTAACGGTAACATTTTTTTCAAATGGGCTCAGAATGTCATGAAACGTCGAGATTTTAAGTTTGAGAAAAAAAAGTATGTCTCTTGTTCTGTCAGTCTCTCTGTAACTTTCTTTTTATGTGCATGATTACTCTGGAACCGTTTATGGTATTGACATGAAAAAATCCCTCACGCCACTAGTGGAAATCCGTCATCGGTTAAATTCGCCCAAACTTTGACATGTTGCTCTACTAGTAGAGTAGATCAAAAGTCTCCATGGGCCAGAGTCCCAAAGAAACACCCTTCTATCCCTCTTCGCCCTCTAAAAGGGTAAAAAGCGTTGGAGTAAATGATATCCCTAGAATAATATTTTATACTTTCAACGAAAAATGCAGTCAAGGAATTTGATTTATATTTTGACACTCTTCCACCTTCCTACCCTTTTCCACCTCTTACGGAGGGTGTAAATACTTTTGCGGATGCATTTTTATATTTTTTTCGAAAATATTACATAGTCAAGATATTTCGGATAAAGGTGGAGCAATTCAGTTGGGGAAGACAGTCAATGAAATGTGCAGGATTTATTTCAAGGCACCCCCTTACTCTTTTCCACCCCTTCTGGGAGTTGAAAGGGCATTTGAAAATAGTATCCTTTTTCAAAAATGTTACTCAACCACTCAGTTGTGGAGAATACTCAATAATCGGTGCAGGTATTATTCCGAGACACTACCTTACCCTTGTCCACCACTTCCGGTGGTGGAAGTCATTCAAATGGGATCAATGATATGTGCAGGATTTATTCCGAGGCACCCCCTTATCCTTTCCCACTCCTTCTGGGATTGAAAAGTTTGACCAATCTACACCGATATTTCTCTTTGAAAAATATTATGGAGCTCTTACGGTAATGAATATATCAATCGATACGTGCACGAATTATTCCGAGACACTCCATTACCCTTATACATCCTTTGGGAGGAGCCAAAATGACTACCAGTGTAAACCTTTATTTCTTCTTCATAATATTATGGAACCACTAAGATGAGGATCGTATCTTGAAGAAAACTGAACCACTCCATGCGCAGTTGTGTCAGGGATAAAGTAATTCGTCATACATTTTCGAAAACAATATAAAAATGTATCCACAAAAGTATTTACACCCTCCGTAAGAAAAGTGGAAAAGGGTAGATAGGTGGAAGGGTGTCAAAATATAAATCAAATTATTTGACTGAATTTTTCGTAACTATTGAAAGTATAAAATATTATTGTAGGGATATCATTTACTCCAACGCTTTTTACCCTTTTAGAGGGCGAAATAGGGTAGAAGGGAGTGTTTCTGAGATTCGAGTGATCTACTGTGCCAGTAGGGCAACATTCCAAAATTTGGGCGAATTTAACCGATGCCGGATTTTCACCTGTGGATTTGCGAGATGTGCGGGGTTCTTTAGTTGACTTATGTATTATAATCAGATCTGGAAATACATTATATTTTGATCTTATTCCGTTGAAGAGTTGGGTGGCAAATGTGTGGCGTAAATAGATAAAGAAAGCAAGTGAGAGTCCGTCAAATTGGGATTCAGTGTATGTACGAGAAGTGAAAGTCTCAAAATATTTTTAGCATTGAATTGTTCCAGTTATTTTCTAAACTTGCAAGATTTTAGTGAATTTTTAATTCATTATCCCTTATTTCTAAAATAAATATGTTCCCTATTTTTAATAGTAGTTTGAGATAAGCTAGCCTTAACATTATTACAACATTTAGGGAAAAATTCAATTTTTGCACTTTTGTCGAATAAGAAATAATTTTAGGGGCTCTTAATTCATCGGTATCTCTGGAAACAATAGGACGAGTTTAGTAAAAAAAAAAAACTCCTGAAAGGAACTGTCATACGCTCGTGGCAGTTTTGTGATCCCTCATATCTTGCAGAGTTTTGTAAAGGGCTTCTACCACGCCTTTATGGGATATAGCGTATTCATTCTAAACAATAATTTCGTACTCTTTTGTAATTTGAGTCGAGAAATTTCCCTTTTATCTGCACACTAGTGTATCAAATTAGGTCAAATTTAAGCTGGGTGAGCAGTTCTTCCTCCTTTCAAATAACGTGGCGTAATTGCCAAGGCAGTTGCAGTTTAAAGAAATAAATTAAAAGCGTCTAAATTTGTCAAGTTAGTTGAAAATTTTGTATGAAGTGAAAAATGCAAACAGTGGGAATGAACACCCGTGTAAAAATCAAATAATTCTAGAACAGCTTTGTTTACAGCATGTCAACAAAAATAGCTTTCTTGAGCCCATTGGATCCAAGAATGTTACCTTTGTTGATTTTTATGTAAAAAATTGATAACAAAAAGTTGGGGGTGAGAAGGCCGGACCACACGCCAAATAATTCCTTAAAAATTGAGTAACAATTCCAGGCTACGGCACAAACATCGACTCTGCTACACTTAATTAATGTCCAGAATTGCTATTATATTTCAAGCCTTTTAGCAGAAATCACAAAAAAAAAATTATCGTGAGCTCCTTTTGGGGGCGATATCATGCGAGATCGTACTGTATAATAAACTATACTTTAGTTTTTATCTATTTCATTCCAGGACAAAGATACATTCAGTTTTGTATATACAGTGTACCCCCGGATGGATCTAACGCTTGCTTCTATACCTGTAATCTTTATTATTTCGCATTTAAAAAGAAAGTTATTTTTATAAAAAGTTTTGCTTATTTTGAGAAGTTTCAACCATTAGTCCAATAATTATAAAAATTTCCATCACAAAAAATGTTATCTGAGATTTTCCTTCAGTAACTGTTAGTTCACAAAACCACAAAAATCCGTTCGGGAGGGTGCCGCAACCCCCCCAAGAAACCACCCCTTCGGTGAAATAAGCCTTATTTTACTGATAACTCGTTAACCGTTGAAGATATAAAAAAAGTGCTCATTATAAAAAAGAAAGCTTGTCTAATTTACTAAAAAATAGTTCTATTGTAATTTTGTTGTATATGCCATAGTTTTCGAGAAAATCGATATTGAAAAAAATTCCAAAATTTGTATTTTTAATGCGCGCGAATTTTCGTTTATTTGAAATTTGTTGCGCGTGGCCTATAGAAACAATTGAATTGTTCGAAAACCATACAAGCTAGGAAGAAAAATCAAAATGAGTTTTAAAGGGGATATAAAATACTCTCTTGTGTTGCTATTTTTGTTGGCTATTGATATTTATTAGTATATAAAAATAACAATATAATATAGTTATCTCTTAATTTTTTACGCCTCTGACTGTTCACAGGCCCATAAAAAATAACTGACTTTAATATAAGTTATAAATGCATTAGCTTTTAGTTCAAGGTAGTACTTCAATGCAGAAAAGTTAGGAAAAAAATATTCACATATACAAATTTACCAGCATGTTGAAGTTAGCCAAATTTTGACCAATTTCTTATTGCTTCCTAAAAATTAAAAAAAAAGACCCAAACATCTTGAAAATTTAGCTCAAAAAATTATTCAATAAAATGGAGGAAATTGAAAAGAGAGGAAAAACGGTCAAACTTTGGATTACCTATATGAAAATGGTTATATTGGCAAAATCAAAATAAAAAACAAAAAACTGGCGAAAATTTGGCTAACTTCAACATGCTGGTAAATTTGTAAATATGAATATTTTTATTCCTTTAACTTTTTCTGCATTGAAGTACTACTTTGAACTAAAAGATAATGCATTTATAACTTATATTAAAGTTAGTTATTTTTTATGGGCCCGTGAATAGTTAGAGACGCAAAAAATTAAGAGATTACTATATTATATTGTTATTTTTATATACTAATAAATATCAATAGCCATCCAAAATGGCAACACAAGAGATTATTTTATATCCCCTTTAAAACCCTTTTTGATTTTTCTTCCTAGCTTGTATGGTTTCCGAGCAATTCAATTTTTTCTATACGCCGCACGCAATAAATTTCAAATAAACGAAAATTTACGCTGATTAAAAATACAAATTTTAGAATTTCGATTTTCTCGAAAACCATGGCATATACAACAAAATTATAATAGGATATTTTTTTAGGAAGTTAGTCAAGCTTTCTTGTTTATGATGAGCAATTTTTTTATATCTTCAATGATTAACGAGTTATCAGTAAAATAAGGCTTTTTTCACAGAATGGGTGGTTTTTTGGGGGGTTGCGGCACCCTCCCAGAACGGATTTTTGTGGTTTTATGATGTATAACCCTTTTACTAACAGTTACTGAAGGAAAATCTCAGATAACATTTTTTGCGAGCTTCTAGTGTATTTTTTACTTTACCGACTGGAGTACATATTCAGAATTTCGAAATAACGTCCAATAAGAAAATGTGAAGTTGTGCCAAGTGTAAAGTTTTTTGAAAGGAGATCAAACATTTTACAGAAAAATGATGTTTCTAGTATCAGTAACAGGTAAGATGTGAAATTTGAATATTGTATCTCAAAGTTGATATTTTAGTCATATCAGGAAATTTTCCCATTTTTCTGGTTTCATTAGAGTGTGTGTTTATGTATAAAAACACGCTACACCGAATATCAGCTCTTAAATCGCAGTACATACTTTGCAATAAATTACTAAAGTTGAAATCCTCACGAAAAGCGCTGTGACGTTCTCTGTGAAAACGTCTAAGTTAGAATAGACAATTTTAACTTGTTGGGTTGCGGTGATTATTGATCATGTTAATGTTCTAACTGTTTATCCATATAAACGTATGAAGCTAACAAGCTTTTATTAAAATGCACTGAAAAGGTAATCACATCATTTTTAATCAATGTTGTAATGTTGTAACTGACCTAAAAATTTGTCGCGAGTTTATAGGTGTTTAGTTCCAAATAAATATCATTATTTTAATGTATATCTGCGACAACCTTTTAGGTCAGTTAAGCAGCATTGATAAACTGATGTAAATTACGTAATATTTATTTTGTTCTTTTTAGTGCATTTTAATAAAAGCTTGTTAACTTTTTAGGTTTATATATATAAACAGTTAGGAAAATTAACATAGTAAATAATTACTGCAACTCAGAGCTTATAATAAGAAAAGAAGTTTGTGTGAATAGGATTTTAAAGTGGGTATTTAATAATAAAGACTATTCTATTTGAACAGCGTCGTACTTTTTATTTGTACAGTATAATATTGTACAATTGAAATTATTAACACAATAACTTGAAAGAAACCACAGTTGATGACACTCTTGGCAACAATTAATTAGTATATATCGTAAAGCTCTTTGAATATGTCATTTTTGGACTTTTTTGGTGATAAAGTTATGCTGACTTTAAAAAAAAATCATATTTAAATAAAGTGTCATCTTTCTCTATTACATTCAGTACTCTCTCCACTTTAGTATCAATTGTTGTAAGGTGTTACCTTGACGCTAATATTCACGGTCTGACATCATGGTTCAAGAGCAAGTAAAATCAGGCAGGTTTTAATTGCTTATATTTCTGGAAAAGTTTTTTTTTTTTTAATTTTTGTTGTTGTCTATGATGTCTTTAATGATGTTAGTTTACGATTTTGAGTGTTTTGATTGAATTTTATTTTTTGTGCAAGTTCCCTATTATAATTAAAGTAATTGCCAACCAAGGTGCATAATTTACTGAATAACATAACATTACTAAAATTATTCTATGTATTACTCTCCCACTGCCAATCTCTTTTCTAAATCTTTCATACAGTAAATGAATGGTATCCTCATTTATATGAGCTTGCTTCTATAATTTTCTTTTTTAGAGATTAGACTCTTTGCTCTTGGTATCTTTATTTAGAAAATCAAGTGGGGTAATATCAGGGTGGGGTAATAAACTGCCTTCCATTTATTATGAAAATGCCTATCTAACAAGTTTAATCATAGCGATAGCAAAAGTATAAACTTCGAGGTACAGCGTTCAAATTTTATATATGCACTTTCATTGATATTAGAGACATCTTTTTTCTGTAACAACTTGAATTTCCTATGAAAGAAATGCGTTACTCTTGGCACAATTTCACGTTTTCTTATTTCTTGATCACCCCGTAGATTATTTTGAAATCTTGACTGTGGCGAGAGACTTTTCATAAAAAGCAGAACTTTTATGAGGAATGACTTTTTCTCTTAAAATGCGAAATAAAAAGATTACAAGTATAGTTAGGTCTACCCGGGGATACACTGTATAGATGACTTCTAAATTTTTATAATTTCAATTCGGCAGAAATCGTTTATCTATTTTATTGTTCACCTTTCTGATGTCTTATCTAAACACATTGCAAAGTGTCTGCACACATCAATAAAACATTATTACCGAACAGTCACTAAACTAACAAAGTATCAATCAATTACACATTCCGTTCAATTAATATCTGCCGCTAGAGGGTAAAGCAATTACACATTTCTCGATAACAAAACCGATTCTATGCAAATTAATCGTTGTGAGTGACTTGGATAAAAAATTTGGATGTGGAAGTAGTGATTCCTTGGGCAGCGGTTTTTATAATTTGGATCTAAAATTGAATTTTTACTGAAAAATATAGTTTTTTTTTCGATTAAAATTAGTCGCACAATTTTAGTTTTAAATCTTTACTTTACAAATACATAATCAATCTGCCAATGTAGATTTCTCTATTGTTGACAGCTGCGAAAATCGCTGTCAGATGTAAAAATTTACGAGTGTCTTTCGTAATTTGGAAAATAATGTGAATTCTCATAGAGCAAGAGATATATAGTATATTATACAACGATGCTATAATGAAGGCTATTATTATTAAGGATGGGGATTACAACTCAAACAAGCGCAGCGAGCGAGTGTTGTAACCATCCGAGGTAATAATAGATATTATGGTGAGTTGTATACTATACTTTATATACGACTAACCTGTATATAAAATATAGTGATACATACATAAAAAATATTAATTTTTAGATTATTTATTTCGTTTCAACAAAATGTAAATTAATATTTCTACAGTTAATAAACTGAACTGTTGAGGGCATATTTTGTGTTGTAGTATGATTAGCCCCATTTTCAACGATAATAATACTATCAGCATTAACCACTCTAACAGCTGTAGAAGTAGAAGCCGTAGCATTTTTCACTTGCTTTGAAATAGTTTCGGCTGTTACCATTTTATTTTTAACAGATTGGTCGACGTATCCTTCAGCTACGAGTGAGGACTTCAGCCTCCGTGGCGCTTCAACTCCGTAAGATCGTACAGTGTAGCCGAAGATCTCCGAAAGCAATGACCGGTGTAAAGTTGAGGATTTGGCAAATTCAAATAAGTTGCTATTTGTTTTCCAAATACAGTAAACTTATTTTTCCAATTCGTTGAGGGATGTACTTGGTAATTTTTAAAAAATTAGCTTATTGTCACGTGCGATGGCTGAAGATCCATGCACTTTTTCACAATCCCATAAAATTGACCAGTAATGACAGAACTTCTTACCACTTTGATTTTCGTTTTAGGTACAGTTATTAATAATGTTGTACTTAAATTTTTCACGTCTTCAATTTTCATTTCGTAGAGCTCATTAAAGTGACATGCACCCATAACTCCCACGATTAATATGACCTTAAATAAATTCATACGCTGGGATTTGAAACATTTAGTATCTGGCAATCTTACCTTATGTAAAAGACAAATTGTTTCAGGTGCTTCCTTTATAAATTTATTAATTTCTTCTGGTGTCAAAGTTTTGCCTCTGTCGCTTCATATGCTTCAGATTTTTCTTTCAGAAAAGAACGTAGTTCTCCATACTTTTCCAAATCTATATCGTGTTTTATTTTCGAAACTGCTTTTACCATGGAATAAAATGATCATAATGAAGATTTGTATCTGTCAGATGCATTACATGTATTTTACCTGGTCGATGAAATCACCTAAAAAGTGTCGTCATTTGTTAGTTTTGTACATGTTTCAGTAAAATCTCTGGATAATGCAAATGTGAGAGAGAAAAAGTTTATAGTAATATACAAAACCTACAGAACTAATTAATGCAATACGTTCACTCAGAAAACGGCCGCGTCATGTACGAAGATTGTATTATGGCTTAACTGATTCAACGAGTCTATATGACGACCTCACCGTCATCGGATCTTCTGCACGTTCACATTTAACTTAATTTACTATAATAATTTTCCGGAGTTGGTGATTCTGTCGGTCCGATTAAAAATCTTACAGTGTATCTTCGACCGAAGGCTTCATGTTCCTCTGTTAATTATATAAGAACAGATGTAGTTCGTATTGATTTCTGTGTGTAGCAAAACTAAAATTACATAAAAAAACCGCTGCCCAAGGAATCACTACTTCCACATCCACATTTTTTTATCTAAGTCACTCAAAACGAAAAAATTTTGTATATAGAAATAATGTTTATGGAACTTTAATAATATAATATTTGAAATCCTCTACCCCAAAAACCCATAAAACGATACCCCACATCGGTAGCGGGGTGGGGGTGGTGCTAGGGGGAGGTAGTGGAGGTGGATGAAGTAAAAAAAACGGTTTGAGGTGTCTGGTTCTTGTACACACACTAAATCACATTTTTTTTCATCCCCTTTAATAATGGGGTTGGGGTGGTAATGGGGGGGTGGCTAATGCCAAATTTTTTTTTGAGACCTTAGCTGCTCTTATATATACTAAATATCAATTTTATGGACTCTTACCTGCACCCAAAATTTACCCCAATTTACCCCCCAACCCTTCGACGGAACAAGATGAAAATATAATCTAGTTCTAGATCTCGTTAAAGTACATATGTGTACCAAATTTCAAGTCAATATCTCAAACGGTTCCAGAGTAAACGTGCGCACAAAAAAAGTTACAGACAGACCGACAGACAGACAGACCGACAGACAGACCGACAGACAGAAATTTTTTTTTCGCTCAAACTTAAAATCTCGACGTTTCGTGACATTCTAAGCCTATTTGAACAATAAAAATTTTTTTTAAATTTTTTTGTCGTTACTATACTTCCACTGAATGTGGAAGTAAAATAATAAATATAAAATATATATCCAGTGAATCTCTCTGAAATTTATATGTACAATTGATTGTCCCTTACGGAATACTCATACACAATTGTTGTGGAGCTACAGAAGATCTTAGAAACCGATCCAAACTTCGCTGTATATTTTTACTGGAAGTATATTCCAGTTCTTCGTTGGCAATAGCGCCAACTACCTACCAGATATTGCTCACCGTCAAATTCTTTTGTAAATTTAGCGCCAACAAACAGACACACAGACTGATGGAATTAAAAAAACCTTAGTTTTCCTAATGTGCGTTGTCTGAAATGTGAAAATCCAAAAAAATCTCTTATGGTGAATTTGCACTATTACAATACTTCGCTTTGGTGAGCAAGAGAAGTAAAAATGTATTTTTGTCATGTAGAAAAAAATAGACCATAAAATATGGTGAATTTACATATAATAAAATATCTAATCTAAGTATAAACTCCCACATCATGTGTTCATATCTATTCCTTTCTATGGAATTTAAATTATTAACACAATAAATTCTTGTATCAATTGAAACATAAAACAAATTTAAATCAAAAGACAAAAAGTTTAAACATACCAGAACCCACACGATGACAATTTTCAGTAGGTTTTCTGAGACATTCTGTAGTCCCACAAAAATTGCATTGCTATGAGGTAAGTAATAATCGATTTTATATAAAGATTTCAAAATCCTGAGTGACCAAGTTCGGTTGCCATATTTTTTCTAAGATTTAGTAAGAAATATCTGGTAAATCTGATGTAAAGTTAGAGATTGTTGGCAGGTCTAACCTGGAACAATCAACTAAGTAAGATTTATTAAATTTAGCTAAGAATAGTGGTTAAAGAAAGCAACCATTATGCCCCACACTAAAGTTTATTCAATAATTTGATTATTTTCCAACTTTTCAGATGAACTTTTCGCGTTTATTAGTTTACATCTTGACAAGACCACAGAATTTTTACTGTATTCTGAACGTGTATGTTATAACATGTATTCCACTTTGACGGTTGGGAATTCTGTATCAATAATATACGACATGTAGATTATTTGTACTTAGTTTCACTGTACGTATGTTTTACGAATGGTATGAAAATATATTCTCATATATTCTCTGTGTATTTGTTTTTATTGCAGATATTATTTTGTGGGCATCTCGCTACTATATTATTTTCATCTGTTTTGATATTCAACCAGCAAACTTAGAGGTTTCACAATTTTCTATCGAACATTTGTCTTCCGAACACGCCAATTTTATTCAAAGGGTGTCTTCCTTAATGTCAGGATTCATAGAATCCGTAATTGTGAAATTATCTCTCTCGTATTTTATAAAATACTTAACATGTCAAAATCCCCTTTGTTTGTCATTTATAGAATAGGAATGGGCTGGTAATAAGAAATTTGATATCCCTACAGTTGTTCGATGTTTTTACGTTATAAATATTTACAGGAATAATAAATCTGGATACTAGAGTATTATAGAGAAAAATAGTCTTTCTTAAAAATTTATTTCAAGTATTTGGTTTCAAAACTTTTTTATTTTAGTTCCCTTGCTTACCGAAGGGAAGTATTGTAATCGTGAACGAATCACTGGCCGAGATTTCTTGTGATTTTCACATTTCATACTATGTAGATTACAAAAATTGAAGCTTTTCAGTTCCGTCAGTCTATCTGATTGCTGTCTGTCTGCCCTATTGGCGCTATATCTACGAAACTACTTTCCGGAGAAAATAACATGTTGTTGCCGACGAAGAAACGCGATAATAATATTTGGCATGTAGCAAATACAACTGTCAGAGAAGAAGCTTGCTGTACTTTTAGTGAAAATTATACAGCGTGGTCGTCTACCGTCTTGTGTAAATACCGTTACAGATTACTTTCTATTTTATTTACTGTTTTTAAAATTATTATTTATTATATGAAAACTGATGATTTTTGACAAAAACACAAATATGTAACTTAAGAAACATTTTAATTGCTTTGCTATTGAACGTTTAATTATTTTTTGTAATATATTTTGTAATTAAAAATGAAACTACTAAACTAAATACAATTAAAAACTTAATTGATACACTCGTGTTTTTTCAAAATCTATCAATTCTCATAAAAATTCCTAGGAGTAGAACAAGTTACAAAACCGCTGTCTAAGGAATCACTGGGACTGGTATGGTTAAGTACGTCCGATTTTAACAATTTTCCAATAAGTTATGAAAAGAACATGATTAATAGAGCACATTTTGAAAAAATATTTTTGGATGAACCATAAATTGTTGAGAAAAAACATTTTTTTGGATGAACCATAAAGTGTTGAGAAAAAAATTACGAAAGTTACGAGAAACTGGGTGGGGAGATATTGGAATATAATAATGGAAAAGATGGTCAATACAGTTGTACAACGTAATAGCAGTTAATTAGCGACCTCCGTTGCACACCATTAATTGGAAAAGAAAAAAACCATGACCTAACCAAACGTAAGTACATCTAACAGAAGTATAACAAATGAACGCAATATGAAAGTGAACCGAACGTAGACCAATCTAACTGACCGGACTTTACTCAAATTGTAGAAGAAGAAGAAGAAGAAAAAGTTATGAAAATGTCCTAAAACATCCGAACGGAGCGTATCTTACCAAGTACGCCAAATAATAATATGGACACCACATTTGACGTACGAAAATTGTAAAGAAATACATCGTTTTATATCCTTTTATTATTAATATCTAGTAACCATCCATACCTAAATCGATTAATATTAACATATAAAAGGTATGTAAGCTGAAAACAGTGGAAAAAACGATTGATTTAGGACGTACTTAAACTTTATAGACCGAAATCACTACTTCCATATCCAGATTTTCTATCCTAGTCTCTCACAACGAAAAAATTTTGTATGTGGAAATAATATAATATAATATTTAAAATCATCTACCCCAAAAACCCATAAAACGATATCCCACATCGATAGCGGGATGGGGGTGATGATGATAGGGGGTGGATGAAGTAAAAAAAATATTTTAAGGTTTTTAATTCTTCTAAATCACGATTTTTGTTGATCCCCTTTAATAATGGGGGTGGGTGGTCTCAAAAAAATTGTTGGCATTAGCCACCCCCATTACCACCCCCACCCCATTATTAAAGGCGATGAAAAAAAATTGTGATTTAGTGTGTGTACAAGAACCAGAAACCTCAAAATATTTGTTTACTTCATCCACCCCCACTGCCACCCCCTATCACCACCTCCACCCCACTACCGATGGAGTATCGTTTTTGGGGTAGAGGATTTCAAATATTACATTATTAATAAAATACAATACAATAAAATACAATACAGCTTTATTCTCTGGTTTATAAGTTACAAATTTACGTATTCAAAATACATCTAACATTATGTTGACAAAATTTACAATATATTCAAGTGTGTATACATAATATATGCATGTACATTTATACAGTTACATTGTATTTTTACTTATGATAAAAAGGGGAACCTCAGCTAAACTGTATATTCAGTTTGTGTGTGAGTATCCTCCCTTTTAAGCGAAAAGATGACATGCTATACTGCTATAGCTGTAGGTGTAGAATATTAGCTAGGAGGGACATGGTAAGATCATATCCATAAACAGTTTTTATATAAGTAGAGAAAAATAATTGGAGGAATTAAAGAAAATACAGAGTATGTTGTTATGTGTATTACCATATATTTTTAGTTGTTCAGTATTTGTGCAAATTTATCAGAAAATTTGAGAATATACACTTTGGTTTCAGTTTTACAATTTTTACAATCATATAATACATGTCTTATGGACTCAGGTAGTATATTGTAGAATTTTGGTGCATAATAAGTTATAAACCTTTGGGAAACAGATTTATTACAGAGGGGTATTTTCGATAATTCGTTTGCGTTAGACCTAGTTTGATAATTGTGAGAAATAGTTAGACGTAATTCAGGGATTTTTATAATATAATTAAGGCAGCAGAAAGCATATATACTTCTAATATTTAAGATGCTGGTATCCTTATAAAGTCGAAGGGTTGAGAACAAAGGTTCTTTCCTAAAAATTATTTTCAAAACAGTATTTTGACAGACACAAAGATTTCTTACAGCATTATTATCTAGGCCTCCCCAGATAATTATACAGTAACGTAGAATGGATTCAACTATAGGCATATATAATATTTTTAATAATTTTCTGTTCAGAATATCTCTCAACTGATAAAACTTGTAGAAGACTTTTCTTATTTTTGTTGTTAAATAATTTGCGTGTTCATTCCACTTCAGGTGTTGATCAATAATTATTCCTAAGTATTTTGTTTTCTCTACTTTTTCTATTGTTGGACAGATACATTTGTTAATATTTGCATTACAATTGTGTGTATGTATTTTTAAAAACTGTTGTTCAGGTTGATCAACAGCTGATGCGGAGAAAGTAATGAAATTAGTTTTTGATGTGTTAAGACTTAACAAGCTGAGAGATAACCACTGTAGCGTCGTACTGAGACCTCTTTCTGCCCTCTTGTACACATCTGATCATGTTTCAGCATAAAAAAAATAATGCAGTATCATCAGCATAAGAGATAACACTACATTCTATAGGTAAACTTCCAACTTCATTCATATACACAAGGAAAAGCATAGTCCCCACTACAGTACCCTGAGGGACACCAGTTGTTATTATTTGTCCATTACTTATAATAGCATTATTTAGTTTTACTTTTTGCATTTTATCTGTTAGGTAATCTTCAAACAGTTTTAGTGGTCCGCCCCTGATTCCAATACTTTCAAGCTTTTCAAATAATATTTTGTGACTCACCGTGTCAAAAGCTTTAGCTAAATCTAAAAATACTGCAAGACACTTTTTATTATTATTGAGATTATTGATAAGATTATTAGTTAATGCAAATACTGCATCCTCAGTATTTTTATTATTTCGGAAACCAAATTGTTTTTCATAAAGTATATTTTCCTGTTCCTGTTAAAAAGTTAATTAACCTAAGTTTTAAACACTTTTCAAATATCTTCGCAAAATTACTAATAACAGATATTGGCCTATAGTTTGTTAAGACTTGTGGGTCACCTGCTTTGAAAATCGGAGTGACAAGAGAAGATTTCCAATCTGTAGGAATTTTAGACGTAGCAAATGATAAGTTTATTAGATGTTTCAACGGTTTCAGAATATTTTTATACACGTTTTTTATAAGTATTGCGGTTATTCTGTCTTCACCAGGAGCTGAATCATTTTTTAGTGTTGCAATATGTGTAATGAGTTCTTTCTCGTTTACAGGGTTCAGATATATAGAATTGCTTGTCCAACTTTTAGGTGAAAATGTCTTATTTATTTTGGCTATCTTACTTTGCATTTTACAGCCTATGTTTATAAAAAAGTCATTCAATAATGCAGATTTTTCTTGATCGTCTTTAATTATGTTGCCTTGTTTATCTGTGAGGTCGATATTTTGCTTGGATTTATTCTTTTGTGCTCCTGTTGCCTCGTTTATTATATTCCAAATTTGCTTACAATTTTTATTTGAATTTTGAATTTTCATGTTATAATAATTGATCTTTGCCTGTTTTATTATTTTGTTAAGCAAATTTCTATACTTTTTATATTTAATACTAAGATTAATAGAAAAATATTTTATTAATTCGTTTTTCATTTTATATCTATATTTAATTTAGTTAATTATACCCTCTGTTATCCATGGCCTTCTTTTTCTCGTATTACTATTGTTTTTTATATGTTTTGTAGAAATTTGGATGTATTGTTTTATTTTATTTTTAAATATTAAGTATGATTCTTCAATGTTGTTATTATTAGTTACTTCTTCCCATTGTTCATTTAATAATAATTCATTTAGCTTTGCATAGTCTATTATATTTATAATTGCTCTTTTTGTGATGTTTCTTCATTTCTTTTATGTTATGGATAGATAATTAAAGTTCCATAAACAATTATTTCCACATACAAAATTTTTTCGTTGTGAGTGACTTGGATAGAAATTCTGGATGTGGAAGTAGTGATTTCTTGGGCAACGGTTTTTTTTCACTTAAACTTAAAATTTCGACGTTTCATGAAATTCTAAGGCTATTTAAACAATAAAAATTTCCAAAAATTTTTTTGTCGTTACTATACTTCCACTGGATGTGGAAGTAAAAGTAAATTGTGCATATTCTGAATAAAGAAATTCTATAAAATTTTAATGTTGACTCACCCTCAATCGATATTAGTGGATACTTTGGAGAGCTGTTCCTATCCCTTCGATAAAGAGAGAAGTTAGGTTAAATAGATATATTTCAACTTCACAAAATAACAGGCATCAAACATTTTTAAGAGGCGAGTGCAAATTCGTCTTGGTTATTTATAATCGTATCCCGATACGAAAAATTGAGAAACATTAGTCGCAGTTAGTACTTGAAAGGGTGATCACCCGGGAAATACAACGACTTCGCTCCATCTTCTTGTGGCTCGTATATCAGCGTATATGCAGAAGCTATGCATTATTAGGTGAGGATTGCGTAGTCCCATCCATTGGAGGCGATGTAAAACAGTCGGTCTTTGATCTATTAGATGTTAAATATAGGTGAAAACTTTTCTTACGAGAAGAGATTCAGCAAAATCTCAGGTTGAGGGCAGCTCGCTTCCTGGCGTCGCCTCTCGGTGATTGGCTTTAGTAGCGGAAATGGGTGTACGGTAAATAAATTATTAAAAAAACAAATTTTACGCATAGATTATCTAAAAAAGTGATTTAACGACACCATAACCACCTTTTATTTGAAAGTTTTTAAAATGCAAATAATTTTGATATCTATAAAATAAATATTGAATAACCTACCTAAAATATTGATGTTCGATTCATACATTATTATTGTATGAAGGTGTTATCTATCTATTTTAAATTCATAACGTTGTTCGAGTTATTGATTTAACGTTATATAAAATATTTTCATAGAATTACATGTTGGCTGAATTGCAGGCGGTTAAAAATAATTTAGCACTATAGGCCGTGTGTCATTTTCCATAAATAATACAATAGTACTAAGTTACAGGAACAAGAACTACTTAAAAAATACTACCCAGAAAAAGATATTTTTATATATAATGTACCACATATGTCTGTACTTTTTGCTGTACTAGGAACAGTAAAAAATAAATAATAACTTATAGTAGATACGTGCCTAATACTAGCGCATTCGGCATTATCTCCAAATACAAAAAAAAAAATTGATAAAATCGGTATTACTCCACTCTCTATAAACACTACATGACATGGATAGTACTAACTAATTTTTATAAGCTTTTATTTAACTTCACATGTTTGTATGTTAATTAGTATGTTTAGATCAAGTCTTGCAAGTCAATTTTGAACCACTCAACGACGTCCAATTGAGCTGAAATTTTGCATACACGTAGTTCTGATGACAATATAATATTCTGGTATCATTATAATTATAGTACAATATTATGGAACCCAAAAATAATATAATGAATCCCCTTCGAGATACGACGTCCAATTGAGCTGACATTTTGCATACACGTATACTTCTTATAGACTAGGAGCCCGTCGATCACTAATTGGGTGTCATAGGTTTAGTAACAAAATGTGTGAACTGTTGTTAATTTGGGGCAGTAGAGCACAGAAATGACCATGCCAGCCCTTTTTTCTGGGGCAGGGGCGTACGGCAGGCCCCCAAAGGTGTAAGAAATACGACTTGAAAAAGTAAAAAAGAAACACAAATAAAGTCATAGGTTTACGCATGGGGGTTGGAGGGATTTCTTAATTTACCCCCAAAAATCATGAATCCAGACTCCTATTCATTTTGGGCGGTACAAGGAAGCGCTACGCTCGCCCAAATTTGAAAAAATGTCAATTAAAAAAAATTATAAGTCTATGAATGGCAATCAAGAATCTAGTAAGTATGAACCTCCTCAGTGCGAAAAGACATTCGCCATCTTTGAAAAGTGATGCGAACGTCTTGCCTTTCATGATAATTGACGGCGTAGCAGCTGTTCGTACCGCATGTACTAGTTACCCTTATGATTCGATGAGTATCACAAATTTACGACTGGCAATCATAAACTTGGTGTGTATGAACCCCCTGAGTGCGAAAATATATTCGCTATCTTTGAAAAGTGGTACAAGGGCCAGCTAGAGGAGGTTTCTGGTCTATTACGAAAATACAATGTTATGGTACAATATTATGGAACTCAACAATTATATAATGAAACCCCTTCGAGAAACGACGTGACGTCCAATTGAGCTAAAATTTTGTGCGCACGTGTAATTCCGATGACAATACAATATTATGGTACCTACCATAATAATTATGGTACAATTTTATAAAACCCAACAATAATATAATGAAACACCTTAAAAAAATGACGTCCATCTGAGCTGAAATTTTGCATGCATGTGTAGTTTTGATGACAATACAATTTTATGGTAACATAATAATTATTATAGTGCAATATAATGGAGCCCAACAGTAATATAATGAAATCCCTTCGAGAAATGACGTTCAATTGACCTGAAATTTTGCGCGTGTAGTTTTGACGACAATATAATATTATGGTACCCTAATAATTATGGTACAGTATTATGGAACAGAATATAATGAAACCCCTTTGAGTTCGAGCTCGTTGAATTTATCTCGATGAGTACTCTAGTCCTAGGTGGTATTCAGGGTCTAATGATGGAGTCGTAAGGTGACCACAGGAACGCAGCAGCTACATGATGGCCTCCTAATTGAAGAGTTAGATAGCTCCAAGCTAACAGGAAAAAAGGCCTTGTAATAATGTTGCATTATCAGAAATGCATATACTACGGGAGCCCACCCTAACTGTACGTGCACCCCCCCTCAGATCCTTGGGGACAATGGAAATTCGTTAAACGTTTGTTAAAGAGTTTGTTTTTCGATTGCCTTGGTTACGTCTGCGCGAGTTAATGATAATAAGCTCCGAGTTTATCCACAACAACATTTTGCCAAAATAATTTGCCAGGTTGTCGAATTGTCTAATTCGTGTTAAATATAAAAAATATTTTTTGTTATTAGCTACCACTACCGAGAATTTTCGCAGAGAGAAAACTTGGGCGTCTCGTCAAAACGAAGCTATTCACGAAAATTCAGTCTGTTACTAATCATTAAAAAAAAGGGTGATGTACTGTGGACTATAATCATTCCAAGACTTTGGAATATTGTGAATACCTTCGTCGGCTAATCGCCAAATATGCGTTGGTAAACGCTCCTTTTAATATGCTCGATAAGGTAAGCTCTTGATGGTGGAATCGAAGAAAAATCAACTATAATGTCAATTGATATAGACAAATCTTTGTCACTATATTTCTGTCTAATGGCAATTAGGCGAAGCTCGTCCACGCTAGCGCATTTCTTTGATCCATACATGGCACATGTAAACTACTCTAATAATGCAACTAATCTATCACCAATATTCCAACTGCTACTCAAATCTTGAAATGTTCGGATATATTTGGTATATTTGGGAGAAAGTAACATGTTTAGGGCGCTCCCAAGCAGCACAATTAGTTTATTTTACCAGTTTAAAGCCACACTAACCTAAAATAGTTGATATAACGTAATTGCAACCATTGCTTTCAACTTTGAAGGTATATGGACTTAATAGTAATTTAGTAAGCAATATTTAGGTAATATTTTCTTATGAAATGCCTGATAAAGTCACATTGACTTTAGTGTAATTTACAAGAAATATTTACGTTACTGTTCCTTAAAATTTAACTCTAAAGTTAAAGTGCATATTGAGACCTATGTGTAAGAAAATATTAGATAATTTTAGACTAAATTATTAACTTTGGAGTCGCTGTCTTTGGTCTGAATAAAAACAGGGAAATTTTACCAATTTTTTACGTAAGTATAACCTGAGTTTTGTCTTGTCCTTGTAGTCAGATTTAGGTTATAACTTTAACCTCATGGTCACAACTAGTTCCAATTTTAGGTAAAATTTACCCTAATTTTACTTCTCCACTAACCTAGCATATGTGTTTAACCTAAAGGCAAATATTATTTCATAAAAAGTTATTTTTACTTAAAAAATAGAATTAGGTCCCTTCCCTGGAAAGCAAAATTACGTTTTCATTGTCTAAATTACTTCAAAGGACTATAATGATTGTTTTATGTTGATGCCCTTCCCAGTGTCAACTGTACTTTATTAGAGGGATAATGTCCTAATTTGTAGCAATTTGTAGCAATTTATTTTCTTGTTTTGTTGTTTTTGTCTGTTTTCGTGTTTTTAAAAATAAAATTGGAGGAGTTTTGTTTTAAATGCGAGAAACTATTCTACAGCCAGTCAACCTTTAGTCGGCACAACTGAAAAGTGCATAAGCAAATAGGGCATAATTATAATTATATCGAATATGCGGTGTATTTAAAGATACTTGTAATTGTATTTCAACTTTTCTATTACCGACTTGTTTGCATTCGAAGCAATGACTACATTATATCAGGTAATTTCAGTACTTAGTTTGCAAAATGAAAAGCTAAGTGAAGTTCAGTAGTGTTAGTGTAACTGAGTGACTTTACTTGGATTTTATTCAGTGTTCCTGAATGTACTCACTGAAGAGAAGTTGTAAAAATGGTTATGGCCCTATAGAAGGTTTAAACCTACACCTATGAAGTTGATAGATGGGGAAGTAGTAATTAAGAATTAAAAAACAAGTTTCATATGATGTGTTTTCTGTTAATACATTTATTCAAATAAAAGATAAAGTATTAAACTAACCAACTAACAAAAGATTCATTATTTTACCTGAAATATTTTTAAATTCCAAATTCACCGAATCCGTGATGTGATCATGTTTTTCTATCAAATGCAAACGCAAGTCGTTATTAAAGTTAAAACACAATTTGCACTAAGCACAGGTATCTTTTGGGCACTGTAGATTTGATATAAATACGTCGGATTTGTTTATTTATACACAATTCTGTTGTGCCGATTTAACGGTGACTGGCTGGAGAATACTTTCTCACATTCAAAACAAACCACATCCATTTTTATTGACAAAATACAAGAGAAAATTAAAGGAATAAACCACAAACTCACAAATCAATTGCAGCCAAAGAAGTTTGAGGTTAGAAACAGAAGTGACGTCACTTAATTTACCGCCTTCTCTAATCTAATTTGGGAAATATGATCAATTTAGTTCTGCATGAACTTTAAAGACTTTACAATTTTGAAGACTACAAAATTATTTTAACCTATATTGGTCCCATTTAACTTTAAAGTAAATAATATAAGTTTTAACACTTCGTCTCAAGTAAAAACGTCAATGAGGCCTAGAATATTGGGAGAGAATACTTCGAAGTCGCATGGCACTATGTTCGCCATATTTTTCAACCAGCTGTAAGAGGACATTTTACAATGAAATTTTGATGAGTATCTAATTGAAAAAAATCATTAATACAAGGTTATTAAACAGATACAAAGTACAATATTATAATATCTTATGCACCAGGAAAGTTCTGCCGGGCAATTGAATAGGCTTTTATAAATATTTTTAAAATACATTTAAGCTAAAGAAAATTTTTTTTTCTTTAAAAATGTAAAATACTTGAGGCCCCTTTAATATTCCGAGGTAGAATGGATATATTTACAATGAAAATTGATTGGCAGTAAAAAACACACACAGAGGGGAAGTGGACACATTATTTCACAACTACGTATGACATTATATGATGCACTCCTACTCCATCATTATAATAGAGATGTCTGATGGTTTCTAGTTATGTCTTTGCTGCTTATGCCTCGTAACTTATAAGTAAATCATTATTGTTGTAAAGAAAATCTTATTAGTTATTTCTGAGAAAGAAAGATTGCAGTTGAAAGAGGATAACTGGTTTGGTAAATATTACCTAGCAACGACCACAATTAAACAAAATTTTTACGTTTAAATTACCTGTTCAGGGAAATATGTTCCATAACCAATAGGTCATTATAACTGAGCAGCCTTATTTAAGGGGTATTCATGAGGTCGTCTCATTCCCCATTTACTTATATTTTACGTACATTTTAAGTCAATTAGGTTAGGTTAAACGGGAAAACGGGATCAAAACGAAGGCTACATTACGTAATTCTGACTTAAGGTGCTACTTGGGCTAACTGAGTCGCATCTAGTAAATGAATGAAGGCCCAGTAATGGCGAACATTTTTGAGGTCCGTACTCTTCTGCTAATGCGAATATGTTAATAAGCCTTCTTTTATTGCCAAATCCGGTATCAATCCTATATCAAAGAGTAATTTACATTTAAACTTATTGGAATGAGTCAGCATAATACAAAAGATGTCAATATCAACATTTTCAACCCTAATCTATGCATAACCCATTGTTACCGTTTTCGAGACAAATGTCTGCAAATTATAATATTATTATTGTTACTATTACTTTTTTCAGTTTATTTTATGTTTTGTTATGTTAATAAAATGAAATAATATTTGCTATGCCTTATTGAGTTATATTATACGCTTTACAATAATTGTCAAAGTTATTTCCTCTAAATGATTTTACCAATATATTAATTCCACGTTTTCTTAATTTTGGACTCATTTATCTGGAAAATGGTAACTCCTATCAAAATATTGTATAGGAATAAAATTGTAGAAAATTTTATGCACGTTGCTTTTTTTTCACAGTTATTGTCTAACTTTTTTAGTTTTCGTGTTAAATGACAGAAACAACATTGGTAACAGTTTTTCTTTAACATATGACCGCCATTTTGAAAGTACAGCCAATTTTTTTTTTTTGAGGATATGTCTAAAATTGTTCCTTAGGCTTTAGTCTTTATGAAAAACATTGTCCCCAAGGATCGAGGTGGTGCACGTACAGCTAGAGAGGGCTTCCGACTAATTAGTCAGGTTGATAGCCACAACAATCGTTCAGTTTTTGATACTAACATGAGATTTGGCATGCTTACAAAATGTTTAGCACCAAATAGATTGTGATATAGTGCCAGTTTTTTTTTTGTCACAACCTTGAGAAAATAAAAAAAATAGGTGATTTATTATAATACGAGCAAAAACTACTGTTGTAATATGTGTGAAAGATTGAAGGTAATGTATATTATATCTATTAGATATGTTAACAATAATATATCTTAAACATTATGTATATATTTATACAGGGTGAACAAACTCAAGTCGGCAATATTGACAACTTCTTTATTATTGAAGTTACGAGGTCGGTTAAATTAGTGAACTATTAGTATTTTTCCGCTGATTAACGTGGTGCTAACAGAAAATAAAAAAGGAAAAAATTGCTAGTCGATTAGGGTATAAATATAAAGGGTGTCCCATTAAAAAAAAATACATTTTTTGAAATATATCGGAAAAGCGATATTTAATTGTTTTTCTGTTAATCAGCGGAATAAATACTACTACTACTACTAGTTTACTAATAAATTTAACCTCTTAGCTTCAATAATAAAGAAGTTAGCAATACCGACTTGAGTTTGTTCACCCTGTATATATGATTTTTTAGCGCATGAATAAATTAAAAATAATAAGCAAGACATAATACACGTGTTTTATTTTCATCCTTACCTGTATAATAATTTACACCAACAATTGCTTAGCCCGAAATCTTAGTAAAATGAATCATCTTGTTCTGCACAAACCAGATTTAGGAACAACGTCAATGACGTTGTTGTCGTACTTTCCGAGCTTGGCAACCCTTTTAGTCATGAATCCTGCGAACTTGTTTCACCAGTATCAAAAATGTTAGCATCTTCGGAATTTGTAGATAAAACATTATCAAACATAGAAAGTGTAGGAAAACAGCAATATAGGCAATTTATGGAAGATCGGTTAATTAATCATAGTCACCTCGTATCTGACGTAATAAAAAAAAATAAATTTCCTATGTTTGACTTCAAACCTCTAAAAGTTTCTAAAAGTTCTAACAATGTAAAAACGCTTAAAAATGACGTACACCTGTTCGGTAGGCTTTACGTCGCTTGCCAAAACAGGAACGGCGACTTAGAAACATTTTTCAGTCATGAAAACCAACTATATCCTCCGTCACTTTCTGACAATGGTTATATGAGACACGGTGTTAAGTCGGACTTAGTTGCTTGCTTAACATAAACTATATTGCCTACAACAGAATCACCAATATTTACTTCCTCGATTTTTGATGGTCCTGTCATCGTCCAAATGTTGAAAGTTTGCAAATGCCGTACCTTTCAAGAGTATTATAAAAATGTTTTTTCCCCTACATTCTTGGACAGCTTCAAAATACCCAAAGACTTGATATTGTTTGGGATGTATACAAACCGAACAGTCTTAAACAACAGACCCGGCAAGCATGAGGATCTCGGACAAGATATGTTGTAACCCCTTCTTCTCAGTGGCAAGCCTTCTTGAGGGAGGATAAAAATAAGGAAGAATTATTCTCATATATTAATTCAGAAATACTAACGATTGACACCGAAAAAGAGATTATCGTAACTTCTGGAAACTTGACGTATTCCACTGCTAACCGAGATCTAAAGTTAATTTCTCTCTGTTCCCATGAAGAGGCTGATGTTAGAATTTTACTTCATGCGTTTCATGCCGTTCAGGAGGGTCACGAATCTGTAATGATCCGAACAGTTGACACTGATGTTTTAGTGTTGGCAGTAGGGTTTTATCATGAAATAAAGTTTAAATATTTATGGGTAGCATTTGGCACTGGCAAGAACTTTTCTTTCATACCTGCACATGAAATTGCCAAGGGACTAGGACCACGAAAGTCAGTATGTCTACCAATGTTTCATGCACTAACTGGATGCGACACCACTTCCTCATTTCTTGGAAAAGGAAAAAAAAACAGCTTGGGCAATATGGGCAAAATTTGATGATCTGACAGAGGCTTTGCTAGATATAAAAAACGAGTTTAGGGTGGATTCTAAAGCATTGAAATGTATCGAAAGATTTGTCATTCTGCTCTACGATAGACCTACTCCTATCTGCGATATTAATGAGGCACGCACATATCTTTTTACGAAAAAACAAAGGCCACTTCAGTCGCTCCCACCAACAAGAGAATCGCTTTTGCAACACGTTAGAAGAGCTGTCTTGCAGGGTGTCTTTCTTTGGGGACAAAGTTTGATCTCAAGTCCGAATATTCCTGATCCTGAGCAATGGGGGTGGAAATTAAATGAAGGTGTTTATCAACCGCTATGGAGTACATCGCCAGAAGCTTTGGTAGCTTGTCAAGAACTTCTTTCTTGTAAATGTAAAATTACCTGCAGCCAAAAGTGTTCATGTGCTAGAGCCGAGTTAAAGTGCACAATATTGTGTTTATGTGATGGCGACTGTTATGGAACGGACAGTGAGTAGTATTTTAAATTAAAATTAATAACAACAGTTCTTTTTGTTTACTAGTTTACTTGGCAGTAAAATTACACTTATTACATGTATGCAGTCTGTCTAGATGTCCCATTTCCATACCAATAAATGAAAGTCTTAAAGATTTCGAGAACTCTGAGATATGCAACATTGAAAAGTTAGTTATCTTTATGACAATAGCATTTTTTAGCATTATTTGTTCAGACAATAGCATTATTTGTTCAGACCTCGTCTTTACCTACAAAAAACATGCAAAAGAAGACACATAAAATTGTCAATTACCTAAAATATCACTTAGAGTACGTTTTATAGTCATATATCTCAGAATTTCCTTGAATCACTTTGGCTTTCGATAAATTGATGACTAAGATTTTGGAACACACTGTATATTTATTTATTTTTTTATGTCTTCAAATTTTAGTTTTACCGTTTGTTTTTGTAAACACTTTATAAAAAGGATAAAAGTTTATATTATTAAAAGTATTAAATAGACATTTTATGACTCAAGATCACAACTGTCATTCTTGAAATTTTTTTGATTGGCACTATATCGTATTGTTTTTAGTACCTTCTGAACTGCCTGTCCACCAAATTTCATCTTAGTATCACAATCTGAACGATTCTTATGAATTATTGAACTTAGCAGGTCGACTAAATAGGTCAACTTCGATAATACTTTTATTAGCATCCACCCATGAGAACTATGTCCGATCCCATGGTGAGCATCGGTATTGTATAAATAAAGCACGATGAGACAGATTTTTATGACAGAAGCCAGAAGTAGACAGAAAATGAATCCAAAAAATGAATGCCCAGTGACCATTAGCTACCTAGGATTCAAATATCACAACAAATTGTCTCTAATATTCTAGGAGCTAGTGTCGAAAAGTGAAAAATTTATCAAACCACTAACCGAAGTGGTTTGATGATAGTATACGTCCAAACAAGCAAACTTGTCTCTTGTGAATATGGGACTTAAGGGCAGGCAACTTATATTGCGATCCTGTGAAAAATTGAACGTATTTCATCGTAATCAAACCACTAGGTTCTTCAATTTGACTGTAGTTGTAGGTGAAAGGATTGCATTGATGCAGTCGGCGAGAGTTTTCTCATTGAGTGTTGCGGTGCACGCACTCAGCAAAAAAAATACGAATCGCATTGTAATCAAACCGGCCAAAGTTTATGGCAGATGTTTTCAATTGTCCAAAAAATGAAAAAAATACAATTGGCGGGAATTTTGAAAGAGGTGAGGAAGGGTTATTGGGGCAATTATGAGCATAAAATCCAGGTTTACACTCTAAATGTCGTCAAACAAGGAATTCAAGCTAAAAACTATCGCCTAAATTTTTACATACTCCAAACACCCTATAAAACATTATATTATCATCGGCGAGAATTTTTGTTAAAATCAACCCCCCCCAAAACTACCCCCTAATGTTTTATAGGGTGTTTGCCGTCTATTGCAATTTCGAACAATGGAATAGTTTTGGGGGGGCTGATTTTAATAAAAATTCTCGCCGATGATAATACAATGTTTTATAGGGTGTTTGGAGTATGTAAAAATTTGGGCCAAAGTTTTTAGCTTGAATTCCTTGTTTGACGACATTTACAGTGTAAACCTGGTTATGCTCATAATTGCCCCAATAACTCTTCCTCCCCTCTTTCAAAATTCCCGCCAATTGTATTTCTTTTATTTTTTGGATAATTTAAAACATTTGCCACAAACTATGGCCGGTTTGATTACAATGCGATTCGGGTTTTTTTCCGAGTGCGCGTACCGCAACGCTCAATGAGAAAACTCTCGCCGACTGTATCAATGCAATCCTTTCACCTACAACTACAGTCAAACCGAAGAATCTAGTGGTTTGACTAAGGCCCTTAAGACCTATATTCACAAGAGGCAAGTTTGCTTGTTTGGAGGAATACTATCATCAAACCACTTCGGTTAGTGGTTTGATACATTTTTCACTTTTCGACACTAGCTTCTAGAATATAACGGAGATGGACTCAATAAATAAATATGTATGTAATGTAGCCCCACTTATTTGCTATGCCTTATAGATCATAGCTAACAGAGGCAAGGTAATAATATTATAATTAAGTTGAAAACTGTTGGAGTTTGTATCTACTGATGATTGATGAGGAACTATGTTCTACTTTGAGTTAAAAATAACACTGTATTTATTTACAAACACCATTTTAAAATATTATCGTACAGTCTCTTGTATTGTATAGTATTTTCATTAATACATGCACACAAATTAAAGTTACTTATTAAATAAAGGTTTTAAACTACTTAAAAACAGATAATCAGCCGGATTCGGGATATTAATAAGTTAAGTTACAAATTTAATAATCCGCTTAATAAACTCATCATAAGTAGCAGCTTCGCGCAACAAGCGAGAAATCTGCATTCTGTTTTAGTTTACTGAATTCTAAATTCCACAATACCAAGTACTGAAGCGGATTAAACGATAGAGATGCCGGTAGCTTTGCAACGAATCTAACTGTCATTTTGTCTATTCCTGACATTGTGTGCAGCAAATAATAGAGCACAATGATATGTATTTCACAATAATGCAGTACCACGAAACATATCAATTTGTTTAATGGACTTTGATGAAAAACAGGCTGAGGTAGTGTTTTATATCAAGTTGTGACGCATCATCTTATTATTCGTCACGTCTAATATACAGTGTACAGAGTGTATTAAATTCTGTCATCACTATTCGGTTTCCTATTATTTCAAACAAAATTCAGATTTTGTGAATGACTTATACACAAAGCATCTGATATATATTATACAGCATGTCCCACATGAGGGTTTAGTTATCAAATGAACTATTCGCTCCCTTCATATACAAAGCTACCTGTGGGACCAAAATAGATGAAATAAAAATCAAAAAAACATATCAGCCATTTTCGTTCAGAATTACCTACCTAAAAAGTTTAAATTCAAATTTTGATCAAACTTTAAAATCACTCACAAGCCCTCATAAAAAAGACGATTTAAAGTTCAAAACCATAACTCAATTCAATGTCATGCAAATATTAGTCCGTCACACACATTTTTTTTTTACTTTAAAATTACCATCAGGGTTTTTACTCAGTTGTGAAATAGTTATTTTTAATGCTAGATTGCGAAATGCCATTTTTGCATTCGAAAATGCAAAAGAATTTCGCAATCGAGTATCAAGCAGCATTTCAAAAATTACTAAGAATGTGAAGAGAAAATTTTGATATTTACAAGTAATTAGTTTGACATGTATGACATCTACAATTTTCTGCACATATTTTGATATCAAATTTTTTTGGAGCGTCAGTAGCGATAGCAACGCAACAGATAAGCTTTAGTAAACAATCAACAATTCTATTAAGAAAACCAGGGTATATAGGTGATGCCACAGGAACCCGCACAGTGGCTTTATAACTGCTTACTTTGTACATAATGTAATAGATGGCAGGAGCAATAGGATCTGTCATTACTTACGCCTAGAAATATAATTTTACAGATTCTGTGCATACGTGCATACAGTGTTGCTTATATTCCCGGCCTTTCGTTTGTGTTTAAAGAAACAAGAGTGCAGTGACATTAAGTAGCTAGAAGAAATACGTTCAATGCGCTGGCGCTAAATTTTAAAAAATTCAGCTATTTTTATGCAACACTACATGCGGCTTGGCAAAATCATCTATCTGTACACAGGTAACTGTATGACCCTAAAGCTCGCGCCATCTACTAAAGTAAATAGAAACCATTCACTTATAAAGCCATTATTATCATAGGAAAGTGCCGTATGTCGGATCACCTATTTAATACACACACACGTTTATTTAAATCTTGAGTTGGTGACAATTTATTCAATAATTTTATCATTGGGATTGAATAAAAACATAAAACCTAGATGCTCAAATATTTTTGCTCATTTAAATCACTTAGAAAAAAGCTTTAAAAAAAAAATGCATTTTAAACTTTAAAGGTAATTTTGAAACACTTGAATACCAAATATAAACTTAAATATCTCCGAAACTATTAATCCTACATCAATAAACAAAAAATATAATTAATTCCCAGTTTGTACTTTCTGTAATTGGTCTATAATATTTTTTCGACAAAGTAATATTTTTTGAGATACTTGACGAAAGCCGTTTGGAAATACCTTTTTTTTAAGCTAAAATTGCAATTTTGATAACTTAAAAACTATCAATTTATGTGAAAAATTGTATAGGACCTTTTCTTCTTAAAATTTGATTCTACTTCAGCTCCAATAAATATATATATTTTTAAGTGCCACCCCCTGAGAGGGGATGGCATCTACCCCCAATAAATTAGCAAGCCCCGCAGAATATAGAAACTTTTCTGTGAAGCATTTACTATTATATTGCCAAAAATGAACGAAATCCGTTCAATATGACATTATTCCGAAGTTTTGCATATTTTTTACCTCTAGGTACTGTACTAATAGTAAACTTACATTAAAGTGCAACTTTCTGCTGCGTAATAGCAGAAAAAGTATTATATTCTGCTCGCATGTAATAGCTTACATGCCCGTTTAATAATAAATGTACTTTTGATGATCCGGTGTATTTAACCCGATCAGTTTATTCTGACCCCAGAAACTTTCTTCTAAACAATTTCGCTTTATTTTCATGTCACCCTGTATTATAGCAATTTATATTTTTTTATATTTTTGAACTGATATAAAATCTAAAGGACGTGTCATACCTTTTCATCAATTACCTCATATATGGGTACCTCAAGCCAAGTCACTTGAATAAAAAATCCTTTTGGAATATTCATAGCAATTCCAGAAATGCCCTAACCTTTATAACGCTCCTCCTGGGAAATTACGTCTCCAGTAAAACACTACATGGATCGTAATAGTCATATAGTTAAAAATTAAACAATATTAAATAACCAAAGTTCATGCTTGGATCTCGTAGTTTCATTTAACAGAATAAAATGTATACAATTTAACATGACTTTGTAAATTGTAACGTTAAATAACAATTCGCTGTGAATTAAAAATACTGAATCTTTGAGCTCGAGT
The DNA here is from genome assembly GCA_936432065.2 of Rutpela maculata. Classification (NCBI taxonomy): domain Eukaryota; kingdom Metazoa; phylum Arthropoda; class Insecta; order Coleoptera; family Cerambycidae; genus Rutpela; species Rutpela maculata. Next base: position 166,269,295 of record OW386287.2, on the reverse strand, counting down.
GAACAGCCCCTGGCAACTTTTTTCTATTTAGAACCATTGTTTTATATGGAAATTATTTAGCCAGACACTGTCAGCAGATTTTGAAATAATGTGTGATTGTTTAAAAACATGTAATGTTTTAAGCAAATTAAAGTAATAAAACAGAACTTAACTAATAATAAACTGGGAGTCAGGACTAAACTAGTATCTCAACTAATTGTTATATTATGAAAGTTGGATTTTCTTTCAGTGTCTTTCACAGTGAGCGTAACGGTGGTTTTACCCAGTGTGGGGCAGCAAAATTTCAAGGGCGGCAATTTTTTTTTTCTGAATTTCCCTTTAGTCGTTTTCACATTAGGAAGTTTCCTAATTTGGAAATATCATGTACATTCAACCTCATTTAGTAGTCTTTCAGATAACTAGTCAAACAAAAAAAAAATTATCTCGATATCTGAAAAACTCACGAACTTATTCAATTTCTTATTTGAATACTTCGCCTCGGCTGAAGTCCACCGTGACGTCACAATACACAACGCGCTGACTTGCCATGCCGGCGGCGCGCTGTATGTTCCCTTTATTTAGTGTATGCGCTCGATTTTCTGAAATGTCACAAAATGTCACTTTTGATTCGTTCGTGCCGAGCCGAATTTTCGAATTTCGCCGTGCAATTTACGATCAGGTTTATCTGGAAGACTTCCTCTTTACTTTACGATCAGGTTTATCTGGAAGACTTCCTCTTTACGTCGCGACATCATACGGCCGACCAGTGGTGTTTTTCGAAAAATATGAACGTGCCAAAATTGCATGTTTTAGCAATTTTTTCGGCTCTCAAATGCAAGCTGGCTATAAACTGCCGGTGCCTGCCAGCGAGTATAAAGGTGTCCGCGCCCGCTCGCTGTTGGCGGAATCATGTATTGTGACGTAATCGAGCTCAGCCCAGATGATCGCGGCATTTTAAACTTGGAAGGACCATAACTTTTTTATTTATAGAGATAATTTAAAAAAAAAATTATAGATATTTTTTAGATTTTTACGACTATTTATCGAGCGGTATGGATGGCAGCCAGAAGCGGCTTTTTTTCATACCAAATTTATGGTGATGGTTCTTCGAAAATTAATACTTTTTTATTCACTGTTTCATTTAAGCAAGTAAACCGTTAACGAAATACAATAGTTATTTATGTACCAAGGGTCGTAAGTGCACTTTCTTTTTTGAGAATACAGTTTGCACGCCAACGCCCGTAGGGTCGAGGTTTGCAAGTATTCGAGATCAAAAAATCGCATTGTACTGTCGTGAGCAATAAAAAATGGGACAACCCATTTTTTTTTTTTAGAGTAAATCTATCTCTATTTGTACACTTCAAATATATTTTGACAGAGTAGTGGCTTCTGTGAGCCAGACAGGTATGTAAATAATTTATAGCCTAACGAGACTTTCCCCCCCCCCCCCCCCCTGTTTTCGAGGATGCTGAACATGATGGTGGTAGTTTAAACTCTTTCCGAGTTAACCCCACCCTCCAAACGGCCAAAAACCACCCCCCACATGGGTTAACGCGGATACGCCTTCTCATACCGACAAAACCTGCGTCACCCTCCGTTTTCGAGGATGCTGATCACGATGGTGGTGGTTTAAACTCTTTCCGAGTTAACCCCACCCCCCAAACGACCAAAAACAACCCCCCAAATGGGTTAACGCGGATACGGCGTCTCATATCGACAAAACCTGCGTCACCTCCCGTTTTCGAGGATGCTGAACACGATAGCGGTGGTTTAAACTTTTTTCGAGTTGACCCCACCCCATAAACTGGCAAAAACAACCCCCGAAAGGGGTGAAACGCGGATACGCCGTCTCATCCGCGTTTCATCATTTGGGGGGTGGTTTTTGGTCGTTTGGGGGGTGGGGTTAACTCGGAAAGAGTTTAAACCACCGCCATCGTGATCAGAATCCTCGAAAACGGGGGCTGACTCAAGTTTTGTCGGTATGAGACCGCGTATCCCCGCTTCACCCCTATCGGGGGTGGCTTTTTGGCCGTTTGGAGGGTGGGGTTAACTCGGATAGAGTTTAAACCGCCACCATCGTGTTCAGCATCCTCGAAAACGGGGGGGAGACATAGTCTCCTTAAGCTATAAATTAGTTACACTTTTCGAGATTTTTTCCGACTCACTGAAGTCACTAGAGATGTGACAATGTCAGAAACATTAAAGTTGGTATACACAACTAAATTTGAACGAAAATGCGTTATAAGACTTGTCCCATTTTTTTTTTGCTCACGACAGTATAACCCGCGGTGCATATTATATTTTTCATCATACTCATGAATCATTAAACTAAAAAAAAAAAGCTTAAGAGAAACTGGCGGAAAACCATAATTCTTTGAATCAGGTTTCATATTTGCTAAGCAAATAGTAAAGGTAGCGATGCTTGGAATATCCATAGCAACCGTCAATAAAATAAATTGGACCACGCACTAAACTATAATGAAAAGTGGTCCCCATCAAAATTGAAATTACCTATTGAAAAATGAACTTTTTGGGCTACAGATACCCGTCAGCATTCAAATAGTTCGATCAAGAATAAATAGTTTCTTCGATGTAGGTACCCTTGGACATAAATATGTATTAAATATTTTCCTAGGCTGGTGACAGTTATACTATAATTACATTTATTTGTACGATACCATTAATTTTTCAGTTTTGAAAGACTTTGTGTTCCAACATTATTATTCTGTTCAAACTATTATATTCGTTTATTATTATTAAAGAATAACACTACTATTGATGAAATGGCTTTCAAAAACAGAGTGCGCTGCTTTGTCTGTGACGTAGCAGGTGAACTATGCAGACTTTGGTCGGTGAAGACAACATTAACAATCGCCAAATAGCTGAGAGATTTCGGAATAATCTAGCAAGACCCGCCGCGCTATTTGCGGAAGATTCGCAAGTATGTATAAGCTGTTACCATTTAATTAATAATGAAGTGGCACTGGAACAAAATCCAGCTTGTACTAGATAAAATGTAATTCGAGCGTCCAGAGGTAACTTATGTTTAGTTTATAGAAGAAACAACAGACAGGTTCAACGGTTATCGTTGAAATGTAGAACAGATATATTTATATTTACGTTCACGCAAACGTCTGTTATTGTCTGCAACATTTGGATGACGACGAATATCTTCCTCGAATTCTTCATCAAGATTTACAGTACTTCGATCGTAGCTATCTTCTGGCTGGGAGAGAATTGCAAGATTTCTTGGCAGATATTGAGAAAAAATGTTAGAACTAACGAAGGACGGAACTTTAGAAACGAGAATTCTTTTTCAGATGAAGATTTCAGTATTATTAGTCTTGTTAACAAAGATTAATTCAATGAGATATTTGCACTTTGTGACCCCATACAGAAAGCTAGAGGCCAGAGATATGTTAAAAAGAAGGATCTTCTGCTGTTTCTATGTAAACTCCGCCAAGGATTATGTGACGATTTCCTTAAACTAATATTTCAATATGATACACGACAGTCCGTAAGTTTAGCGATAAGTAATGTCAGAAAATCCTTCATGTTGCGATTTGTACCCCAAAATATTGGATTAAATGCTATTGGCAGAGAAGAGTATATAAATCATGTGACCAACTTTGCTAACCGGTTGTATAATCCTGATCCGATAATGGCAAGCCAATCGTATACATAGACGGCACTTATGCTTCTCCAAGGAGCTGTGAGACCTTGTCGTTGGTGGAGAGGCTTAAGTAACTGCGCTGATCCCGAGAGCAATGCCGGCGGGAGAAATAGTCTCCTGGTAGGGTCACCCATGCCAGCAAGGTCGAGGGTGAGCGGCGAAAACTAAGGACAGCTCAAACCCCAGGATCCACATCGTAAAGGGTGTGGCTACGGGATCTGGCGCACCCGGAGGTAATCCGAGCTATGGGCGAGTTGTGCCACTCGTCCGATTAACACCGTAATTGCAGCCCGCGTTTCAACGGCCTTTGCGGAAAAAAATGGCACCGCACGAGTACGTCGGGTGGTAACTGTGACCGGGGGGCTTGCCTTAACTGGCTGACCCACGAGGAGAAAACCTCTATAAAAGGAACAGGCAGCAAAGTCGAAAGAACCTGCGGACACCGGGCGACCTCCGCTGTATATAGCCTTGCCCCCGGGATGGGCGTCACCCGGGGGTCGACCAAATACCGACCCGACTCGTGGGACGAACTATGGAGAAATTAAGTAAAACAGATGAGAACCAAAAAGGTGAGAAGAGAATGGAGGAGAAGAAAGCTGCCACGACCAAGAGCACACCTGAAACAGTAGAACATGCAAAAATGACTACTATCATAAACAGGCCTGTCACGCTAAAGTTGGTGCCTGTGAAAGTAAGCTCAGGAGACAAGGAGAGCAATCCCCAACAAGGTCCCCAGCAGTGGCCGACCGAAGACCTGCGGAAGTAACGGGTACAATAGGTAATTGTGAGGAGAGCAGATAGCGTAAGGCGCATGATACCTCTATTGGCAAATACGACATCGAGCCATACAAGAGGAAGGAGAGTGCGCTGTCATTTACACTAAGAGAGGCTCTAAATGCTATAACCGGACAGGTAAAGAGGCTGGAAAGAATAATAGATGAGAACTCGAACACAAAACGGGAAATATGGGAGCTCGCGATCAAGCTGTAAAAGAGCGTTGATACTGTCAACAGAGATTCCATCACACAATGGCTGGAGGACAATAAATGGGAGATGGTCGAAAAACAGATTTTCGACATAGATACCCAGACCGAATCCCGCGAGGACTCTAAATCGGACATGATGGTAGATATAATACCAGAAATGAAAGAAATAGGAACAGACTGTGCAGACGGATATCCCCATTCCGAGAGTAAGAAGTGCTAAATTAGCCGAGGAAGTAAGTAAGGCTATCAAAGAAGGGAAGAGCTTTGAGGACTACATGGAGTTGGTGGAAAAGATCTGGCCTCCTCAGGTGTTCGAGAGAGTTGAGGAGGTAGAAGGTAATCCAGTATGGGAGCCAAAGGAAAGTGATCTTGCGCTCTGCATCCAAGGAAGTGAAGAGCTGAATAAGGAAATAGGGAGGCAATTTAAGATGAGATTCCCCGAGCTAGCTGAATTGGACAATGACTCGCCGGAGAAGGAAGGGGTCATGCATATTAAGTATGAGACCAGTTCAACAGTGGCCACCAAGAAGAGGGAGGTTAAGGAACTCTTCCTTTATAGGATAATGGTGGACAGCAGTGAGGAAAACACCTACGGCAATATAATAATAAAATGGAAAGAATGGCTGGTAGACAACGGCCGGATAAGGGTAGCTTTACCTCGTACGGAGTGTAACTGGAGTAGGGTAAAGAAAATGATAGAGTTTATAATATCCGACACAGACATCAAAGTAGTTGGCTACTATCCACCAGGGAAAAAGGGAGCAAAGCAAGACGGAGACACTGAACACAAGGAAGCCACTGTGACCAAGAAGGTGAAAGGAAGAGAGCATATTAGGTGGAATAAGGAAAGGCAGGTACTGTCCTCTGAAACTAAAAGAGGTAGAGGAGCAAGGGGAGATAAGGGCGTCCTGTTCGTCAGCGAGGAAGTACCGACTTACAAGGATCTCCTGAACAAAATTGAAAGAGTAGATGTAAAGGCGTTGGGAGCAGACATCACAGCCTTGAGGAGGATGAAGGGGGGCGAAATGCTTATAGAAGTCAACGGAGGGAGAGGGGCCGCAGAGCCGTTAAAGAACGCCATTCAGAAAGTGGAAGGGGTGGCGGTAAGGATGAAAAGGGCGGGAACGGTATAACTATAAAGGATTTGGAAGCGACCGTAACCAAGGAAGAGATCATAAAGGCGATAGCAGACAAGACTAAAACAAAGGAGGAGGATTTAGTAGTGGAAAGCCTGAGGTTGGCATTCGGAGAGAACTAGGTGACTACGGTAAGGGTACCAGACAATGCTGCAAGAGAACTCATACTGAAACGAAGCCTGAGAGTTGGATGGCTTAGATGCAGGGTGCGCGAGCGAGCTGAGATCCGAATTTGCTACAGATGTTGGAGACACGGGCACACAAGGGAAAATTGAAAAGGCCCAGACAGATCAAAGGCCTGTCTCAGGTGTGCATAGGATGGGCACCTAGCGAAGGAATGTAGAAACGCGGCATTCTGCCCCGTCTGTAACAAGGGAGGGCATCGGGCTGTTTCAGCGGCATGCCCGCTAAATAAAGAAGAGTCAAGGGGGGCAAGACAAATGGAAGATGGTAGCGGGGCAATTTATATGAATACCATCTGCTCCAATTGCTCGAGATTTTATTGAAAATAAATATTTACTAACTTCAATTTCAGAAACTGTTTTGAATGTTAGACTTGAGTTTACAGATTCCTTTACATTATTATAGTAGTTTAAATTATTGTTGAAATTACCATTCCGAGGCACAGAGTTTATAAAGTCTTGATTAATTAAATTAGCGTCAGATAAATTGGCGAAAATATTTGAATTTTTTTGTTTACTATACACATTTAGTTCTTTAATTAAAAAACCTTTGAAATAGCTTTTTGAAAATGTTGATATGATTATTTGTTGCTTAGAAAATTGCAATGAACGGTCTATATTCGCATAATATTCAATTAACAATAAATATTGCAAAAATCAACCTACGACTTTGTCATTACGTAAAAAATTGGATCTTGTAGTACTTAATACTTATATGGTAAAAATTTCAAATCGATTCATTGAATAGTTTTTGCAAAATTGTAAATGTGTATCCCAGAGATGTTTTTTTTGCAATAACATTATACGCACAATAATGAAAATACAATGCTTCTACGGGTATCTCATGAAAGGGGAAGAGTTGTTTTATCGAAATAAATTATTCGATTTTAAAAAAAAATGTTTTCATTATTGCAAAATCTCATTCCAAAAACCCTATAATTTTTAACTTAAAAACAAATAGAATAACTTCGTTGCTATTGCTCGTAGACAAATGACTTTTTCATATTCGAAAAACTAGCATTTTTACACGAATTTAAAAAAAATTGTCCCAGGTCAATATGGGGCATAGTTAGCCGTTTTTTTTTAATTCGCAGCTACTTTGTTTGTAACAATTAAGAAACGTAACTAGCGCCAATTTAAAGGTAAAAAACTGAAGTTTTTGTGTGAAAAAATTGAAAACGATTGCACTTCAACAGGGACATTGGTGATTAGTTTTTATTCATTCGAATATGTAGCTCACACGAAGACGGCTCGAGGCGAGAGAGGGGAAACCTTCAAATCCTCGCGTTCAATAGTGGAAACATTTGATATCGCAAGCTAGATCTCTGGAACCTGTTGACGGATTTTGATGTTTCTTTTTTTTTAATTCGTTGTACCTTTTCGCGTACATTACGAATATTCAGTTTGTTTACCAAGTAATTTGTTTAAACATTTTTTCAAACAATTTTTAATTTTTTTTTTGTAATTTTTATCGGGAAACAGAAATTACTTAATACACTTCAACAAACAAAATGTTATTATAAACAATTAATTTTTGTCATCAATTTTATATAAGAAATACGCTATCCTTTATAAATTGCATTTATTTTACCCCACTAGTTTTATTTAAATATTCTTACAATTATTTACAAATATATTTTTTACTATTCGACAATATTGAAATCATTACTGATAAATGTATACAGTGAAAAATCCCTTACAAACATATAAAAATTTACAATCTGTATTATACTTAGTGATTTACATAGGATTTATTTCACTGAGACAACGTTTTAATTAAAACTAATAAATCATATAATAATATATTAATATAATGTATGTTACATAAGAATATGTTACATAATTTTTGAATATATGAAAATTAGAAAAGTTCTGTATTATAGTGAAAGCCTTTGCCATTGTATGAACGTCAGAGTATCCGTATCAGTGTTTCCAAATATCTGCTCCCGAATCTTGAGAAGGAATAGAAGAATCTTTCGAAGGTTGACCCCTTAACTGCGGGCGTTTTTTTGAATGGCACCTATGATACGCGGGTGTTTTTAATGTTTCCGAAAACGTTCGCTTCCCGCAGCCACCCTCTATTTATGTTAACGTATCTGTCCGTTTCCCGGAAGTTGTCGTTGGTGACCAAATCATTTTATCTCATGTATTATTTTGTGTTATCGAGCTATTACCCTTACAAACTATAAAAGGTTATATAATAAAGAATCAGAATTGTTAATAACAAGTTTATTTTTGACTATTTCATTCCTATGAATTTCGTCCAATCAAAATCGATCATTTTAATCAAAAAATAGTTTCGTATCGACAAAATTTAACATTTAAAATTTTGCCAGGGTTGCTCAACCAATGAGAAGCCAAAATGAAGCAACCAACCTGTTTTTTAGCGGCAAATTTTCCTTTGTTTTTTGAAAACCTAGTAACCGATTCAACAAGTGGGGCGTCATTACAATAATTTTTGCAAACATCAGTTCACGTCAGCTAACCTCAAAAATATGTGTTTCTTAAGATTTAAGAGTATTACGCAGCTATTATTAAAATTTCTGCGTGGTTCCCGCATTTTTAACTAAAATCTAGTTCAGTGTAATGTTCATGAAGTTCTAAATACTTTGTTCTAATAAAATAAGACTCTTTCTGTAGGTTGGATATCTAACCTCTAATTAGCAGTCTATTTTTATTAATCAACAATATTGAAAAATTATTTACGTGAATTTTTAAATATTTGCATGGAGCCAGTACGTCTCCAAACTAAAAATGCGCATACAAACATTAAAAATGAGAATAAACTTGAAAAACTTAAAATCTAAGGTTATGTTGGTTACATGATGTAGATGCCCTATAACGACCCCAAATGTTCAAGATTTGGTGATTTATGTATTTATTTTTTTAAATTTACTTCCTATATCTAATAAATTTGTTTTCTTTTGCCTAAACTTTTATTCATGAAATAGTCATGACGAATACCATTCGTGATATAATTTCGTCTGGCAAAATTTAATGATTATTCTACTCGAGTTTGTTGCTTTGGCAATTTCGCTCTTGACATTGAGAAAAATAACTCGCCTGACGGCTCGTTATTTTTATCTGTCAATGTCAATCGCGAAATTGCCAAGCAACAAACTCTCTTAATAATCACTAAATTTTGCCGACAAAATTATGTCACTTATGGTATTATATATGAAAATAATAACAATACCCAATTATTATAAGGTTAAACTAGTTAGGTACATGAACGTAAAAAAGGCGGGCCCGTTTTCCGAAACTGATGTGTTCTCCATTGAGAACACATCAGTTTCGGGAAACGGGCCCGCCTTTTTTACGTTCTCATAACGGTACACGTGTGCGAGATTGGCGTATCATTCATTATACGCCAACCTCGCACACGTGTACCTTCCAAAAAAATGCGTCATGAAAAATAATATTTTGACGTACTTATTGTTGACTTCATAATGAATAACATTTATCAATAAAATTTTATTTTGTACTTAAAGTTTAAGTAACATATATTTTTAACTATATTGGTATATGATATAATTAGTTTTAATTAACACATTATCTCAGTGAAATAAATCCTATGTAATTCACTAAGTATAATACAGATTGTCGATTTTTTGTATGTTTGTAAAAGATTTTTCATTGTATACATTTATCAGTAATGATTTCAATATTGTCGAATAGTAAAAAATACATTTGTAAATAATTGTAAGAATATTTAAATAAAACTAATGGGGTAAAATAAATGCAATGTATAAAGGATAGCGTATTTTTTATATAAAATTAATGACAAAAATTAATTGTTTATAATATTTTGTTTGTTGAAGTGTATTAAGTAATTTCTATGTTTCCCGGTAACAATTACAAAAAAAAATTAAAAAAATGTTTGAAAAAATGTTTAAACAAATTACTTTGTAAACAACTTGCATATTCGTAATGTACGCGAAGAGGTACCACGAATTAAAAAAAGAAACATCAAAATCCGTTAACAGGTTCCAGAGATATAGCTTGCGATATCAAATGTTTCCACTATTGAGCGCGCGGATTTGAAGGTTCCCCCTCTCTCGCCTCGAGCCGTCTTCGTTTGAGCTACATATTTGAATGAATGAAAACTATTCACCAATGAACCTGTTGAAGTGCAATCGTTTTCAATTTTTTCACACAAAAACTTCAGCTTTTTATCTTTAAAATGGCGTTAGTTACGTTTCTTAATTGTTGTAAACAAAATAGCTGTGAATTTAAAAAAAAGCGGCTAACTATGCCCCATATTGACCTGGAACAATTTTTTTTATTCGTGTAAAAATGTCAGTTTTTCGAATATGAAAAAGGCATTTGTCTACGACTAATAGCAACGAAGTTATTCTATTTGTTTATAAGTTAAAAATTGTAGGGTTTTTGGAATGAGATTTTGCAATAACGAAAACTTTTTTTTTTAGATCTAATAATTTATTTCGATTATTTCACTTATTAACGCTATAGCCAATGAGAGTCCGTTTTTCACAACATTGCACCAATCAAACGTCATTATTAGTGGTAATTCAAGCTAGATCTGCTTTTGACAGGACCAACATGCAAAATTTATCGCTCTAATTTTTTAGGTCGCTGCAGCGGCAAATATTGAGGATTTTTTTTGACGTTTTGTGTCGTGACATGTTTTCGACAAATAGGGCAAATTGTGCTTTTAAATGTTATCTATAAATATCTTCTCTAGCTTATTACTAATTGTTAACGTAAATTGTAAATTGTAGTACTGTATTAATAACCTAAAAAGCCAATGCTGTGTGGAACTTATATAGGTTCGGGACAAGTTATAGGTACACAGCTTTCAATGGTTTAATACCTAACATAATTACAAAATAATTTTCCCAACTAAAATTAAATATGAATATCTACGAAGCAGACAAATCAGTTATTTCATGATAAATACACAAATGTAGGTACCTACTTATGGTAATTCATCAATCATTACAAAGCAGCTAACACTTATTTGGAAAATCAAAATTCTGCAGTATCACTATAAGCATTATAATTCGTTGTACTTAAAGTCTCTCCTCTCTACTTAAACAAGTAAACCTTAACTTAACTATCAAACTTCTCAAATTAGAAACAAGGATTAAATACATAAATATATATTAATAAACACTTTAATATAATAATTCAATTCACTGTTTAGGCTAGTAACTAAGTTAAGCTAGCGTTACTAGATGGCGGTACCATACCATCTGAGCCGGCAGCCTTAGAACGTAAAAGGGATAGATTGGTAATATGCAATTTGTGTGATTTCACCCGTAATGTGATTGGTCGAAGCGTGCTTTGTTGTGATGACTAGTCTTATAAGTTACAGTACCTATGGTTTAACGTATATTGTTTTTCTTGATTGTCATAATTTAAACCTACTTTGTTTTTTATTAGATGAGTCGCTTTGGAAATGCATTTTTATGTGACGTAAATGATGAAATTGAAGATAAAGGTGAGTAATCTCTAAAAAGCAACAAGGAAACGTCTGAAGGCAATTAATTACTGATATTAAGATATACTTAATGAATTATTTATTCGTGAAATATTCTCCACAAATACCACTCGTGCTTTAAATTTTATCTTAAAATTTTTTCTCAAACTAAGTTGCCCCTAGTTAATATAACTCGTGCAAATTGGCAGTTTATTATCAAAGATTAAATCCCTCCCGCTAAAGCAGTCGGGATTTAATCAGATAATAAACTGTCAATTTGCACTCTTTATATTACCAGGCAACACGCTTTCGAAAAAATTTTCGATAAAATTTTAAGCACTAGTGATATTACATACGATAAAACAACTCTTCCCCTTTCATGAGATACCCGTAGAACCATTGTAGTTTTATTATTGTGCGTATAATGTTATCGCAAAAAAACACCTCAGGGATAAACATTTACAATTTTGCAAAAACTATTCAATGAATCGATTTGAAATTTTTACCATATAAGTATTAAGTACTACAAGACCCAATTTTTTACGTAATGACGAAGTTGTAGGTTGATTTTTGCAATATTTATTGTTAATTGAATATTATGCGAATATAGACCGTTCTTTGCAATTTTCTAAGCTACCGAATTGTTGAGCAAATACTTTATTTTTTACTGGTATGCAAAAATGTGCAAAAATATACAATTTCTGGCCTTTAATTATTAATAACTAAAAAACCACGCTAAATCCACTGCAGGAAAAGTACAGGTTTTGTTCCTAGAGGCCTATATTACCTGAAAAACTTCAGATGTCTGGATGGTTTAGTCACAAAAGACCTATACCAGAAGCGTCACTTTCGGCGGAACGCTTGATGTTTCGTTGGTAAATTGGGGTAACCTTCGGCCATCTTGTCGGTGGTATTATTGTCAACCTATAATTCCGCACTTTTCTAAATTCACCGCTGGGCGCACCGGTAGATAAAATTCGAAGCTGATTGCCTATATTTTTCAAAATATCCAATCAGATAATGTTATTGCTTACCAGCGCGCTACACCGATGAATTTAGATATCTGCGGAATTATAAGTTGACAATAATACCATCAACAAGATGGCTGTCTTCAATATTGGCGGGAAGGCGGAGAGTCGTTTCTGGTATAGGTCTTCTGTGGTTTAGTGTCCTGGCAAAAACCTTATTTCCATGGAGTATAGGTAAATTCGGGTTCTGAAAAGAACCGTCCGAGAACTGTCAGGAGTTTGCTCAGTTGCTCTTGACATGTTCGGGTTTGGTCGAACTGTTTTTGAATCAGTCCAGGTAAAATAGTTCGGGGTTCGGGTTAATTTATGAACTGTACTCGAACGATTCTAGAACTATCAAAATCAGTCCAAGGTTTAGAGCAAGTACTGGTTTCGGATTTTTTTCACGCATGCTCTTTAAGGAAGAGCCTAGACTAAACAGAAACAAAGTGCCGCCATTTTGCTTGTTTCGTTCTTCTTTTGGATGTTTATCTCTTGCCTGCATTACTCATTTTAATGTTTTATATAAATGTAAATTAAAGTCCGCCGAAATTGGAAAAGTTTAGTTAGGTTAGGAGTACCCCCACCTCTTTTATATCACGGTCACTGTTCGGATAAACGGTAACCGATGTTCGAGTTTATTCATAACTCTGATCAATTTTGTCCCAGAACAGTTCTCAAAATTTTGAAACTACGCAGGTAGTTCTACGCAGTCCGAGGATCGTTCTTGAAATCGTCCCAAAATAATTTGATTTACCTACTACGGACCTGATCAGCGAAATAATATCAGATATGTGAACGAACAAGTCGAGGCAGGCTGATTTTTGTGAGTACTTGTTCGCTCGTATTTGTGTGGTTCGTGGGATTTTCTGTTAGTTATGGAGTGGACCAAGGAAATTTTAAGTGAATTTATTGGAATACATAAAGAAAGGCTATGTTTATGGAAAATTAAAAACATTAGTAATATAAATAAAAGTCTAAAACAACAAGCACATGGAGAGTTAATAAAATTTTCAAAAAGTAAGAATTATGTCAATGTCACAGTGAAAGATGTTAAAACCAAAATTCAAAATATAAGAAACTCGTGTAAGAAAGAGTGCAGAAAATTAAAAGTAGCATTGAAATTGGATCAAGTGCAGAAAATGGTTATTCACCGATCTTGTGGTAAGTTAACTGGATTTATAAAAAGTAAAAATTATGCCAAGGCCACAATGAAAGATGTTAAAACCAAAATTCAAAATATAAGAAACATGTGTAGGATGGAGCGCAGAAAATTAAAAGCGGCATTGGTTGCAGCTGCAGAAGATGTTTATTCGCCGACCCTGTGGTATGTTGGCTAGATTTATAACTTAATACCGAGTAAAACGTTAATATTTTAAGTGGTTATTTGTTTATTTATTTATTTATTTTGAATTCATGAAAATAATATTCCATTTTAATTTTAGAACTTACTACTTTTTACTAAAGATCAGGATCCACGTCTGCCATCCTCAGATAGTACCTCGTCGCAAAATTATGAATCTGAATCATTAGAAAATATAGAAAGTTATGATGAAGACATAGTCGACTCAAATTAGGAAAAAAGCGGAGAAAAATTTTGAACAGAAGTTTCTGTGCGTAGGAAGTAAGTATTCAACTTTTAGAACAAGGTTTTGCTTATGCGCAGAAAAAGACATGATTTTTGAGATATATACATATATACATAGGTATATACGTTTTTTCGTGTTTTTTTTTTCTTTTCATTTGGACGTATATATCTCGAAAAGTACGCGTTTTTAAGGCTAAACGAATACAGGCAAACGTCTGAACGAATTCAGAATACGCTTTTCTACAAAAAAGGCTCTATATACTTTTCCGATTGTCCCATTGGTTTTTCCGGAAAAGCGACGACAAATATTATGTATGTGTTTTCTCGTATTTGTTATTTATTTTAAATTCAACTATCTCGAAAAGTACGCGATTTTTGAACATAAGTAAACTTGTTCAGAATGCGATTTCCCACAAATGCATTTTTTTTGGTTATCCCGTATATGCCATTAGTCTTTCCGGAAAAGCTTCTTGGAGAATATATTATTTGCTTCTTCGCGATTTTTTTTTCATTTCGACGTATATATCTCGGAAAGTACGCGATTTTAAGGTTAAATGAACATAAGTAAACTTGTTCGGAATGCGATTTCCTACAGAAAAGTTCTATACACTTTTCCGATTTTCCCTTTTTTCTTCCGAGATATATTATATATGTCCAAATGAAAAAAAAACACAAAAGAGCAAATATATATATTCTCCAAGAAGCTTTTCCGAAAAAACCAATGGGATAATCGGAAGAATGTATAGGTCGTTTTTTTTTTAGGAAATTTTATTCTCAACAAGTTTACTTATGTTCATTTAGCCCTAAAATTGCGTACTTTTCGAGATATTTGCATTTAAAATAAAAAAAACACATATATTTTTCAAGTCGCTTTTCCGGAAAAACCAATGAGATAATCGGAAAAATATATAGAACCTTTTTTGTAGGAAATCGTATTCTGAACATATTTACTCATGTTCATTTAGCCTTAAAAACGCGTACTTTTCGAGATATATACGTCCAAATGTATATATGTATATATCCTAAAAATCGTGTCTTTTTTTTCTGCGCACAAGCAAAAAAATGTTCTAAAAGTTGAATTCTTACTTTCTATGCAGAGAAACGTTCAAAGTTTTTCTCTAAAACGACGTCTTTTTCCTAAATTGATGGACTAACACGTCATCTAATGGCCAAATCGAGAACGAAACAGACAGTCTTGACTTATCTGCTGAGAAAAATATGCCAACTGTTGAATTAAAAGAAGTGGTGAGTAAATTATTGTGACTTTATTGTCACTCAGATACATATAACTATTTCTAACTACATCATTCTTAAGACTTCCCAGTTTCTAATATTCCCTTCTGCTAAGATTGCCCGTTGCCATTAAAATATGCTTTCCGATTTCGTTTTGCAGTAGTAGAGGCGTTTTTAACAGTTCTCGGATTTAATGATTTAATTACCTTAGTACTTCTTACACCTGCATCAGATGTTGCCGTGGTGGTATATGATAGGTTGGCTTTTCTGAAAAAAATATGCAAGTAACAAATTACCAATACAACCTGTTTAATTTTGTCTGCAATATTAATGGAGGTATGTAAAATTCTGAATACTGACGCAATAAGTCTAAAGATATTTTCGACTACATTTCTTGCACGCTAAACTGTAGGGGAGTCAATAAAGGTTTTCACTTCGGAAAAATTTCGGGAAGCGGTAACTTTTGAGAATACATATCTGAACATGTCAGGAACAACATACCAAAAGTTACAACAATAATAGCCCTTGAGCGTAATTTACTATTAAACAAATTAATTGCAAAACACCAGTTTTTGTTAAATATACCTTAAAATAATTTTTTCTTTCAAAAGTAATTGCGCTATTCGAAAGTACGGGAAATGTCACATCGAAAATGTATATAAAGTTTTTTTGTACGATCAAAAATGTAGGCTCCAGATTTTTTTGTTTTACTCAAGAAAATGGAACCCCCACGTTCCACGTAAGTACGGCGCGCGAAGCGCGAGCGGCCTCGGGCGCGCTACACTTGTAACTTTTGAATTCATTAATATTTATCCTGTTTAAAATATAGAAAACATATTAAAAATATTCACGTGGTACAGGGCTAACCGCCAGATATTTTTGGAACAGGGGCAGGAACAAGAAGAGCAGGTAGAACTTTAACTGAAGAAATCGATATTTGAAGAGAATTTATATCGTTCAATATAATCTGAAAATTTATTATGTGTAATAAAAACCTTTTATTTTGCGTAAACCATTTTTACTTTTACTTTCATATCGAGACGTATTATTTTTTTGAGACCTCACCAATACCATATTGAATATGTAAATCTGAGCGAAATTTGTTTGAAATTTATCGAGTTACGTCGTTTTTAATGAAATTTTTACCAAAAAGTCGGCCATATTGGATCAGCCATTTTGTATTATTACTTTCTGACATCATAATCTCTTTCAGCGACCTAAAAAATCCCCATAGTGTCAGTCCAAGTGAAATTTGTTGAAAATTTCTTCGTTACCTAATTTTTAATGAATTTTTATCGAAAAGTCGGCCATATTGGATCAGCCATTTTAAATTACGTCTTTTTGACATCATAATCTATTTCAGCGACCTTGAAAACCCCTTATATGTCGATTTGAATTAAAATGCTTTAAAATTTCTAACTTACCTATAATAATTAAAAAGTTAATTAACTATTTAAATAATTAATAAACATTTTCCTCACGATTATATCTTTATAACTTTTTATTTTAAGCTATGTAAAAGTGATATCAAAAGGTTTTAGGAAAATCGGAGCTTCCCATAATTATTCCGAAATAATGCATATTTTCAGTCTCTATTGACTCCACTAATACGCTTCTCTTCGGTTAGATTTGTTTGTGGAAACGGTTTCAAAATATGGGCATGAAATGGAAATGTGTCAACAGCTAAAAAGACAAAATTTGAACCATCATCCTTTTCGTTTGCTTCAGGCAAGTTCAATGCGTTGTTTTTTAAACGGTGCTCAAATGAAGTTGCGTCGAATGCACCACCGTCAGATATTTTACCCTGTTTACCTACGTCCATGTAGATAAACTCGTAATTGTGATTGCAACAGCCATTAAAATAATACTATAAAATTGTTTACAATTACGACAGAGATCTGCAAAGCCAGGAGGCGGAGTAATCCTTATGTTTGCCGTCAATGGCACCTCCACAATTATAATAAATTGCCAATGATATTTAAAACCTAATGCAATTTATTTCCATTATTCTTGTACTTTAGTCCCCTATCAAATGTACATCCGTGGGATCTTTGATGATGCAAGTGTGGTAGTGGTCCCAATCTCTTTATTTGACCTTGGAGAAACATACTTTCGATGTTGGCACTCTCAAAAATGGTGCGTTTGAGTGCTGCGCGCGAAAAACAAAATGGCCGCCGTCGCAAACACTTTTTCCCATTTATCTAAGTAACCATTGGAATTACGAAAAAAAGTTTTACATAAAAAATATTGCTAAATCAATTATACAGAGAAAAGGTTATTACAATTTTGTATGTAGAACTAACCGTTCTCTCAAAAAGTTTCATTTTATAGTTTCCAATAATAAAAATTAATATGTCTAATGATGAGAAGATGAGAGATTTGCCAGTGCATGTCAACATATTTGACACTATTTCTCGGGCCACTGGAAACAATAATTATAACTGAAACATTACAAACATAAATAACTTAACAAATATCCCCATATCCCAATGTTTTACAATATAGGTAGGCATAGGAAATTGAAAAAAAAAGTACCTATATAATTTTAACGCTTTCCTTTGTACTTCCTTCTCTTCCCCCCATCTGTGTAGCTGGCTGATGGAACCCATCCAAGGCCAGAAAAAGGAAAAAAAATCAACGTTTAATGAAGAAACTTATAGAAATACAGTAGTTACAGATTTATATAGACAAAGTACAGACAAGCAATAGTTTTCAATTCTACAATGACATTTTTAATTAAAACATAGTCACATTCAATGCAAATCTTGATTATCGCCTTGCTCGCACTCTCCCATATTATCACATCGGTCGAGATTACCTTCGCACTTACACATTCCGGTACACCGGAGTCCATTCGACTGACACGTACATGGAGAGAAACGCCTTTGGGAGCATGAGCAGTGACAAAGTTCCAAGATAAGCTCTGGAGCACAAGGTTTGGTAAAAGCAACTGGCTCGTATGTGCTCCCTACTTTCTTCCATCCAAAATCTGAGGTGGTGTGTTATTGGGATGCTGAATGAGATCCTGATTTCACTCAAAACACTAAAGGTGGGCCCTTAGCAAAGCCGTGTCCAGTGCAGATCTTATTGGAGGAAGGTTCTCATCTTGACATTGTTTCTGGGTGAACAACAACCATCTCACAGCTCCTATGTCGGTCAGTGTTGTTTTGGGGATATAATGCTGACAAATAAACGCTTCCAAGTTAGCTCTGACATCTTCTGTGAGAGACAATGTAGTCCCCAATGTAGCCAAAGCTTCCAGCAGCTTATCACTTGCAGAATTAAAAGTTTTCCACCACTTTATTTTACCTTTGCCAGCAAATGATCCTGTTACATCTGCTCCTGAAAGTGCGTGTAATCCAGGAAGTGCAGAGGCTTTCAGAGGTCCAAGTGCTCTGTAAATTGAACCTAGCTGAACAAACCTTTTCATGCCATGGCCAAGGAAAAATGCAAACTCTTTCGAAAGTTGGGAATATCGTCTTAGTGCCAAAATTAGGACATCAGTATCGGGGGAGAATACATGAGTAGTTTTAATTCCTTTCTGTGCTAAATATACTACATGTAATATGATCTTTGTGTCCGCCTCCTCCTGCGTATTTGAAAGACTGGATACATCATCGCCATGTGATGAAGCTGCTTTGTCCCTCCAACTGATTACAAACCTTTTCTTATTGGTCACGCCAAATTGAAGAATCTGACCGGAAACGAACTCTGTCAGTTCATCATTCGTCTTATCGTGGGACAAGAATTTATTCATTGCTATACTTCCAATTCTCGTTTATGGTCCGATTTTGTACTGGATTGGATCTGAGCCTTTCTGCCGAATCACTCTCGGCTTTCTTCAACGATTTTTCTTTGTGAGAGACGAAAACAACATGGACCTCACTGTAATTGATGAATTTTTGACCGATCCATTTGCTGAAGCTTAAACCGAGGTCAGGGCATGTCTTCACTGTGCTAGGTTTATGCACCCAGAGAAAAAACATTGTAAAATTAAAAAAATCACTAATGATTGAAAATATATCAAATATATTTTTTCCTCATTAGTGTTTATAGTTAATTTAAAAAGACAACATATGGTTTTGTGAAGCGTTTTCAAAACAAAAGTGCCTAATGATGATTTAAATATTTAACCCTTTTAAAATAACTGCATAATGTCAATTGAATTTATCACAAAAAATAATATAACTTTGTTTCAACTGTGCTGTTCTTTAAAAATGTCTGTTAACTATCGTATACACAAAACTAATGAGTTTATTTAAAATGTAAATGTTCAACTTTTGTCTATATGGATGAGTTATTAATATAGTCGGGCAAGTAAAACAGTCATTTTAAATATTAAAGGAAAGGAAATTCCCTATATTTTAAAGAGTCTATAGCAATAATTTGTTCAATAATTAATCAATACAAAAGTAAAAATATACAAACTTGATATGTTGAGTTTTGACGACTTCAATTCAGTACATCAATATATTTATATTCAAGTGATTTCTTGTGTTTTTTAAAACGCCAAATTTCTCTGAGTGTGGTAGGTGTGAAGAAGCGCCATGCCATCTCTTATCGCAACTTTTTCCTGTAGCTCCTCATTTTTTTCTAAAAGTGCAGGTGTGGTGGAAGCATGATCATCATCGTTTTGTTCGGCAGGTATACCTTGCATTGATTCAAGAGCATCCATAAATTTGTACTTAGCTAGACAATGGTGCATACTCCCGTCAACTGCAAATAATGACTTCGGTAGTGCTGAGAACTCGTAGTTGCTCAAATAGTATCTCAAATCTACATCAGGTCTGCTTCTGGATGCTATCAATAATCTTGAAATAAGAGATAAATCTGACTTTATGGCTATAGATTTGTCTTTGAGGGTAATTTTAACTTTTTTCGCTGCCGTTTTACACGTTATAATAAAATTCTTTTTCAACGGATCCCAGAACCGAATGTTGTTAGTATGAACTCTTTGCTCTAAGAAGGAATTATACAGTTAAGTTTCTGGGAAAATCGTTAGTCTTGCATAAAAATTTATAATAACCTTTTTTGTGTAAAATTGATTTGGCAATATTTTTTGTATAAAATTTTTTTTCGTAATCCCAGTGGTTACTTAGATAAATTGCAAAAAGTGTTTGCGATGGCGGCCATTTTGTTTTTCGCGCGCAGTACTCATGCACATCATTTTTGAGAGTACCAACATCGAAATTATGTATCTTTAAGGCCTAACAAAGAGATTCAGACTACTACCACACTTGCATCATCAAGGAGCCCACGGGAGCCTATTTTTATACACTTGGCAGGGGACTACGTCTGTCATCTGAAATTAAACGGAACTAAATTAATATATTTTTTTTAGGAATTCAAGCAACGTTTTCCAAAAACAGAAGAAAACAAGAATACGATTCACAACTAACTGACTTCTTGAAAGCATGCACCAAAACATTATTCGCAGCAGATATATGGGATGAATTTGATGCAACATATTTATCTTTTACAGCAAAATTGCGAGAAATTATGCCGGAACAACAAATTTTTGCTGAAAGCCTTATGCATAAAGTGTGCACACAAGGATTGTTAAATAAACTTAACGGAAATATTGACTTGGTAGATGATAAAAGACAATCTGCACTTTAGTATTTACCAAATGCAAATCGTTGCCCAAGAGGGGGTTCAGTTACCAATAATGAATCCAATAACATTTCCCACTGAAACATCATCTGCATCTACATTCGCATTACTTAGAGACTATTACAATAATATGTCAAATCAAACTTTTCCTTTTGGCTCGTATTTTATTCTTTAACGTCGTTATTATTTGTATTATACTATAACGTAAGTTTAAAATGTCAGTTATTTATTATTTTTTTAAAGAAATTAACTTGCGTTACATGCTTTTAAAAATTTTGTAGAATTTTACATATAGCCACGCACATTTGCAGTATTATGTGCCCCAGTGTTTGCGGTGCTATGCCTGTAGAAAATTTCAAATTCTCATATGATAGTCGATTGGCGTCTGAAAATAAGGAGTACGCCACCTGGTGGTCTATAGTCAAACTAATTATGGGCCTTTCTGTCATTGTCTCTTTAGTGTAAATATATGCAATTTCAACAATAAGTAAATAATGATAAACTGAGATGCTAAGTTATTAAAAATATGATAGCGTTAAAAAGGGCTACACAAGATACAATTTGCTGGAGCCAACCTAGTCGGTATCCTTTAGATTGCAGAGACAACTCGTGAAAGTTGAGTTGGCACGACAATGTTCAAAGCATACCCTCTTTGATGTAGACACCTTTAACCATGCATTGAGAGGGAAAAAGCTGGTGCAAATAACCGTGGTCCGAGTAGCAATAATAATGGCCTGAACAATCACACATTTTAAGTGAATTTTTTGAAATAAGTAAATATATGCAATTTCAGTATATTTATAATAGTAATATATATTATTGCACCATGCACTATTATGGTTTACCCCTGAATATTTCTATTTCATATTTTACAAAATACTGTTTCATTTATTTTACCTAATACCACTAATTTCATGGGTATTTGATCTGACACTTGTTTGTAAACATAGAGCATACACATTTATTAAGTTTTGTGTTGAATATAATAATAATAATAATAATAATAATAATAATAATAATAATAATAATAATAATAATAATAATAATAATACTTTATTAATAGCATAAGCTAGATTTCACATTTTACATTATTGTATATCAATGAAATTAATTCTATAAATGAAATTTGAAACTAATCATGTGGTATAAACTTAAATATTAAATAGTGACATTCGATAAAACATATTTATAACAAACATTTTTAAATAACATGAGGCTTTCACAGTTTCTTACAGAAATTGGTAGTTCATTATATTGTTTAAATCCATTGTGGAATAGGTTAACCTGGCTATATCTTGTATGTACTGTTGGAATATATAAATTTTCTCTTGATCTTGTGTCGTGTTCATGAATGTTCCTCACGAAGGTACAATTTTCTGATAAATGTTTTGGCACTAATCCATGTAATATTTTGTAAATAAAAGTCATTGTATTTAAAGTTAAAATTTGTTTCACTCCCAGTAACTTCGTAGCATCAAGCATTAATTTTATATTTGTATATTTGTTACAGTTTAGAATAATTCGTAATGCTTGGTTTTGCTTCTTCTGTAGCATATTTATTTCAGCATTACTAAGTAGAAAAAGTATTGTTGAGCAGAAGTTGAAATGAGGTAAAATAATTGTTTTATATATGGTTATTTTCGTCCATGTACTAAGATCTTTTCCTATACGTCCCAACAGATTAACTTTTTTAGCTATTTTTTTGGTAATATAATGAGCATGTCCGGAGAACGTTAAATGATCATCAATAATTACACCCAAATACTTGAATTCATTAACTTGCTCAATATTTGTTCCATTTATGGTTACTCCTTGGTTATTTACTGTGTTTACTCGGCTGTATTTACTTTTAATTACCATAAACTTAGTTTTGTCTGTATTTAAGCTAAGGCTATTCATGTCCAACCATTTTTCTATTTCTCTAAGCTCACTATTTATTATGTTTATAGTCGAGTCTACATTATCACCAACTAAGTATATCAATGTGTCGTCAGCAAATAGTTGTATGTTGCACTTTTTAACGTATTTCATAATATCATTTATGTATAGAACAAACAGATTAGGTCCCATAACGGTTCCTTGCGGTACACCGAATATTGTCTCTTTTGGTAAGGATGTATCATTTTTATATTTGGTAGTTTGTGTTCTATTTTCTAAATAACTGGTCATCCATTTCGCAATGTCCAAATCCGTAATTATTTAACTTCAACAGTAATAATTGTCTATCTATTGTCTCAAAGGCTCTGCGGAAATCTAAAAAAACTACCACTATGATTTGTTTCTCATTTAAGGCTTTTTTCCAGCTTGATAACGTTGTTTGTAAAGCAGTGTCGCACGAATTTAGTTTTCGAAATCCAGCTTGATATTTCGATAGAAGGTTGTTGTTTTCTATATATTCTATTATTTGTTCATTAGCAGATAATTCCAGTAATTTCTCATAGACTGGTACCATATTTATGGGTCTATGCTCCTCACATCGAATTGTTTTATTTTTCTTTTCAATAGGTATTACTGTTGACGTCTTCCAAGTGTCTGGGAATATTCCTGTTTCTAAACTGGTATTTATAACTTGTAAAAATTGATTGCCTATTGCTTCAAATGATAATTTTAAAATGTGTACATTTATGCCGTCTATACCACTGGGTTTATTTTTCATTTGATTTATAATGTTTTTTAAATTTTTTATTTCCAGTACTTTGAACTTTTCCATTTTACAATTGGTCTTCTCCATGTTGTTCAATATTGTATCATAATGTTTATTCGGATTCAAATGTACCGTAATTTGTTCTATACTTTCCAGAAAGAACTTGTTAAATTTCTCAGCGATTACTTTATTATCTGTAGTTAGTTCGTTGTCAAAAATTATTCCATTATTGTTGTCATTTCTTTTTTCATTTAAAAGTAGTTTTAGTGTCTTCCACATTTCATTTGAGTTTCCTTTAACTTCATCAATTTTTCTCTGATAATATATTTGTTTTTGTTGTCTAATGAGTGTCACTATCATGTTTCTTTTTTCTTTAAATTCATTCCAGTGTTGCTCGTTATCTGTTCTTATAGCTGTTTTATACAAATGATCTCTTTCTTTGATTTTTTGACCTATCTCATTCGTCCACCAATTTTTATTTCCCTCTTTATTTGTAATTCTTATCTCTTTTACTGGCGCATGCTCGTTTAATGTTTGAGTTAGATTAATTACTAATTTTTCGGCTAATGTGTTTACATCATTACAATTTGGTATCCATTGTGTGTCCATTAAATCTAATTGAAAATGTGTTTCATTAAAGTTATTGAAGTCTCTGATTACTTTTTTTTGTGGTTCTGCCATAGCATTATTATTTAATTGTACTGTTATGATTGAGTGGTCTGTGATTTTTCGTGTAGATAGAACCTCGAATTTAATGTATTTGGAATTAGTAATTATTAGGTCTATGATTGTCGAACTGTTTTCTGTAATGCGAGTGAACTGATCCATTATTTGATATAGTCCTAGATTTCGTACAGTGTTTATTAAATTTCGAGAATAGTGAGAATTTGTAGCAATATTTATGTTGAAGTCTCCTATTACAATCAATGTTCCAGTTTTTGTTGAAAAATCACTTAAAATTTCTTCTAATTTGGTCACAAAATCTATGCGGTTAGAGTTAGGTGAGTGATAAAGACTGAATATAAAATACTTATGCCTGTTTATAGTTATTTCTACACCGATTATCCACATGTTCATATTTATGGATTGCACCACACAATAATATGTCTTGCATTTAAAACATATTCCCCTGCATACACACAGTTAGAATGTTTACATTTTTAGTGCTTCCCAAATGTTCCATACATTGCAATATGCTTAACTTAAATGTCACTCATGTTTCCTGAAAAAAAAGTGATTTAAACTAGAACTGTATATACAGGGTGTCCCAGAATTGAGTTCCCGGACGGGAACCTGTGATTCCTGAGTTCATATTGGGCCTATTTAACCCAACTTACCTTAGTCCAAAAATGCATTCCTGAGGAAGTACATTCTCTTAAAGTGAGACAGAAAAAAAACGTTTTTTCCAATAACTTCCGTTGTATGGAAGATAAAATTTTCAAATTTGGATGGGAGCTGTATCTCTATAAGTACTCTATGTAAACTTGATAACAACCAAATATCTTTTGTTTCTCAATTTTTTTTCATAATAATTAATATTTGACTGGTTGTAACTTTTTAATCACCCTGTAAAATTACGGAATACTTGAACATTTTTACACGGCATTGAAAGGGCTGCAAAAAAGGTACTCTTAAAAATTTTTGTAATATCAATCAAAATACAAGAAATTATCGTTTTTTCTTCTATTTGTATTTAACATTTATTTACAGTTCTAGAACAGAATTTTGTAATAGCAGAAAAGTACTGTTTATTTTAAAAACTACATTCATAACAAATGCTCCACGTGACGTCCACCTGTTTCAGTACACAAATCAATACCTTTAAAATTTTTTGTAATATCAACCAAAAATCAAGAATTATCGTTTTTTCTTTGTAGGTCATAAGTGCTCGTGAAACAGAAAACCTGTCGCGGTCTCATGACAAAACTTAATTAATTCGTAACGTCAAAAAATAGCAAGCATAAGATTAATTTCGGTAATCTACCAGCAACGATGAAGACACGGAATATTTGCGATTTTTGTATTTGGTTATTTAAAAACTACTGTATACTCTGTTCCAACTGACACTAGGGGGTAACTTTGGCAACGAGTACAGAACGCGTGCGATGAATTTAGAGAAATTTTGCATATTTTCCAACGAATTCGCTCGTCATTGATGAAGAGAATTGATTTGTGTACCTACTGAAACAGGTGCATGTCATGTGGAGCATTTTTTATGAATGCAATTTTTTTTAAGTAAACTGCTTTTCCATTATTACAAAATTTTATACTAGAATTGTAAATAAATGTTAAATACAGATAGAGGAAAAAACAATAATTTCTTGTGTTTTGATATTACAAAAATTTTTTAAAAGTACCTTTTTTGCAGCCCTTTTAATGCTGTGTAAAAATGTTCAAGTAATACGTAATTTTACAGGGTGATTAAAAAATTACAGCCAGTCAAATATTAATTATTATGAAAAAAAATTGAGAAACAAAAGATATTTGGTTGTTATCAAGTTTACATAGAGTACTTATAGAGCTACAGCTCTCATCAAAATTTGAAAATTTTATCTTCCATACAACGGAAGTTATTGGAAAAAACTTTTTTTTTCTGTCTCACTTTAAGAGGATGTACTTCCTCAGGGATGTATTTTTGAACTAAGGTAAGTTGGGTTAAATAGGCCCAATATGAACTCAGGAATCACAGGTTCCCGTCCGGAAACTCAATTCTGGGACACCCTGTACATTTAAAGAAATATTTAAGTTTATTAATATTTAACTAGCCAGACATCGTTTATGTCGAAGAAACTGTACTTTTCAAGGGAAAAATTAGATAACCTAAAAAAATATGAATTTTGCTGAATAATGCCACTAACATCTTGCAAATCAGTTAAACAAAATCTTGCAAACCTTTAGGTCATATATTATTAATGTTATTATTTTTAACGCCAAAAATAACAATAAACAGAAAAAAATCAATATAGGTATTCGCCACATAAAGAAACAAAAGGCCTATAATTAGTTCACGAGTTCTCCACTTTAGCGCTGGCATCTTAAATTCAGACGCCTATACAAGTTAAAGACTAGGTGGAAACCAAATACCTATTCGATGACAGGCCAAGTCGGTGGAACCGGTCCCTCAAAAAGTTGGTCCGTCTATGAGCATCTGGCGCTAACTACTTTCACATGTCGAACGAACATTTCTGCTTCCTGGAAATTTGGATCTAATTTCCACTGATTAACCAGTGTCCAAAGCCAACAGCAGTCAACTCCCATTGCTTCAAACAAGAACCAGGAATTGGGACCAACGAAATTGGTAACTTTTGTGATAGGGTTCAAAGCAGGAAAGATTGGCCGACCTCTTGTAAACTTCTGGGGTCGTGGTGTACGCGTCAATTGCCTAGCAATCTGTTTCTGTTCAGTATTCGATACACCATTTGAAAACAGACAGAATACTACACACTCTTCGGTCAAATACCAGTAGTGTCTTTCCATTGCAGTTAAAGCTCCACGAACAACTTGAGGATCATATTTTTCGTGTTCCTTTAAATCATGCCAAAGTTAGAGGTCATTGTATGGTGCATCGGCCCCGATAGACGCACAAAGCAATTTCTCAACGCAATGAAAGCATTGAATTTGCAGAGTGCCTCCTATTTTGCAACCATGGCCTCCTGCCTGGTCACTAAAAGCAAACATCTTTGCTGAATACAAAATGAATGGCATTCATCGAGCATGATGTGCAGCTCCTGGTCTTGGCCAGTTCAGCGCACTCCTTATAATCGTCTCGTGGAAGTTAATTATTTCTATCAGGTACAGCGAGAAGTTTTTTTAACGATTGAATGACATTCTCTTTTCTACTCTTCATTGATTGAACAGATTTTGAATGCATGTTCCGTGTTTATATTCTTCCAAATGGAATCAAAAGTGAACGAAACCAGCATTATCAGGGTCAAATGTATTTCCGAACAACTCTTTGTGAACTGCACACAAGATCATCTCAAATACATGGTGACGACAAGCAAGCATGAGTAAATTTTTGTCTAAAAGTTCCCCAAGTTTTATGCTCCAACCTCCTCTGCCTCAATTTTATGCCATCGCGTCGTGTCAAAAACAAAAGCCCGCACATTATCATGTAAACCCCACTCTCTAGTCAGAGAATGACTGGCGTTACCCTGTTCTCCTTCTTTGGAGCTGGTGATTACAGGAACGCCTAGAAGTTTTCATTCTTCAAGGTCTGGCATACCAGACACCAGAATACCATGCGACTACAGTTTTACCACTATATGCATATTATGCGTACAGTGATAAAATTGTGGTTCACGTGGGCGAGTTTCTAGATTGGTCCAATCGATCTGAAAATTAGTTTGTACATTTGTGATAACATACAGAGAATACTTTTATGATATTACAAAAAAAAAATTACCATATTATTTTGCAGTGCTCTAACAAATACTCTCTATTCCATAGGTATATATTCAATATTTGTTATCTTGTACCGTAATCTTTAACAAAATCTACTCGCTTGGGAGATATTTGCAAAGATAGTTACCAATTTCTGGGACCTAAGAGTAGACTAAATAACATTTTGAATAACCATGAATGTAACAAAAGTACTGGAATATATATTTAAATTTATTAGATAAATTGCTAGGAAAGATGCTGGCCTAGTGAGCTCGAGTTCCACTGTCATGAAAAAATTAGGATTCTTCTAATGTACGGACCGTGAACATTTGTCAATATGAGATGGACGGTAATATAAGCTTACAAAACGACAAAACCAGTTGGTGGTGAGTTGTAACCTTTCTTACTTCTCACCTAATAGGAAAGTATTGGAATTAGTCACCATAGTCCCTAGTCTATTTTCAGATTGATTTGTGTGTGTATGTGTGTTTGTATTTGATTAAATGTTTCTCATGCAATATCGTAAGGAGTTACGGCAATGCGTTTTTTTGTTCCTTTGTCAACATTTAACTTAAACTATATTTTGAATATAAAGGTCATTCTTGTAAAAGTCAAAACATTTGTCTCTTTCACTTTTTTATTGTAAAAATTGCACAACTTTTACAAAAGTAATTTAAAACCATTATGTTCTGTTCTCTTCTATTTACATACTGAAAATAACATAAAAAAATAATTTTTTCCCAAAAATGCAGACAAAGTACCCCAAAACTCCCCTCCGTTAACTGTCTCTCAACGTGTACATAGTCACGTTGTCACCCATTCAAAACGTAAATGTATTATTATCCTTTTCCTAATTCGGCAAACATATCGCAAAATATTAATTTTTATTATACTTTGCATTTTAAATGTTACTGAAAAACAAATTCGATAAAATAACTTTATATATTTTGTCTCATCTCAATTTGCTCTCCTCCGTTAGATCATTTTAAAAACCTATTAAAAACGAAATGAAATGTGGTGCCATCTAGCAATCGGCTTTAGTGCCACGCCAGTTTATATTTGTCAACGCACAGAGTGGTTTAGTTCTGTCGTTTTGTGAAAATTTCGGGATTTTCATAGAAAAGGTAAATAAAATTGTAATTGTCAAGCATGAGTTGCCCCTCCGTTAATATATGTAATTAGTTAATTAAGATAGTTTTACAGTGTTTAATAATAAATCACGATAACAATCATAAACAACCGTTTTGACGTGCTTCGCAGATATCCATAACCTGTTTCGTTTTCTTAGAAAACTAGAAATGCTGTTCATAGACAATATTTTTGTGAAATTCGTAATTATTATAATAATGCCATAACTCAAGAAAGAATCGCATTCTACTCTTTTCATATTAACAACACTAAAGATAATCCTAAACAAATGTGGACTAACTTAAAGTCATGGGGCGTAGTTAAAGATAACATTCCACCAAACCTTCCTGAAGGTTTCTGTAATGCTGACGAGATCAACAATTATTTCATGGACTCCATACCAAATTTAAAATCGAATGAACGGCATAACGATACATTTCTAGAAACTAAATTTATGGATGACATTCTGTTTACTTTTAAAGCGGTTACTGTTCAAAAAATTATAGATATAATAAATAATCAAAAATCTCACACCATAGGCCCTGATGGATTATCGGCTAAAATGTTACAACTTGCTTTACAGTGGATATCGGCTCCACTGACCCATATTATTAATGTGTCACTAGAACTAGGTGTTCTTCCTCCTCAATGGAAAATATCCTGTGTTAAGCCTATCCCCAAGAAAAAAAATCCTGAACAACTTGGAGATCTACGCCCCACTAGCCTGCTTTCGGTTCCTTTAAAAATTACAGAATCAGCTGTATATGAACAACTTTCAGAATATGTCTTTCAAAACTCAATAATTCCTTCTAATCAGTCCGGATTCCGAAAAGGATTCAGTACTTCAACAGTATTAAGTAACATAACTGACGAAATTTTGCAAGCCATTGACAACACGAAAGTCACATCTTTGACATTACTTGATATGACTAAAGCTTTCGACTCCTTAGATATTAATTGCTTAATTGCAAAATTAAGTTACTATGGTATATCTGGAAGTACTTTCTCCTGGTTTCAAAATTATCTCAATGGAAGACAACAATTTACTAGTGTTAATTCAGGAAACTCAATACTTATATCACAAAATAGATCAGTTGCATCAGGTGTTCCGCAAGGATCTATCCTTGGACCACTTCTTTTTAATATATTTATTGCAGGTATCTCGAGACTTCCGCTATATTCAAAACTATACATGTACGCTGACGACATTCAATTAATACATAGTTTTTCTCGTTCAGAATTTCAAATGACAGAATTCTGCATCAATAATGATTTAAGTCTTATATACGAATGGACCATACAAAACACTCTTGTTCTAAATGCTAACAAAAGTCAAAATATTGTTTTTGGAACTCCTCAGCAGTTGCTCAACTTTGGAGAATTAAATATTCAAATAAATAATGAGGTCCTTACATCAACCAACAGCGTAAAAAATCTTGGTGTAAATTTTGATTCTCTGTTAAACTTTTCCGGTCATGTTAATACTATTTGCAAAAAAGCTTTTTACAGCTTAAAACAGTTATATGCCTTTAAAAAATATTTGGATACAAATACTAAAATATTGCTTTCTGAAACTATGGTTCTATCCCATTTAAATTATGCAGATGTTGTATACGGCCCCTGTCTTTCACAAGAAGACAAATACCGCTTACAAAAAATTGAAAACTGCTGTGTTCGATATTTTACAACTGTACCCCAATACGGTCACATTAGTCCACATTTACGTGCTTTCAACATGTTAAATATGTGTGAAAGAAGATTCATACACATTGTAGGATTCGTTCTAAATATTTTCAGAACGTCAGAACCTAACTATTTATTCAATAAGATACAAAGACGTACAGACATTCATAGCAGAGATTTGAGACATGTTGAAAATAAAGTTTGTATTCCCTCTCATAAAAATTCATCTTTTAGATCGTCCTTCTCCTTCATAGCAGCATATATCATTAATAATCTGCCAATTCAATATCACAATATGTCAGTGGCAACAGTAAAACGTAGACTAAAGGAAGACATAATCTCATCAAGATTAGAAAATTTTAATCTACAAATGTTTTAAATTAGGATTATGTATTTATTTGTATTAATTTCATACTTATTATTACATGTCCCTCCTTATTTTTATTTTTATTCTTATTTTTACTTTTATTTATATGTATGTGCTTATACTTTTATATTTTATGTTTGTACACGGGAAGTGTTGAAAAACAACAGTGTTGATACACTTCCTTTTGGAGAAGTATGTAGTTGTACTGCTCATTTTTTCAATAAACGGATTGTATTGTATTGTATTGTAAATGGCTAGAAATTTAAAAGTTCTCTCCTCCGTTAGTCTCCCCTCCGTTACTCTTATCGGTAACGGAGCAGGGGAGTAACGGTAACGGAGTGAAATTAGTTTTTGAGCTTGATTAACTAGGTATACTGATTATCCTATTATTCATTAATGTTTGTAGTAATTCTTTTAATAGCTTTTATTTAACTTGCTTTGTTGTCTGCTACAAATTTTGTAATCGATGGGCTAGATACTTGAAATTTGGCACGCCTACTTTTTCCCATTGACAATACACTTTAGTAAAGTAATCATTTGAAAAATTTTAATCTTTCATTCGTCTCTCAATTTCTGGAAATACCCGACATATCTACAATAGAAGGGGACGAAATTATGAAAATTCTTAGTTGGCCGCGAATTGACAAATTAAAGGACACTCATTTTTTTGAAGTTGACTCAGGGCTGGTTTATCAGTGCGCGGTTAAGCATTTTATCCTACAGCTAAATTAACTAGAAGTTTAGAATGTGCTTCTATTAAACATTTCAATATTTCAACTTCACATTCTAAACTTCTAGTTAATTTAGCTGTAGGATAAAGTGCTTAACCGCCCACTGATAAGGCGGCACTCAGGGGGTTCTGACCATTTATATCAACTTAGTTTAGGAAATTTCATTTTAACTAGGCTTTACCTACAGCAATTAAGGAAATATATCTTCTGTTCGTAAAAACTGTGACTACTTTTTATCATAATCCTTATCTTTGTTGAACCTATCCTTTCCAAGTAGTGTCATTCTCCCCTCCTTTAAAGCTAATCTCAGCTGTCAGCTTCAATTTTGTATAGAATAGTCAAGCCGCTACGACGCATAGTTTCCGAGATATAAGCGAAAAACCAAAAAATGGGACCTTTAAAGTATTGGTATTTAGTATTTACAAGAGAAGCTATAAGGTCTCAAAAGTTTTTTTGGCATTCGTTCTGAGAGACTTGGATGGAAAATCTGGATGTGGAAGTAGTGATTCCTTGGGCAGCGGTTTTTAAAAAAATGCCGGGCCATATTTTGAAAAGTAATGAAATCATTGAAGCCACTTTGAGGGTAATGAAGTAATCTTTGTAGTTCTTTATCTTCTGTATGTCTTAAAGATTTTTTTACAGCGTTAGTTTTTCCTTTTTTAAATAGAAAACTGACTGTATCACAGTCAGTCAACGCATAAATGCACAAAAATAAATTACCCAAATTCATTTGAGCACTCATTGTCTTCTCTATAGTTAATTCTCGCATAGTATGATAAATCGGTATAAATACATCAAATCTACGATACCATAATTCTAGACACAAAATACAGGGATAAGACAAAAATATCTGTTGTAGCTTCTATTATTATTCTACCATACTCCAGATTTGATAAATATAGGATGATCGAAAATATTCTAGTGTCGGCTTCATTATGATTATGATGAGAAAAATGCAACTGCGCTATTATTTTTGTAATTTCATCGGATACTCTGCGGTAATAATGGAAATATACAGGCTAGTAAACTAATACAAAAATTATTTTAAATATATTTTACATGAATTTATAAACAACACACAACACAGTTACTGTATACGCTACTCATAAGATTTTTTGTTATTACACTACACCTCAGCAGGTAGTCAACAAGCCTAAAGAGAGCGAGGCAATGCGAGACATACATGTACACTGTATATCTACTAAAAGACGAGTCGGA
This sequence comes from Rutpela maculata, assembly GCA_936432065.2. Classification (NCBI taxonomy): domain Eukaryota; kingdom Metazoa; phylum Arthropoda; class Insecta; order Coleoptera; family Cerambycidae; genus Rutpela; species Rutpela maculata. The sequence continues at coordinate 166,236,301 of OW386287.2, read as the reverse complement.
TTACAACGCGTGCTGTACAAAAATAATCGTATCTTTTACAACAATAAAGCAATGTAGATAATTCTTTCTCTAAAAACTACTCCATTATATTTTGCAGATTTCATGTCATAGAAGTATGCATCTATCGATAATAGTTTTAAAAATGTCTCGATGCTGAAATTTACCGTGCACTCTTTGGGCTCTCTTTGTTTAAACAATTTCTGTAGCATTTGTTAACAACAATTATGAGAAGTATTTAGCAGCACCTGAATCTAGAAAGAATAAGCTTTCCGTTGGTTGAAAAATAATTAAGAAATGTTAAAAAATAAGCCTGTAAATGCGGTGGGAATATAAAATGAATCAATAGTTAGTGACACAAAAATTTTCGGAAAAAAATTTTTTACGCTTTTTTGCAATCGCGGACAGAATGGCGCCCTCTGGATTCAGATCCGCAAGGTCATTTCGGATAATATATGTATTTTTTAAAAACTATATCTTCGAGTGCACACCCTATGATGGATTTAGTGGAGCCTGATTCCTGACTACTAATAGTTTACGAGATATAAGCGAAAAACCAAAAAATGGGACCTTTAAAGTGCCCCCCTCCCCCCTGCTCCACCACCTATAGTGGATGTTGAAATAACTAAATAAATGTTCTCAAAGTCACGTATTAATATAAGCAAAAAACAAATATAAATAAATTTTAAATGATAAAATATGAATTTAATTTTAATAATGTCTCTAAAATTTATAGATTTCAAGAAAAAACATTTTGTATGGTATTAGATGGTCAGATATTATTTGAAGTATCATACTTAACATGTTAAATGTGTACCTAATGGTTCCACGGGTTGAATTTCTGTCAGCAACTTTTTTTATGCAATTGGTTGCATTTTTATGGGCAACGCCCAAGTATTCAGTCTAGTTAAAAATATATTTAGAATAAATACAGGTAAGAAGTCTAAGACTGGTGTTCTAGTCCAATTATTTTACATACTAGCTAGGGATCTGGTGGCAGAAATTTTTATATGATCTTATTGTGTGACTGAAGTTGAAAGTGTACCGACGTCATAATAAAAGTCGGAAAAACCATTTCAGTCATTACAGCGCACAGTGGTGCTTTTATTGAAAACAGGCGTCAAAAATCGGTAACCTAGTCAATTTTCTATAAAAATTTACCAAACTTGGTAGAGTTAAGTATTTGAATATGCTAAATTCAGTGTTGCTTTTTTTTTTTTTTTCGTGAGAGGGGAAATCCTCATGGACACCCGTCGCTTAGAGTCTATCGCGAACGGGTAGTGCTGGACTCTAATCAGCTAAAACCCCTCCATCTCTTCAGTGTTTCCTGTTGGCCTGGGACTGCTTTCGCTTTTCATCGGACCCACAGGTCATTTAAGATTGTCGGTGTTAATTGGCGTTTCTCCATGGGTTCAAACCCATCTCTCTTTCCTCCTCTTCCTTCTTTTTCATAATGCGGGTTATTGCCTCCTCCGCCCTTCTCCAGTTCTCTTCCGTTTCTAACATCCTCCCTACCATATCTTCTGGAGACAATAACTATGCCCCACCGTCTCGTCTCTCTTCTCTCCATCTGTTGCATGCGAACACGATGTGCTCCACGTCATCGACCTCTCCACAGTATGCGCACCCTCTGCTGTCAGTCTTCCCAATATCGTATAAGTACTCCATGAAGCACCCATGTCCGCTCAGGGCTTGGGTGAGGTAATAGCCTACCTCACCATGCCTCCGTTCCATCCACGCTCTGATGTTCGGGATGAGGCGTCTCGTCCACCTTCCCTTGTCTACAGTGTCCCACCGCCTCTGCCATCTTTCAAACAGCCTGTCCCTGGCCTCTGCCTTCCCGACTCCTTCAAAGATTTTCAGCCGTTCTTTGGCCATCAGATCCAAAGGGGGGATCCCCGCCACTACCAACGCCGCCTCGTACGAAATCGTTTTGTATGCACTGCATACCTTTAGTGCGGCACATCGCTGAATCCTAGCCATCCTCCCTCTCGTCCTATCCACCTTCATCGCACTTTCCCAGACCGGAGCTGCATACAAGAGGATAGAGTGCACGACACTGCACAGCAGTCTCCTCTTGCTCGCTCTTGGTCCGTGCGTATTGGCCATAAGCCTCCCAATGGCTGTGGCTGCTTTTCCCGCCTTCTCGGCCGTCTTTGTGGCATGGACACCGAAGTTCAGCTTGGAGTCCAACCAAACCCCTAGGTATTTCAGGTGGTTCCCTGAGGATATCTCCACCTGGCCCACCCTAACTTTCATGGGTGGAAGATTTCTTTTCCTCGTGATAACCAGGAGCTCCGTTTTCCCGGCAGCTAGCTCGAGCTGCATTCTTCCTAGCCACCTCTCAATATTCCTGATGGCCTCGTTGGCTGCTTCCATTATTTGGACAGTCCACCTTCCAGTCACCGTTATGGCCAAGTCGTCGGCATACCCGATGACCTTTACATCCTCCTCCCAAGGTAATCGAAATATATCGTCAAACATCACATTCCACAAGGTCGGACCGAGCACCGACCCTTGTGGAACCCCACACGTGATTCTTTTCCAGGTTATCTCTCCCTCTGATTCGAATCCGATCATCCTGTCTTGGAAGTAGCTCATCATCACCCTGACGAAGTACGGATCTACCCCTAAGCTCTGCATCTTCCCGACAATCATCTCCCATCCCGCTGTGTTAAACGCGTTTTTGACATCAAGGGTCACAACAGCACATATCTGTTTCGTGGCTAGGGCTTCCTCTGCCGTTTCCTTTAACAGCCTAATGGCTCCTACCGTTGATCGTCCTTTCCGAAAACCGAACTGGCTTTCAGATAAGCCACCCTTCTCGGCTATCTCCTTCTCTAATCTCCCCAGTATCAGATACTCGAGGAGCTTGCCCATCGCGTCAAGTAAACAAATTCAGTTTTGCTGCAGAATTTTTTTTTTTTTTTCAGAATTTGGGTCAGAAGAAGCATAAAATATGAAAAATTCAATAAAATAAACCAGACACAAATAAAAGTCCTGATCGTGGAACTTGACCCGAGTAGTTCAATGCATCTTTCGATGCTGAATTCGAATCCGACCTCAGAGAAGCTCAAACACCCTCAAAATTTGGAGCTGGAGCGAGAAAATACCCTTAGAATAGGGTAAAATAAAAAAAAAACGAAATAAAACGCTACATAAACAAACAACAAGTAAATCTAACCTATGTTTATTTCACTTATATTATGACAACAATTGACAACTGACAGCAAGCAAGCAAAGTTGAAAGTTGAAAGAGAGTCGTTTTTATACAATGTTGCGACATAATACTCGCCGCGAATTTTGTTTACCTTTTCAATATAACTTCTAAATAATAACAAATATAAATAACTTTAAATTCCTTCTAAATACTTTATATAATATTTATTGATTTTCAAGATATTGAGCAAAATAGAAGTGTTATAGGCAAAATAATGCAAAGAAAATACACAATTTGGCATTCAAATAAGATAGTTACAGTTTAAGCGAAAGTTGTCTGTTATTGGTTAAATTATTTCCCGCCAAATAAAATCGTTTGAAATCTGCATCTAGACGGGCATATTCTTATTTCTTATTTTTATTTAATAAATTATTGTTTTGGTTTAAATTGATTATGCAGTAATTGCTAAAATAATAACATATATATCACCAAAACTGAATTTTAAAAAAATGGAAACTACCCCATTCCAAACTTTCCAATCTTCATTTTTTATGTCATTTTTTAGAATTTATATACTCTATGATGGCATGGTGCTGTATATTATTTGCAAGAACAGGAGTATTTTTTAGCTTAATCTAAGAGTAGTTGTTCCGCCGTTATTTAGGGAGATGACTGCTAAATATAAAACATAACCCCCTCCCTTGTTTTGCAAAAACCCCCCCCAAAAGAAATATAAGTTTAGAATGAAAATTACGTATTTTGTCAAATTTTCATTTTGACATTCAACTCTTTTTTTTCTCGATTTTCACCCTGAGAATGAAATTTGAAATCAACAACCTCCAAAACTCTAGAAATGTACATTAGGAGTCCTTTTTGCATGTACTTATTTTCACCATATATGATGGGCGATTTTACCCTATTCTGAGGGTGTTTTCTCGTTCCAGCTCCAAATTTTGAGGTGTTTGGGCTTTTCTGAGGTCGGATTCGAATTCAGCGTCGAAAAATACATTGAATTACTCGGGTCAAGTTTACTTGTGGCTATTGAATTTTTCATCTTTTTTGCTTCTGAAGCTGCTATATTGAAACAAAAATTTCTGCAGCAAAACTGAATTTAGCATATTCAAATATAGTTCAGGAATATTACGTTTTTATTCCGACAAAATTCATAAAGATTTGAAAATTGGTGGGTATGTTGGGAATAGCATAAGGATTACTAAACCAAAAAGTTCCTATCCCTAAATAGTGTGCTTCATCCCCCAGGACGTCCTTTCTACCTCCATTTTGAGTTTTTCTAGATTATCTCGGCAACGGTGTAATTTTCGACAAAAATACCTATATGCAAAATTGTTCCTTCTATCAAAAAGGTTTCTACCACTTTTTTCCTAAAATTAATAATAACGTGGGAAATATGGCGCAAACATAAGGGTTGGTTCCGACTAGCACTCTCTACAGTACGATCTACCTTAAAGTTTAACGTTTAACGCTTAAAATAGCAGTAGGCACTAAAATTTATTTACAATTTTAATAAACATACAACTTCCACCCCCTCACCTCTATAAAAAGACCGTGTTGTACTTATTTCCACACCACCCTAGAGGTAAAGTACTTGGCGCGTTTTTTTTTAAGTGGTATCCCCTGTAGGCCTAATCCACTAATTATCAAATGTTAATTATAAATCTTGGTCGTCTTCCACAGATTCAACATTCAAGCATGATTGTCCATGGCAATGATAACACATTGTAGAGCAACGTAAGCCTGCTCTTCTGCAACTACACCTGTATTCGCACCATAATTTACATGAACATGAAATAAGCGTTAAAATAGATTCGGGAGCTGGTTCTTTTATAGTCATTATTGGGATTAATATACCGCCAACTTTTTTCCACCCCCAATCGGTAGCTTTGAGCGTCACGTTTTTCCATGTTTGAATTTGGTGAAAAACTCGAACAGTGTTGCCGAGCGGCAGCAGAAGTTGGCGGAAGTTTTGACAACATAACAGTGTTGCTGGCTTTACCAACTAGTCTGTTAAAAGACATAAATCTGTATTCATCTAGACTTTTTTCTGCCGAGGTACAGTTGTATAAAGCTAAAATAAATCGCTCTCCCATGTTTGCAATTTCTTCATGAGTAGCTTCCTCATTGTTGAATGTTTGTACAATATGTTGTAATCGAGTAAAATAGAGGTTGAAAGGGGTGTAAAAATGAAAATTTGACAAAATACGTAATTTTCATTCTAAACTTATATTTCTAGGGGTTTTTGCAAAACAAGGGAGGGGGTTATGTTTTATATTTAGCAGCCATCTCCCTAAATAACGGCGGAACAACTTAGATTAGGCTAAAAAATACTCCTGTTCTTGCAAATAATATACAGCACCATGCCATCATAGTGTATATAAATGCTAAAAAATTACATAAAAAATGAAGATTGGAAAGTTTGGAATGGGGTAGTTTCCATTTTTTTTAAATTCAGTTTTGGTGATATATATGTTATTCTTTTAGCAATTACTGCATAATCAATTTAAACCAAAACAATAGTTTCTTAAATAAAAATAAGAAATAAGAATACGCCCGTCTAGACGCAGATTTCAAACTTCTTTTATTAAATACTTTGATTGCATTCACTTTCCCTTTGGAAAAAGACGCCGAGGTTGTGTCACAACCGCTGATGGCATGTACAAATAAAATGGCGGATTTGCAATTTTTTAAGAAAGTTGCAAATTGTAAATCTTGAGAACTGTAAATCCTTTTACAGGTATTACCCTGTTTTTCTTTTAAAAATTTAATGTCAGAGAGAGAAAGTGCAATAAGAAGGACTAGCAGGTCAATATGTTGCCCTACGACAACAGCTGTATCGGAATTCTTACATTTTTCTATAAAAGTTTATATTATTAATAAATCGGCGTCATCCGCAGTTCTAAACCTTTTCACTAGCTCTGTAATTAAACGTTCTTTGTTAAGCAAATTACTTAGGAACTTCTGCTGAGTTTCAGAAACGACAGTATTATAGTAACACCGAACATTTCGGTGATGGTAAATAGATAACGAATTATATGACTTCCGCTAATTACGGCCCTGATTTACCAACGTACTATTCGTTTGAGGAGAAATGGTCTAAAAACCTTTTTTGTAGAAAATTTCCTGTAGAACACTTTTGTACATAGGTATTTTTGTCGTAAAATGCATCATTTCATGGATAATTTTAAAAAAGCGAAAATTGGGGTGAATACTATGTCGTAGGGGATGAAGCACACAATTTAGGGGTGGGAACTTTTCGGTTTATTATTACATATGCTGTCCTGATTATTTCCACCAATTTTCAAAACTTTATGAATTTTGTCGGATATATCGCAATTTGAACCGTAATATTACTGAATTAATACTTAACTCTTCCAAGTTTCGTAAATTTTTATCGAAAATTGGCTAGGTTACCGATTTTTGACGCCTGTTTTCAATAAAAGCACTTACCTCTGTGCGGCGTTGCTGATTTTTAACCCCCGACCCAAAAAGAGTTTGACGCCTATGTTTGTATGTCTGTCTGTCCGTCTGTCTGTCTGTCTGTGGTTCCATATCTCTTCAGCGGGTGATCCGATTTTGATGCCCTTTTTTTTATTTGAAAGAGTATTTTGTCGAGAAGGTTTTTGCTATATTAGATTTTGATGTTTGGTCGCCATCTTGATTACAAGCTTTTATTTAACTTGCCTTGTTCCTGTGGGTCAAATCTTGCAGCTGAATTTTAAAATAGTTATCCTCAACCGATTGAGCTGGAATTTTGCATACACGTTTAGTTTGGATGACAATGCATGGCTAGCTAGTGACGTCATTCCAAATCCAATATGGCGGACCAGTTATTTTTTATGCACCCCCCATGATATGGGTATCAAATGAAAGGGTTTGCTGAGAAGAATACGAAAATAAAATGACGTCACACTAAATTCAATATGGCGGACGCAACTGAATTTTAAAACAGTTATCCCCAACCGATTGAGCTGAAATTTTGTATACACGTTTAGTTTAGATGACAATGCATGGTTAGCTAAGTGACGTCATTCCAAATCCAATATAGCGGACCAGTTATTTTTTATGCACCCCCATGATATGGGTATCAAATTAAAAGATTTGGTGAGAAGAATACGAAAATAAAATGACGTCACACTAAATTCAATATGGCGGACACAACTGAATTTTAAAACAGTTATCCCCAACCGATTGAGCTGAAATTTTGTATACACGTTTAGTTTGCATGACAATGCATGGTTTGCTAAGTGACGTCATTCCAAATCCAATATGGCGGACCAGTTATTTTTTATGCATCCCCATGATATGAGTATCAAATGAAATGAAAGGGTTTGCTGAGAAGAATACGAAAGTAAAATGACGTCACACCAAATTCAATATGGTCGACGTCCCAAGATGGCGGACAACATTTTTTAGTTTTAACACTATAATTTGATCGTATAGTGTATTCGCTCATACGTTGCATTCTAAGAAATGGTGAAGGATTCGGTTTAAACTATAAGTTATAAGTTTGACGCGTATGTTTGTATGTTTGTCTGTCTGTCTGTCTGTGGCTTCATATCTCTTCAACGGGTGATCCGATTTTGATGCAGTTTTTTTTATTTGAAAGAGTATTTTGTCGAGAAGGTTTTTGGGCCATATTAGATTTTGATGTTTGGTCGCCATTTTGAATTCGCCATGTTGAACTTCTCTAGAAGTTGTCCGATTGAAGTAAAATTGAAAATGTGCAGACAATTATGGTAGCCGAATATGATTTCGGCGTCACTTTGATTCGGTCATATGAAACTGGTGCGATTGGATACATTGATCGGGAGTTTTTAAAAATTTTCAATTTTTTAACCCCCAATCCAAAAAGACGTAAAGACGTGCTACTAAATAGTTATATTCAAAGCAGCAGCTCCCGATATATTCATGCGTATAAGAAAGCAAATCTCGAGGACATAAACTGGATTTAAATAAATCATAAGAGTTCGTATATGGAATCAAAATTATTTCATAATTTTTAAAGTTGTGTTAATTTATTTTTTTTTTATATTAGTTATTTAGTCGATATTTTTGTATCGGGGGTTTTTTAAATTTGTAATTTAATTTTTTTAATTAACAGTCAACTAAAAATGCAAAACTGAATTTAAAAAAACGCTCCTATATGATTTTATTGTGTCAGTCACTTATTTTAAAGGTTGCTTGTCAATATGGCATTGATATAAAAGCAGTCGGCTGAAATCTATGTGTCTGTATTTTTTTGCAATTTTTTTTTTATTAATTTATGATATACCTACTAAAAATTAAGTGATTTTATTGTCGGTGTACCTTATATCAAACGTTTCGCAAAGTGATAAGAAACAATAAAGCAAACTTCAATCACCTGTGTACAGCTGCGTTTAAAGGAAGTGAATTTTCAAAAATGGGGTAAAAAAAACGTAAAAATATAGAAATTATTTTATTGCGTCATCCACTTTAGACGAAGCTTTATTTATTTGTAAAAACATTAAAAAATAGTGGCTGAAATCTGCTATGCTAATTTTTCATTGGCTGACGTCTCTGATTATTAATAATTGAAAAGTGAAAAAAAAATGTTTTTTCTAAAATAATTCGACAACGCTCGATCCTACGAGAAAACTGTTCGAGACAAAGTTGAAGAGAATAAAATTTCCCACATTTTTCTAATACGTGACAAGATACAGCGGTGGAAAAATGAAGTTTAACGAATTTTTTTTTTTTCAAAAAATCGTCAAACTCCATTTTTGTTTGTAAATTATCTATAAGCAAATTACTTTATGTTGTTTTTAACGTTTTGCACATCACAATGAGATTATGTAGGAAACCTATTTCCAATTTCACTGATTTTTCTTGTCATATTTTCTTACGGCCACGGTGGAGTAAATGTCAAATTTATTTCCATGTTTTTTGTTGTAGATGTTTCCTACAGCAGGTATAGACTCTCCCTCGTCTTTATTTGTTTGGTGTTTTGTAATGGTCGAAAAGGACGTCCCTTTCCTTCCTCTTTAGGGAGAGCAGCATAGTAGCATTCCCTACCTCGGGCGGACGGTCCTGCCTTAATACGCACAGGCTTAGAGAGCAGTGTTTTCGATTTGCTAATAATTACTTACACTTTTAAGTATTTCGAATGTTTCTAAACATTTCTGTAAGGATTGGATGTGTGTAAGGAGTTTGTAAGGGATTTAAAAGTTTGTAGCCAATAGTCGGGACATAAAATTTTATAACTTTTGTTTCCTATTTTCGAGGAATAATGATGTAAGCCACTGTAATACTATCCCGGCAATTTAATACTTTTTAGTTTTTAATATGTTATGTTGTAAACGCACGTTATATAAATTTTATTCCTTCTTAAATCCATCTTTTTGACGCTGTATCTCTTCAAACATTAGACTTACAATAAAAATGTATATACAAAAAATGTAGGAAATTTTGTTCTCTTCAACTTTGTCTTGAACATTTTTCTCGTAGGATCGAGCTTGCCGAATTATTTTGAAGAAATCAATTCTTTGCACCTTTATTTCAAGATGGCGGTTCGCGCCTCCTCCCACTTCCAAGGTTTTAAATTTGTTTTTTTTATCAGGGCTTAGACTTAAACAACATATATCAAAATCATTACTACTCCACCTTTTGCAGGACAAAATCCCCAACTGATTGGACTATTTTCTTATTTTGATATTTTCTGGAGTAAATTGGGAATATTTATGAAAATCAGCAACGTACACGTCAGCCAATGTTTTTGTCAACTTATGAATATAAAAACTAGCGTATTAAAACCAATGCGAAGTACAATGAAATGACTTAATAGGGCTTTTTTTGCAAATTAACAATTAGTTTTTTAAAAAACTGGATTTCATTCAACCATTTTGTTATTTATATTTTTGATACATGAACAATTTTATAGCAATGGCTGAAACAATAAAATAATATGGGAGCGTTTTTTTTGTTGCAAATTTAAAATTCATTTATTTAAAAAAATCGGCAGCAACCGAGCTCGGTAGCTGTTCTAATCGATCAGTTATTTCAATACCTTCATCACGTATTGTTAACTACAATGAAATCATACATCCGTATTACCACCAGCTCCCTACAAATAACTGTGTGCGTCTTTGATTGATTGATTGATTGATTTACCAGTGTGCGGTAGGCATTGCTGCCACTCCCAGGTATACAGCTGGGCCTGTTACGTCCTCGATGGGTTGGACTAAGGTCATGCTTGTTGCCAGCAGCGAGAGCTACATGGCGCATGGTAAAGGAATGTAGGATGGGAGGTGTAGGTATTTGTGAGATGCGTTACCGCATTGTGTCGTGAGGGAGCATTTAAGCTCCCTTTTTTTGTGTGTTTGGTTCTGGACTTCTGCCTATTCTGACTCTTCTTGTGAAATATGTTGTCGTGTTGTGTCGTAATATGAAGTGTTTTTGCTCCTCTTTTTGCGTTTTTGCTTCTTCGAATCTTATTTTTTCTGAGTCTTCTGATTCCTCGGTTTCCGATTGTGGTAGAGTATATATCCTTGCGATTTGTTAGTGGTGTTCATTTGTTGATCCTGATCCTTTCAATTGTCGTTCTCCACTGTAGCATGGTCTCCCTATTTTTAGTTTGTTGCTGTGCGGTGCTAGCGCTTTTTTTTTAGTAAATGTGTTGGGTCCCTTCCTTGGGTATGTCCCCAATACTTCATTACGTGTATTTCTATAATGTTGATGTATTGTGTCGCTGTTTTCGTCTTGTTGTTTTAGTTGGACGATGCCCTTTCTGCTCTTCTCAAAAACTTCTTCTGTTGGCTTTTGTTGTTGCCGCGTTTTTGACTCCATATATCATCGTTGTCCATATGACGGCTATGTACATACATTTGGTAAGGTCCCATGATAGTTTATTTTTCTCAATGAACGGTATGTTACCCTTGTGCCGTTTTGATTCTCTCCTTTACTGTTTCTCTCCGCTCCAGCTGGTTCGTCCGGTCTGTTCCTAGGTACTTCAATTTGTTCGGTGTTCTTAGGGAATATTCATCTATTTTGTGTTGCTCTCCGCTGGTCCAACTCTTCTTCTTCTGCATCGGTTAGTAGATTATCGACGTATGTGTGAGTTTTCTTAGAGAACACCATTTTTCTGAAAGAAACCTTCACTAGGCATACCTCCGCTGAAGTGCTGTGCGAACTCAGCTCTGACGCAGTATATCAACTCATTGATTATTTCGAGTTTAGTTTTAATTATTATCATTACCGTGATTCCTAGCATTTATTCCTTGGATGGTGGCTTATTAAAGGGTCTTCTTGTATTAATTTGATTCATTCATTTTTTGCTTTCTCTTCTTCCTGCAGTTTATCTCCACTGTTGCCGTGGTAAACCTCTTCTCGTGTATGTGTTATCATTTTTTCAGTATGCCCCCCTGCCGCCGCTTTACTGCCCCTGACTCGTTCCCCCGTTTCTTTGATTTTGTGGTCCTATGTTCTGTATTCGATTCATCATTCTTGTGTATAGATACCATTTCCTGAGAAAAACTATGCATTTCTCTTGAACTGCAAGAAATTCAGCCCCCGGCGTATTAAGCCAATAGTACGCCACTGATCAGATTGTCCATTTATTACCCAAGTCAACGCTTGTTTATCTAAGAAACTCTGTTTTTCTTAAGGAATAGCACCATTATTGCCTTGCTATAAATTTACGGTGACAGCGGTCGACGATGTATAATCACTTCTTATATTTTCGAAGAAAGTCGTTTGATTCAGCCCCTCGCCAGTTTATTACAGCATTTATGATGCAGAATGCAACACCACAAAAACACACTCTTTTTAATACAAATACAAATTGTATACATAATTAATCACTAATTGCACTTCCCAAGATATGCATTATTCCTCAAACCTGTCGCTTACTTGACACCTTAAAAGTTTGCAAAAAAATACGCAACACCACAAAATCACACTCTTTTTAATACAAACACAAATTATGTACGAAATTAATCACTAATCGCACGTCCCAGATATGTATTATTCCCCGAACCTATCACTCACTTTTGACACCTTAAAAATTTGCATAAAAAATATACAACACCACAAAACACATTCTTCTTTTTGATACAAATATAAATTATGTACGAAATTATCTATTATTCACTTGACACCTCAAAAGTTATATTTTTTACACTTTGTCTTTAGCTAGGGGCTTGGACCTAAAAAGCATTGCAATGGTTTTATGCAGCAGACACTCGTTAATCATTAAGACATAAATAAACTTGGATAAATAAACTTGGGTGGTACTTTAAAAATGAGAAGATACTTAGCTTATCTATTCCTCTTGTGTATTGCCTGGTCCTTTAAGCTTGTTTCTTTATGCATAGCACTGCACTGTCGGTTCTGCCACTAAATACTCTGTATTAGTTATTTCCAATATTAATTCTATTTCAATTTTGTTCTTTTGTTATGATATATCGATTTGCGCGGAATTCTTTAATCTACAAATTCACCTAATTTTTATCTAATTTAGCGGACTGTTAGCGGGCGTTTTCACGTTTTAATGGCAGAATTTTTCGGAAGCGTCCGTTCGCTCGAAAAGCATAATTCGAACTCCCTACAAATAACTGTGTGCATCTTTAACATTCAATTCATTGAATGAATAATGTATTAAAATAAGAAAAACGTAAGTATCTACTGCCACCATAATATTGTAATAACACTTTTACACCACACAGACATTCTATAAACTGTAATAATTCTCAACCAGACTCTACAGGAGAACGTCAAATTCGTTTTAAGTTTAGACGTGTACTAAAATTTTCATTATTAAAGGATTTCCGGAAGACGTTATGACGTTAACTAAGAGTACCTTACAAACAAAGTAATCCATTTATTAAGATATTCAAGTTCTAATTGAATAATTTAAAGATGGTCGTTGGATATGAATAAATGAGTATATTCTTAAATATATTTTAAACTAAACTAACTGGAAACTTTTCTTTCATTCAGTTAACTCGGAAAATTTCATCCTTACAGTGTACATTATATAAATATTCTGGGAACATAAATTGGACTCTAGCTTTAGGCATACTTATAAATTCAATTCAAATAATTCTTGCCACACGAAGTAATAAAATCTAACAGGGAAATAATAGAGACGAAACTTTCATTGAAAATTTGAGGAAACAGTTCCGTGAAGTTTCTCTAATAATTTTATATAACAGTTGTTTACTATTTACAAAATTGAGATTTATATTAGAAATTTGTATCACAAAAATCAACATTCTTTGGTACTTCAATGCAAAAAAAGTAAATTTATTATATCCGGAGTATTGATCTCCATGCAACTGATAATTTGAGCAGATCTGTTCAAAAATTAGGCTTAATCATGGACACTTTGTTGAAACACTTTGTTGTTATATTTATTGAAAGCGCCACAGAGCTCCAAAAAATCATATCTTTTAGATGCTAAATGCTAATGCTAATGCTAAAATGTTGCAATGGAGTCTCATCTTACGCAGATTCTATATTACAACCTTGTCCTACTTAGGAAAAAATATGTCGCCTGTAAGATTTATCACAGGCATTCCACGATTCTACTTCTGTTTTAATAGAGCTGCATAGACTTAACTTACATATGATGTCACTTGTGAATAAAATATCATATTGAGCCTCCACAATAAATATTAAAAACAAAATAGTACTTCATCAATTCTTTGCCACCGCACTAGTATGTTTATAAATTATTTTACTTCGGAAGGTAACTGTGGTATTTATATCAAAACCAGGACGTAAACTTACATGCGGCCCAAACGCCCAAATCTCTCAGAATTATCGCCTTAACATCATTTCTCTTAAAAACCTTACAGAAGTTCGTTGAGAGACATATAATAGTCAAGGACATAAAACGAATATAAAACTTTTATATTGAAACCAATACATCTACCAAACAGGAAAATCCCACGAGGTAGTGATAGTTGAGCTTACTCACAAAACAGAAAAGTCTGTGGACAATAAGACAACTGCCATAGGAACTATTCTAGACATAGGTGTTTTCGACTGACTAAGCAATGTAGACAGAAGACGTTCGATCCAGCCTGAAAGCCACAAAAGGGGAGATGTCCATGACTAAAAATTGTCTACAGAGGGGTTCTACCATTTTTCCTGTGGTGTCTGATCATGGATGAACTCTTACCATGAATGGAACGGCAAGGAGCGTACAAGCAAGGGCATGCAGTCGATGTCATTGTCCTAGTCATTTAATTATTCCCTCTACACGATGGATAGATGGTGTACCCTGAAAGTTACATATTAGTTAAGCCAGGAGAGATCACTCTGGTTACTTTTACGAAAAATAAGAAACTTGACTCGGAGAATTTAAGTCTTTTGGGAAAAGAATAATATGTGAGCAGTAAAGTTAAATATTTGGAACTGATATTCGATACCAAATTAAACTTTATAGCCCATCCAGATAAAATGGCTATCAAAGCCACGCGGGCTTTATGGGTCTGCAGAAAAATAGTGTACAAGAACCGGGGACTGCAACCAAAAATGGTGCACTGGCTGTAGCAAGGGGTTATGGCATTAATAACAACTATGCCACTCTGTTCTGATGGCCAAAATCCTGAAAAGAGGAGGCGACGAGGAATCTAAAACTAAGAAAGAATAGTGTGTCTAGGGATAATGGAAGCAATGTCAACAACGCCTACCACAGCCATGAAAGTACTACTCTGTCTACCTTCCCTATAGTTAGTCGTGGAAAATGAGTCACTGCTAGCGGCATATGGGTAGAAAACCAAATAAACCGATACGGGTCCATTCTAAGGAAAGGTTTCTGTGTCAACAACTAGTGAAGAATCATCTACTTAACGTGCAGACAAATTGAATAAGTACATGCCAAATCTTTACAAAGTCTTAAGTCTGACATACCTGACAGAAGAGAGGAAATAAGACAGCTGCGAAGACGTCGATTCAGTCAAAGACAGGTATTAGCATGAACCTGCCACCTGGCATCGCAAAGTATTTCAAGCAGAAGTCACAGCTATTGAAGTCTGCGCACAAGAAATGGTACTGAGGTCACACTAAGAAGATAAACCATATCATCAAGTAACTTTTAAGCTAAAGATACAGCAGGGGCACGTTTCAAAGCAGTAAAAGGCTGTTTTAAATTCCTGGAAAAACTGACGTACAACTGGAGTGGAGGCGAAGACACCAGGACAACGTAGCTACTGAGATAGCGGTACAGTGGCCAGAGAAGGTCCAACAATAGCCTTAATGTGCCCCGAGACAACCAGCAGAATCATATAGCACTCCAAATTGGTAAAGTCAGAAACACAATAGGCGCCTCAGGATTGAAGCAGTCGCATATGTACATTGTTGATGGGCCATTCAAATTAAAGACCAACGAATTGCTAAAGCTGAGCACGAAAGATTTAAGATGTGGACTTGACATTTAACCAACATGGGTGTGAGGGAATGTAAGATGTGCAGTGAAGATGAAGAAACTTACCACAACATGTACTATGTGTATACCCAGTCTTGAGAGCTAGAAAATTATCGCACTTCGGATGACCATTTGCGACTCCGGAATAGATGGCCAGAGCTTCCATCAATCGCACACTCTTTGAGGAAGAACGGGACTAATGGGTAAAATAAACTTAAGCTTCATTACAACAGGTCTTCAGTACATCACCTCGTAAGGAGAAACGATATACTTTTGATATACCTAATTCTTTTACAAAAGATTATTGTTTTGTTAGTTGTCTTCAATAGAATAGTTTTATTTAATACTGTTTTAATTATTATTATATAATTAATTAATAAAGTTATATTAGGTGAATATCAGTTTGTGTGTTTCCTACTTTATATAAGATCGCGCAATAAATACATTAGTACGAAAATAAATGTATGCTGCATTAAATTTTATTGTGTTTGATAAAAATTTATTAACAATTCATTTAGTTTCTTATTTTGGTGTAGAACATTTTTATAGTTGTGGGAAACTACCTGCATGAAATAAAGTTGCATTTAGAACTAAAAAAGTTATCGTGGTATAAATAGTGAAAAGTAAGACTGTATAAAAGATCCGCCACTTAAAATTCTCAAAGGTGTATAACTTTGTTAAGTGTAAAATTATCTAGATGGAGTTTTCCAAAGCTTTTAAAACACAATGCCTATCCAGTGGTGGAGTTGCTTTTATCGGAAAAATTTTAGAATAATAAGTTTGCCTCTATTTTACTCATGTTACTTTTTCGGCGTAACTCTTAAATGTAATATTTACTTACCGACATTTTCGTATAAGAATATTTTCTATAATTTCCTTCCCCGAAATGTTTTAGACTTTATAATACTTTATAATGAGTAAAATAGTAAAATCACGATTAATTCAAAGTTACGTAGGTACATGTTCTGAGAGTTTTAAAAGGCGATATATAAAAATTCACAGTTTTATTACTTTGCTAATTAATAAGGGGAAAAAGACCGGAAACCTGAAATAAATTACACACATAAAAAAAAGTCATGATCTGGATGACTGATCATGATATTTATATGTATTTTTCCACACTGAATCCGAATCCGAGGTCAAAAATACTCGTATACCCCTTAAATTTATGTGCAGAGCCAAAAATATCCCTTAAATGGAGGCAAAGTTATGAATATCAGTATCATTACGAAAAGGAGTATGAATGGGCACTTTTCAACCTTCGTGCTCTCATTTATTATTGCCAAGGGCGTAATCCGCCCTTCCCCCGAAGGGGTTGGTATGCTGCATTAAATTATATTGTGTTTGATAAAAATTTCTTAACAATTCATTTAGTATCTTATTTTGGTGTAGAACATTTTTATAGTTGTGGGAAACTAAGTGTGAAAACTACCTGCATGCAGAGTTTTTCATTCTGAGAGAAGAGAAATCTGCCAACGGTATTGAGTTTGCACAAGACCAACCCTTAAAGCAGGTAAAGAACATCCCACGATGAGTGGGAAACAGGAAGGCGCAGAAGGATGTAGGAAGATCAATTTTTTTCAGTGAATTTATCGAGCTCTCATACACCTTCTGTTATCCTTTCTCCAACCCTCGAACATTTGCTCCGCCTTATCTGGCTTAACCTTCTACCCGACCTCTGCGTTCTATACTTTAATTGAACATGCAAGAGATACTACAAAAAACAGAATAGATGCTATAGCAGCAAGATAGAGAGAGAGTGAGAGTAAGAAAGGCTCACAACGAAACAGGAGTGAGAGAGTGCGGGAGAGTATAAGAATGGATAACGCATGCCAGATGCATACAGAAAGTTTGTCAAATAGCGTCAGACAGTGAACAAGACTGTATGAGTAGAAAAGCATGAAAAAGAGTGGCAGAAGATCCATCAGATATCGAGACAGAGTGATAGAAGGGAAAGTAAGTTTGTAAGAAAGTGGAAGAGTATATAGAATGTAAAAGGAGGCCCTGAAGAGAGACAAGAATTTTAGAGAACCAAGTATGATTGAAGATAGAATAGGCTATATGGACGAAAAAGACATGATATACTGGTGATATTATGAAAGAATTCATGAAATGGGACAAAGGATACAGGGAGTATGAGACCGGACAATGGAGACTGAGAGACAGGGTGTCGGCGAATGCAAGAGTATGCGGCGAAGACAAGAAGGCAGAGAAAATAAGTGAGGAAAATTTTGAAGGAGTGTGTTATAAAAAGTGTGTGTTCAATTAAAGTATAGAGCAAGAGGTCGGGTAAAAGGTTAACCCAGACAAGGCGGAGCAAATGTTCAAGGGTTGCAGAAGGAATAACAGAAGGTGTATGAGAACTCGACAAATTCCGCACTGAAAAAAATTAATCTTCCCACATCCTTCTGCGCCTTCCTGTTTCCCACTCATCAAGGGATATTCTTTACCTGCTGCCTTGCTGTGCAAACTCAATATCGTTGGCAGATTTCTCTTTACTCAGATTAAAAAACCCCAGAGTGCATCTTTCCGGTTTTAAAAGTTTTTCGACGGGCGGGCGTAGAGGCGACTTCAATGCAATAAAATATTTTAACCTAGTTTTTAGGTCCACCTGCGATGGGCAGGAGCTTCTAGCCCCCCACTCGAACTATCTCTAAGCTGAGTCGGGACCACCCCGCCCAGCCCCACACCCACCTCGACGTCACCTGTCCTGGTCGTGTGGCTGGCTCCGGGTTGGGCTCCGAGAAGGCACATATTGTACTCTATATACTGAATAAATACTGTTGATTGATTGATTTATTGAATATTAGTCGATATTCCGTTGAAGCAACGTCGAGCGCGGTTAGTACTTGGATGGGTGACCCATCTTGGGAAATACAGCGTTCTCGTCCCACCTTCTAGCGGCTTGTATATCAGTGTATACGCGGAAGCAACGTAATTTCAGACGAGGATTACGTAGTGGATATACCATCCTTCGGAGGGGATGTAAAGCAGGCGGTCCCTTGTGTATTAAATGTTAGGCAAGTAAAAGATCCCTACTCTTCTTAAGGGAAGAGGTTCGGCAAAATTTCCAGATTGGGGGTAGCTCGTCTCCTGGCGTCGCTGATAGGCCCTGGTAGCGGAAATAGGCCGACGTTAAATAGTTAAAAAAAAAAAGTTTTTCGAATACTTCTCGTGAATTTGGGGGTGCGGGCAAAGTAGTTGAGGGCTGTTCTGCACAGTGCACTGCGACCATTGTGCAGTAAAAACAAGTAAAATTTGCTCTCTCACATATTCCCCCACAACGTCCAGCAGAGGATACTCTGAGGGTTGAAACAAAGAAACAACTCCCTCTAGGGGGTTGTTTCTTTAGCTGTCTTCACCTTCCACCATGTCTCCCTTCCATTCTCAATAGCTTGTAAGCTAGAAGCTTTCATGACGCAGATCTATGTCAAGAAGAAGGCGTACCGACCCGCTTCGGGGGGGGGGGGGCTTGTTACGCCCTTGGCAATAATAAATGAGAGCAACGTGCCCATTCATACTTCTTTCTGCAATGATATTGATATTCATAACTTTATCCCCATTTAAGGGATATTTTTGGCTCTGCACATAAATTTAAGTGGTACACGAATTTTTTTGACCACGGATTCGGATTCAGCGTCGAAAAATACTTAGAAATACTATGGTCAGTCATCCAGATCACGATCTTTTTTTTTTTTTTGGAGAAAACTATATAATTACAAAAAAAAACAATTTAAAAAAAGTGCGATACATTTTCGTGCTACCATGTATTTTTTGAGGGCTAGAAACTCAAGAATATTGTCACCTTTCTTTTCCGTAACCCCGTGTTGTTTAGTACAATAGTTAAAAGTAGCGTTTGTTGTTTCTGTGTTATTTAAAACTATAATATTCATTATTACTGAAAAGGTAATAATATTTTCTTCCTTGACTGACTTGGAATATTTTTAAACCAAACAAAAGAAACGCAGAAACATTTATTTAATCAATTGAAAGGGGTTTGAGTTTACTATCAAGAATAATATTCTTTTCTTATGTCTTTATTGGTGCTGATACTACTTCAGCATTTTTCAGGCGGAGCAAACTCAAACTCATAAGGATGTTGGAAAAACGTGCAGAGCTGCAAAAAGCCGTCTCGGTGTTTAAAGAATCATCTACCGATAGCTGCGATAGCCGAGTCAGAAAAAAATTATTTATTATAAAAGTGTAACGGGAGAGCAAATGATTTCCAACCGTCCTGATACATGTTTAATTGGTACGTAATTTGACTCTGGGATAAAAAAGTTCGCCATTAAAAATATACCTCTTTTTCACTTGTTTTGCGAAGAAGTATTTAAATTAAACTACAAAAAAATTATATAAGAACTTAGTACCGAAACCAATAAACATTAACTTTTTGAAAATAAATTAAATTTTTAATGATATTGAAATTAAACATTTTCTTTTTAAGTTTTCCTCAGGCCTTCATTGTTTACTGTTAGAAAGATGATATACGCAACACAAATTTTAATTCAGCGTGGTACATCTCACGATAACAGGCAGAGTTTAATTTATTTTCGTATTTTATGTTTTAAATATGCAAATATATATTCTTGTATAATGATATACAAAATAATAATCAGAGCATTGAAAATTTTAATGAAAAGTTTAAGCTTGAGTACGTGAAACTAATAACTCTACAGTATTAGCTAAAGATATTCTAATAATAAAAATTAGTCATAAATATTTTACTATCAGCTATATCTATTAGATACACACAATTTCCATCAGATTTTTCAGAGGAGATTTGGCAGATTTTTATAGAATTCGTAATTCCAAAATCCAGTTGCGAGGTAAGGTAAGGATGTAATTTAAATTATTATTAGACAAACTCGACGTTATAACTAGATATATGGAACATAAAATTCTTCACAAATCAAAGAACTGTTGCCTAACGCTACCGAGAAAGAAAATTTCATTTTTAAAACTTTATTCCCTAGCATTTGCTCGTACATCTAATATCTTTCGAAGTAACGGAGCTTTGGTCGGCGTAAACAGATATATAACATTCATATTCTCGTTCACAATGCATTGACAGACATTTTTTGCCACCTCTTTCCTATTATTTTTTTTAACAGCAACCATTCCCTGTGACATTGCCTTCTGCCGCAACTCAAATTAGGACCCAGGGGAGATAACAGCGACTAGTCGTGTTGCCTCACTTAACCGCGGATTAACCCATTCCTACCTAACCCATTCCTACAGTTTCGGCAATCTCAGCTATTGAGTCGATTAAGTTTCTTTGTGATCAGATAACCTTTGAGAGAACTTTTCGCCGTTTATCATCTGGTTTTCCATGAACTATTAATCGTTTTATCTTTTCCTGTTGTGTTTATTTTGATGTGGCCAAAAAAAAATCAAAAGATGTGGGGGAATATGATGCGGAAATCTTTCTTCTTCTGCTTCTTCCGTTTGCAGAGCGATGAAAGGTCGCTGCACTGAGACCTTGTGCTTCCACTACAAATCCAGGAGATTTCCCCATTGTGGCTGGATTCTAACTCAAAGACCAAAATCCTTCCAATGGGGGGAATTCCTTAATTCCTCCAGCACTGGAAAACTAATGCCGAAGTATTTGTGCCTCAAGTTCATAAGACTAGGGCAAGAAGTCAGAATGTGGATGAAAGTTTCTTCTTCAATCTTGCAGAACCTGCAGTCGGGATTATCAACTACTCATACTGTGCGGGTATTTTCTGAAAGGGCAGAGTCCAGTCAAAAGATCTACTATGATTCTGACATGTTTCCTGCAGGATTTGTTCTGCTCGCTTCGGTAAGGGCCCTGAGATAAGGAGCTTCACTTGCCGGAGTTCTGAGAGGGAAGCCTAGAAGTCAAGGAACTGGGAACGAGTCCAGTTCTATAATGCCTTCTTGGTATGCCGCAGAGTTGCCATGGAGTTAGAATATATCTCATTTTAGCTTCGTAGTGTGAACAAAGGAACTAGATTTTAAAAAATCTTCATCGGTAGAAAGGTACGGATCGGCTTCAATCGTTCACAATAATTGTTCTTGGTCACATATTAATGGATTCACCGACCACGCCTCTTCACGAAGCTGAAAAAAATCTTTCTAATCAGCAGCTAACTAATCAAATGATCTGCAGTGAAATCTCATCGGGCAAACAAGTTTTAAGTGTGTTCATTTCAGCTTAGAGTCTTAAACTGATAATTTGTGAAAATGTTTGGCTTTAAGCCTATAAATTAATGTGTAATAATTAACATTGTGCAGCCGTAAAGCGCAGCTAGAAAAGAACAGAACTTTTGTAGGAAATTAGATAAGTACAAATTTGGAAAAATCCAAATTTGGAAAAATCAGTGGAAGTCTATAGGAAAGGACAGAGAAGTGGAGTGTTGTAACTTAAGCGGCTCACTTTATACGGCCGACACTGTACAAAATTTCTGTGGCAAGATATTACTGAGATGTTAATTCGAATTATTCATGAGATACAAAACGTCTCTATTAAGGCACTGTGAACGATAACTTGAGTGTTGTAGATTTGCAGATTTAAAGAAAAAGGACCTTGGCCACCGCGACACTTGTAGATCTATTGTAGCACTTCTAATCTAATTTTATTTAGAACTCCTTATCCAGCTTTGTCTTTTATATTAGATTTCATAACTTTGATAAAGGCTCCTTGGTATCGCTATCTGCCCTTACTTTTTCTTCGCCAAGTATTTGGAATCTCAGTCTCACTAGGCCTTCGCAATGGCACAGCACATATACTGAGATTTATTCGTCCTCTTGACAGAATGTGCATGTTGCATCCTATGCCAGGCCCATTATACTAATATGTCTATTAAGGGCCAGTTGTTTGAACTAAGTTGAGCCAAGTTCAGCTTGAACCAAGATCAAGAGCCAAGGTTACGATTGTTACAATAATCGTAACCATGGCTTTTGATCTTGGTTCAAACTGAACTTGGCTTAACTTAGTTCGTACAACTGGCCCTAAGTGTCCAATTAAATGAACCACCGTTATTCTGATGGCGTTTCTATTTTGACGAAGTATATCTTCTGTGAATTTGTCCGATCGTTCTTTAATGAACTTTTTGGCCTGTTTCTGTCGTAGGAAATTCTTCCACCACTCTAGAGATTTATTTTTGTACCCATTCATTAATGGATGTTCGTATGCATGGCTTAGCAACACCGCAAAATGATTCAGGTCTTACCAGGGCCTTAGATGCGCCTTGCCGGGCCAGTTCATCAGCCTTCACATTTCCCCCGTGTCCCTCGTGTCCTTGTACCCATGCCACGGTCACATACCAGTATTGACCGACCTGCATGGAATCGAGTGCCTTTAGCACTACTTGGCTGTCGGAAAAATGGCAATTGTCTGGTTAAAAGTTACTTGCTTCATTGTTTCCTTTGCACACCACTGCATAGCGGCCATTTCAGCCTGAAATACTGGTGCATGTATTCGTAGACTTACAGACATTTTCATTTTCGGCCTTATCACCAGTTTCGATTTCCTGTTCTGTCTTGGAGCTGTCCGTATACCAGACCGTTTGTGCCGATATTGGAGGACCGTTTTTTCGGTCCTCTCTGTCTGGTATCTTGATTTAAATTTTTTTATAGAAGTTATACTTTGGTACCGTAGTGTTTTTGGGAATTCCCAGAATGGGATTTTCCTTCAGCTCTGAGTATAACATGAGTGTTCCAGTGTCTTGTTTACGCCGACCAAAGCTCCACTACTTCGAAAACTATTAAATACACGAAAGAAATGCAAAGAAATGAGTTTTTAAAAATTAAATCTTCTTTCGATTATTATGTACAAAATTTCGATATAGCCAATCGTTTGTGAGATACTACTGAAAATAGATGAAAACTGCCTGTCTAAAAGTATGCGAACCTTGAAAAAATTAGTACAAGCAAGAAATTTGGTGGAGATGCAGTTATCATCTTATTGAATATACTAAAAGTCCCCTAAAATCTAAGCTGTGCTACGCCCGCCATATTGAAAAATGGCGGCCCATTTTCAGATTCCTGTATATAAATCCCTTACCGTTGCAGATGGGAAAATAAGTTTCAAATGTTTTTCATACAGATTAAAGCCTAAGGAACAATTTTAGACATTCCCCAAAAAAAATTGCGCTTTCAAAATGGCGGCCGTTTAAAAAAAAATGCAAATATAGTTTTTGTCATTTAACACAAAAACTAAAAAAGATAGAGAAAAACTTTCTGAACAAAAAACAAAGTGCATTAAATTTTCTAAAATTTTATTCCTATACAATATTTGGATAGGAGATATCATTTTCCAGATAAATGATTCAGCTCTTGAAATAAAATATAAAATTCAATATAAAACGTAATATTACGGGAGCCCACCCTAACTGTCCGTGCACCCCCCGATCCTTGGGGACAATGTTTTTCATAAAGATTAAAGTCTAAGGAACAATTTAAGATATGTTCCCAAAAAAAAACTGGCTGTACTTTCAAAATGGCATCCGTTAAAAAAAATGCAAATATCGTTTTTGTCATTTAACACAAAAACTAAAAAAGATGGAGAAAAAAAACCTTCTGCACAAAAAACAAAGTGCATAAAATTTTCTACAATTTTGTTCCTATACAATATTTGGATAGGAGTTACCATTTTCCAGATACCATTGTTACCGTTTTCGAGATAAGGGCAAATTATAATATTATTATTATTATTATTATTATTATTTTTTTTCAGTTTATTTTATTTTTTGTTATGTTAATAATATAAAGTTATATTATACGCCTTACAATAATTGTCACAGTTATTTCCTCTAAGTGATTTACCAATATATGAATTTCCATGTTTTCTTAAATTTGGACTCATTTATCTGGAAAATGGTAACTCCTATCAAAATATTGTATAGGAACAAAATTGTATAAAATTTTATGCGCGTTGTTTTTTGTGAAAAAAGTTTTTATCCATCTTTTTTAGTTTTTGTGTTAAATGACAAAAACAACATTGGCAACAGTTTTTTTAACATATGGCCGCCATTTTGAAAGTACAGCCAGTTTTTTTTTTAGAACATGTCTTAAATTGTTCCTTAGACTTTAATCTTTATGAAAAACATTGTTCCCAAGGATCGGGCGGGGGGTGCATGTACAGCTAGGGAGCGCTCCCCGACTAACTGCTTTCTTAGGTCCAATTTAATTTTGATAATTTCCGGTTAATGCTGATTTGGATAGTGAAATGTATCGAATTTTCGTTGTTTTGTTATTCAGTGTCAATGTGCAATGAGAAAATTAAGAGGATCCAGTATGAAGGGAATATTTGTTTTAAACATTTTATTTATACATTCGTTTATTCAATACATAAAATTATATTTGTGGAACAATCAAATAACTGCAGCGGTTTGTAGAACATTATTCGACCATTACTCCTAAATTGATATCAATTTATTTAACTGAACCGCGATATGACATTTTATGCATGAGGAAAATGAAAACCATTTCGAAACAGTCCATTTTCCATCGATTGCCATAATTCCGACAGAGTAAATAAATAACCTATTATGCATGGTAAAAACCATATATCTTAAATTTAAAATATTACTGAACACGTATAAAAAAGTTAAGGTGTGCGCTTTTATTGTTTTAACTAAATAGACAATTAAAAAAGTGAAACATTGACAATTGTGTGACTCGGAAACTATATAACATCAAAACAATCGTAAGGAACTTTTTCGTAGCTTGTAAAAATACTTTTAATTTGATCCCTGGCTGATTGCTGTATCTTAAAAATTTACCGAGTTCTATTTGTTTAAGATTTATGCAGGACCCCCCTCATTTCTTATGGGAAGTGGCCCCCGGTGGAATTGCCTTAATTTTTACTATATTGTAGATTTCGACTTTCTGATCAAAAGCTCTCGTAGGCGCAACTCGATCCTATTGGTGTGGGAACTACGTGGCTTTTTCGGAAACTCATCGTTATAAGCATTTTCTATGCGTTGATTAATTCTATCGAACTTAACTAATGACAAAATAGACTTCTGGCATGTCAGCCCGTCGAGTTGGCCATGGTTCAAGATATAAAAATCAGTGAAATCATATCATCGTTACAACGCTATTTTTTTTTGTATGTACACATTTTATGTTTAAAATGAATAAAATAGGATCGCCAGATAGTGTGGGCCGTCAGGGACGCAGCCAGAAAAGTTGTAAAAAAAACGGAATTATATAACATGATCGTTACAAGTTTTTTTTAGGCTGAGCATGTTATTTAAATGTTTTGAACACAGAAAAAAATTCCCAGAAAGAAACTCCCATCAGTAAAGCTAGCCAGAAAGAAAATGTTAAGGATTTTTGAAAAAAATTGGATTTTTTTTTCGCATTTCATCTCAGAATTCTAAACTCATCCTTATAAGTTCTGGTTCCTTTTTAAAACGTAAATATAAGCTCCTTCAACAATAGAATAGCCTCCCCAGGAAGTTCTTAGTATCAACAAAAGTACCATAGGCTCTTAAATATACAGGAATTTAACACTTTCTGCTAATTTGACTTCCTACCGTGCCTCAAAAAAAATGAGCCTTGTAACGATAACATAAATTCACTGATTTTTAGACAGTGTTCGTGACGCACCTGACAGGAGGTGCCCCGCCAGAAGTCGATTTTATGAATCGTTATCATCCATTAAACCATAAAAATATCTCAAAGTTCATAAAACTATGATGTGCCGAAAAAGCCACCTGGCTCCCGCTCTATATGTCTAGTTTCCGAGATACAACTATAAATTCCTGTAAAATTCTGTATCTTGTCGAATTTTTAGTTTATTAATGGGGGTTAGAGGTCAAAGGAGCAATTTCCGAAAGTTTTTCAATTAAAGTTTTTTGATCAGGAAGACGCATACTCTGTGTAAAAAAATGTTTAGCCAATTTGACCGAATATTTTTTTCACCTTTTATTTTTATTTAGATTTCCCGGTGCCTTCGCCAACATTTTTCAAACTTTAATTTTTACTTCCACGTCCAGTGGAAGTATAGTAACGACAAAAAAATTTTTAAAAATTTTTATTGTCCAAATAGACTTAAAATGTCATGAAACGTCGAGATTTTAAGTTTGAGCGAAAAAAAAATTTCTGTCTGTCTGTCTGTCTGTCTGTCTGTCGGTCTGTCTGTCTGTCTGTAACTTTTTTTTGTGCGCACGTTTACTCTGGAACCGTTTAAGATATTGACTTGAAATTTGGTACACATATGTACTTTAACGAGATCTAGAACCAGATTATATTTTCAACTAGTTCCGTCGAAGGGTTGGGGGTAAATTGGGGTAAATTTGGGGTAAATGGGTAAATCAAGCAGATAAGAGTCCATGAAATTGGTATTTAGTATATACAAGAGAAGTTGAGGTCTCAAAAAAATTTTTGGCATTAGCCACCCCCATTACCACCCCCACCTCCTTATTAAAGGGGATGAAAAAAAATGTGATTTAGTGCATGTACAGGAACCAGAAACCTCAAAATATTTTTTTACTTCAGCCACCCCCCACTACCACCCCCTATCACCACCCCCACCCCACTACCGATGTGGGGTATCGTTTTATGGGTTTTTGGGGTAGAGGATTTCAAATATTATATTATTAAAGTTCCATAAACAATTATTTTCACATACAAAGTTTTTTCGTTGTGAGTGACTTGGATAGAGAATCTGGATGTGGAAGTAGTGATTCCTTGGGCAGCGGTTTTTTCTACGCACCCTATTTTTATTAAAACAACAAATGTTTTTACTGCGAAATATTATAAAGAATGTATCACAATACAAAATGTATGAAAACAATTATGAATTCGAAACTTTTTTAATTGTACAAGAGGTCATTCTTGTACATTTCTTGAGCTGTATCTCGGAAACTAGACGTAGGATCGAGTTGGGCCCCATGAGAGCTTTTGAAAGTCGAAATCTACAATATATTAAAAATTGAGCCAATTTCATGGGGGGTCACTTCCCTTAAGAAATGAGCGGGGTCCTTTCAGCACTTTTGAACGTACAAGTCGCGCTTATTTTTTTCTTTTACCCTAAAAACTACAACATTTAGACTAAAAAAATGCTTATGTAGCTATTTAAAGTATATTTAATCAGGTTTCATCTGAGAAGTCAACCGTTTCATGATGTTAAAAACGAAGTCATGACGAATTATTTGCAAAAAAGTTAGGTGTTTAAAAATCAGTAAACATATTTTAATTAGTCTGTTAATAAAATAATATATGTGACTCTTTTCACTTTACATTAAAGGACAAAGTTAAAGGTTAATAAAAACTAAAAATTCCACTCCAAAATGGCATAATTTTAGCTAAAACTATTATTTTGATCATTTTTGGCCTTAGTATCTTTTAAATAATGAAATGGCATAAAAATACAAATCCAGAATGCTGCCAGAATGGATGATTTATTTTTAATACATCATTTTTTATAGTCATCACTTAAATAATCAAGATTTTTTTATGAAAATAGTATAAAAAATACCATTATTGTTAACTTGTGAGGTGTAATTTTTTTTTAAATCACTATGTTTTTTAAATATTTCATAATACCTTTATGTTCAAATTGTTTCAATTTTTGATCGCCATTATAGGTAACATACATTTTTACTATGAAGAATTCTGAAGAAAATATACACCTATTCAGTATATCTACAATTACGCGAGAAACTACTAGTATCTCTAGCCTTACCTACAGGATACTCCATTATAATCAAACATTTGTTACATTTCAAGGCCAAGAATGCCTCTTAAGGGAGGTTTCTTAGCAATATATTGGCATGATCAGACTTAGATCATCAGTATATAGAAAGAATGGTTATTTTCTTGTTTTTCATACTGAATGTTAGATATATATATATATATATAGTATGTGTATGAAAGAAGTTGGCAAGTTGGTTCGTAAGAAATCTTCTTGTTGATATTCTAGCTTGGTCAGATTTAGATCAATGGTACATGAAAGGAACGAATGGTTTCTTTGAATACCCAAAATAATATTTTTACCAGTAACGTAAGCAGAAATACAAGATATTTATTTTTCTTTTTTGGATAGTAATTAGTTATTATCAATATTGTAGATTAAAAAATTTTTCAAAACTTATGTTTAAAAAGGGTCAATTGTTTAAACATTGCAGCAGCTCGAACTTTGAAAAAGTTTCTTGAATTTGGGAAAAATATCTGCCCTATTGTTCCGATGTTATTAGAGTAGTGTTGTTTCTTTAAAAGAATGAATTTTATCTGATTTTTTGAGTTTTCAATAACCTATCAAGACAATATTTTTTTATATTGCTAATACTTTAAGATACACAGTAAATGTGAAAAATATATGCTTCAGCTGCAGGTTTTTGCAAATATCTCTGCTCCCATTGTCCCTACGTAGTAAGTAGCTATTATCAATATTATAGATTACTAGCTGACCCAGCAAACGTTGTTTTTCCATATAAATTATAAATTTTTGTCCAAAAAATAAAAAGATAATTTTTGGATAGGGCTACCCTTATCACCTAGGGGTATAAAAAATAGCCTACGACCTATTCTCAAACCTACCAAATGTACACCAAAAATTTCATAAAAATCAGTCAAACCGTTTCGGAGGAGTTCGACAACAAACACTGTGACACGAGATTTTTATATATTAGATAAAATTTCCTAAAACGTTTGTTGGAACAATTTTCTACCACTATAAATTGTTTTTAATTACAGCAACTCAAAAATTTCATTATTTTTCAAATTTCAAGCTGCTGTAATTTTAAAACAGTTCACTGTGGAAGAAAATTGTTTAAATAACAGCTTTGGAAACTTTAACGATCTATTTCTATTGATAATTAATTACTACATTGAAGCAACGGAAACAGAGATAATTGCAAGAATCTGCAGCAAAGCACAAATTTTCACCATTCCGACAGTTGTACACCATACAATATTAACAATAGAGAAAAATAGTTGTAGCTTTTTCATTTTCTGCAATATTAGTAACTTTAGGGTAGAACTAATGGGAAAGGAGATAATGAGGTTATTTCATAATTCGTGTTTACATTAAATTGGTATTCTAGGACTAGTAATAAGTAAGTATATGTAACGGCGGTTTTTTTTGTGGACGTTAAATAATTTTAAATTCAATTTAAAATTTGAAAATGGTAGTTCGTGCTAAAAGCCGTGACGTCAATGATTACGCATGGGCAGTATCCCAGTAAGCACACTAACGTGAATAACACGTGCAAAATTATACCAGAAACAACGTTGAATCAACGGCCAAATGTCGCTGATTTCAACCAAAATTTCAACGTTTCACGTTAATTAAACGTTAATTAACGAAAAAAAAACGTGTAGTTGAATATTCAACCAATTATTACAAGTGTAAAAATCAACCTACTAACGTGTATTCAACCAAATGACGTTAGATACACGTTAAATACACGTGTGTGTGCTTAATGGGATAATTTAGGCAGTAAATTTGTATGGCAGTCATGAAATACAAACTTCACCATTATATTGATATGTGTGACTGACATGCCGTTTTCGCCAAATTAATGTCAAAACATGCCGCTTTTAATTCGTTCGTGCCGAGCCGAATTTCTGATTTGCTCTGTTCAATTTACGATGCTGATCAACTAGAACTATTCCTCTTTGCGTCCCGACATCGTACGGCCTTCCCGCAGGTGTTTTTCGAAAAATATGATCGTTTCAAGATTGCATGTTTTTGCGCTATTTTCGGTTCCTAAATGCATGCTTTTTCATTATTTCTTACCGATATCTCTGAATCGGTAAAATAAAAAACACCGGGTTCGTTTTATTATGAATCTCTTGGTTCCATCAGAATTTTGTTTTTTTTTTTTTTCGTTTCGGAGATATTGTGTGGCGATGTACGGCAAAACTTGCACATTTCTCGTATAAAAAGTTGGTAACTACTTAACATTGGCTCCTAGGCCAAAAAACTACTCTAACGAATTTAAATAGAATTAAATTAGCTAAAAGCTTTTGGATTTTTTGTCTTGAGACAAAAATAACGGAAACAGAAGGGGCGAAAGTGAGGACTTTTTTTCGGTGAAATTTCGCAGTTTTGTCACCGTAATTAATCGGTAATTAATTGGAATGGATCTCAAATACTATGTCCTCTTAATATCATATATTACCTAGACGCCCCATTAATCTCGGCCCTTCGAAGCAAACGTTTCTGGAAAAAATGTTTTTTTTAGATTTACATGCATTTTCTAGTATCTCGTGAAATTTCTTCCATTTTCTCAAAAATTTCGATAATTATCAGTTTTTTCAAAATATTTGTAGACATCAGTTCTAGAGAAAGTTGATTGGGCTTTCCGACGCTTTTTCTATTTTTTTTCTAACATAAAAAACAACAAAGTTGATTGATTGATTGATTTACCAGCCTGCGGTAGGCATTTCTGCCACTCCCAAGGATTATACAGTTGGGCCTGCTACGTCCACGCTGGGTTGGACTGGGTCATACTTGTTGCCAGCAGCGAGAGCCACATGGCGCATGGTAAAGGAATGTGGGATGGGAGGTGTAGGTATTTGTGAGATGCGTTACCGCATTGTGTCATGAGGGAGTGTTTAAGCTCCTTTTTTTGTGTTTCTGGTTCTGGACTTCTGCCTCTTCTGAGTTTTCTTGTGAAATATGTTGCCGTGTTGTGTCGTGATATGGAGTGTTTATGCTCCTCTTTTTGTGTTTCTTCTTCTTTGAGTCTTCTTTTTCTGAGTCTTCTGATTCTTCGGTTTCCGACGCTGGGTTGGATTTGGGTCATGCTTGTTGTTAGCAGCGAGAGCCACATTGTAGAGGAGTGGAGGATGGACAGTGTAGATGTTAGTGAAATGCGTTGCCATATTGTGTTCGTGATATTTAATGTTTATGCTCCTCTTATGTTATGTTTCTGCTTCTACATATTTTCTTCTTCTCCTTCTGAGTCTTCTAATTCCTTCGTTTCTGGTTCCGGTACAGTATATATCTGTAGGTATTTGTGATATGCGTGGCCACATTCTACCACGATGGGGAGTGTTTGTGCTCCTCTTTTTGTATTTCTGCTTCTACAAACCTTCTTTTCCGTCTGAGTCTTTTGATTCCTCCATTTCTGATTCTGGTAGAGTATATATCGTTGCGATTTCTTTGTGGAATTCATTTTTCCCCCTCGCCTTTCTTTCCCAGTATGTTTCTTCATGATTGTTGTTTTCCACGTGTAACATGGTCCCCCTAGTTTTAGTTTGCTGTTGTTCAGTGTTAGCGCTTTCTTCAGTAGATGTGTTGGGTCCGCTGTATTGATTGGTTTTAGCTTTGTTGTTGTCTTTGTATACTCTCCACTTCACTATGATTTATTACTTCCTGGGTGGTCT
The DNA here is from genome assembly GCA_936432065.2 of Rutpela maculata. Lineage (NCBI taxonomy): Eukaryota > Metazoa > Arthropoda > Insecta > Coleoptera > Cerambycidae > Rutpela > Rutpela maculata. Next base: position 166,204,427 of record OW386287.2, on the reverse strand, counting down.
TCGGTCGAGTACTCGGTCTTTGTCACCTTGTTTTTCACTTTCTTGCACTGAGAGATTCAGTCGCCCGTATTAATTATATATTAGCTATATCACTCAACCGCTATTTCTTTGTCATCCTGTTTTTCACTTATTTGTACTGAGAGATTGAACCCGTATTAACTAAACACCAGCTATTATCACTTAGTTGTTGTTATGATAATATGTACCACTCTATGTAGAATTTTTCACTTAACAACGAGCGTAATTTTGACCTGAAGAATCTCACTTAATAATTTACCTATGAAAATATTATGACCATACTTTATTCATTTAATTATTACGGGTCCAGTTCACATTAAATTCGTTTGAGTATTTTTAATAATTATGAAAAAAGAATTATTTGAAGGTTAACATAAAAAGTTTATATGACCATAGTTTACGAACAATACGTTATTGACTATTTCGGGTCCAATCCAAGCGAATATTACAGTCGTATGATAATTCCTCAAAATGGTTCTGATTTGATTTGTTTTTGGATCCCTTCTTTGGACATGACCCCGGTACTTAATTGCGTACATTTCTATCCATTTTTGTGATCGTGTTCCCTCCTAGTAATGTTGATGCTTTATGTCGTTGCTTTAGTTTTATTGTTTTTGCGAGTAGTTGAATGATGTCTCTTTCAGTTCTTCTCAGGTTTTTTCTGTTGGTTTTTGTCATTGCCTCGTTATTAACTCTGTCATCGTTGGCAGTACAATGCTATATGTATTATTCTCTTGATCAGGTCCCGTGATGGTTTATTTTTCTTAGTAAACGATATAATTGCCCTTGTAACTTTGGATGTCTTTTTAATTCTCTCATTTACAGTTTACATCCTTTTCAGTTAATTCGTTAGATATGTCCCCATGTATTTTAATTTCTTCGTCGTTGTTTTGTATCTTGTCTGCTACTTATTATCGTAAATTTTTCATAGCTTTGGTGTATGGCTGAGTTCTTATGTTTTCTCCTTCTAGCCGACGGCTTAGTACTCGATATAGGTAATTCCCGTAATTATCAATTTTATGCACCAGTCGTTAGTGTGTCTTCACTACTGCGTTCTTTTATAAGTGTTCTTGTGTTTTCTAAGAAGGCATTATTTTTCTGAAAGAAATTTGTAACACGCATATTTCCGTTGACGTGCTGGAAAAAATCAGTTTTGGCGCGATATACCAATAGTACGCCACTGGTTAGTTCTGGTTTAATGTAGATTCAATTTTTACTTGAAGGTTGACGTAAGAAAACAATTTATTGCCCTATTTAGAGAATTCACTACCTAACTATAATTTACTTAGCGATACCTTCTTTTAAGGAGTTGATATGAGCGGTTAATGTGAACAGGTCAAAGTATATTTGTCTAAGAAATTTGTTAGACTCTCTTTTTATAGCAACCAGTAAAGTAAAATAAAGTTAAAATTACTAACAATAGCTAGCATGTAAAGTAAAATAAAATAGATAGGTACAACAAAACTTATCTCATTTTTGATATTTCTGATACTGTTCCTTTTCTGGCATTTGCACTCTGGTTTCTTCTTATCGTCAGGCAGATGAATTATGTCACTACACTACCCTTCGAGGCATTTGTTCCCTGCCATGTGTCGACCACTTGTTTATGAAATGAAAGCACTTAGGTAATATATCTGATGCTTCACCGGTATTAATTAAATTAAATATCAACTGTATAACCTAACTTGTGTCATGTTAATATACATCAATTTGTGGAGAAATTTTTGCATTTAAAATCAAAACAATTGGGATCAATTTAGCACAGTTTTAACAGAATATTTGCACAAATTCACAGACGCGTCTCGAAACACATGTGTCTTCTAAGGGCTGCATAACGCGACTCGACATAAAAAACAACAAAGTTATGACCGAAAATATGCGCTTCTACGCATTTCCTAAAATTCATAAAATATTTATTTGCAAACTGAAAAACTACAAGTTAAAACATTTGGTATTGGCAGGGCAGGCAATCTAACAACAATAAAATTACCTTTAACCATTAACGTCACGCGTTAAAAAAATTTAAAATAGGTAGTATAGTTTTTGTGGATTTATGAATAACTAACAAATATCAGAGTGATTTTAATTGCTGTTACGTTATTCTCGTATATTTCACTGCACAAATTAGTAGGTATTTTTAAATTTTTACAAACATGAAACAACCCCATTGAGGAAAAGCTATTTTGACCGTAATTTTTTCAACATGGCATAGCGTCCATAGCGGTAACGATGTCTTTGTAAAAAATATTAATTAATGATGTTGATAACCCCCCTTACATTAATTATAAACAAGAGATTTCTCGTGGGATTTTCTTTTTGTTCTACAGACTGTATTAAAAAGGTTTCATTCAAATCCATTTACTATATTTGGATTCCTGTTTGAAAACTATTTACAGATTGGACTATATCCAAGGAAAGGAAATAGCTATACGTCTCTGTAGACTGCCTAGCCCTAAAAGGTATAACGAAATATCTGGTTACATTTACGACTACAATCGTTTAACGCTAATGCCGTTGTTGACTGAACGTGGCTAATGGGTGCCTGCTTTGTATAATCGGTCCCTGCATTTTATGAAATTCACGTTTACCTCACATATAAATCATAATATATTTAAATGAGACTTTCAAATTTTGCTGAAGTATTCATCTGGAAGCACATCGTCGATCGCATGTTATGTAATTAGTGTGCACATTCTGCAGTTGTGCCCCTGAATGGTTAGTTAAGGACATATTTTACTATGCAAAACATAACTAGGTTTTGGTTTGACTTGCGTCGACTCTGATGATTTCAATTATGCTTAGCGATGTGAAACTAAATTTACAAAATTTTCATTATAAGATTACACATGGTAAGAGTTAAATATTTACACAAAGTTTATTTCGTTATTTGTTCTTTGAAAGCTTTAGATATTTACACTTTGAAGTGGGTTGCTTACTGCTCCTTCCAAAGTCTCTGCCTTCTTATAATGCTTCTTAATGCGTCTTATTCCTAATTAATTTTTGAGAGTGTGACTTGGCTCCTCGCTGTTCAATAAATTATTAATTTTTATTATTTGTTCGAGATTCAGACTGAACTTTATATTATTTAGAGGAAACAAATTACTACACCAGCAGCTCAGAGACTCGGCAGACGAGTCATGGGTCAGAAAACACTTTCCAATGGTCTTACGTGTTTGGTAGATTGTAGTTAATAAATGACAGATGCTTTTATAATTTATCTTAAAGAAATGTTAATTTGACTTATATAATGATAATTTTCCTAGAGAGGCGGGTCGCCAATCTTTCTATATTCGAAATTTACACTAAGAGCGGAGTTCGATTACAAGAAAGATAAACTTATCAAATTATAAAGAAACTATAAATTGTTGACTATAAAAAAGTATAAATTAATCATCCAAATTTAGCAAAAATCAAGATTAGATTAATACTTGCAAATATTTCTAAAAGAGATTCAACTTTTTTTTTACAAAAAGGTTAATTAATTAATTCAGTAGGTATTATCTAAATGGTTTGTATAGTTTGTATCAAAATACCTGAAATAAGTGAACAAAGTAATTATAAAATTGATTTTATTATAAACCAATCAAACTGGATGTGTTTTTGTTAGAAAATGACTAAACTGAGGCCTTAAAATTAAACAAATTTATGTACAATAGGGAAAACGAATGGACGATAATCCAACCCACTGTGATGCTATGCTGATTTCTAGATGAGCCCAATATTAAGTCAGGGAGTTCCCAGTACCATATTCGACACCTCCAGAAATTTCATAAGGACACTTTACATCTATCCTACCATATTACCATCTCGGTCTCCGCAAAAGGTAGTCCTAGTCTAATATATATATATTCCATCCCCAAAATACGTAGAGGAGAAGAAAGACAACCCCATTAGGTGATTAAATTAAAAGTTTCCAACCCAAACTTAAATATGACGTTAAAAAAAATGCGTATCTATTATCTGCATCTAGAACCTTGGAAAGAAATGAAGCATATAGCATGGCTTGCTGCAAAATGGCCGTTGCCAAGTCTAAGTTACAAAAAAAAATTATTTCTTTATAAATTACTTACGGATTAAACCGGTGAAGAACAATATGTTAGGCCTGCTTCATGTTAATGAAGAGGGACTACTATGTTGAAGTCGTTGGTAAAAGACGAATTTGATTAATGAAGACACAACACTACTCAAAAAAATTAGCAGACAATTACGAAGTACAAAGCTTTTTGTAACGGAGAATAATTCATTCTGTTCGCCCTTTCGCAGTATGCAAATTGTTTGGCATGTTTACCCTCTCCATTCTTAAAGCTAAGTTAGAACATCAGCTACCTTGAGTACACTTAGACGTGACTCTGGTTGCATACCGTTGTGTTTGTTTATGAAGAAATTTTAAGAAACAATATTTGAAATCGCCGCGGTCTTTCATGCTTGAGTTCATTTATGTTTTAATTTATGAAGCAGCAATATGCATGCTTCCTCTCTTCAGCTTCTGTAATCTGATCGATGTCCTGAATAACAAATTTATGGGACCTATGAGGGTTTCTTTCATTCAGTTGTCGACCTAACCAAAAGCTTCCTACAGGTTAAATGTAAAGTTAATCGTTCAATCAAGAAAATGTTCAAATTCAACTAATACCGTTTATTATGGTAATTCAAGAACAGTAAATGTATGTGAAAGAAGCTAGGTCTAGTTAATAATATATGAAAATCTGCCGAAGAAACCAATGGAAGAATATGAAGCGGTAATCGAACTGGCACAAAAAGATTCATAGCTTCCTAGAAGAGTGCGAGTGCATTTTTACTTGAACTGGCGCTAAAATATTCTTACTAAAGTTTTCGTTGACTCGTGGCTAGCTTTATAGTTCCAATAGTGATTATATCGTTCACAGGAACTTGTCAGTTGAAAGGCGTTTTGCGGCAAAATATATTTAAATATATAGTTATATGAGGCTTTCTCGCTTTCTTGCGAAAGCGTACTAGCGGGTAGGGTTAAGGGTAGAGTATTTCGGATTCGCTTCCAAGCTGGAGTTATCCACATCCACACCTTTATGGGCTAATCAACATTTTCCATTACTTCCCTAAAATTACAAGTGTATCTTCCGGCGTGAAACTATGTTTTTCTTATGGCTCTGCGGTGCTTTTTAACCGTGGTCAAGCCACTGGATGGAACTGTTTTGCCTTTATAGTAAAAACTGCCCTTGGCAATTTTAGCCTTTTTTTATCCAAAAATTTTATTTTGAAGCTACACATCTTTCGTACTTTCCTTCTTTCGCTACTAAATGTTTTGCCAATTTTTTAGGTTTGTCTGTATTTGTGGTACTTTCTCATTCTGCGATTACATCGTAAAGCGTCATGAAATTTTTCCAAAATTCAAAACTTGGAGTACCATTTATTTTTTGCTTTAGTGCCACACGTCGGTGCTGATGCCAGAAATTTGCTTAGTCGTACTCTATAACGTCTTTTGAGACGAAAAATTGCTGTTTTTGCCATTATTAGATTTAAATCGATTCTTCGATAGTACAGTCGAATTGATTTAATTCATTTTTTTTCAGCGACAACATTCCACTAGAAATTTTATTGTTGATTGTTATGTATTATGACATTCTGATTACGAAAATAATATTTACGCCCAAAAATTTTTGGTACGTCAAAAGTTATATGCACTTTTTGACGAGCTTTCACGTATATTTTGAACTAGTAATCGAAAGGGAATTTTAAAAATTCTGGCTTATTTCAAATAAAATTCTTAAAAAAATATAGACCTGTCCGATAGCTATAGGTCAATCCGCCATATTGGAAATGATAGAAAACGCCAAAAATGTCCGAAAAATTCAAAATTGAATATCTTTTCGATAAGAAGGAGTAATTTTCCCAAAGTTGGCAAAAATAAAACTCATCTATGGCCAAATATAATGCACCAAATCCGGATGTTGTAAGTTAAATAGAACGGTCAAATATGGCGGACGAAATAAAAAATTTTAATTATTCGTCGAGTATCAAGGAGGCATTGTGCGTTACTTTTTTTATGATTGTAGGTTCTTTTAGGTACTTTTTTTATCGTTTTTTTTTAATTTTCAAAAAAGTCCATTACTTAAATTTTTCAAAAATGCATTTTCCTTCACCTTCCTTTTTTCACCCAATTTTCATCGAAACAAAATGAAGTATACTATAAATTTCCTCTTTCAATTAATGAAGTTTCATTTTATATTACATTTTTGAAGTTATACTAGACTTTCTGTAGTATATTTCATTTTGTTTCGATGAAAATTGAGTGAAAAGAAGGAGGCTGCAAGAAAATAAAATAATCAGTTCAACTGTACTACAACATTATATCGTAATTTATTTACTTTTCTGTTACGATTATAAAGCTTTGGAAACCCAAATTGAGAATTATAAATGCTCTTTTTGGCCTGTACACTATGATTTATTGTTTTTCGATTTACTTAAACCAAAACAATAGTTGTTAAACAAAAAAATAATAAAATTATACAAAAAAAATATTTCTAAGGAAAAGCTTTTATTTGAAAAACTGTACTAAAAAGTAAAAATTTTTTTTTTTAAATTCATACACCTGGAAACCAAAAGTTTTGGGGGCGGTCATATAGCGCTATTGCATAGTTACTTTGCTCAATTGAACGCCCCCAAAGCTTTTGGTTTCCAGATGTATGAATTTAAAAAAAAATAGTTTTACTTTTTAGTACAGTTTTTTCAAATAAAAGCTTTTTCATAAAAATAGTTTTTTTATATAATTTTATTTTTTACTTTTTAATCTACTTATTTCACAGACAGACAGACAAAACCTTTTCATTTGCCACCGCCATCCACCCCTTCCCTCTCCTCTAACACTACTTCCCACTGCCTTCCACCCCTTCCCCTCCCCTTTCCCAGCTCTTCCCACATCTTCCCGCCCATTCACCTCCCCGTTCCCACCTCTTCCTACCTATTCCCGCCACTTCCCCAACTCTTCCCAACCCTTCCCATTCCTTCGCCAGCTCTTCCCACTCCTTTCCCACCGTCAAACCCTTTCATTTGATACCCATATCAAGGAGGTTGTGAAGAAAAAGGCGATCCGCCAGCTTGGGACGTGCGCCATAATGAACCTAGGATGATATCATATTGTTTATCGTATTTTACTCGTCAAACCCTTTCATTTGATACCCATATCAAGGGGGTTGTGACTAAAAAGCCAATCCGCCATCTTGGGACGTCCGCCATATTGGATTCAGACCGATAATGGCTATACTATGTTGCATTGTCACTGGACTTATACACGTGTGCCAAATTTCAAAGCTCTAGCTTAATTAGAACTAGTTGAAATTCAGCTTGTAAGATTTTACCTAAACAAACAAACATGCAAGCAAACATTGCAAGTTAAATAAAAGCTTTTAAAAATAAAATTACTGTGTCACTTTCTCGGAAATAAGTACTAATTATAATATTTTTAAGTAAAAAATTACAAACAGATAAAGGTCATGGCAGGATAAGCATGTGTTAGCTGCCCCCGCACCAATCGGATCGAAATTTTGAGCACAAGTTGATAGTAATATTATTTTTGGAAAACCATTTTTACAGGAGTTATTGATTTTTTTTCTCTCAAGAACGGATGAACCGATTTTGATGAAAAAAATATATGTTATGGCCTTTAATAGCTCAAACGTAGAAAAAAATTATTGAGGCCATTTGTCGAAAAGAAGTGGTGAAAAATGTTTTCAAAAATAAAAAAAAAAATTTTAGGGAATGTTCTCGAGGCACGCCCATCATTTCATTTCAAATAAATGGTTATATGCCCCTTTAAAACGTATCCAATTTTCAAAGCGATCGGAAGGCTATAACATGTTCAAAATTGATCATCATGGGCATACTGCGGGTGGCGCGGTTCATTACTACATCTTACTACCACGGCCACTGGCGGCCATTACGCCCCCGCCGTTTAAATCAGTATCAAATTTCAAGAAGTGTGGTGCAGATATTTTCAAATTATCTGACGTCAACTGTTGGGTCAAACAAAATCTAGTTTGAAAATCTGAACATCTTGCAATGATGAGACGTCTGTAGTTACGAAAGAACTAGTTTTCAAAGTCCACTACGAGGAGTTTACAGTGCCTCTCACTAGTCAGGGTGCTTGTTTATTGTGAGTCACCTTGCCTCTCACGAGTCGAGGTGTTTCTTTATCGTGAGCCCCCTTACCTGTCACTAGTCGGGGCGCTTGTTTATTGTGGGTCCCCTTGCCTCTCCCTAGTCGAGGTGCTTGGTTATTATGAGTCCCCTTGCCTCTCACAATTCGAGTTGACTTTTTTTGCGTGAGTCCTCTTGCCTCTCACGAATCAGGTTCCACTATATTGATAAGACTTCTCTTAGTCTTCATTCTTCGAGAACATCCCATAAAAAAATATTATTTTGAAAAAAATTTTTCAACACTTTTTTGAAAAATTTTTACAAAATATTTTGCAGTGATGACGTTCGTAGTCAGCCTACCAAAGATCTGTAGTTTCCAAGGTTCACATGTGGAGCTTACAATGCGTTTTTGGTCCGCTTATTATGGGGTGTTTGTTTATCGTGAGTCTCCTTACCTCTCACGAGTCGGGATGCTTGTTTATCGTGAGTCTACTTGCCTCTCACTAGTCGGGGAGCTTGTTTGTTGTTAGTTCTCTTGCCTCTCACAATTCGGGGTGACTTTTTTGCGTGAGTCCTCTGGCCTCTCACGAATATCGCTGAGAATTTCAGCTGGCTTCAGAATTTTCTACAAATACCTTGCGTGGGACAGACAGTATCCAACTGCGCCAACGCTGTTGGTTGCTGCTCGCATATTGCTGCAATAAGGATGTTCACAAAAAAAATAATATTCATTAATATGAGTTAAAACCATACATTAGAGTCCCGAGTACCAAAATCAGATTTTTTTTTTATTAATCAATATTTTAATTTTGTCAATTATTCGTAATAGAAATCACCCAAATGCAGCGAGGCTAAGAAACGTTCCCAGGCAGAGGCTTGTTATATGACGTCACATACCTTGCAGGTACGCAGGCCCGTATGTGTAATGAGGGCCCGTTGTTTTTTATTGAAAAACGAATGTAACATTATTGATCAGCATGCTCTAGAACCCCTATATCCAAATTTTAAAGATATTTTGATTTATAATTTTCGAATACGGCCCCATAAAATCATATTTTTCAAATATTAAATAATTAATAACTTTTAAACGAATTGTATTTCGAAGAAAAGTCATTCTTCATTTTCTATTTAAATTCACTTTTTCTACAACCCAGCGTCATCTATACTTTCAAATTTTCATAAACTAAGAATTTTAATTGAAAAATTACCAAAAATAATATCAAACAATTTATAACTTGGAAACGAATTTCTTTTCGAAAAAAAGTCCTCTTTTTCTGTTTAATCTCGCTTTTTCTATCACCCACTGTCGTCCATGCTTTCAAATTCGGCAATCCTTAATGCTCGTATAGTTTACAGGGCTGTTGGTTCAAAATGTTGACAAGTTTTCAATGAAAATTCTTAGCTTATGAAATTTGAAAGTATGGATGACACCATGTTGTAGAAGAAGTGAATTTAAAAAGAAAATGAAGAATTACTTTTTCGAAAAACAATTCGCTTAAAAGTTATTAATTATTTAATATTTGAAAAATATAATTTTAGGGGAACGTTTCTTAACCTCGCTGCATTGGGGTCATTTCTGTTACGAATAACTGGCAAAATAAAAAACATATATATTATTTTATTGTTACATTAGTATATAATGCCGATAAATCCATCATTTTCAATTGAAATTAAAATTTTGTGAATATACCTATTATATACTATCTGTCCCATGCAAGGTATTTGTCGAAAGTTCTGAAGCCATCTGAAATTCTCAGCGACATTTTTACTCAGAATAATATTATTCGTGTAATTAAGAACAATAGCAATGAAGACTAAGAGAAGTCTTATCAATATAGAGTCACCTGTTTCGTGAGAGGCAATAAAACTCACGCGAAAAAGTCAACCAGAATTGTGAAAGGTAAGGGGACTCACAATAAACAAGCGCCTCGACTAGTTAAAGGCAAGGAGACTCACGATAAACAAACACCCCAACTCGTGAGCGGCAAGGGGACTCACATAAAGAGGCACCCTGACTAGCGAGAGGCACTGTCACCTCCTCGTAGTGGACTTTGAAAACTAGTTCTGTCGTAGGATGACTACAGACGTCATCATTGCAAAATGTTCACATTTTCAAACTAGATTTTGTTTGACTCAACAGTTGACGTCAGAGAATTTGAAATATCTGCACCACACTTCTTGAAGTTTGATACTGATTTAAACGGTAGGGGTGTAATGGCCGCCAGTGGCCGTGGTAGTAAGATCTAGCAATGAACAGCGCCGCCCGCAGTATGCCCATGATTATCAATTTTGAATATGTTGTACCTTTCCGATCGCTTTGAAAATTGAATATATTTTAAAGGGGCATATTTTTTTTATTTTGAAAACATTTTTTCACCACTTTTTCTCGACAAATGAACTCAATAATTATTTCCTATATTTGTGCCATCAAATGCCATAATATATATATTTTTCATGAAAATCCGTTTATCCGTTCTTAAGAAAAAAAAATTGCCATTTTTCCTTTTACCCCCGTAAAAATGGTTTTCCAAAAATAATACTTTGGTAAATTTCATCTAACACTACTATCAACTTGTGCTCAAAAATTTCGACCCGATTGGTGCGTGGGCAGCTAACACAGGCTTAACTGCTAGGTCCTGCAAGATTTTGAACTTTTACTAGCTCAGTTAGTGACAGAGTGACGAAATACAGTCAATAATTTAAAACAATTACCTCGTACACTATATAAATCCATTGTACTACAAGAAAATATAGCGAATGAAATGAATCGCAGTAGAAATCTCAGCTTGTTAAAAAGACGCTGAAAACAATTTCTTAATATCAAATAACAGCGTGACTTCTGAGTTATGATAACTGTCGACCGCCATTCTATTACCATCATTCTTAAATTTGGTTTCACATTAATTTTCCAAATTAGATCGTTTGTTAAACCAAACTAATATTTGACGTATATAATCCACTTGCAAGCGTGCTTAATTCCCTGACAATGTTCAGTTCTATTCGGTTGTGAAACTTGGTCCTTTGTTGTGCTGTTCATTGATAAATGTCGGCTTTACACTATTGCAGACACACTGCACTCGAATACAATTTAGTAGGATATGTTGGACAAAAGATTCACGTATCCGAGTAGACTATAAACCATATCAATTATTGTCTGAAAGTAATAATTCTATAAGTACTAAATGACCATTGATGGATGTTATGTTGAATAATGTGTCACGTTAGGCCAAAATAAATGAAGGTAGTTTCACGATCACGTGGATTCCCTACCACTGTTTCTCTCACTATATTACCATTCCACCATGGTCTCTATTCTTGACGGCAGTAGAATAGAACAATCGAGAGAAAGTGGGCGTGTCTCTATTGAAATTCACAAAACCGTATTCTTGAACTTATTTCTATCGTCGCTTCTATCAAAAACTGATCCCCGATGCTTCTCTTGGTTATTTTCAGGGAACAGTCGGGGAATGCCGCCATTTTCTGTTTTTCTAACCTAGAAAAGTGAATGTTGTCAAAAACTAAATGTTTTATTTCACTTTTGATTAATATTCTTGTGATTTTGGACTTAATATAAAGATGAATCTGCCTGAAGTAATATATTGGGACGAAATAATCCAAAACGTGAACGATTCTCAAGAACTCCTAGAGGTTGATAGAGAGATTCTTCCTCAGAGATCAGTTTTTATTATCAAATGAAAAATTTATGACATTGTTCTGTCTGACTAAGCCCGTTTGCCAGGATTTAATAGAGATCTTAGAGATGTAAAGCAGTCGGTCCCTTGTCTATTAAATGTTAGGCAAGTAAAAGATCCCTACTCTCTAGAGGTTCGACAAAATTTCCAGGATGTCTCCTGGCATAGGCCCTGGTAGCGGAAATAGGCCGACATTAAATAAATAAAAATCTTCCCTGTCTGTACAAACTATGTACAAAATATATTTTAAGTAATAATAGGTAGCATTATTTTTTTTTGTTTATTTAAAAATACCAGATCAACAAATTAATGTTATACAGGGTAGTGTGTAGTAAGACAATAGATAACAATTGAAAATAAAATAAAGAACAGAAACAAAATATTTGGTTTAACATAACAATAGAAGAATATTGATATTAATATCAATCGGAATCGCTACTAGAAGTAAGATATCTTGTGGTAGTATTTTTCTTAACCTATTATTACGAGTCTTTTCATTTAGGTTTAAATTTCTGGCACTTGCACAATTGTTTATAGTTTTGAAAAATGTCTTAGCACATGATTTCCTCAAAGTTTTCAATTTGTGGCACGTCAAGCTCTCGATGGATTTGACTGTTTCTTATAAGCCAATGGGCATTTATAGCAGATCCCAACACTTTATTTTGAAATGTTTGCACCTTTTTAATATTAGTTTTGCTAGCAGGTCCCCTTATCACACAGCTGTAAGTTACCGATGGTCTTAAGATCGATTTATATATTAATGTTGTGCACTTAACTCAGAGCTTCGATTTTCTATTAATAATGGGATATAGCATTGATAACCTTGCGTAACCATCATTAAGTTTTTTATTGATGTGGTAACTCCATATTAGTCGTTTATCTAAGTATATAGATATTTAATTGCACTGTCTGCAGGATTCCATATTATTTCCTCGTCGTTGATGATAATATTATTGGGGTTTTGTGGTCTTAGGGTAAGCATTATTTTTCAAATAATAATACCTACTTTGGGCTCAACTCTGTTCTTAACAATACATATTGGTACCCCGGCACATATTATGACATTCTCATCTCTTTTCAAAATATAATAATTATATTGCCGCTTATTTTTTATTACACCGAATCTTTCAAAACACTGCTTCATTTTCAGGTTCTAGCAGCTCTGCGTGTCTTTGAATATGATTGTTAATATTTTTGTTATTGTTATGAACTATGGTTATGCAGATAACCGATGTCGATTATCAGAAATGACAGAAATTGCTCGTCTGTGATTGGTGAATAAGTTTGGCAACGCTGCGGTTTATTCCCTAATATTTTGTTCCCTCCTTTCTGTTCAAGAATACAGTTTAATGCTTGCAATAGAATGGCAGTAGAACAAATCCGGAGAACGCTCCCCGGGGATCGTTCTATTCTATCACGGTCAAGAATAGAGGCCCATATCTGTTACGTTACCAACATCTTCCCACAATTTCCCTTACCTCCCACCACCTCTGACGTAAAGTAGCCTATTCTCTGAATTGGAAAGTTGTTTTTCTACGACTGCCTTCGAAAATGACAAATAACGCACAATAGCCATGACTCGAAACTGTAATTTTTCACACGATGTGTGCAAAAATCCAAAAAACACAGTCCTGTCATGTTTTACACAGAGTCCTATTAAAAACAGAACTGACACCTTTTATTTGTATTTTTTGAAGTAGGCTAGCCTATTCAGGTTCATAGCAACCGACTTATTTAACGAGTAAACATCAGTTTTTAAGTCTTCAAACCACATCACTTTTAAAGAAGTTTATTAAAAATAGTTGATTCTGCAGTTGCAGTCGTAGAAAAAGTGTTGTAAATAACACGTTTGAAAACATCCTTTCACATTCATTCGATTTGTGGAACTCGCCTTCGGCTCTTCATTTTCAAAACTTGTTGTTTAATAGTATATTACGTAATGAGTGATGTAAGAAGTATATTGCGTATTTCCATGAGTGCGTAATTGCCTTACAACTCGAATTATGTACTATACTTTACCTACGATCATATTTATTTAGTTATTTAGTAAAATCTGGATTTAGTTTACTAGTCAACAATATTATTCAACAAATATTATGTCAGTTTTGACAGCGTTTGAAAATTAAGTAGGCGCATTTGTTTTTTTAAACCCCGCGTCAGCGATATAAGCCACCTATAATTACGTGTCCCGTGCATTTTGTTTACCGTGCTATTTGTTTACAGTGCGTTTTGTTTACAATATGTAAAATTTAGCTTACATAGATGTCAGGTAGTGTGTTTTTTACTCTTTACAGTAGTGATCGTAGGTAAAATACTATTACACATGTACAAAAATGTTTCAAATTATGTTAAGCCTTTTTCATATATGGTGGAACTAACATTCCGACAGACCTGTAGGCAAACAAACTAAAATTCTGAAAATACATTTTCTAGTTTCGGTATTAGTAAACTAACCCAAAAATAACAGAAATATTAATAAATAATAAAATTGCAATAAAACTTTTCCTTACAGATTTATTTGCACCAGGTATCACATAGATATGGTACTCCTTTATAATTGTTTGTCTCTTAATCTAGATAAATAAAGTTCGCAAAGTAGTACATTTGGTTTTTATTTTTATTTATTAATAGTGATATATTATTATTGAATGCAAATATCGTGGTTGGCTTTTAAGCATTTTAAATATTCGTTCAAAGTAGGGCACCATTATTTCTTTACCTAATGATATAATGTCTTTTCTCCAAATAAGTTCACACTGAAATAAATGGAGGAGAGAATGCTACTTCTATATTTTGCGATTTGTCTGAAGCTTTTGATTGTGTTGAATAGGGAAGATTGCTGGAGAAATTGGAAAACCATGATTTCAGAGCCATTATTTTATAAATGATGTCAATCTTATCAGTCTGGCTGCAAGCAAATTATTCTGATAAATAATATCAACTGTGGGGTACCTCAAGGTTCTGTTCTTGGTCCAGTTCTATTTGTATTATATATTAACGACAAAACTACGATTTCTATTACAGGACAATTCACCTTATCGCCGATGATATCGCTATATTGTGGCATAACAAAGTTAAAAATATCCTTCAGGAAACTATATAAAACTGATATATACGAAATCAAAGATTGGTGTGATTTAACATATGGAAAACAAATAGAATAACTATCAAATATAGCTTGCCAGATGTCCTCTAGGTAACCACGTGTTTGAAATTTAAACGTGTTCAAAATATTTAGGACTAGCTGATACCCGCGACTTCGTTCGCGTGGAAGAATTCTTGCGCGTGGAATTAAGAACATTAACATACTAACTTATGCGTATAAAGAAGTATTACATACTCACTGAGTACTCCTGTAGTACTCAGGAAGTACACTCGAGGGAACATACTGCGAATCCATGGTATCCGGGGAAACCCACTGCACATTCATTGCACTCAAGGAAAACTTCCGCACATCCATACTACTCGGAGAAACCCACTGCCTATCCATTGTACTCAGGAAACCTACTGCGCATCCATTGTATTCGAGGAAACCCACTGCGCATTTATAGTACTCGGGGAAACCCACTGCACATCCATTGCATTCAGGGACACCCACTGCGCATCCATTGTACTCGAGAAAACCCACTGCGCATTCATAGTACTCGGGGAAACCCACTGCGCATCGCAATTTGATAACAATTCATTATTTTATTTTTGTGTTAGAGCCAGTTAAACGAAAAAATAATCATTTTTATCGACAATAAAGCACATGTGTCAAATTTCATGGTTAAAAATATCCCTCTCCCTGTTCACCTGATCAGGGGTCTCTTTTTGAAAACCGTCGAATATGTGTCTCCTTATTTTCTCAGAAGAGCCCATAGCTGGAATATCGCGTTTATGACTTACGCGAGTTCAGAGATACGGGTACCCATTAGCCCAACTACCACCCCCGTTTTCACCCCCAGTGTGTCTAATTGATTCCAATGAAGAGTATTTCTGCCAAAATTCACGCTTGCAGGTCTATCCGTTTCCGAAAACCTCCCCTTCCCCGTTCACCTTTTCGGGGGTCTCCTTTTGAAAACCGTCGAATACGTGTCTCCTTATTTCCTCAGAAGAGCCCGTCGCTGGAATACCACGTTTCTGACTTAGATTTCAGACCATCTACAACCCCCGCTTTCACCCCTTCAAAAAGTCAAAATCGGAATTTCGCCTTACCCGTTTCTAATGAACTCCAATAAAGAGTATTTCTGCCAAATTTCACGCTTCTAGGTCTAACCGTTTCCGAAAAGCTTAAAAACCTCCCCCTCCCCGTTCACCCTTTCGGGATCTCTTTTTGAAAACCATCAAATACGTGTCTTCTTATTTCCTCAGAAAAGTCCATCGCTCGAATAATCACATTTTAGACTTACGCGATTAAAAAAATACGGGTGCGCTTTAAACCATCTACCACCCCCATTTTCATCCCTTCAAAAAGTGAAAATCGAAATTTCGTCTTATACGTATCTAATAGATTTCAACAAAAAATATTTCTGCCAAATTTCATGCTTCTAGATCTAACCGTTTCCGAAAAAGCTTAAATTTTCAACCCTATTTTTCACCCCCTTAGAATTTCGAAAAATCTCTTCTTAGTGGTTGCCTACGCCATTCGAGAAACCTCCATGCAAAATTTGAAGTTTCTAGACACAGCGGTTTGGGCTGTGAGTTGATAGATCAGTGAGTCAGTCAGTCAGGGTATTCCTTTATATAGATAAGATTAAATACTACGACTACAAGTTGAAGTCTAAAGAACATATTATTAGTTTAAATAAGCAACTAACTTCTGGATGTTATTCAGTCGAAGTGGTCTTCAATAAATTAGGATATTCAGCTGAAAAGGCTGTATATTTCTCACTTATTGGAATTGCCAGTATTCTTGCTATAAAACTATGCCATTCGGTACTTATGCAAAGTTAGGGTTTGTAATTATTGCAAACAATTATTTGTAGCTAACAGGATTGTAGGAGTGATATCAACACAAAAGTAATTCTAATATGACCTCTTCTAATTATGTCACTTAGCTAATAATACCCATTTCTCTGGCTTTCTCTGACTTATGTTAAGGCGGTGAAGGTCGGCATTATGGATAAACCTGGTGCTTAAATGTTTTACAGAATTCAAAGTAACAGAAGTTTATCGTCGTACTTCTAAAGCTACTGCTCTTCTGCCTATTTTATCCATTTTATACAAAAAATGTTCTCTTTACTCCATGAACATATTTCGTGCGAGTTTCGCCCATAATAGCCCTTGCCCCCGCTTTAGGGGTGGTTTTGGTATCAGAGGATATAAAAGGGCTTGAAGTGAGTTCAGTAATTGCAGTTTTGTTGTGATTCTATGCATTTTATGCAAAAAAGACAATTTTTTAATTTCATGCCCCTACTAGCCTTGGAAAACTCCTATTTTAGGACTAATATCGTAATTTAATCGAAATTCTGCAATCAAACATAAATTCTGATATGAAATTCGGATTCAGCATATCACAATATATACATATACGGCGTGATTTACCATGACATGAGGAAAATAAAATGATGTACTAGTCTTCAATGTGGGAAAGCCCCTGCAAAATTTTAGAGGGATCCGAGGTAATTTAGTAATTTTAGCTGCATTAAAACTTGCAAAGATACACTACCTTTAATGCTTTCAATTGTTTATACGTTATCATTAGTTGTCTCTGTTAGAGTACAAACTTCATTTTAAATAAACTTTACTTTAAATGTCGTACGCCGCTGGTAGCGCCCTTAACAAGGGCAACTCGTTTAGGGCGTTAAGCGCCAGTGTAAAAAGTACCCTCAACCATATAAGTTGTTAATATTATGGTTGAAATAATCGGAATAGAGATGTGAGTAGACGGTGTTGTCGAGAGGCAAGGAGTGCAGAACGTAGAGCCGGATTTAACTGTATTGTTTCGCTCGTTTACTTTTTCATTGTAGGTATTTGTCAGCCGTAGCTTGTGAAATTTAGATTGGCCATATCTTAGTATTGAGTCATGGGACCCAAGCCATATTACCAAATAAAGAAATATAAAAGTAATTATTGAATTGTACTGCCACATGCTACTTACTGTACAAACACATCAGCCGACTGCGGTCCTGAACTCAAAACCGTTAGACTGTTAAGTCACTCCGACCGCTACGCAATATGCCGACATCCAATGACTGACATTGGGACATCTGTTTCCCGCCCTATTTATTCGTCTCTCCCCGCAGAACGTCAGAAACTTTATCACTATAAAGAATTTTTCAACTATAGTAGTAATAGTTAAGTACATGTATATACATTGTGCACGTTAAAATAAAGTGTTAAGAGTTATACAGTCCACTCAGTTTTTTACTCGTTATCGACGAAGTTTAAACTACGAGAATTCAATTAAAAACAGTCTCAGGTCAGTAATAGAGTAGTGACCTTACTTGAGAAGGAACATATCGAAGATGTTTACATTTCCTTAATTGCCATAAAAAGTTGAGCTGGCCCGTCCTCAAAGTGCCGCATTTTTTGCTTTCGGTCGAACGCTGGCGCCGCGACAGGTACAAAGCACGGCCGAGTGTGGTGTTTTTTGTAATCGATGTGTCTAAGTAAATATCTTAAGTACTTGCTATTGTAGAGTTCACTGACTTAAGGTCAATGTGTCGAAAGACATTAACCCTAATAAAATTCGATTTTAAATTGTATTCGTAGAGCGATGTTCAATACGCCATTCGTCGCCAGCTTTGCTGTTAGTCCCAAGTCTGATAAGGGGGGAGGGGAAGTGATATAGTTGGACAGCGTTACGTCAGATTGATTAATGTCATAGGCGGCGCATTCCTACAAAAAAATAAGGTATCTTTTTTGATCATATTTTTCAACTTTTCATTTTTTAACTCCTTTCGGTGGAGACAACTTACTGTTAAATTTTCCGCATGGCATGGTAGATCACCCTGTATGTGGGTCTGACCTTTAGGTTTGAACTTTTGTTTTTTTTTGGGTGCTTGTGTAATGTATATAATTATAAGGGCAATATAATAAAAAAACAACTAAATAGCAATCGACCGAAGTAGTCTTTAATACAATATTACCCAATTACCCACAATTCTATCGCAACAACTTTGTGCCTAAATCTCTTAGTAATCGATACCACACTTCCAGGATATTCATGAATAATTGAGCATACTGCTCTTAGTAAATTTCTGCTATTAAACCAATTTATTAAAATTCAAGTAATTTTAATCAGTGTACGAACATTTATAATTTTCTTTTTACAAAATCTTTATTTAATAATATAGTACATATACATGAATAAAAAATATATATCACAGTCCGGATTGAATTGAATACAATATACATATTGTTTTATAATTTCTAAAAACAATAGATTTCTTTTGAAAATGAATCTAGTTTGCCGTGTCTTAGCTTCTTAAATCATTCCGTAACGCGTTAACATAGGTCTCGACATTTTGTTTTATTTCTAAGTTAAAATATATTAATGCATTTATAAACCATATCCATACATTTACTATTTTTTGCACAAAGAAGATCTGATATAATCTTTATAGTCGAAAAAAATGTCTTGGTCATTTTCTCAGTCGTCCAATCTGTTTTGCACTTCCACATTCTGTGATTCTATACATTATACCATCATTTACGTCACATTTTAAACAATTATTTGTGTTCGACATTCCATGTTTTTTAAGTTTTTGAGCTACTGGAAAATTTCAATCAAGAGCTTTATACACGGAGGATTTCCACTTTGTTGGAATATTATCATTCGTACTCACTTTCCATATTCTTTCCCAATTGTACTCCGGATATTTTTGCTTAATTTTCATCCTTTTTTAATGTAATGTTACTTTCAGTTATGCCTTTCAGAATATTCTTAAGTGCAGGGTTAATTATGGTTTCCGGCTTATCAAATCGACTTGAAAATTGAGTGGTCAATAAGGCGAGACTCATCGAAATAAACAATAAAAACATAAATTATGCAGGTCTTCAATAAAACAATAGGTAAAATGTACAAGTTTATAAATCAAATAATACTTTTAAATATTGTCTAAGTAATGTAGCAAAATTCTTGCCTTTTTTGTCTGATAATTGTGGTGATTGATTGCTTTCTGTCTCCTACCAGGTCCTCTTCATCTTTCAAGTCTGCTTTGACAATGATATTTTACATTTTTATCCATTATAATATAAATATTAGATTTAGACGTAGTATTTTCACTTAAGTATAAATAGACTTTATCTACTCTTATTCGATTATATACTAATTAATGTACTGCTTTTGAACAATTAAGAGTATCATAAACAAATAGCGTGAGTTATAATGAGTAAGTTATTATAACTCACGCTAGGTACAGAGCTAATCACATTTGTCTTTTTTTTTTTAATAATTGTTAGGTATCACCCGATGTTTGAGCACTGCCCAAATTTTAAAAACGTTCAACATAACTTCAAAAAATCCTATAAATATATGAAATTCGTGTATTTTACTTAAGTAAAAATGCGAATTTCTGTTTTTTAAAAGTTTTACTCAGAAAATATCCTTTACTACATGTTTTTTGGGTCGCTGATTAATAAAAATGGGGTCCCGTTAACCAGAAATTGATATAACACCCTTAAAATACCGAAAAACACCTCTAATAGGGATTTTTTTCGAAATATTCTGATTAAAAATGTAAAATAGTATAGTAAAGTGTATTTTTTATATGATAAATATAAAACCTTAGTTATTCAAATAATAATTCAGTAAACATTTACCCTAAGGGTTATTCAGAGAGGTTGAAACAACCCCCATTTCGACAAAAAATATAGTTACAATGGTTATTTTTTAGTTTTTGCTTCAAAATAGGGAAAGAGAGTGCATGGTGACTATGAGAGTGTATCTCAACCCCCTTTAAGGGTGAAAACCACCCTTAAATGGCTGTAGAATTTGAAAACAGGTTTCGAATTTTTTTGAAATTTTAGAATCACATCTTCTTCGATATTTTCACTAAAATCAGTCTCCGAACCTTGCAAACTTTCTCCATTTTGTCACCGTAATTAATCGGTAATTAATTGAAATCGATCTCATATACGATGTTCACTTAATATCATGTACTATTTTGACGCTCCGTTAATCTTAGCTTCGAAACAAAGGTTTCTGAGAAAAATTATTTTTTTAGGATTTACATACACTCTATAGGGTGTTCGGCAGAGAGTGTGCCAAACGGAAATGGTGGATAGCTGGGGCCATTTAGAAGTTAGTTAGCCCTAATTCGGAAGTATCACTGTTTTTGAGATATTATTATTTTATTTTCTTTTTGAAAAGTTCCCTCAAATCAGCCTTTTAGCATGTTTAACATCTTTTTTATGATTGTGACAGTTCAAAATAATTTTTATTATTTTCTGCAATGTATCTGTGTTCTAACAAAATCATATGGGACGCTGATAATTAAAGAAAAAAAATATTATGAGCTAACAGAGTCCCCAGAATTGGTGGAAAGGATCATAAGTTCAACTTTCCCTTACATTTGCAAAAAAAAAACGAAATGCTATCAAGATGTTCAAATGCTTTCAAAAACTTCTCCCTTTAATGATACTTTGGATAGAGGTCATTAGGGCTAACTGACTTCTAAATAGCCCCACCTATCCACCATTCCCGTTTGGCACACTCTCTGCCGAACATCCATATAATACATGCTAAAAGGCTGATTTGAGGGAAATTTTCAAAAAGAAAATAAAATAATAATATCTCAAAAACGGTGATACTTTGGATAGAGGTCATTAGGGCAAACTAACCTCTAAATGGCCCCACCTATCCACCATTCCCATTTGGAACACTCTCTGCCGAACACCCTGTATAGGAAAACGTGTAATTTCCTACATTTCCTGGAATGTCTCAATAATTATCGTTTTTTTTTTCGAAAAATTTGTAGACAGCTTATGTAAAGAGAATTGATTGAGCTTTCCGACGCCTTTTTTATTTTTTCTCTAACATAAAAAACAAGACTTTTGGCCGAATATGCGCTCCGAGCTATTGCAGTTCGCGGAGAAGTTTTGCATTTTCCGCCGCGAAATATTAATCTACAAAGTTGATTTTTTTGTCTACAAGCAGTTTATGCACTATTTCGATTAAAAATCACATTCTACCTCCGCTTAAAGGTGGCTAAATTTTTAAAGACAACAAATATAAAAGAGCGTACAAAAATTAAATTTTACAGTTAATTTTATTAATAAACAAACTGGGTAATTTAAACAAAATTTTCTCAATTTAATATTTATTGTTATAATCGTAGATAGAGTATAGTATTCAACTTGCGGTAATTGTAATAACTCACTTGATGAATTACACCACTTCATCTATGTAAGTTATTACCTACATTACCTCTCGTTGAATAATATACTGTTATCTACGACTATCGTATAATACATGTAACAATTGACGAATAATGATAGTCATAATTCTAACCCAACGTATAATGAAAATAATATAGTTTTCATCATATCTCCCTCGTAAGTATATTCTAATTCCATTGTTTTGTCGATCGTAAATAACGCTTTATGTACCAAATATTTGTTGCCATTGGCAACTGGTCGTTATTTTTCATAATGTTCCTAGGGAAATAATAGTATATTATATTACTAGGAGTAGAACGCACTCTTTTTTGTGTTGAGCCCAGGATTTGCCGAAGCCGCAAACTGGGCGAAACACAAAAAAAGGCGTTCTACTCCGTGTAATATATACTATTTTTTCTTCAAGCGTATTAAAATGCAAAAATTCATTTATTTATCATAAATGTACAAATATTCAAACTACAGTCTTACATGTTGACACAATATGACAAGTGGCTAGTGGATAGCGCGCCACCGGTGGCTTTCGATATTAACATTATGTTACTAGTAAAACAATACCCACTGCGGTGGCGCTTTCGGAACTAACATTATGTTACTAGAAAAACAATGTCCACTACGGTGGCGTTCAGTACTAACATTTTGTTACTAGTAAAACAATGTCCTACTTCTACTTCTCCTTTTGGTGACATAATTTAAACATTTTAATACGCTTGAAGAAAAAGTAAATTTGGTAAAATTTTCTCTTTTCTATAACAAGAATTAAATGTTTTAACTTTATTGAAAGTAAATCCAGACAAGCCTTACTTGCTATATCTTCTGTATCCGACATTATTTTCAAAAATGTTTAAAACTATTATAATAATATGATTTAATTTATCTTGACAGTAGTTGTCATTTGAATAGAAACCGTGTCCTAAATTTATATTATTTACTCTTATTAGATTATATATTAATTACTGAACTGCTTTTGAACAATTAATTGTATCCATAAACAAATAGCGTGAGTTATAATGAGTGAGTTATTATAAATCACTAGGTACAGTGCCAATCTCCTTTATCTTCATGCCTAGCCTGTCCAATCGATTTAACGCGCGACACGAAGGTGGATCTGTCACCAGAGAAATTGTTTTCCGATACGGTGAAATAGAACGGTCCATTATTATTTATGGGAGGAAGATGATTTATCATGTTTCGATGTTTTCAAATCAAGTTAAGTAATAATTGCGCCAAAAATGATGAATTCGGTTAGTGAAGATGAACTCTAATATGTACACCACCAGAATGAAGACAAGTAGCTAATGGTACAATACAGAATTTATTACCCAAAAATCACGGAACAAATATAAAAATGTGTAGGTATAAAAATGAAATTTTACAGTTAATTACTTCCACATCCAGTGGAAGTATAGTAACGACCAAAATTTTTTAAAAATTTTTATTGTTCAAATAGGCTTAAAATGTCATGAAACGTCGAGATTTTAAGTTTGAGCGAAAAAAAATTTCTGTCTGTCGGTCTGTCTGTCTGTCTGTCTGTCTGTCTGTCTGTCTGTCTGCCTGTCGGTCTGTCTGTCTGTCTGTCTGTCTGTCGGTCTGTCTGTCTGTAACTTTTTTTGTGCGCACGTTTACTCTGGAACCGTTTAAGATATTGACTTAAAATTTGGTACACATATGTACTTCAACGAGATCTGGAACTAGATTATATTTTCATGTTGTTCCGACGAAGGGTTGGGGGGTAAATTGGGGTAAATTTGAGGTAAGTGGGTAAATAAAGCAGGTAAGAGTCCATAAAATTGGTATTTAGTATATACAAGAGAAGCTAAGGTCTCAAAAAATTTTTTGGCATTAGCCACCCCCATTACCACCCCCACCCACTTATTAAGGGAGATGAAAAAAAATTGCGATTTAGTATATGTACAAGAACCAGAAACCTCAAAATATTTTTTTACTTCATCCACCCCCACTACCACCCCCTTGTCACCACCCCCACCCCACTACCGATATGGGGTATCGTTTTATGGGTTTTTGGGGTAGAGGATTTCAAATATTATATTATTAAAGTTCCATAAACAATTATTTCCACATACAAAGTTTTTTCGTTGTGAGTGACTTGGATAGAGAATCTGTATGTGGAAGTAGTGATTCCTTGGGCAGTGGTTTTTTATTAATAAACGAACTGAGTAATTTAAACAAAATTTTCTCAATTTAATATTTATTGTTATAATCGTAGATAAAGCATAGTATTAAACTTCAACCTCGGCCCTACGGGCTTGCAAACTGTTCTCTCGATCAGAAAAGGTGCACTTACGACCCTCGGTACTGTCGTGAGCAAAAAAAAAATAGGACAACTATTTTTTTCTAATGTAAATCTGTCTCTATTTGCACACTTGCAATGAATTTTGACAAATAACTGACAATGTTACAAACATTAAAGTTAGACGTACACAACTAGATTTTAGCAAAAATACATTATAAGACTTGTCCCATTCTTTTTGCGCACGACAGTACATAATAGTACACTAGTGACAGCTAGAAATCTTGGGTTGATTCCTATAATAAGATAGAGAGATAAATAGCAAAATAATGTACGTGAAAGAAAGCGATATATTAACATCGATTATTACACAACGATGCTATAATGAATACAGTATTAATTAGAGCGAGTTGTATACTATACTTTATCTACGACTAATTTTTAGGAATAAAAAATTATACAATTTTTTTACTTTGCAGCAAAATGTATATTAATGTTGCTGCAATCGATAAATTGAACAGATGATGGAATGTTAATGGGTAGGCCGTTATGTGTCAAAAAAAATTAAATCTAAACGTCAAAGTTATTTACAATAATTTTACATATTACTCAAAAGGAATAATATAGTTAATTCATGAATTAATTTCTTCAGTAAACAATTTAATCTAAAATATTTAATAGTCGTGGACAAATTATAGTATTCTACTCGCATATAATGGCTACTATTCAAAGACATTATGATTTAAGTACTGTTTTTTATTGTTCTACGAAAGGGAATAATGATCCATTATTTCCTCATCATTAATCCCTGCGGGAATAATATATGGCATTATATAGCAAAATTAACACATGTAAAAACATATATTATACATTAGTCGTAGATAAATAACTATATTGATCTGTTTCTGTAGGACTAATCAGACATAACACAATTGATTGAAAACAATTTGTGATTGGTCAGCTGACCACGTTAGACAGTGCTTATTGGCTGTAACTAGTTTGTGATTTCTTGCAGAAACAAACATAGTAACGTACCTTTGACCAATCAGGAACTAGCAATTTTCACAACCAACGGGCGAGTCCATTATTTTCAAGGGAGAATCCGCATGTTTTCGTGTTTGACGTCTAAGATATCAAACAAAGTTTTACTGTGAACTAACTTTATTTTTTCAACTTTAAACGATTTAGGGCACGTTTATCAATGTAGGGTTTTTGCATGTTGGGCTAACTTTAACCACGTGGCAAAGTGAGTGTTAAACTCGCATCCGTTTTTCCACTACATTTTATGTGTGGGTTAGAAAACCCGTGAATGACCTGAGGTTGGTAACGCTTTCTACAGAGTTGCCAGCTCTAGGTTGATTGTGATTGGCAGAAAAATGGGTAATTTTTTGTTCGTTATTTTTTTAAGTTTTTGTTACTAAGTTAGAAGCATTTGTTTGTTTTTGTCGAAAGTCACCTGCCAGGGACACCAGCGAGCAACACCAATAATTATAATATACTTACTCAAAAATATAGCGAGAACTCGATATCAAAATTTAAAACAACATTCGCCAATACAACAAATTTTAATTTTCATAAAAATTTTACTGATATTGACAGTATGTTTGATCGTTTCATGTCGCATTTTAACTGGTGTTTCGATGTCGCATTTCCGAAACAAAAAATAAAAATAAATAAAGTCCCTAAATATAATTTTATATTATCATCTGCATTACTGACAGAATTAAATAACTTAAAATCACTAAATTGACTACGAAAATCTGTACCTAATACTTTCCTTAATGACCAATATAAAAATTCAAAAAAAATATTAAACAAAAAAATTGAAAATGAAAAAAAAGACTACTATGCTGATAAAATTAATACATCAAATAATAAAACAAAAACTCTCTGGTCAATTGCAAAAGAAAAGCTTGGTAATTCAAAACCCAAAGAAACAGAATTTAAAATTAATATACAAGACAACATAATATCAGATAACAAAATAATTAGTAACTTATTTGGTGATTACTTTGCAAACTCAGTAAAAAATCAGCTAGACGAACTGAACCTTCCAGGGAACATGTGTACTACGTTAGAAAGACGTAGCTATTCTTCAATGTTTTTTAACCCAGTAACGCAACACGAAGTTAAGAAAATAATTTTACAGTTAAAAAATAAAAACAGTACTGGTATAGATGAAATTCCAGCAAAAATATTATCAGTATGCTGCGATGAGATATCTTACTATCTGACGGAAATCATGAATACATCCGTCCAGCTTGGCCAATTTCCTACAGAATTAAAACAATCAAAAGTTATACCTGTATTTAAAAAAGGTGATCCATTCTTTATAGAAAACTACAGAGGAATATGTTTACTAAGTACCTTTTCAAAAATTATAGAACGAGCTTTGTATGACAGTATTGTTAAGTATTTGAATGACAATAAATTACTATCAGTGTGTCAACATGGTTTCCGACAAAATTACTCAATAGAGACTGCTTCTACAGATCTAATACAATATATTTATGAAAATATTGATAACAAAAAGTATGTCCTTGGAATATTTTTCGATTTTTCAAGGGCGTTCGAAACTATCAACCCGGCATTCTTAACAGAAAAAATAGAAGAAATGGGCATTCGGGGCCCCGTGAGTCAATGGATAGCATCATACATAACAAATCGTTCACTTAAAGTAAAAATCGGTTCAGAATATTCAGACAGCTATAGCATAGATCTAGGAACACCCCAAGGTGGAGTGCTAGGACCATTATTGTTCCTCTTGTACATAAATGACCTGCCATCTTACATAACGGATGGGAGGGTATTTATGTATGCAGATGACACGACCATTGTTGTCACAGCAAAATCTTATGACGAAGTAATACAAAAAACCACCTCTGTTATAAATAATTTTAATGAATGGTGTAGAATTAATCACTTAATAAATAATATAAATAAAACAGTTATAATTGAATTTAAAACAAAATATAATCAACCCAACCAATTCGAATTTAATATCAATAACACTCTTATAAAAACAACAAACAGCACAAAATTTCTTGGTACAATGGTCGATTATAAATTAAATTTTAATGAAAACATAAATAACCTATGTAATAAACTAAATAAAACCTATTTTGCTCTTACAACATTGAAATCAAATTTCCACCAAACCTACCTTATCAATATGTATTATGCATATGTATATCCCATATTGACCTGTAATATTGTCATATGGGGCCAAGCTACTGACATCAATAGAATTTTTGTAATACAAAAACGAATCTTACGACTAATTTTTAACATTGGATTTAGAGACTCTTGTAGAGAATTTTTCAAAAGTAACAATATATTAACTGTTACTTGCATATACATATATAAATTACTATGCCATGTATTTTTACACCTTAGTGATTTTATAAAAAACAACGAGGTACATTTGTATCCAACGCGTAAAAACGAAAACATTCACATAGAAAACTTTTACTACATGCAATACAAAAAATCACCAAAATATGCCGGGGGCAGCTTTTATAACCTGCTACCTGCTGATATAAAAAGTTCCTTAACATATACGATATTTAAACGGAATTTAAGAGATTATTTGAACAGACACTGCTTCTATTCAATAAATGAATACATCCTACAAAATCGGTGACCAATAATACAGTTTTTAATATAATTTTAAATAATTTTTTATACAATCCTACCTTTCTACATAAATACATTACATTATTTTATTACTTAGCGTTAAGTTTGTAACGTGATTTTTATCTTTTATATTCAATACTTTAGTGTATCTAACTAAGAAATTTTTATTGTTTGTGTATTTTTATTGACCTGTCTTATATCTATGTAAATAGCAACAAAAGACCAATAAAGAATCTAATCTAATCTAATCTATAAACTAGAATATTTTCGGGTCGATTTTTATTTTGAGAAATGAGTGAAACTCCAAGAAAGGTGGGCAGAGGCCCCAATTTTTTATCACCAGAACAGTTGTTATTAATTAAAAGAGCAAATACTTATAAACACGTCCTAGAATAAAAAAGAGTCAAAAAATCTGAACGATTTCTACAATACAATAAAATAGATTTTAATATTTGCTTTTTAGCTGCAGTAGAAAACTAAGTATGTCTTTCGTGTTGTAATAATTCCAAAATATCTGCTTCGTCATCGTTTATTTTGTCGAAAGCTACCATTTTCAATAATTTACGCAAAAAAATAACTCTGACTTTTCACTCAACTGTCAACAACGAAAATCTGTAGGTTAACCTCGGGCCACAGAAGACAGGAACTATAGTTCCTGTCTTCTGTGCTCGGGCTAACAAGGTTAATCTCCACTTTGAAACTCGTGCTAAGTTACCACTGACTTTAGCCCAGGATTACTTTAACATGGAGTTAACGTTTATACCCTATATTGATAAACATACCCTTAGTGTATGTTTTGAATGAAAGTACGGATGTAAGTTATTATTCTACAGATAACAAGCTCCGGTTACTTTATCCATCGAATAGTTTTTCGTCGGATCAAGTTTATTTATACTTAAGTGAAACTACTACTTAATGATAAACATAAACATATATAGCGTTATTATTAATGAAGTCATATCGTCCATGCGAAATGTAATAAACTCACATACGAAATATATATAAACCACATTTTTAACCCCGGTGGAAAAATATTTTCAATTTATTTTGTATAATATTTATTCTATAAAAGTATAAAAGAGCTTACGAGGATATATGATGCCTGTGAGACAAAACAATGAGTGTGTTATTATGAGTGTGAATTACAACACAACAGAGACCGTAAAATGTAGTTCAGACGGAAGACTCCTGCATCAAATACAGAGTTGAAGTTGATTACACAACATAAACGAAAACATATTGGATTTTATTTTATAAATCGGTCAAGAAAAATATGTAGTTAATAATCGTACCATTATTTAAAAAAAAAATAGAAGAAAGTCAAGGCTTTCACTAATTTGTTTTATGATTGGTAGTAGACATCAGATGGAGTAAGATGTGACAGAGGACATATTTACCAATCAAGACAACAAAATGTTATTTATTTAAAATTTAAATACAGAGATTGCTTCCCCGGATTCTGGCCCGGAGCCAGTCAGTCACGCGCTGTGGCATTTAAAAGGCTGACTGGGCAGCAGGTCCGGTTAGGCTTAAAGAAATTATAAAACAGTTGTAACTTCAGTCCGCCTAAAGCTCACTTAAACTTAACGATATTATTGGAAATGCTGCCCACAAGGACCTAAAACTAATTGATAAAATACTTAAGACTAACACTAGGCACGATCACTATTAAAGGAGGAGGGTCTCTAAGGCCGGTTTTCGACCTAATTTATTTCTTGAGGAAAAAACTCGAGAAACATTTTTTTGGTATCCATTAACAATATTTAATCGATTCCACCACAAGCGAAACTTTCCCCACCCTCCCTTTTTACCCCCTGTCACTCCCTCCTCCCCCCTCCCACCTCTTCCGAAACAACAAAAATACAAGTACAAAATCAAAAATATCCTTATTCAGCAACAGTCATGTTACGATGTTTCAATGGCCTGCAAAAAAATCAACTGAATGCTGATTTTTTAACAGTTTAATGGGGTATAAATAGGGCAGGTGAGTGCGGGACAGTTTCATTTGGCGTGAAATCGATTCGATTCGATATTGGTAGTAAATAATAAGTTAACAGGAAAAAAGCTCAACGAAAAAACCCGTTGTGTTCAAAAAATGTATCGTATAAAATGTTTTAATTTTTGAGAATATGTCGGTCTAGGGGTAATTTAGGAACAAAAAGGACAAAAAGTACAGAAGGAATAAAAACAGTAACAAATGAAGACAAACAGGAAGAAGAAAAAGAGGATTGAAAGGTTATAAATTTAAGAAAAATCATAAGTAAGGAAATGATAAGTTATTGTATAGGAAAGTTCGGCTAGAAAGGTTTCCGGAAAATAGGTAACGCCTGATATGGTAGGAGGGACACATTTACTAACAGACAACTGAACTGACAATCTCCTGTTTGAAGTCGACTAAGAATAATTGTAACTTAACTTTTATGGACGTAATATCTTCATTTACATTTCAAAATTTGTTACTTTCTCTATATTTTGTATATCGTACAGTGCTGCCGTAAAATAGTGAAAATTTATTTAAAAAGTGTATGAATTTTTTTGAAAAATGACAAAATTTTTACAAAATTTTTGGTAATTTTAAAGCCATAACGTCACCAATATTTTTACTTCCACATCACAGTGGGCCACAAAATTGAAAAACCTGGTCAAAAAGCAAAAATTCGAGAGAGGTTTAATTGTATTCAAAGTAATATTTCTGTAGTCAAAAATATTCAGTTCATTACGTACTCGAAATTCCAACCGTATTGTTGCCCATTTTTACCTGTTACACCTTAAGAAACACAGCGTTCTGTTAGCGTACAGTTGTGAATAGTTGCTTGCCATATTCGAACGTACTATTCGATATTCTTGTAATTTGTGTAATTTCAACAAAAACACAATGAAACTTTACCAAAATAATCTATAAAGTAAGTATTTTATTTCGTATACATTGATTGTTTGTGATGTGATACATTCGATCATAAAATGGTGTTAAACGAGGTTCTACAAAGATAAAGAAATAAAAATTAATGGGTACTTTTTGTTTGAGCTACAAAAAAAGTGCAACGAGTTCCAAGAATGTTTCTTTTACTGATCGATTTCTTATAGTTTTTTCAAATTATGGTAAAAAATTTAGAACCCGTTTCATCCCGGTTTGGCAATAATGAGTAATACTTTGGTCAAGTGCGAGGTGTTAAAATGAAAATATACGTACGACGCACAGTAGTCAAAATGCCCGAAAACGTGGCCAAAACTCTTAGATGTATTTCAATGTTGCTGGAAATTGATACTACGAATTTGATATTATTTAAAAAGAAAACAAAATGACGGATCCAATATGGCCGACTGTTTTAAAAAAATAGTTTTTTTCAGCCAAAAGTCAGTGTATCGAGGTCGCTGATTTCGAATTTGATATGATTCTTTAAGAAAAAAAATGGCAGATACAATATGGCCGACTTTTCCCTTAAAAAATAAGCTTCTTTAGCTGAAGTTCATGGTATAGGGGTTTCCGAGATCGCTAATTTCGAATTTGATATTATTTCAAAACAAACCAAAGTGGCCTCTCAATATGGCCGCCTTTTTATTAAAAAATTAGTTTTTTCAGCCGAAAGTCAGTGTATAGGGGTTTCTGAAGTCGCTGATTTCGAGTTTGATATACATTTATGTTAAAAACACAAAAATAATTAATTCCACAATGAAAAGTAGCGATATTGAAAGTGATTCTTCATCCGAAGATGAGTAGCATTTGCAATAAAATTGTATGAAAATAATATTTTTTTTTGCCACCTTTCCATTCCGTTCCACTGCGCCATCTTTTACAAAAAAATAATTATTTCTATGTTTTTGACATAAATGGATATCAAATTAGAAATCAGCGACCTCAAACATCCTTCCCTATACATTAATTTTGAGCTGAAAAAACTAAATTTTTAATAAAAAAGTCGATCATATTGGATCCGTGTCTTTTTTTAATAATATCAAATTCGAAATCGGCGATCTCGGAAACCCCTGGGTACACTGACTTTTGGCTGAAAAGAATATTTTTTAATAAAAAAAAGTCGAACATATTGAATCCGTTTTTCTTTTTAATAATATCAAATTCGAAATCAGAGATCTCGGAAACTCCTATACACTGACTTTCGGCTGAAGAAACTAATTTTTTAATAAAAGAAATTCGGCCATATTGGATTCGCCATTTTTTTTTAATAATATCACATTTTTATGATTGATGTACTAATTTTTAGGTGATTTAACCCATGTTCAAAATTTTGGCCAGGCTTTCCGTGTGGAAGTATAGTAACGCCAAAAAAAATATCATTTTTAGTTCAAATAGGCGTAAAATGTCTTGACACGTCGAAATTTTAAGTTTGAGTTTGTAACTTTTCTGTGTACACGTTTACTTAGGAACGATTTATGTTATTGACATGAAATTTGGTACATGTATGTATTATAACGTGATCTGGCACTATATTATATTTTATTCTTATTCCGTTCAAGGATTAGGGGGTAAATGGGGAGTACATAGGTAAAGCAAGCAATAAGAGTACATACAATTTGGATTTAGAGTATGTACAAGAACCAAAGACCTCAATTTTTTTTTGTATCAGCCACCCCCACTATCCCCCCCCCCTATTATTAAAAAGATGAAAAGTTGTGTTTTAATGTGTGTTCAAGAATCAACCAATATTTGTTTTGGCATCAGCTTCGACAAAATATTTCACTAGTAAATATTCTGCCCCCTAAAAGCATACCTACTAACTGTTTAAAACACAGTTTAAATCACAGTGCGATATTTTAAATGAATGTATTATTTTGGAGATTTTGAAAAAGCAGGAAAAGTGCCGATGATGGTCCATTCCGATAAATAATTCCAATATAAACAGTAAACACACTCACAAAAAAATAGCCTCTGTAGTCTTACTCTTATGAGTCAAATAGTGGTCACTTGCACTAACGTGAACGTTTTATTTGTAGAGTGCTGTAATAGTATATTATGTAACAAGTTTTATAAACGTCATTTTAGTCACGAGTTTTATTAATCGCGAGCGACGCGTAGCGGAGCGAGTGTTTAATAAAATGAGTGACTAACAAGTTTATAAAACGTGTTGCATACTATACTTTTTCTACGACAGCAAATATCTAAATAAAAAATTTGGAAGTTATTTTAATATTTCATTTATTAACGTATCAATAACATGGTAACAGTAAAAAATTACTAAACTATTGTTCTACTTATTGTGTATATTAATGGTTACATTGGAAACATTTTGGCAATTGCTAAAAAAACTAAGTGATTTTCCTAAATGCGTTCCATCGAACTGTGTTAAATTTGCTTCATGATTTGAATTGAAGCTAATACTTGGTCCACTTTCATTTTTATCAATGCTTGAACTTTGAGCAATTGCAATATCAATATTCTCTTTATTTTTTTGCATTGCATTATTTTGAACAGTGTTCATGATTTTAGTAGCGGTCTCAATTTTATTGTTTAACGAGTGGTCAATATAACTCTCTGCAACAGCTGTGGATCGCCACCCTCCATGACGCTTTAATGCTGTGATGTCCGCACCCGAGTCCACCAAAATCGTCGCTGAAGACCTTCTTAGGCAATGACCAGTATAAGCAGCAGGGTCAGGTAATTTTAAGAATTTTGCTACTACGCTAGAGAGGCTGCCAAATTTATTAATTCCAATTGGCTGTTTTCTACATTTTCCTCGCTGGTAGTTTAAGAAAAATCGGGTAGTACTTGTCAGGTTTGGAGGTCGAAGTTCCATGTATTTCTTGCATGTATGATAGAAATTACCTCCAATAACAAACTGACGTTCCGTTTTTGTTTTCGTGTCAGGAATGTGAACTAAAAGGGCCGTGTTAAGGTCTTCAACATCACTTGTTTGAATTTTCGTCAATTCTTCCCGCCGACAAGCTCCCATTATTCCAAAAAGTAACCCTACCTAAAATATTTATAATTTTGTTTATTTTTATTTAATTTGGTTTTATAGGTACTATTACCTTTGTAAATAGGTATTCTTCGTCTGGAGCAGATGATAAGAATTCTCTAATTTGCTGGGGTGTCAATATTTTCGACTTTTTAGGTCTGTAACCGTCTGATTTACGCTTCAGAAATGCGCACAATTTGGGGTACTTGCTAATATCAACATTGTTTTTTAGATTAATTGTCGTCCGCAGCGTTGAATAGATTGCCCACAAAGAGGACGGTTTCATCTTTTTCGACAAATTTTGGAAATAAGCAAGTAATACATTCTCAGAAAATGAATTTGTTTGGTTTTCTTGACGCCAATCTTGGAAAAGTTTATATGCACGTTCGTATTGACTTTTAGATTTTTCTGGCAGCAAACTAGCAGTTGCCGATGCCGCTGTTTGAGTAATTTCGGACGGAGTACCAATGAAAACATCTTCTTCACTTTCACTGTCGTTTAGGCTCATTTTTTTCCAAAAAATACAAAATTACTTGTCTCTTGTCACAACGCGTCGATTTATTTTGACAGATTGATGACAAGAATTACGGAAAACTAACTTGATTTTTGCCATTAAAATATCTAGAATTAACCTCAGCCGTGACTAATATCTCGTTGCTAAGTTCAGCCTGTGACTAAAATGCACGAAGTCACGGTTTGTCGAAAGCGTGTTTAAAGGATTATTTAGCGTCATGGAAACGTATACGATAAACGCCATTTTAAAGATGGAAGTAGAAAAAATCCGTTTAAGAGCGTCATCTGACATTAAGTAGCAGTAGCAGTAGCAGACGCAGTAACTTGGCACTATTTAATTTTAAAAATAGTTTTTTTGTTTAAAATGAAAAAAAAAATGTTTTTTTTTCCAACCCTGCATTTTAGGATATGGTGTTACAAAATAATATTTTGTATAACAAGTGGCTAAAATGGTGTTTCTTTTTTACAAGTTGGCCGCTTATTGTACGAGCCGAAGGCGAGTGCTATAAACCACACGAGTAAAAAAAACACATTTTAGTCTCGAGTTATATACAAAATTTTTTGGACCGCCATTCGAAATTAGAAAACAGTATAATTTGGTAAAAATAGACTAAATTTTATTGTTGTTTCCATAGAAACCAATAAGTTTAAAATTTCTTTAATTCACTCTTTTTTCTTTATTTTACACTTGTCAATAATGACATTGTTCTGATTCATTGAAACTGTCAAATAAATATCATTTTGGGATAATATGGCGTTACAAAAATATATATTTTAAATTTATCTAAACATATTCGTTCAAAATGTCAGTTTTGCTATCTTCCCCTCGCTTTCATTTTTTAAAGTTTCGGATCTGCTAAAATATCTTTATCTACTTATGTTAATATTTTAAATGTATTCATTTTAGTGAGATTTAATTTGGAGTAAATCAAGGGGCAATCAAAGGGAAACCATGACGAAATCACAGGAAATATAAAGAAAATCAGGAAAATCATTGAAAAGGGGAAATTTTGGTGTATTTTTAGGCGGTTTGCTCTTCGAAAAGATATGAAACTTCTGAGCGATTTTCCCAAAAATAGTTTATAAACTTTTTGTCGAATTATCCTCTACTTTACGGAAGCACAGTATGCCAACTCCATTTGCGGCTAAATGAAAATATTAATAAATATACTATATAATATATTTTTTTTGCCTTAAAATGCCAGGAATCCTATCATGTAATTCAATATTTCGTCAGTATTAGCTAGAAGAGTAGTTGTTTTGATTGGTTCTCCAATAATGAGTGTTTTAAAGTGTTTTCCTAATATATTAGCGTGACCCGGTTAAGGTACCAATATACAGAAAGTAGATAATTTCATATTAAATAAAAAAAAAATGTGAATGACTAAATGTAAATAAATGATTTAAGTATTTTCAATATATTTTTTTTCTTTAAAATGCTAAGAATCCTATCATGTAATTCAATACTTCGTCAGTATTAGCTAGGAGAGTAGTTGTTTTGATTGGTTCTCCAATAATAAGTGTTTTAAAGTATTTACCTAACTAGTAAATTAGCCCAGATTAGGGCAACAATATATAGAAAGTAGGTATTTTCATAATAAATAAAAATGTGTGTAAGTTGTGATTTGCATAATACCTAAATAATATTCTCTAATCATGATAAAAGCAAATAAATAAAAAATAATTAATTGTAAAAAATACTATAGGTAGATTATATTTTGTTAAAGTGGAGCTTTATTATCTTAAGTAAAGTATCATATAATTTATGTAAAAAGAAAGTCATTCTAAGGTATAATATTTCATTATATTAGCCACAATTTCGTACACCCGCCTTGTAGAAAATATAATATTTTTTTACTAAAACCACATTAAATAACTTGTCTTCGATAAAATCATTATATGATGGCAGTTTATTAACTTCTAACCCGTGTTCAGTGTTCGGAGCATCTCCTTATCTTAATCGATTTCAGACTTTCTTCATGTCTACGTTTCTCCAATCTATAACAAATTACGTTCCATTTCGCCAAATTCGTGTGCACACTTACGAGGGCTAATTGATAATTCATCACATTATTTAACTTTAACATTATTGAGGCTGAGTATTAAGGTCACGTGTAGTATAAAGTCTTACAAAAATAAAAAGATTGGTCGTAAAAATAAATTAAATACGTATTTTGAAAAAAGTAGAAATGGGGATTCCGCATAGTTGTAGATGATAAAATATAATTTAAAAAAGGAGGAGGTTCTCAATTCAACCCATATGTATGTTTTTTTAGGTTTGTTCAATACCCTAGTAGCACAACATTGCCCTATGTATATCCGAGGGACGTCCTCGGCGGACATACAGGACATCCGATGAATGTTCGGTTTTGGTTCAAAGTAGATCCGACGGACAACCGAGGGACGTCCAAATGTCACAACTTTGAACAATATTTGTACATTATACGAATGTCTATAAGTACGATATATTGACAAACTATTTTATTTATATAAATATGTTATTCAGGGCGCTTTTCGAGTCGAGTACAACTTCGACATGTAAGTACTTTACTTGATAAAAATGAAGTAATGCATAAACATTGGATATCCTACGGATATCCGAAGGACATCCTCAGTGGAGATTGATGGAGATGAATTTCTTTGTTAGCATCCGTATTATTTTATTTACATTAACATATCTAATATTGTTTACCATACCATAACTCCAGTTTATTCTCACAAGGGTTGCCTGCAAATTATAATGTTTATCAAATTCAGTTCATTTTACTTACTTACCTTTTTACCAATTGCCGTCGGTAGGAATCGAACCTGCATGCCTGCGTTATCTCTATAACAGTTCTACTCACTTACCCACTGGGCTATCCTGTGTCCGTTATTTTGGATGCTAAAAGTAGTATAGTATAATGTGTGGGAAATGTATTTAATGAAATTATCAGTAATAATAAGTCTGTATGTGAAATCAATTTCTAAACTTATTTAAAATATGTTAATATCGTTCAGGTTCTCTTTTTTTTCTATTTTTTATTTGTGTTCCCAAACATGAATTTTTTCAGTTACTAGCATTTATATTTATTTATGGTTATTAAGAAGAACTTATTTAATTTCTAACGAAAAAACTGTGATATTGTGATCGAACTGTCACCGGTGTCACCTGAGAAGAGTAATTGTTGAACAATGTAATATTACATTACATTAATTCAGTGGCGGGCCCAGCTTTATGGGGCGGGGAGAGGCAGTCCATTTAAAAAATATATTTTCCTCAGATGAGCGGGGGAGGGTCAACTATTTTAAGAATTGAAGTTTTATGGTTGAAGTACTTATACAAACCTATTTATTAGAATATTTACATCAGCGAATATTAAATAGATGTCCTGGTGCTGTCCGCATAGACACCTAAAATATGTGTACTTTCCGTACATAAATTAGCCATCCAGAAGACGTCCGTTGGGGCACATATGATAGACGTTCAGTGTGGTATTCGCTGGTACGTATACATTGCTCGGAAACGTGTTAAAGAGAAAGCGGTATGCAGATATTATCATTTATTACAAAAATATAATATTTAAATCAATGGACATGAAATGGACGTTTATTTCCTGTCCCTATACAAACTTAAAATGTACATACTTCCCGTACATAAAATAGACATTCGGAGGACGTCCATTCCGTACAGTTTCAACGTAAATCCGATGATAGACGTTCGGTGGAAGTCCAATTTATGTCCATGGACGTCAGTACATTAAATGGACATAAAACGGACGTCCGGCGGACATTGTGTGCCATTAGGGTAATTACTCTCAATTGCTTTAAGCAATTTCTATGAAATCTTTCTCAAACTGCAAGGTATGACTAGGCAGTAGTTCCATAATAATTTCATAATCATTTTATCATGCTAGTGAAAGGTGAGTAAAAATTGGAAAGTCACAAATTCGGTAAATGCGCCTAATAAAAATTCAAATTCCGGAATTGCGTTAAATTTATGGTAGTGAAGTATCCCAGAAATAGCTGATATTGAATCTGATGTCAAATGTTAAAACTTAACAATGGTTACCATAACTGCAATAATTTTGTAGATTTATATGATATATATTTAATATGTACAAAATAGTGTGAGTCAATATTTCTTCGTTAAAGTGTTCTGAGTATTTTACCAAGTCTCGCAAACGGAGGAATTGCCCGGAAGCACTATTTGGGACACCTCATCCATAAAGGGAATTCAAAGAGTTGGTTGGACCTAGTACCGAATCTTCAGGACATCCTTTGTGGCAGAAAATTTGTTGGAAGAGAAGGATGTTTCTCAATCCGTAAGATAACTTTTAAACAATTCTGGTAGATTTGCCTGGATTCTCCTGTGATGCAGAAAGTCAATAGCAGATAGCCACCAGAGATTTTTGAAGCCAAGGCACTAGAAATATCTATGAAAATAGCGACGCAATATTTTGAGTTATGCTCAATAACGAGGGAAGTAAATGTCCAAAGCGCGTCAGGGGTGCCAATGCCAGGTAGGAATCCAAACTGGTTACGGTGAAATAATTCTTCTTCTGGAATGTGTTCTAAACGAGCCATCATTTTTTCAAGGATCTTGCCAAATTCGGGTAGTAAAGTAATCGGTCTTAAAGACTTGCGATCCGAAGGATCTTTATCAGCATCTTTCAATATGGTCGTGAGTTTTCTATTCTTCCATGTAGTGAAAAAGTAGCCAAAATCAGGCAGTCATTATATAACATCAGTAGTAGAACCTTGAGCTCACTGCATATGGTTTTAACTGTCGCACCATGGATTTGGTCATGGCCTGGAGCTTTGCCGGAAATAATCACGTGTATGGCTGTATCTAGTAGCGTATCAGTAAAAATGGTTATGAAGAGAGGATTTCCCCCTAAAGTATGAAGAGATTATCTCAACGTGACATGAACAGGGAGATTTTGTTCTAGTTGATCATGTGGCATTAATTAATCGAAAACAGCTCAGAGTGTGGAGACTGTGTCCAAAGTACTCCCGCCATCCAGAAGGATTGGTGATTGTAAGTGTTGGTATCTTAGTTTATCTGCAACTAGTTTCTAAATGAAATACCGTGGATCAGAAAGGAGATCCTTCTTCGAGAAGTTTGACCAAGACGTGCTTTTAACCAGTATAATAGATAGCTTTCTTATAATCTCTGAAATAGCCCTTATACTCTGTAAATAGTCGTCCCATTACTGCGTCTGCAGGAGAACGTTGATATCGGCATCTGGTCTGCATGACTGTCCTTTTGTGCCTGTCAATGTGATTTAAGCATAATCGTGATAGTTCAATAATTGTCACTTTGAATGGTTTAGATTCCAGACGTTAGCATATTGATTGTTCCATTAACATAGGCAACTCGCGGGCTCCAGACAACATCTAGCACCTCGTTTACTAAGGTTATCTTTGCGACTTGTTGGATCTACATGTTTAGTGTCGGAATTTGTTCTGACGGAAAAAAAGAGTATGGGCCGATGATCAGAGTTGACCAGGTCAGGAATAACACTCCAATTGTGTATCAGGGCCGCAAGTCTATCTGATGACAGAGACAAGTCAATAATACTGTTGTTATTGAGCGATCAAAATATGTAAGGCTGATTAGGTTGATTATGCATAACCAAGTCGTGAACAAAGATAAAGATGGACTCTCCTCTATCATTCTGCCGCCAGCATATCATAGATTTGGTACTGAAATCTCCGGCCATGATGACCCTCATGCCCCTTGGGGTGTAGAGATTATTATCCAAGCTATTGAGCATATCAGCGATGTTACTAGAGGGAGGTGTGCACACAGAGACTGCGTGCTATCCGCGACAAAAACAGCAGCGATATATTCGCTGGAAAGTGTAGAGAGAAAAAAAATATTGAGTGTAATATTCAGCATGATTATGGCAGAGAATATGCGGCCTTGTTGCTTAACGTATGCCGCTTTATACTGAGTTCCAAAGCCAGGAATATGCGTGTTAAGATGATTCCGGCCAGTATGAGTGTACGGCTCTTGTGAGACAAGGAGATCTATGAAGTTTTCTTCTGCAACTCGGCGAATCTCAGAGATGCCAAGCCATGAATTTTGCAAATTAACTTGCGATAATGCAATTTCTGTTTAGGTTTTACGATCTATAATCAATATTCTGCATGGTTGACTAGGTACGCTTTACATACATTTGTTTGAGGAAGCCTGATGAGTAACATCACCTTTGAATCCGAAACGACAGCAATTAGCACACTTTGGCGGAGCCTCATTGTTAGGATAGGTACTAGTTTCGTGTGGTTTAGCACAGTGGGAGCATTGAATTTCAGATTGATACTCCCTGGAGTGGTGGCGGAATTTTTGACACTTAAAGCATCTTACAACTCTAACTTGATCCTTCAATCTACGCGCTTACCATTCGATGAACACTCTAGGTTTACTGAGAATTAGCTTACGAGCAAGACTGATAGTTTAAACGATCCAATGCACGTAGTCCCTATCCCGTGGTCCAAATCTGAAGCGGAACTTGGCGCCTCCACTGGCGATGGCTGGTAGGCCATCGAAATTCTGAATTGAAATGGGACGGGAGGAGAGAGCGTTAAATATATTAATTTTTTTTGTCTACGAGCGATATTTCCGGTTTTAGAAATGTGCCTATCAAATGCAATATACTCTTCGTGTTCATATTTTTGAGGAGTATAATAAATATCGCTAAGTATATTTTTCTTAGAACACAAGTTCTTATTATTCTCATGAATGTTTGTCATATGCAAAATAATTTTTACTTTACATTTATTTATTCTTTAGTGTTTTTTTCTGTTTTTAACTAACGTGTCCCATATCAGTTTATACGATTCACTGAGTAAATAAACTAATTTGTTTCTAGCTGGTTCTTTTAAGTCAAGAATAAATGATGAATATTTTGTCAGAAATTACTAAAATACACACACAACTAAAACCCGTTTTAATTTCAAATAAAGTTGAGTTAGATTCCACGGATCCAACATCGCTTAAGAGTATGTTCTAAACGTATATATACGAGTATTACATATTTAAATAGAGAAATCGCCTTCCCAAAGCTTAGTGCATCTTCGGTCTAAAATTGCTATTAACTTAACCACAACCAACCAACGACAAAAGGATCAGTCAGAAATACATTCTTTGCAAAAAGACTAATTTCAGAGAATTCTGTATTAGTATTCCGTTAATGTAATTTAAATCTCATATTTTATATGGAATCCTAATTTTAAAAATGGAATTTCAACCTGACAGAAGTGAAATTACAATATTAATAATAATGTTAGTCCAGTCAACGAATGACTTGTAGAGGTCATGGAGGGGGCAGAATCTTCCTCTTCAAGAATGTGTTGGGGGTAGTTAGGAGGTAAACATACTAAAATTCCCTGTCCTTAGCCCTGCCGCTTCAGGGGAGAGGAGGTGGAAAGGTCCCTTTTTTCGATTTTTCGCTTATAACTCAGAAACGATGCGTGGTACGCGAAAAATTTTTCTATGCATAATTAAATTATATTAAATTTCCTACAAGAATGTCTAGATTCACTTTCTTCCTATGTCTTATAGTTTCCGAAATATTCGCCATCGAAAATCGATAATAAATAAATAAATAAATTTTGTATCTGAAATGTTTCCATCAAAACGGTTTACCGTGGTCTACTAATAAATCACAGTCACAAAACAATCTTGATTTTACAACACTCGACGTATTTACTAACGTAATATTTTGTCGAAATCTATACATTTCCTTAAATATACAGTGTGACTCACTTAAAATTAAGGCACCCTTACAACTTTTTTATTTCTTTTTCCGATTTAAATCAAATTTTACGCAAGCATAGAACAAATTAGGATCTACTTATGACCAGAAAAACATTCGCTTGCTGCATTTGGTGGGTGGAGTAAACATTGGTTTGAACTTTTCCTCTGCTAGGTTTTATGAATAAAATATTGCAGTAAACATCACTGCGATAAAAAAATGCCTAATATAATTTTTTATTTTTTCCGCATATTTTAGTACCGCAGGTGGCTTTGCATTTGTAACAGGCGAATGTTTTTCTGGTCATAAGTAGATCCTAATTTGTTCTATACTTGAATAAAATTTGATTCAAATTGAAAACAAAATAAAAAAATTATAAAGGTGTTTTCATTTTAAGTGAGTCACATTGTATTTTAAGGAAACGTACATATTTCGACAAAATATTACGTTAGTAAATACGTCGAGTGTTGTAAAATAAAAATTGTTTTGTGACTGTGATTTATTAGTAGACCAAGGTAAACCGTTTTGATAGAAACATTTCAGATACATAAATAATTTATTTATTAATTATCGATTTTCGCTGGCAAATATCTCGGAAACTACACATAGGAGGAAAATGAATATAGACATTCTTGTAGAAAAGTTAACATACTTTAATTTTGTATAGAGAAATTTTTCGCATGCGACCCATCGTTTCCGAGTTACAAGCGAAGAATCGAAAAGAGGGACCTTTCCCCCCTGAAGCGGCAGGGCTGGGCTAGGGGCTGGAACTATTAGTATGTTTACTTTCTAAGTACCCCCAACATATTCCTGAAGAGGAAAATTCTGCCCCCCTCCATATCTTCTATACTCATTCGTTGACTGGACTGTGTTATCAAAAACAGTTTCAACACCAGCTGAAAAGTAATTACAAAAGAATAATCAGATAGGTTATCTAATTATCTAATTTAACAGAAAAAAATAAATTCATCTGCAGACTATTCAAATGTTATCAGAACCAATGTCATGAATATCTTCACAATATATTTCGTTTTCTTGTGCTAGGAAGAATATTAATATTATTTCCTTAAATGAACACTCTCCTAGATTGCAATGTCTCTGATGCATTCAGAGCTGACTATTAGACACCAAAATGTGCCTTTGCACATTCCATTTAGTCAAATTTTGACCCACTTCCGGAATGAAATTTCTATCGATGTACTTTCGAATTTTTCACTTTTGGTACCACACGTCTTCGGGAACGTAAAGAAGCCTTATTATACCAAAGGCCATGGCAGGTGCCGTGCCTTTGCAACTTTTTTACATGTAGTTCCTTCCAGTGATGTATCTTTGCGTAAAATACTGCCACAAAAAGGTTTTGGCCTCAAAAACTTCATAATATCTGGGATTTTTTTTTTCGAAAATCCGGGAAAAAAAATTTTTTTTTAATCAAGTGAACCACTTTGTATTTCACATATATTGCAAATCTACTCAAGACAATTTATTAATGATATTTTCAGGAAATCTTTTCATGAAGAAAAAAAATTGATGCTTTTGAATTTTTTGAAAAATTTAAATACGTACTTAGAAGTTAGCGACTACCTCCATTTTTTTTAAAAAT
The DNA here is from genome assembly GCA_936432065.2 of Rutpela maculata. Classification (NCBI taxonomy): domain Eukaryota; kingdom Metazoa; phylum Arthropoda; class Insecta; order Coleoptera; family Cerambycidae; genus Rutpela; species Rutpela maculata. The sequence continues at coordinate 166,160,628 of OW386287.2, read as the reverse complement.
TATATACTATACAATAAGCTATAATATATATTTTTCACAAAACTCTATCGAAGGGGTAACGTAGTCAAATTGGCAAAGATAATGTTAGTAAACACCCTGTATCGTGGGTTCAGGAATTGTAACACTAAACAATAATGTATTAACTTACGTACTAATTAGAACAAATAATAAAAATAGTATAAATTGTTAGAAACTTGATATATTAACAAATAAACAACAATTGCTTGGATTACACGTATTGAAAATTTTTTTGAAGCAGCCTACGTATTTTTTTGAAATAACGAGATGTATTTTTCACAATACATATATTTTCTACAAAACTCGATCGAAACGGTAATACAGAAAAAATTATGTCTTTATACATAATAAAAAAAACATGTTATGCTAATGATATAAGTATATGATATATGATATTAGTCGTCTTCATCACTGTCTTCATTTATTGTAACACTGATATCTTCTGCGAATAATTCAGACAGTTTTACTGAATATCGTCAAGAAACCTTGCATATGATAAATTCATGCATAAGTAACAGAAAACTAAGTTAGTTAGTTTTCTGTTCCTTATACAAACTAAGTATTCCGAAACCATCAGTAAAATTGTCTGAATTATTCGCAGAAGATATCAGTGTTACAATAAATGAAGACAGTAATGAAGACGACTAATATTATCGTATGTATCATTAGCATAACATCTTTTTTTATTATGTATGCTTATTAATAAACACATAATTTTTTTATGTATTACCGTTTCGATGGAGTTTTGTAGAAAATATATGTATTGTGAAAAATACATCTCGTTATTTCAAAAAATACGTAGGCTGCTTCAAAAAATTTTCAATACGTGTAATCCAAGCAGTTGTTCATTTAAATATTTATTAATATATCGGGTTTTTAGCCAATTTATGCCATTTTTATTTATTTGTTGTTATCAGTATGTAAGTTCATACATTATTGTTTAGTGTTACTCTGGTGTTATAATTTATGAACCCACGATACAGGGTGCTTACTAAGGGGGGTGTAAACACGTAATATTTTCTTTGCCAATTTGACTACGTTACCCCTTCGATAGAGTTTTTTGAAAAATATATGTTATAGCTTATTGTATGGTGTATAATTCTTAAAAAAATGGAGGTGGTCGCTAACGTCTAAGTACGTATTAAATTTTTCAAAAAATTCAAAAGCATCAATTTTTTTTCTTCATGAAAAGATTTCCTGAAAATATCATTAATAAATTTACAACGTATGTGGAATACAAACAAATTGGTTCACTTGATTAAGGAAAATAATTTTTTTTTTGGATTTTCGAAAAAAAAAAAAAAATTCCAAGATAAGTTTTTGAGGTCAAAACTTTTTGTGGTAGTATCTTACGAAATGATAGGTCGCTGTAAAGAATCACACGCAAAAAGGTTGTAAAGGCACGGACAGTTATCTTAACCTGCCATGGCCTTCCGACGCTGATGTCAGTTTGATCAGTTGTGCTCTATAACGCCTTTTTCGACGATCTTTTGCTATTTTTCTACTTGGAATTGATTTTTCGAGGTTCTGTAACAATTTCACATTAACAATAAATAAATAAATAAATAAGTAAATAAATAAATAAATAAATAAATAGATAAATAAATAAATAAATAAATAAATAAATAAAGAAATAATTAAATAAATAAATAAATAGGTTTTTTTTGGGAAACACTTTCAAAATCGAGTCACTGATGATTGTTTTACGTAAAATGCACATATTAGTCCGGACGGTAACCTGCACGAATGGATCCCACCTTGCATTTTATGCTCAAGCATTGAAATTTGGTATACTTGTTCGTTAGACCCTATATCCTTCGATATGAGAAATGTTGCCAGAATCGCGGCCCTCGCAAGTGCATGATTGCCTATCTTCAGGGGCAAATCCGCATTTTCGCTTGTTGTAGAGCTAAAAAGTGTTGTAGAGAGCCGAAATTTGGTACACATGCGACATTTTGGATGTTTATACTCACAAGCAAGTATCCCAGGGCCCACGGCTCTTTTTTTCAAAATGACGGCGAGAAAAATCAGTTATGTCAAAACCGTATATTAGTGAAACTGGTTAGGTGAACGAAACTGCAATTTTTATAGGTGTCTTTTGATAATGTTGAAAACATTTAAACTGTGTGACGTTAGTTTGGTGGAGGATGATAATTCGAAGGAGATTAATTGGGAACATACTATGCCGGAAAGAGACACAAGAGGAACTGACCTATCCGGGAAGGAGTCTCAAAGCTGACAAGTATGTTGGATACTCCAAATTGGCTGAAAATTTAGATGAATTTGAGAGGCTTGGGCGAGTACCACTGGGCGTAAATATCTCGGCTCTGGATGAGGGTGCCGGACTTAAGGAAACATTTTTAGCTAGAGGAGCAAAATGGCATAAAACCTGCTACTTGGAGTTCAGCAGCAGCAGACTTGAACGGGAAAAGAAAAGGCCAAGCACAGAAGCTGTTGACCCAACAACTATTTCGCCTGTCGAGACTCGCACTATAAAAGAGTCCTTCTCCCCCGACTGTTAATAATTTGCGGCTTGCCTGGTACCCGCACCAAGATGTTGAGCAAAGTATGCACAGAGCATTGCAGTACGGAAATTTACGAAACGACCAAAAGCTCAAGGACACGAGCGAAGGTTGCGGGAGCCAGCGACTCAATGGCACACACACTAATTAAAGGCCATGTACCACAACAGGTGCCGTGTCAATTACCTAAACCGGGTAAAGAGAGCCGCACCTTCCCCGGTAAAAGAGGTAAATGAAGTATTTCGTTTTCAACGCCGCTCTGTTGAAAAAGCAATGAAAAGTCTGGAAAAATTTGTCGTTTTAACGTACAGCAAGTAATTTAAATGTTCCAATAAGGAGCAATTTTAAAAACTACATATTACAAATCCCATCAAATGAAAAACTGTTTTATTTTTCCAAGGCCGTGTCTTGTGACGTTGTGAACGAATGTCGGAGAGTGCTATTTACCAAAAACGATCGTCAGCTGGAATCCATTTCACCAACAAGGGATGCTCTAGAACAGCATGCCAGGCGCGCTTCCCTTCAAAGCCACATATGGAGACAGTCACTTCAGCGGGTACAGCATCTCCAGATCCATCAGACTTTGGATGGAAAAAATGTGACAGTATTTGGGAATCCGTGTGGCGCACAAAACTTGTAGCCTTAGAAACGTGCGAAGCCATAATGAAGTGTAACTGTAAAAAAGGCTGCGTTGTAAATCGCTGTAAAGGTGTCAAAAACAATCTGAAATGCTGTGATTTATGCAAATGTAGTTGTGACATATCTGCGTATAGTAGTTCTATATGTGCCACTTGGATGAATGCCCAATGTACAGGTACCATTTATTGGCATTGGTGTGAAATAAAACTGTTATTCCATCATTATTATGAGAAAACTGGCATATTAATTTATTGCCCTATCATTATTTTCGACCTCACGTACTAAAAACATGATTTTTCGAAGTCAGTGACCACAAAAACATATGAAATGGGACCTTACTAGAAAAAATGTTACAGGGTAAACTTTTTCGGAAAATAACGTTATTTTGTGCATTTCCCCGCCGCCATTTTTAAAAAAGGGCCGTGGGCCCTGGGACACTTCCTTGTGAGCTTAAACATCCGAAATGCCGTACGTATACCAAATTTTAGCCCTCTACGACACTTTTTAGCTCCAAAACAAGCGAAAATGCGGATTTGCCCCTGAAGGCAGGCAGCAATGCTATAACAGGGCCCCCGCGGGGGCCCCGACCGTGGCAACATTTCTCATATCAAAGAGTCGACGAACAATTGTACCAAATTTCAAATCTTGAGCATAAAATGCAAGGTGGATTCTCCGGTCTATATAGTGGAAAAGATCCAAATTCATAAAATTAAGCGGAAGAAATTTTACATAGAAGTATAACTTTTTCATCTGAATAAATTTTCCTACTTCCAATTTACTGAATTTTCTACACAATAGGTACTCTACCTAAAAATATGGTACTTTGTGCTTGACTGCCATGATCTATGTGATTAAAAAAAAAAGAACAAAAGTATACACATGACTGGGAAAGAGCACCAAAATGTTGCTATAAATCAGTGCCCCATTTCACGCATTGGGAACTTGTTGAGGAAACATACTGTATATTTTCATGATATAATTCAGTCGTATTATTAGCACAACCCCTGTAACAAAAAGGAAATTCACTACAACCGGGAAGTAGATACGATCTAGACAAACTTATGTTTACCCACCTAGGTATCTAAAGAGAATTTATCGGTAAATCACCGATAGAGATACTTCGCATATTGCGGGCAGCAGATACTCGTACCTTCAATTTACGATCGTTTAATCACGCCTTGTTTATTTCCAGGTCTATAGATTTTCTGATAATCATGGCTCCGTAAATAACATATTTACTTCAACAAACTGTAAATTAATAGAAAATTTAGGTGTAAATGTAGAATATTTTCATGCATGTATAAATTCGCCAGAATATTAATCAATAACCAGAGACAGCGGGTACACGTGCATAAGTGTACATGTACCCATAAAAGCTCACTGGCAGCTATATACCAGACAGCCATTATCCACACGAAAGGGAATAAATACATTGTAATCATTTTATTAAACAAAAAAATTATTTTTACTTTTTGCTATTTTTGACGAAAATAAAATTTGTAATCCATGCAGTAAGTTGGCCACTCTCAACTGTATAGTAGGTCTATTAGCATCATACTATCTGTCACGGTTGCCTTTGACGGAACCGTATACCTAAACGGTCCCATCAAAGTACTTGATTTGACATTTCTAGACCAAAGTTTTGAAAAACGTCCTCTTCGCATCGTGACATGGTTTTTTTAATCATTCTTTGTTGTCTTCTCTCCGGCTGATGTAGCCGAAAAATTATTAGAGTTCAGAAAACATGATGCTACTAGGTCGTTTTACGGTGCGAATTTCTTGGAAAATCAAATTGTAAGTGCTATTAGCTGTCCAGAGAATTTGTAACAAGAGTCTGCAGAGCCACACGAAGCATCAATACGCTGTCTGTCTGCTTCCATAATGATCAAGTCTCAGAAAAATAAAGCTGGAAATAGAGAAAACTGTAGCATTAATGTCAAAATCCTTACGGAAGTCTGCATAAATATGTAAATATCCTCTTGCTCTTTTGGTAAATTGAATCTTCTTGCTGAGGAAGTATTTGATGCTGTAGCCTTAATTAAAGATTGTTATTCACTGTTATTCTGTGTTATTATACCAGTAGGTTGTCATAGAAATCTGTCAATCTGTCTCTTTATGTAATGGCATGAGGTTATTCAGTCATGGGTAAAGAACGGTAGGTAGTTGTTTACTCTGTTGAATTACTATCATCTGTCTTAGGAATGACAGCAGATACTCTTTTTATCTCAGGATTCTAAAAAAGTGAAGATATAGAATATCAATGTACCACTAACAACCAAGTCCACATTTTCTTATATTGTTGAAGTACTGCCAATAGTAAACAAATAAATTAAGGTTGACGTCAGACAAAGGCAGGTTCTCCAAAAAACAATTTCTTGGTTGTAACTCAAAAACACTTAGAGATAACAAAATGTCGGTTATTATGAAAAATGTACCTCTTTAAATTCTGCCTAAAATAGATTTTATACATTTTTTTGTAGAACTGACAGTTTTCCCACAAATGACCTTGGAATGACCCTTTTTTCTGAAAAAAATCGTGTTATCAATGGAATTCACACTGGAAATAAATGGAAGATTCAATGATACCATATAATTTATGATGCTAGTAAAATTATTTTTAGCAAAAGAAGTGTAATTTTTTTATATAATAATACATATACAAGACATTCCCTGATTAGAGTCGCAGTAGGCGAAACGGGCACATATTTTAGAATATCTTTTGCACATTTCGGGGATCATCTCTTCTTATCTGAAATATAATTTTGGGTCTAATTTTTATTTTTTTTTTTAAACCTCATAGACCATGGCAATTGAGCAAAAACTATTTTCTGTAAAAAATAAAGCAAAATTTTAATAAGGAAATTTATTCAGATTAAAAAATAATATGCTTTTAAAAAAAATGTCAAGAAGATAGATCTACTTTGATGATTTTGCTATTTTCTGACTATATACTATATGTATATAGTCATTTTACGCAAAAAATTATGGAATGTCGATTTAGAAATTAGAATGTCCTGTATATGTATTATTATATAAAAAAAATTAAAAAAATTTGCTAGAAATAATTTTATAAGCATCATAAATTATATGTTATCATTGAATCTTTCATTCATTTCCAGTGTGAATTCCAGAAAATAAGAAAAATGTGACATTCCAAGTTCATTTGTGGAAAAACTGTCAGTTCTACAAAAATTGTATAAGATCTTTTTTGGGCAGAATTTTAAGACGTACATTTTTCATAGTAACCTACATCTTGTTATCTCTAAGCATTCTTGAGTTACAACCAAGAAACCGTTTTGGATCACCTTTCCCACTCGCCCCCATCGAGAGCACAGTCATCACGATCCGGAAAATCTACAGTATTATTCGAGTCATCAAAATGAACTTCTCCATACATTTTGAAAAACCTCCCAGTTATTTGCGCCAACGTTCCTTATATGACTTTGAAGAAAATAATGTTATTCAGCGATTAAGAGAAACAACAATTTATCATAATTTAATTTTATTTATTTTAAATTTACAGGTAGATCCCCGAATAGAGTGTTATATCACAAAAAGAAGAACAAATAGGCACATACGTGTATAATACTTATTGAAAACTCCTTGTTTACCACGAACATAAAAAACTTTAATATAGTATACATTATTATTATTTTGGCAGATTTGTTGTTTATGTTACTGCCCAAAAGACTGGTGCGAAGAATTCAAACTCTTTGTCGAGATAAAAAAAAATGTATGTAGAAACGTCTGTAAAGGACTCGTGAGACATGCTGATGACAACAATAACAAGGACCTTCTTCGAAGAATAAGAACGATTATTCATAAATGCAAATCCCAAACGTAGGGCGCTACTGGTAATTCAAGAACTGACAAGAATGAGATTATTGAGGCTTTTCGCCAATACTGCGAAAAGCTTTTCGAAAATAAACATTCTAAGTCAAAAGTCTAAACATTCTGGCAGCAGGGCTACGAACATAAACTTGCCGAACTGAAACCGGTAGGATATTAAAACCTGACAATGCAGCTGGCGTCGACAGTTTTACGGCCGAGGAACTTAAGTTAGTCGGTGAAGACAATGGAAATTCGTTTTATGCCAGAAAATATGACATATACGAATCTGGTCCAATAACTCGAGCTTGGATCTTCGTGCTACTACATAGAAAACGAATAATAGATGCCACTGATATATACAGATTGTTGGCATTAATATCACAGTCAGATGTCAGTAAAATAATGTAATATATTCTACAATTTTGAATTAGTAGAATTTGTGTAAGAGAACAAATACTGAATTTGCAACAACTTTTCCAAAAAGCAAAAGAATATTGCGTGCCTATGAACCTTTGGTTCGTATATAACAGTAAGGTTTTGAGAATGTGAACTGGGACATCTAGCCTTCATAATTCGTCAAATATATGAAGAAAATCTGCCTTGGTGGAAGTCAACAACATTAACTCTGATATATGTAGAATTAGCAAAGCCATCAGACAGGTACATACTCTATATTATCATCGTCATCTCTCTTTAAGACATATATTGAATACGCAATGTACCTTTGTTTCGTGGACTACCGTAAGGATTTGGATAATGTGGAATGGGACAAACTATACGCAATATATTATTGGCGATGGGACATGCAAACATCTGGTTTTTATTTTTCGCTGAATGTATAAAGAAAACTCTGCCCTGGTGAAAGTAGGGTAACACTAACTCCGACAAACGTAAAGTTGGCAAAGAAATCAGAAACTACTGTGTTCTATCACTAATCGACTTTAACATCTATAGTAAACACATGATATGACGTTTTCCGGAGGACTAGCAGGGTGGAGTAGCTATACGCGAAACTAAGATTAATTTCTTGAAATTTGCATATTCACAGCTAGTGACAATAAGCTACGAGTATACTTTTAATGTAACAAAATGAAAATAGTGATTGTAGGACGATCAAGTGAAAATCATTCAAATTTGTTAGGAATAGGTGAGTGTAAGGTAGTAAACTAGGAGTATATTTGGCAACATTGGTAAATGCGTTTATAAGATAAGATATATAGTAGAAATATAACAATCGGAAACTCCTCAGTTGAGCAAAATTTAATATAAATGATTATTATTTTGAATTATATTCCCTCCAAATTTAAACGCCAATAAGATCTTGCCGCACACTGTGATAACGTGCTTATACTACTATCCTGATTTTCCGGCTAATTAATTCAGTAATATAACAGTTAAAGTTGTAATGTGTGGGACAAAATTCATAAAGTTTCAAAAATTGGTAGAAATAATGATGATATTATAAGTATTATTAAACCGAAAAGCTTCATCCCCTAGGACGTCGTTTCCACTCCCATTTTGAGGTTTTATGGATAATCTTGGGAACGGTGCATTTTTTGATAACAATACCTATATACAAAATTATTCCATATCAAAAACGTCTCTACGCTTTTTTCCTAAAATGAATAATACTTTGGTAAATAAAGCGCAAATGTCATATAATTCCGCAGAAAAAAGTCTAGATGTATACAGATTCATGTCTTTTAACAAACTTGTTGGTAAAGCGAACAATACTGTAATGTTATCGAAATTACCACCAACTTCTGCTGCTGCTGGGCAACCTCATATCGCGTTTTTTACCAATTTCAAACATGGAGAAACGTTACGCTAGAAGCTACCGATTGGGGATGGAAAAAAGTCGGCGGTATATTAACCTCAACTATGACAACAGAAGAACCAGCTCCTGAATCTGTTTTAACACCAATTTCTTGTTTATGCAAATTAGTGTGCGAAAACAGGTACAGTTGCAGATGAGCAGACTTACGTTGCTCCACAATGTGTTACCATTGCCACGGACAAGCATGCGTACATTTCGAATCTATGGAAGAAAACGAAGATTAATTAACGTAGGTAACCTTATGATAATTAGTGGATTAGGCCTACAGGGGACACCACGCAAAAAAAACGCACCAAGCATTTTACCTCTAGGGTGGCGTGGAAACAAGTACAATATACAGTATTCTCGCTTCTTTAAAAATCGCGTTGTTTTATAGAGGTGAGAAGGTGGAAGCGGTACATTTATTATAATTTTAACTGGAGTTTAGTAGCTACTGCTTTAGCATTGAGCATTGAACTTTAAAGTAGATTATAATAAAGATATTTATTGTGTTAACCCTGATTTTCCACATTACTATTAATTTTAGAGAAAAATGTGGATATGTTTTTGATAGAGAATTTTATAAGGAATAATTTTGTATATAGGTATTTTTATCAAAAAGTGCGCTGTTCCCGAGATAATCTAGAAAACATCAATATGGGGATGTAGCCTAGGGGATGAAGCATACTATTTATGGGTGGGAACTTTTCAGTTTGGTAATTCTTATGATATCCTTAACATGTCTGCCAATTTTCACAACTTTATGAATTTTGTCCAATATAAATCGTTACACTACTAAACTAAATGTATAGGTACAAGATTCATAGACATAAAACGAAAGTAGTTGGCGTCAATTCAAATATACAAATATAAACAAAATGGTATTAGTTGCAGCTGCATATCAAATTAATGTGCCTTCTAAAATACAATTACATAAATTTACTAAACAGAATGATTGATGTAGTTAAAGTTAAGTTATTTTTTTGTATAAATAGTAAATGGTGTGATAGAAGTGAGATGCATAAATATGCTCTAATGCTTTATATGTTTCTATAACTTGGACCATCAGGAAGGCAGACAGACGGCGTATTGATGCTTTGGAGATGAGGGTATGGAAAAGTTGAGCTTGAGAATTCCACGGATAGCCCCACCAACACCTCGATTCTCGAAGAAATACGTTCACTAAAATGACTCTCCAGCATCATATTCTCCTAGTAGTTCAGTAATATAGCGATTTATATCGGACAAAATTCATAAAGTTTTTAAAATTGATAGAAATGTTACAGATAGCATATCAATTACTGAACCGAAAAGTTCTTTAAAGAAGCGAGAATATTGTACATTGTACTTGTTGCCACGCCACCTCAGAGGTGGCGCGTTTTTTTACGTGGTGTCTCCTGTATACCTAATCCACTAATTATTAGAAGATTACCTGTGTTAATTAATCTTCGTCGTCTTTCATAGATTCCACATCCATGCATGCTTGTAAGTAGCAATGGTAACACATTGTGGAGCAAAGTAAGCCGGCTCTGCTGCAACTGCACCTGTTTGCGCACCCTAACTTGCACGAACAAGAAATTAGTGTTAAAACAGATTGGGAGCTCGTTCTTTTGTTGTCATAATTGGGGTTAATATATCCTCAATCAGTAGCTTCTAGCGTTAACGTTTTGCCAGGTTTGAATTTGGTAAAAAACGCTATATGAGTATTGCCGAGCAGCAGCAGAAGTTGGTGATAATTTTGATAACATTGCAGTATTGTTCGCTTCACTAATAAATTTGTTAAAACACATGAATCTGTATTCATCTAGACTTTCTTCTGCGAAGGAAAACTTATATAAAGCTAGAACAAATCGCTCTCCTACGTCTGCAATTTCTTCATGACTAGCTTTTTCATTATTAAAAGTTTGCATGATGTCTCTTAAGTCATCTCTTTTATTAAGCACATTGATTGCATTAACCTTTCCTTTAGAATAAAACGCTGAGGTTGTGTCGCAACCGCTAACAGCATGTGCAAATAATATTGTTTCCTTACATTTAATGTCTATGTTGGAGGAAGAAAGAGCATTAAGAAGGACTAACAGGTCAATATCTTGACCTACGACAACAGCTGCGTCGCACTTATAACATTTTTCGATAGCAGTTTGTACTATTAATAAATCGGCGTCGTCGCAGCAACGGACACCTCGATTCCTTATTTCCTAAATTTTTTCACTAATTCTGCAATCAAACGTTCTTTGTTAAATACATGACTAAGGAACTTCTGCTGAGTTTCAGAAATAACAGTGTTTTCATCAAATATAATTTCAGGACAGGTTCTTTGAAGTAACCGCCTTCGTTCTATGCACTTTGTGCTGTTTGCATTCTCTAAATAACCATCGATCACGACAGTTACTCTATTACCGTAATATTTTCTTACGTAACTAACATAAGCGTTGTAAATGTTATTAAATTCTCTTTCTGGCCATATTACGCGGCGAAGCAAGTATCTTCCATCAATTACATACTCACTATTTTGGAAAATGTAGTCTCGTTCTGGAACAGCATTAATAATCTGGTATAAAGTCGCCTCGTTAGTTATTATTATTATTATTTTCTACATTTATACATTTATTATATTTTTAAGTGGAGTTTAATAGCTACTACTTTAGCGTTAAGCATTGAACTTTAAAGTAGATTATAGTAAAGATTACAATTTATTGTGTTAACTGGAACCAACCCTTATGTGTGCGCCTTATTTCCCACGGTACTATTAATTTTAGGAAAAAAATTATAGAGGCCTTTTTGATAGAGAATTTTATAATGAATAATTTTGCATATAAGTATTTTTATCAAAAAGTGCATCGTTCCCGACATAATCTAGAAAACCTGAAAATGGAGGTGGAAACGACCTCCTAGGGAATGAAGCATACTATTTAGGGGTGGCAACTCTTCGGTTTACTAAGTCTTATGCTATCCTTAACATTTTTAGCAATTTTCAAAACTTTATGAATTTTGTCGGATATTTTAAAATATTAACTGTTATTTATATAGATCAATATAGATTTCTTGTAGTTGCCAATGAACTGTTAGGAAAGAAATTTGGTGACGCCGTACGCCCAACAGGCAACCGTGACAGATGACATGATGCTGTCTGACGTACCATACAAAAAATGAGGTCATGTTTATATAGTTTTCATACAATTTTTAGTTATTGGTTACGCGCCTTAATATTAATTGTAGTATAATTAAATATTTTTAATTTTTCTATATATTTGGTAGTCTTAATAAAAATTTCAAGGTCTTAGCACCAGCAAAAAAGGGTGCGTAAAGAAAGATAGCACCGGGCGCGAGACATTGTGATTAATAGATAGAGAGTAGATAGCATAGCACGCGGCTTCACGCATATAGTTATCGAACGCATATAGTTATCAACTAGAAAAGTGAATTATAATATACTCTTTTTATTTATTAGTTATTAGTTTAATCAATAATAATTTAAAGTGTCGGAAATTTTACATCCTAATTTCCTATCCTTTCCACCTTACCGACATCAACAGTGAAACCACGAGACATCCTGAAAGTAGGTAAGTTTTCGACATTCTTAAGTTATTTTTCTTTTGTTTGGAAATCTCGCACCTATAAAATACAGTTCACTCAATTCATTATTTAGGCGCACCCGCTGATAAGGCTTAGGCCCATTCATATGGCCACTTCGTCCGGATTATAGCCGGCGGCAGATTTTTATAGTAGTTTTTGCTCTAATTTATCGCGATATTGTAATTCACTTGTTTTCTTAAACACGTACATACATATGCTTTAGTAGTTTATTTTCATATATTTTAGTAGATTTTATTTAATACTTGCCTTGAAGAATTATTTGCATTATTTACCAGTACGAGTTATTTGCTCTGGCATTTTGATTAATCAACAATTAATTAATATCACTGATTAACAACTTGGGTGTTTCTTGCGTTCAACATTTTAATTTTTTACATAATTTGGATATTTTTAGTGTATAGTTTGGGTGACATTAAACTGTTCAAGTGTTTCACAATGCCACCAAAAATTGATCAAAACTTAGAGACAAAACTTAGTAAATTTATAGCTAAAAAAGAAACTTATTTCAACAAAATACAAATGCTCTTTGATTTGTCGAGAGATTTAAAAAATCCTGAGAATTTATCAAAATTCAAAATTCAAATGCATACTTTGGATGAAACAACAAAGTTGTTTAAACTAATGATAGATAGTATTAATGATGTAAGTTCAGAAATAAACCCTGATTATGTATTAAATTATCAACCGTTAGAAATGGTAGATTCGCTATATTGTCATATAAAAGAGGCAGCTAAAATTATAGAAGACCAGCAGGTCACACAAAATAGACAAACAGCTGATCAGCCAGCTGTCGCTAGGTTACAAAAAATAGAAATACCGGAATTTTCCGGTGATCCCAAAAAATGGCCAATATTTTTTGAAACTTTTAAAAGCCTTGTTCATAATAATGCAAATTTAGATAACACAAGTAAAATACATTACTTGTTAGGCGCTTTAAAGGGCAAAGCTTTGGACGTTTGTGCGGGTGTTATGCCGACGGCCGCAAATTACAGTATTCTTTGGGGCACTTTGGTAGGTAAATATCAAGATAAGCGTTTGTTAGCTGATACCTATTTTAATCAAATGTTGGAGTTTAAAACGGCCCAGCAGGAATCTGCAGCCTGTCTTAATAATTTTTTAGAAAAATTTGACACTTCTGTTAACGCCATTAAACAATTAAATATTCCCGATTTGACAGATTTTTTCATAACTTCTTTAGCTCTGTCAAAGTTAGATATTCAAACACGTAAATTATTTGAAATGTCAAAACACTCTGAAATCCCAACTTATAAAGAAATCGTAGACTTTGTTAAAAACCAAAGAAAAGCCCTTAGTAGCCTTTCAAAAAACAGTCATGCTAATTCCGCAAAGCTCAGTGTTAGTAGTAGTAGTGCTTATAAGCCTAAACAGGTTCCGCAATCATTTGTTACAAATAGTAGTGGTGGGGCAAATAAAAAACCTTATAAAAGTTTAGCAGGCAATTGCTCCATTTGTAAACAATTACATTCAGTTTTTCAGTGTTCTGAATTTCTAAAACTTACGCCTCACGAAAGATATAGTTTAGCTAGAGAGAAAAAATTATGCTTAAATTGTTTAAGTTCAGTTCATAAAATTGCCGATTGTAAATCGACAAACGTTTGCAATATTTGTCGTTTTCGACATCATTCGCTATTACATTTCGATAAATTAAATTCCGCTTATAACAATAATGACCACGAAAACGTAGCATCTAGTAGTCAATCTCTCTCAAATGAACATGAGAAAGAAAATTTATTCACGCACAATTTTTGTTCAACTTCAAGCAGTGAAATATCGCAAGATAATTATACAACTTTACTCTCTACAGCAGTGGTCCACATAATGTCTGTTTCGGGCGAATATAAACCCGCGCGTTTTTTGATAGATAACGGAAGCCAAGCACATTTTATCACTAGAAAATGTTGTCAGCGGCTCAAATTACCTTTTCAAAAATATCACTCCTCTGTTAATGGAATCGGTGGTCCTCAAACAGTTTTAGGGCACTTAAATTTTGGTTTAAGTTCACGATTTGATTCAAATATTCAGTATCAGATATATGCTTTGGTAATAGATAAAATAACTGACCGACTTCCAACAACTAATATACCAGTCAAATCGCTTAATTATTTAAATCATGTGCAATTAGCAGATGATCATTTTTACGAACCCTCAAAAATTGACGGAATTATTGGAGCCAGTTTATTTCTACATATTTTAGGCACTAGTAAGATAGTTGGCCCACCTAATTTACCTATGGCAGTACAAACTAGTTTAGGTTACATTGTGATGGGAAATATACCCACCACTACACCAGTTGAGGTTGAAAATTCGCAAACATTTTGCTCAATTATAGAACCATCTTTAGAACAAATTTTACATAAATTTTGGGAAGTAGAGGAGATACCTGCACCTCCCGTGCTTAATCAGGAGGATGCTGAATGTGAAAACATTTTTAGAACCACTACCACTCGCGACCACACTGGTCGATTTACAGTAGCACTTCCGTTTAAGGAATATCCGCCTGTGTTAGGAAATTCGTTTGCTATAGCTTGCAAACGATTTTACTACCTCGAAAATAAATTTAAAAATGACCCTCTTCTTAAAAACAATTATAGTGAGGTTATTAGGGATTATATAAGTCAAGGTCATATGACTCTGGTATCCCCAGATTCGAATGGTCAACTTGATAATAGCGCATATTACATTCCGCATTTTGCAGTATTGAAAGATAGTGTTAGCACGCCTGTTCGTATCGTGTTTGATGCCTCCGCAAAAACATCTAATTCACGCTCACTAAATGATGTTTTATATTCCGGTCCAAAATTACAAACTGACATTTTTAAAATCTTACTTAACTTTAGACTTTTTCAAGTTGCTATAATTTCAGACATACGACAGATGTATCGAAATATTCGGGTGTGCCCCGAGCATCGCAAATTTCAAAGAATTTTGTGGAGATTCTTCCCCGAAGAACCTTTAGCGACTTATGAACTAACCACAGTTGTGTTTGGTTTAAAATCGTCCCCTTTCTCGGCTTTAAGGACGATTAAACAACTTGCCGACGATGAAGCAGATGCGTTTCCTCTCGCGTCCAAAGTGGTCGAGACCGATCTGTATATAGACGACCTAGTAGTTAGTGTCCCGACGACACCACAAGCAATAGAGCTTTATCGTCAAATGGTAGGGTTATTTTCTACCGGGGGTTTCGAATTAGTTAAGTGGAGCTCAAATTCGCAAAAATTGTTAAAAGAAATTCCTAAAAATATTCGTTTATCATCAACAATAGAATTTAGTGAGACGCCTGAAATTAATTGTGCACTCAAAGTTTTGGGGTTACAATGGGACCCTTCAACCGACTTCTTTTCATTTTCGGTAAATATTCCAAACAAAATTTGTACAAAAAGAAGTATTTTGTCAACTTTAGCACGCATTTGGGATCCACTAGGGTTTTTATCAGCTATTACAATCGTCGCAAAACTTCTGATAAAAGAGTTGTGGATTTCTAAAGTTGATTGGGTTGCGGAACCGCCAAAAAACATTCAAAAACAATGGTTAGAATTTTATGAGGAGCTTCCTCTTATATCGCAATTTAAAGTACCGCGTTATATCGGGGCATTTGACAATAATTCTTACGCAACATTAATAGGATTCGCAGATAGTTCACTGAAAGGATACGGAGCCATGGTTTATATAAAATTAATTGCACCTAATAATGATATTAAAATTAACTTAATGTGTGCAAAAGCAAAAGTAGCCCCTTTGAAAGTTTGCACAATACCTAGACTTGAACTTTGTGCCGCTGTTCTTTTGGCAAAATTAATTAAATCAATTATAGATACGTGTTCAGCTCGCATTAAAATAGATAAGGTTTTCGCACTTTCCGACTCGACAGTAGTTTTGCACTGGATTAATAGTTCTCCACATAGGTGGAAAACTTTTGTTTCGAATAGAGTTGCTAAAATTCAGAAGTCGGTTCCCTCCGCTAAATGGTTTCATGTAGAAAGTGAAAACAATATAGCTGACTGTCTTTCACGCGGACTAACGCCGGCACTTTTAATTCAACACTCTACCTGGCTCTCCGGTCCACATTGGCTTAAATTAGAATTGAATAAATGGCCTATTCAACCTATTGTAGAAAATAACTCACCTATAATTGAAGAAAAAGTAACTGTAGTCCTGCCTACTGTACTTGATGAATATAATCCGTTACGTAATCTTATACTGAGGATGTCTTCTTGGTCGAAACTTTGCAGAATTACAATATACGTACTTAGGTTTCTGAAATTATTACCAGTTAGAAAAATGATTTCTGTATTAGATTTAGATAAAGCCGAATTAGTGCTAATACGAATTGTTCAAAAATTACATTTTGCTAAAGAATTTGTACTGTTGCAGAATGAACAGTCGTGTTCCAAATCATTGCGTCATTTAAATCCTTTTTTAGATAAGGGATGTATTCGAGTAGGAGGTAGGTTAGAAAACGCACAAATTAGTTATTATACAAAACATCCACTATTACTACCAAAAAAGGATCACTTAGTTAATATTTTAATTGACCACTTTCATCGCTTATACTTACATACTGGGCCACATTTATTATTATCGCTCCTTCGACAACGATTTTGGATATTAGCTGCTAGAAATGTTGTTCGTAGTCGCATTAAATTGTGTAATTATTGTTTTAAATTTAAACCTAAAGCTGCATATCCGCAAATGGCTGATCTACCCGTTGCTAGAGTGACGGAGGTAAAATGTTTCTTAAACAGTGGCGTGGACTACGCCGGCCCGGTTTATATTACTTTAGGACGTCGCAGAGGTATTAAAAGCCAAAAAGCGTACATATGTCTGTTCGTTTGTCTGGCAACGAAAGCGGTGCACTTAGAATTAGCCTCTGATATGTCAACCGCTACATTTTTAGGATGTTTTAAACGTTTCATAGCGCGCCGCGGACCCGTATGTTCTATTCACTCGGACTGCGGTTCAAATTTTATTGGGGCAAAAGCTGAACTTGATCAAATTTACAACTTAATTCAATCCAGTGAATATATTCGCACTATAGGCGCAGAATTAAGTTTGCACAAGATAGAGTGGAAGTTCAACCCTCCATCCACACCCCATTTTGGGGGTATTTGGGAGGCAAATATTAAGTCAATGAAAACATATTTGCATAAAGTTGTAGGCAATCAAATTTTTACTTTTGAGGAATTTACAACCATATTAACACAGATTGAATCTCTCTTAAATTCTAGACCATTGTCTGAACCAGAGCCGTTAACCCCCGCACATTTTCTTACATTGACTCCATTGAAATCACTTCCAGCGTTAGATTTCTCGGAAACAAAACAAAATTTGCTTTCGCGTAAACAACTACTTGACCAGGTAGTACAATCATTTTGGAAACGGTGGCGTCTGGAATACTTGAGCAGTTTGCAAAGTCGCCAAAAATGGAACAGTCCAGCTTGTCCTGTTACTAAAGGGACACTGGTTCTTATTCAGCAAGAAAACATACCCCCTCTTCAGTGGCCGTTAGGGGTTATCGAAGAGGTATTTCCAGGCAAAGATGGAGTAGTTCGTGTAGCCCTTGTCAAAGCAAAAAACACGACTTACAAAAGACCCATTGTCAAGTTGTGCCCTTTGCCTAATCAGTAAAACGTAATTTTTTTTTTTCTCTTAGAATTTCTTAGTTCTTTTTTTTTAATAGATTTTACTTTTTTCTTTAGGGTATATTTGAAAATAATTTTTCAAGGCCGGGGGAATGGTTACGCGCCTTAATATTAATTGTAGTATAATTAAATATTTTTAATTTTTCTATATATTTGGTAGTCTTAATAAAAATTTCAAGGTCTTAGCACCAGCAAAAAAGGGTGCGTAAAGAAAGATAGCACCGGGCGCGAGACATTGTGATTAATAGATAGAGAGTAGATAGCATAGCACGCGGCTTCACGCATATAGTTATCGAACGCATATAGTTATCAACTAGAAAAGTGAATTATAATATACTCTTTTTATTTATTAGTTATTAGTTTAATCAATAATAATTTAAAGTGTCGGAAATTTTACATCCTAATTTCCTATCCTTTCCACCTTACCGACATCAACAGTGAAACCACGAGACATCCTGAAAGTAGGTAAGTTTTCGACATTCTTAAGTTATTTTTCTTTTGTTTGGAAATCTCGCACCTATAAAATACAGTTCACTCAATTCATTATTTAGGCGCACCCGCTGATAAGGCTTAGGCCCATTCAGTTATTAGAGAAGTTAAATTTACAGGCGACTTCTGTCTGAGCAGCGAAAGCTTTGTAGTTATTTTCTCAGTTAAAAACTATACAATTAAAATGTACAATTGGTGTCTATTACAAGAACTACAAGAAGACCAGCTCCTGTGCAATGCAGATGTAAAGGAAACCGGCATGGTTTTTCTTAATCTAATTAATGTTGACGTGTGGTTTTTAGTAGACGTTATATTGTTAATGGAAGTGTCAAAGGGTGAACAAGAGATAAAGTTCACATTTTTAGATGTGCTCTTTCGAAACATGACAACTGTAAAATATACTCTTGATCAAAGGCAAGGGATTTTAGGGATCCTGCGAGATAAGGGATTTGCATATATACAGTGAGATAAGCTTAGACGGATTTTCAGTGTTTTATCCTCATACTTTACTACGTGGCTTTGATAATTGAGATATACCATACAGTTTTGTCTGTACTCATCAGCCAGTATCTAGTTTTACGGCATTTTAGTTTTGTAAAATGGAATAGTTAGTTTCTTACTGAGATAAAATATTATTTCTGATCTGGTATCTATATCCAATATATCTAAAACTCTAGTTTTATTATTTGGTGAAAATAAGGAATTAATTTTGCAAAACACGGACTTTAAAATATTTTTTAATAACTCAACTTTGAACCGTATCGATAATTGCAAAGACATGTATTTATTTGGATGTTCAACTAGGATTTTCAAAACACTTGTGTCTAATCTATTGCAAAAATCATTTAGTAAATTAAAAATTCTTTCGATTCATAAAGATATTTTGTGTAATAATATTAAATTGTGTGTCCCTCTGATTCTTTCATATTTAGCATATTGTGACATAGTATATTGGTCTGCCTCATTGCAATGAGATATAGTTAGCCTACAAAATACTTGTGTAGGATTTTAATACAATCTTCACAAATTTGCAAGTAAATTTAATGAGTCTAAATGGTTAACACTTAGTGAAAGATTTCAAGTTCATCTGGCAGATCTTATTTTTATAATTAAGGCTAGGATTTTGAGGAGTGAGAAGGAAATATGCGTTTATTTTCGATCTATTGTAAATATTTAAAAAACTACACATAGTATAATCTTAAAACTGCTTTAGATACTTGCTATTGTTCTAACGAATACAACTATATATATATATTTTATTATAAATTTCTGTTATATTTAAATATCGTAGTTTGTCAATGAAAATAGTCCCTAATTTCATTATTAAAGTATGGCATTTGACTATATACAAAATTAATGATAAAAACTATATATGGTTGTATTCCTTAGAGCAATGGGAAGTATCTGAAATTATTTTAAAGATTTTTTAAATATTTATAATAAACCGAAAACAAACGCATATTTCCCTCTCACTCTGCAAAATCCTAGCCTTAATTCTACTCACAAAATAAAGTTGTTAAAGATAGTGATATTCATACCTGCCCTACGCGACATTATTGGCTGTTTACAGTACCCAAGCATAATTATTCCCTATTTTAACGCTCATTTAGCCATAACGCCGTAAATAGTAGTTTTTCTATGACTGCCTTCGAAAGCGACAAATAACGCACAGTAATCATAACTCGAAACTGTCTTTTTTCACACGATGTGTGCAAAAATTCAAAAACACAGTACTACCATATTTTTCACACAGTCCTGTCGAAAACAGAACTGACACCTTTCATTTGTATTTTTTGAAGTAGGCTAGCCTATTCAGGTTCATAGCGACCGACTTATTTAAGAACATCAGTTTTGTGGTCTTCACTTTTAAAGAAGTTTATTAAAAATGGTTGATCTGTTTGCTTATGAAATTGTTTGTTTTCCTTGCAGTCGTAGAAAAAATATTATAAACAACACGTTTGAAAACATCTTTTCACACTCATTCGACTTGTGGAACTGGTCCTCGGCTCGTACCGTCATAAACAAAAAAATAGGACAACTATTTTTTTCTAATGTAAATCTGTGTCTATTTGCACACTTGCAATGAATTTTGACAAATAACTGACAATGTCACAAAAATTAAAGTTAAATGTACACAACTAAATTTTAGCAAAAATATGTTATAAGACTTGTCCCATTTTTTTGCGCAAGACAGTACCACCAAACTGTCTCACCCATGTGAAAAGATTCGTTTCCGAAACTTGCCTAAAATACTATTGGGCAACAAGAATGGATATGATATCCATATGGCACAAGAAAGAAGCTTGAGCACGACGCCGTAGACGGAATGCTCAATCTTTCGAATGCGATATGGATAATCCACTCGAGTTGTATAAAAAAAATTATTAAACTTAATATATTACACAAATACACACTGACAATTACTTTGACAGCTTACGCACTAACTTGAATGTATTAAAATGAATAATTGCCTAAGCACTTAATACACGAACTGTGATTGGTCGGTTTCATATCCATTCTAGATAGTATATGAAATATATCCGTTCAGTTTCATCGTAAGGATTCCGTTTTCTTTTACATTTTGATGTAAAAGAGTTTCACCAATCCGGAAAAGTATACCAGTTTTAATAATGCGCTATTCTTTCACACCCTGTAGATGCTGCAAAGTTAAAAGGAGCAAAACGCACTGCTTTTCAAATAAATTACATAGGTCTACAAAAAAGAGGGTCTTGTATTAAGGTTCTCATCTAACTTTTTAGAAGTATCTTGACGCGCTGAAACCAATTTTGGGGGAAAAAATTTTTCTACCGTCTCATTTTTTCTCCACCACCACTTTTATCCCCTAAAAAGGGCAAAAAAAAAGGGTATTGTCCTAAGTTTCTGATCTAACTTTTTTGACGTATTTTGACGCGCTGAAGGCAATTTTAGACAAAAAAAATCATATCGTGTCAGTTTCCCTCAACCACCCCCTCTTATAGTCTAAAAAAGGCAAAAATATTTTTTTCTACCGTGTCAGTTTCCCCCTTTGTCCCCTAAAAAAGGACAAGAAAA
The DNA here is from genome assembly GCA_936432065.2 of Rutpela maculata. NCBI lineage: Eukaryota > Metazoa > Arthropoda > Insecta > Coleoptera > Cerambycidae > Rutpela > Rutpela maculata. The sequence goes on along the minus strand of OW386287.2, from coordinate 166,139,005 downwards.
AAAAAAGGTCTTGTCCGAAGTATTTTGACGTTCTGAGCCCAATTGTGGACAAAAAGAAATTTTCTGTTGGCTCAGTTTCCTTCTACCACCCCCTTCATCCCCTATTTTTTTTTGTCCAAAATTAGTTTCAGCGCGTCAAATTACTTCAGAAAGGTTAGAAGACAACCCTTTTTAGGGAATGAATGGGGCGGTAGAGAAAAACTCAGCCGATAGAAAAATCAAAATACTTCAGAAAACTTAGATTAGAACCTTAGAAAAAGACATTTTTTTTTGTAGACCTGTGATCTGTTAAATATTGATATTATCAGTTATCCTTCTCAAAAAATGTAGCTTTAAATTCAACCTAAAAATTCACTTGGTTCGTTTCAATTGGCCAGCAGTTTATATTAAAAAAAAAACAAATTTAATTCATATGACACTATTTAAATTAAAAACTCTAGTTACGGTGCTAATTGATTTTCATGAATTTAATATACACGTATCTCTAAACCAGTAACAGACAGACTTCTTGCGATTCAAAGTTATGACAAGTTCAAGATGGAAAATGATTGATGAACCCTCAAAGTAATTAGGTCTTTGAATAGCATTGGTTTATTCTAAAAAAATGTAATTTATGTCCCAGCCTTTTAAATATTTAACTGATAATATATTACTAAGAAAGTTCTCTTTTTGTTTCAGGTAATTTAGACACTTCTTCAACATCAGCCTCACTCAAACTACACCTAATCTGGTAAAGACCTTATAAATTTTACTACTTAATAATCTGATGTAATTAATATGATGCATATAATCAGAAAAAATAGTTAATTGTAAATTTAACTCGTCGTTAATTTAAATGGATAATTTAATACGTCTGTTTTAGACAAAATATTAAAATATAATTTTATAAAAATAATGCAGTGCAGTTGGTAAAATCACTTGAGTTAATTTCTCGGTACTCGAAAACATTCAGCCCGATGGGAATAGTATTTGCGAGTGGTTTTAATCACTGTGTTTAAACAATTACAAATAAAATTGTTGAAGTTTCGAGGATAGTGTTTTTTGACTTTCACCGCTTACGTAGTGGGAACGGAAATAGATGCGACAAAAATACACTGTAAAATATTTTGTATAGCATACAATTTGTATAGAAAAGTCGACAAAAGTATATTTTTATCCATTATGGTTTAGGAGCTGCACCGGCCCGCGTGTAAGCGGGAAAAATGGACGTCTTTCAGGCTACTCTCGAAGCGGCCTGCGCGCGCTAACTTGCATGTACGATTTTTTTACGAAGTTGGAATTGATTTTCGGCATTTTCGAATTTTGGCAAAATTTGTATCTTTAATTTTTAAACTTTGCAGTTAAACTTAAAAACAATTTATAAAAAATGTATATTTCAAAAATGATTTTAGCACTCGATGGTCTTAAAAATAAAAAATCAGGTCTCCCAATAATTTTTCTTTAAAAAAATTTAATATATATTCAAATTAATATTTATTGTAGAACACTGAAAATGAAGACAACTAATAATTCAGAACTGAAAATAATAACGCTCGTAATTAATGTAAAAATACTTGTAACCGTCTTATCTCGCAAAATATGGCAGATACAAAAAAAATTATAAATATACTTTTGTAGACAAAAAAAAATGTTTATAACTTCATTTTGTATTATGTATAATAAGTGAGCTAAAAGCAATCATAAAAAAATGCTTTAATGATTTTAAAAAAATATAAATATTTTTTTGTAACTTTTACAAAATAAAACTAATTAAAAATATATGGCAAATTTCACAAATTTGGAATTTGTTTCTTTATAAAAATTATGAAAATGAGGAAGTAAAATGTTTTATAGCACCATCAGAAGGAAGAGCATGCGAAATCTTAGAAAACCAGACTTTTTCGTTCCTTAATATTAATTTTGTAGATAAAAAATTAAATTTCAGAAATAATTAATTTTTTTGAGAAAGAAATTGAGGGCTTATTTTGCCTTTCTAAGCTCTATTGCGTGCTGAAAAGCCTTTTTGAAAAGTATATTTGTTATGAATTGTTTATAACAATTCTTAAATAAACAATTATTTACAAATAAAAGAAAATTGCTTGAAATCCTCGCTGCCAAATACAGAAATCAGTTTCTTTAAAAGCCTATCAATTACATTTTTGACTCAGAAAAAGGGACGAAAATGCCCAAATTTCCATATTTTGCATTGAAAAATTCATATTTAGAGAAAATGTAGTACGGTATTGTGTAGAGCGACTCAAAATACATAAAAAAATTGACAATTTTCGCCATGGGGAAGTTAATATTTAATATTTAACTACGTCAAAAAATCACGCATGCGATTTAGAAGCTCCTTGATCTTTTCAATTTTTTCGGAGAATTTTTTTTTTTTTTCGATGTGGGCTCGCTCAGGCCGGAGAGTAGCGCGAAAAACGATCATTTTTACGCTTGCCCGCGATTGCAGCTCGCTTGAGGACTTTCTTCTGGAAAATTAAATACTGTACAAAAAACCTCCAATGTATTTCTGTCGTATATATTACTGTTATAGCTACGTAAGCGGTGAAAGATCAAAAAACACCTTCCTCGAAATTTCAATAATTTTTTTAAACAAAATGAGGACTATAAAAGTAATCAGAAATAGTGTTGCCATTGAGCTGAATCGAAGGGCATCAAACAAATTTTCTTCAAATACCGGGAAAAGAATGAGATAATAATATAATAATAATAATATGTTTATTTGCAAAAAAGACAATAATATAATAATTCTTAATAATAATAAAACAGATAAGCGCAATAACATGTGCAAAGTCACTGAAATCGATCTAGGTCGATTTGTGCGTGACGTTACAACTTAAATTTAGAATTAAATATAAATACATTTAAGGTTATTCTTATTAAGGAGATTATGTGGGACACCATCTAATTGTGTTTCTTATATGATAGTTTTCTTAAACACAATAAAATATAATATTTAATGGCAAAGAGGGTAACATAGTAACCTTTGATATTTTATTTAAGAACGGCATGAATGTTTGAAAACCTGAAAGTGACTTTTCATGGCAGATTTAATAGAAGACATAATAAAATTTATCTAACTTCCTAAGTGAAGTTTGATGTGAGTATTGAAGTAGTTAATATAATACATTGTGTAAATTTTAAGTATATAATATATGATAAAAGTACACCGCATACTGTTAGAGGTGCTAGAAGGCGCTCGAAACTTGATCTTTTTTGAAAAAAGAAAATTAAAATTTGTGTAGGAAACGGCGTACCTTTTAGGTACAAAACGATGTAAGGTATGTAGTTTTTATGACATTAAACTGTAAACATTTATACGGGGTGTGTAAATATTATAAGTTTTTATTAATTTTGTTTCGATTGGTCATGTACATTTTAGTTAAATAGTTATAATAATTGTGATAAATAGAAATGACTGCAACGGAATTAATAAAAATGTACTATTGGTTCTTCCTGTATATATAAAACTGAATATCTTACATCGTTTCCAATTAAAAAGCGAAAAAATCATCGTTTACTATGCAAAAAAATGGTTAAAATAAACACAAAAAAATATTTTTATTAGTGGTTGATATTCTGTGCTTTAATGCTGCTAAAGGTTAACGGGTATAGACCAGAGGGGTATTAGGAAACAACTTTTTTAAATAGTCGACGTTTCGTCACAATTTATTGACATCTTCAGTGTTCTACAATTGAACACATTGATGTAGCTATTTGTAAGAAAGTATCATATTATTAATAAAACATTGTAATTGTTTCTCACTAAATAAAATATATAATAATCAAATAAACAAACCGAATAAATAAAGGTCTATCTTTTTTTTTTTCATATATTAATCCTTCCCAACAAACACAAAAGATCGGCCCATCAGCGGGCCATCACTGGGCCAGAAATGAAACTTCTGGACCTGTGATGGCCCACTGGAGGGCCAACCTTTTGTATTTGTAGGGTTATTGTTGTACTAAAAATGTTACTTATAAAAAGGAAAGATACTAAATTTAAAAAGTAATATTAGAAAGTAAAAATAAAGTATAATTTTGGTGTAAAATCACCAGGTTTAAAAAGTTTAAATTATCTAATGAGATTAAGCTATGAGAACGTAAAACAAACAACCAATGGAAATTTATTAACTTACATTTAGGTGAGTTTTCCTTTTGTCAAATTAGATTTAGAGAATATAAATAAGTTTCGAAAAACTTTTTAAAAACGATGGTTTTCTTTTAAAAGCCATTTGCACTAAAAAGTGGGGAATTTTTTTTTTTTTTCAGTGATTATAAGCTGATCAGAATAATTTTCAACTTTGTAAATAGAAATCCATTGGACGCTCATAAAATATTACTTCATCTAATCACAGCGCTCCCAATGATTTTCTATTTACAAAGTTGAAAATTATTCTGATCAATTTATAACCACTGGAAAAAAAAAATGCTTTTTAGTGCAACTTGATTTCAAAGCTAAACCACTGGTTTTAAACAGTTTTTTTAAATTTATTTATTTTCAACTTTTTAGTCTTCGTCATAAGCTTATCGTATTCTACTCTCATTTGATACTCATGTCAAGGGGAAAACAATGGGAAAACCGAAAACATACCTAAATGTAAGTTAATAAATTTTCAATGGTTTTTTGTTTTACCTTCTACGAAAATTACACCAAAATTATACTTCATTTTTACTTTTCAATATTACTTTTTAAATTTAGTATCTTTCCTTTTTATAAGTAATATGTTTAGTGCAAAATAAGGATTAATATATGAAAAAAAACATGATCTTTTTTTTTATTTCGTTTGTTTATTTGATTATTATAAATTTTGTTTAGTGATAAACATGGTGATAAACAATCATAATATTTTATTAATAATATGGCATTTTCCTACAAATAACTACATCAATATGTTGAAGTGTAGAGTTCTGAGGATGTCAATAAATTGTGACGGAACATCGACAATTTAAAAGCTGTTTTCCTAACGCCCTTCTGGTCTATACGTCAACTCTTACGAGCACAAAAAAATATTTCGATAAGACCGATCAAAAGTTTAAAATATTAAAAATGTTTATCTACGATTTCATGTCATAATTTTATAAGGGCGCAAAGTTTTAAAGAATGTATGAACTTTTCTATAGTTCTGAATACCCATGCAGAACATCCATACAGAACATCCATACAGAACATATTTTCCAAAATTTCACCTAAATCGATACATTATACAGCCACACACAAAAATAGTGGTCTGGAGTCGGACCAGACCAGTGTATCCTTATGTATTTGGACCCAGAATTATCATATTGCTTCTTTTTTCACCCCTAACCCCAAAAAAACATCCCCTCAAAAAAGTGGTCTGGCCTGCGGACCATACCAGTGTATTCTTATATATTTTGATCCTCTGAAACCGAATCCGAAGTTAGAATTGTCAGATTCGCTTGTTTTTCATCCTTAACCCAAAAAAACACCCCTCCCCCCAAAAGTGGTCTGGCCTGCGGACCATACCAGTGTACCCTTATGTATTTAGACTCTCTGAAACCGAATCTGAAGTCAGAATTGTCAGATCGTTTTTCACCCCCAATCCTAAAAAACACCCCGAAACAAAACAAAAAAGTTATCTGGCCTGTGGACCAGATTAGTGTATCCTTATGTATTTTGACCCGCTGAAACCGAATCCGAAGTCAGAATGGTCAGAACGAACCAATCTGACAATCCTGACTATGGATTCGGTTTCAGCGGGTTCAAATATATAAGGATACACTTTTTTGAGAAAAGGGGGTGATTTTTGGGATGTAGGGGTGAAAAACGAGCGAATCTGACAATTCTGACTTAAGATTCGGTTTCAGAGGGTCAAAATACATAAGAATACACGGTATGGTCCGCAGGCTTTTTTGGGGCGGTGTTTTTTTTGGGGTTGGGGGGTGAAAAGAGAAGCAATCTGAACATTCTGACTTCGAATTCGGTTTCCGAGGGTCTAAATACATAAGGATACACTGGTCTAGTCCGCAGACCACCTTTTTTTGTATGTGACTGTGTTATTTATTATTGACGCAATATTAAGGTGCCGTGAACGTAATTCGACAATTTCTCCTACATCCCTGAAGCAATTGAAAAAAATTTGATAGGCCTTTAGAGACAACTTATAGAATGGTACTATTGAAAACTAAAGAAAGATATTTTTTTTACTTGAGCGAAAATAGAAAAAAAAACAATTTGTTGACTTCAATAGCCTAGTACCATTTTATAAAGGACAAGGGTAGATAAGCTATAAAATTTTCGCCCACTAATTTCATAAAAAAGAAAAGTTCTCCTTAAAGTCATTAAGCGTTATTTATTTATAGTTGAACATATGATTTTTATATTTCTATATCTTTTACATTTGAAAAACAACAGTAGGTCATAGTAATATCATTTCAAAGTGGACATGTTTGCAGTTTTTTAGTAATTTTTGACCTTTTTCCGAACTTTTAATGTATATTTCAGTTAGATGCGCTCGATGAAACAAGATAAACTATACCTCATTTCATTGTTGAGCATTTAAGCTTTTAAATAATGGTTAATTTATATTGTTTCATCAAGCGCTTCAATGTATAAAGAACAAAATCGTTTCCGCGGGAGTCGTAGTAGTGTCGACGTTGTGTGCGAATTTAAACGTGTCAGCGCTCAAAACCACATATTTTGGTATGTATTGAATAAGAATATTCTTATCCGCGACCATCGTATAATCATTGCATTCTACATTTAACAATTGTCAAATAGTGATAGTCATTATTCCAACCAAACGTATAATGAACATAATCTGGTTCTAACACATATTTAACCAACCAGGAACTAGTTGTTTTCATTCTAACGCACCTTTGACCAATCAAGAACTAGCAATTTTCATAAGGAAACGGCGAATTCATTTTTCCATGTTTTCGTGCATATTTTCGTGTTTGACGTTTAACACGTCAACGTTTTACTGTAAATGAACTTTATTTTTTCAGTTTTAAACGATTAAAACAGTTAAAATATGCGATAGTCGTGGATAAATTATAATATTCAGTTCGTGTATAATGGCTATTATACACTCGGATGATTTACGACACGCCTTCGTCTCGTGCCGTAAACATCACCCCCGCCAGTAATAGCTATCATTATACGCTCACTGAATAATCTACTATTCCAAAGAACAGTTTTTTATTACTCATCAAGACATATACTACTCGGAAAATATAATGACATACAACATGGCCGATGGGCGGAAAAAGGCCCTTATCTACCTTTGTCTTTAAAAGCCTTTAAAATTTTTTTTTTTTAATCGGTCAGGGATGTAGGAGAAATAGGCGAATTACAAAGTCATTATCTTTAGCACGGTACCGCCACCTTTACATTGTATAAAGAGGCATTATATTACATTATTTATTATTTATTATTTTATTACATTTCTTTGAGGTTAAGTACATATTCCAGAGAGGTCTTGTGTATTAGATCTGTTCAAAATTTTATTGAGAACAATCTACATTTTTGTTCCCTATCCCCATAATTTGCGGTTAAAAGTATCCTAGACTACTTATAATAATTATTACTGCACGTATTTTTTAAAAATTTAAGCGGACGTAGACACAGTGCACCAAAATTTCTTGTGCTTGGAACTTAAGTACTCAGGTATCTAAACAATGTGTTTATATATTACCGGAAGGTTTTGTACACTATGAATCAAAATGTCTGAAGGTGCATACAAATATGCAGAAAAACCACCATTATAACCCCCAGACCACTCGAATAAATATTTATTCCTTCCCAGACATGTTGTTGCAGACATTTCTCTGTGTTTAAAGTTGTAACGAATCCATCTAAAGTAATTTTGAATGAGTAATCAAATATGTTTTTTGATTTTGTTATTTTTTGGATTTTCCAATTTTTGAACTTCCCGCTACCACCCCCACTGCCTTAAAAACTTCTTACATGTGTATTACGCATTACGCAACTCTGCATGAGGTTAAGTTTAATATTTTCCGCCCATACTAGGCCCACTGTATTGGTCTCTAATAGGACTACAAGTTCAAGAAAGGTAGCAGATATGATCGAAAGGATGCACCAGCACTTAATATATTAAGTTTAATACACTATTTCTCAAGACTACCACCAATCAGTTTAGTTTAACATACCAGATTATGTCACACATATCTAATAATTATTAATATTTTATGAAATTTATAAAACTAGTGTTCAATACATAATACTCATAATATCTCTATTATCGAACAAGTTTGATAATCCGCTATTTCAGAACCAACTGCAGCAATGCAATTAAAGCTGGCAATTTTCGAGTGCTCCAATCAAGAAGCCTGAGTATTTCTGGTCTGCAGGTAACAGCTCAATACTCTGTGAGGTACAATATAAGCTATCCGAAACAGATCCATGTTAAACAATAAACCACTACTTGATCCTATGGTAAACATTATTGGATAAATGTAATGTCAATTGGATAAGTCTTTATCAAGAGAGTATCGCAAAAGTATCAACATATATTTTAAGTATTTTTAAACGTTTTCTTAACCGCTTTTCAAGTCAAAGAGGTAACTCATCAAAAATTCAGAATATTGTATTATAATCGGGGAGCCCTTTCTAGCTGAACGCTGAAGCATCTTTTATAGATGTTTTATAAAAAAAAAATTAAAAGTCACTAGCTGAAATGCAGATATGATACATATTGTAAATTCAGACAATAAAGTTGAGGCTAGTTGGATTATATTTAATGTTGTAATAAATGTAGCAAATAGTATGACGAGCTCAAAAATATCTTATAATTATTTTATTGACTTATTTGTCACTATTACTGACACTGCTGTTAATTCCATTAAAGACACGGATTATCTAGTTACTAGTCTAGGAGATAGCGTGCAAATTCGACGACGAGTGGTTACCGTCTGCCAGTCGGTAGTCGAAGAGACCATATAAGTACAAAACTTTTTTCTCTCTGGAACTTTTTGGTATGATGGGGGGATAGGGAGGAGGGGGGCATTTATTTTTAAATCGAATGATTATCGATATCTGTCCGCATAGGTAGTTAGTATATGTACTTCACATACTCCAATTACGCTGGCAGACGTAACTTCCGATCAGCGCGCGCGTTAACCGAAAATAGAAAAAAAAAATTTAGTTTCTATTTCCGGTTAGCGCACGCACCGACCGGAAGTTTCGTCTGCCAGCGTAATTAGGGTATGTGAAGTACATATACTAACTACCTATGCGGACAGATATCGATAATCATTCCATTTAAAAATAAATGCCCCCCCTCCCTATCCCCCCACCATACCAAAAAGTTCCAGAGAGAAAAAAATTTTGTACTTATATGGTCTCTTTGATTACCGACTGGCAGATGGTAACCACTCGTCGTCGAATTTGCACGCTATTTCCTAGGCTATACAGAGTTTTTAAGTAATATACAAAAGCCACCTTGTTTATTCTTTTTATACTTCATTACGCCACAAAAAGTTTTTAGTATTATTACGTCCTTCAAAATGTAGCAGCTCACATAATATTTACGGTATTAATACTGTTATTTTAAAAGAAGCAATCAGCATTATCCCTATACCCAATTCAATGTCTGTTTTGATGGATGTGTTTTTCTCAATGTTTTTAAAACAACCAAATTCATACTAATTTTCAAAAAAAGGAAGCTACCTTTATAACTACCGCCCAATATTCACTTTGCCAATTATGAAAATTCTTTTAAAATTTTAAAACAGAATATCTATTAATATGATATTTTGATTACAGAAGACTGTGTCTAACGGCAGAAATTTTGATTTCAAAATTGTTAAACCAGGAGTACCTCAAAGCTCCGAAATAGGCCAATTTTTTATTTATTTATAACAACTTGTCTCATTTGCTTAATGTTATTTAATTGATGTAACTTTTCGATGAGATAATCCTTAAATGCTCTTCAAAAGATATAACGGAAAATCAATCAGTCAAAATTATAGAAAAATCTGAAATGTGATTTTATGCAAATAAATTAAATGTAAACAAAAACAAAACTCAAAGTTTATTTACCAATGACTTAATTGCTAGTGGGGGATATAATGTTAATTTATAACTTAACTATCGACGATGGTTTAAAATGAAATGCACACATTGATCAAATTTTTGTCCACCAAAATTTTTGGTATCAGAAGATTAAACAAACTGCTTCATAGATCTACTATCTGCTGATTAGCTTATTTGATTTTCAGTTAAACTGCTGTGTGATACTTTGGGCTAATTCTCCTAGCTAATTAACTAATATTTATTCTCAAAGAATTTTCATACTTCAAAAAATAATTATAAAAAGTCTTGCGGACACTCCTTGCCAAGAGCATTGTAAGATAGTGTTCATTAAATTGTCAATGCCATGGATTTTAAAAATTCCTTCACAATTTTTGATATCATAACCTAAACTATATTTTGGTTTTAATTTAAATGACAAAGTACTATTTTAGAATCTTTTGGTATTATTTGGGTACCAATTGACTTACTTATTACTCACCTTGAAAACTCGTAGTTATGAAATTTCTTGTAAATTAAACGAAAAATAACAATCTTAGAAAGTTTGGATACTATTTAGGTACCGATTTAAAGTCGGCTTGCTGGAATTACGAACTAGTTTTGATGCATTTTTTATGTATTCTAGATTCGATTTTTTGTATAATTTTACATTTTTGATATCTCTTCTGATCAATTCGGACTTGGTAGCGTATTTTATTTGAACGTACTAACCTTATTTCAGTTTACGCATTTACCCACTGTATCAATAGCATTCAAAGAATTTCAAAATACTTTGTTCTTTCTAAAAGTTACACTTACTCTAGTAATATATAGCTATATCATATTCATTTTAATAAATCTCAATAGTGTAGTATCATAGTTCAGCCATTTTATTTTGATCTTTGTTGCTTTTTATTAATAACCCTAAAATAAATATTTTAAAACTTAGACCTATTTATATTATGCGAAAAAAGTTTTGACATATTTTCTTATAAAATTAATAATATTAAGTAAAACAAAGGGGCGAGCGTAGAGGCGACTTCAATGTGAATATCAGTCGGCATTCCGTTGAAGCAACGTCGAGCGCGGTTAGTACTTGGATGGGCTCTCATCTTGGGAAATACAGCGTTCTCGTCCCACCTTCTAAAGGCTTGTATATCAGTGTATACTCGGAAGTTACGTAATTTCAGACGAGGATTACGAAGTGGATATACCATCCTTCGGAGGGGATGTAAAGCAGGCGGTCCCTTGTCTGTAAATGTTAGGCAAGTAAAAGATCCCTACTCTTCTTAAGGGAAGAGGTTCAGCAAAACTTCCAGGTTGGGGATAGCTCGTCTCCTGCCGTCGGTGATAGGCCCTGGTAGCGGAAATAAGCCGACGTTAAACAGTTTAAAAAAAAAAGTAAAACAAATTTTATAGTATAATTAATTGCAGGCGAAATTTCAAATATGTTTCGAAGCTGTAACTGAGATATAAGTTCTAAAGGATTTGCAAATCAAAATAGGCTTTATACCTGCTTTTACTAATAATATTAATATTCAATAAATAATTGAGAGCAGGCTCACCTCTTTTAAAGTTCAAATTAAAAAGTAGTCATGTATCTGAGCAAATTAAAACAAAAAATCACAGTTATTTATCCTACCATTATCTCTACAGAAAATGATATTTCAACAATAATAGTAACATGATAAAATAATGTTAAGGCAAAAGTTCCACATGCTGTTTAACTTTTCAACTCAATGGTCGGCTACTATTGCTTTGTAAAAGATGTTTGATGCTCATCTAAGAATTGTTGGCACTCAACTGTATGACATCATTAGAGTTGAGGGTGCAGTATTATGTCCTCGACGTTGTTCGATCAGTTGTTGACGAGTGCAAGGTTGTGTGGAAATGAATGGTATTGATTTTAAAACTACATTGCATGCAGCGTATTGTTAGTTATAAAAGCAACACCCGAGGTGGTTTACAGATAAAAACTAGTATTTTATGTTCCCAAAGTTCATTTGTCTAATATACGATTATTAAATGATCCTAACTGAATTAAATACAATTTTATTCATAGGCTCAGCTCTTCTAGAGATTTTGCAAGTTTAAAATGTTTTTATAATTGAGCAGCTTGGGACCAAGAGCAATTCGTCATTCTCGAAGCACTAATAAATTGCGGTGAAAAAGGGACAAGGGGATAAATATACATAGGCATTCATAAAACATATATTTGCCTCCTGGTGTTTGTTAGATTATTTGGGATGTTCTGAAAACACGGAATACATTCTCTATTCGGTACTGTGCTTACAAACAAAACCACATAAGGTATGAGAAAAGTCGATATATCTCCTAAAACGTATATTACACAAATCTGAAGTCTGTCGTTGCTAATAGTTTCATATTAAGACGGCAGGAATACTGGTTTACTGAAGCAGAAATCCATAGCATTCCTGGTGAAATATTATGTCTCACCCTCTCTTATCTGACAATTGCAACTTAAAAATTTCCCTAATTCCTCACTTTGAGAAAAAAAATGATTTTATATCCTCACGAAAATTCGTAAAAAACTGTTGTTAATATTAACTCCCTTAATAGTATATTATGTATTAAGATCGGAAATTATCTTTTGCAATTCTGCTGGCCTTGCTATATATGCAATATGATGTAGTAACTAATTAACACCATTAGATTTTTTTCAGTTTTCTATATGGAATATTACTATTCTTTCAAGGGTTATTATTAGAAATACAAGCAGATCTGGAGATCCTCTGTACTTTTATCGGTCCATGAATTGCTTATTAGCGACATGAAAGATGTTGAAAGAAAATACAGTGCCCTCCTGGAAGGATAGAAATCTATTCCAGGGCAGATCCCATAATTTCTTATGTTTGTTGGGTATTTTGCCACAGTAAAAATTACCTTTGGAGATACCTCCAAAATAGTACAAGGAGTTGTATTTTGGTCATCATCATGTTACAGTAGCTAAAAAGGATGGCTATTTGGTTATAGTGGCTGTTATTAATACTGAATTATTACGTTTTGAAAACGTAATGGTGACGAAAATGGGGAATTAAATGTTAGTCATCAAAACGCAACTGGAGCCAAATGGCCATTAAGCATATGCAACTTATTTGGCTCTCTTTTTGATTTCTGTGGCTGCTTTTTACTAGTTATGAAATGGCTCTTATGACGAAAGGGGTATCTACTTCACCGTGACTAAATCATGACTTTTAGGTAAAAATAAAACAAGAACACTATTATGACCATCTATTTGCTTTAAGCAGGTGTTGTTAGATAAAATGGACGTCCATCATACTTGTTTGTTCATCTTTAAAATTATATGAACATCATAATTGCATATATGGTCAGTCAAGAGGGTTAATTTTATCAACACACGAATTTGTTGTTCATCTTTAAAATTATATGAACATCATAATTGCATATATGGTCAGTCAAGAGGGTTAATTTTATCAACACACGAATTTTTTCAGTAAACTTATATAAAATACTCATAAAAACAAAGGGATCTCCAGAAATTTCTAAATTTTAGGTATAATTAAATTAATTTGAAATATAGTATGCATACAAACATAGTGTAATTTCAAGAAGCACAATCGATGGTAAGGTTATTAAAACTTATTAAAACATCGAATTAGTAAATCAAAACATTATTTTATAGGTATAATTAATAAAGTATTGAAAATGAACGTAATGGCCGTCGTTCGGTTTCTTCTTGATTGATACAAAACATTGCGGCAAGTTGTCATAATTTGGCATATGCTTTCGCTAATAATGCTAGAAGTAAGCCAGTATATGACTGTAAAAGATCTAATAAACTTTTTTCGTCAAATGGCAAATTTAACCGACCATATTGACCAAACTATTACCAGAAAATTGTTAAGTGGTTAGCGAATTTTCGTATCAAAATAAGGCTAAACTATGAAACACATAAATATTACAATCTAAATATTTATATTATTGCATAAGCTTTTGTAGACACAAACGTCAACGAAAACACCCCGTGAAAAGTGTTATGCCGCTATAAATAAGTACCTTCTATTTGAACTTACTTTTAGGCGACATTCCTTTTTCAATAATATGTGGAACTATCATTATATTTTCTTTCACTTTTCATTCTTATTTTTCAACATTATCAATACTTGTTTTTAGGTTATATTTTTATCTTGCCGTTTGGCCTCAATTTAGATTTTAATGTGTAAAAAATTACTTCTAATAGTCATTTAATAAGGATATTTTTTCATTATTTTTTTAGTCACTTTTCGGTAATAACAGCTAAGAAAACCGCAAGAATAGAGCCTAACTAATATAGTCATGTTTAGGCTATTTTATTAGTAAAAGTTTGGATATCAACAGTATATTAATAACAAAAACCATGTCAACATATTCTAGCCATTTTTATAGGTAGAATGGCAGTATTAGGACTTAACATTGTTGTTATTAATTACTTGCTCATATATGACATCTTGAAAACGACTTTATAACCAAACCAGTATGGCGATATTATAACTACTAGTAATGATCAGTATATAGCTAAAAAGAGATCATCATGACTACTTCGTTTTTAAATTTCACGCTTAATCACGACTAAAATAAGATGACCAAAATATAACTAAACAAAAGCCGTTGAAACATTTTAGTGGCTGCATTTTGGTGATCTCAGATGAATAGCATATTTGTGCTACTTGGCCTATAACTTGACGTTCCTAATAGTGCGCAATATGAGTGATGGCTCCATCCTCCACTCCACACATCCGACAAATAGAATCTTCTTTCATTGCATTTACGTGCTCGTTTGAAGGACAGTGTCCTATTATCAGACCGAACGTCCATCTCACTCATTCCCTATCGAGCCCCAGCAGCCACTTCACGATAAAGTCAGTTGAAGGCCCCTTTACATGAAGTTTGGATTACTGCATCCCCAGAAGCTTGATCCAAATAATTGTTGAACTGTGCCATGGATTACTCTCGTAGAGAACTCTGATTGAATCATACTTCTTTTGCAAACCAAAACTAGCTCAGGACAAGAGAAGGAGTCTTTACTCCTTCGATTAAAGATCCCTCCTTCATTGTCCTCCAGAATATTGTCGCCGGACACCCGTATGAGTTTGATTGAGTTGTGTCCACACAGCTCAGTCAAAACATTCCGACAGTTAAGCAACAGCTTATATATTACTTTGTTTGACGCAAGAGTCCACGAAGCAGTTTGGACGTCTCTGTATATATGTAAGTAAACGAAACAGTACAGTAAAATGGTATATACATCTGCTTGGAATATACTAGGATACTTGCCAAGTTGCGCTGATATACAAGTTCTTGGTTTACATTCATTATCGCCAGTTCTTTCCTGAGTCTTCGATCCATGTGTGTACGTACCATTCCAGACTTCGACACTTAGACAATTTATTTCGGTGTGAATCATCTCGACTAGGCAACATATCTGTACTTATATGGAATAGTGAACCTACAGACGGGCTTAGGTCGATGGCCAGTTAGTGTTTTTTAACCAATAAAGGACATTTATTATTATGGACGGAGACACATCAGTTATAGTCTGACTAAGTGCTAACTTGGTCACTTACGTGTACAGTCTGCTGCTTTCCAGGCTTCCAGTTTAATATGCAAGTGAGTCCAAGAATAGCCTCCATTGCAATAGTTGGAAGTGATGGAGCACTTCTGGTAGCGCCACCACACTAGTTCTGAAGATTATACGATAATAGTGCAGCCCAGAGAATGGTCCTCTGACTTATCCACCCTTTAGAAGCAAAGATACGTTTGCACATCATAGAGATGCATAGACTTTCTTCGTTTGAACTGCTACGTGGTTCCTCCACGACAATTTGGAATTTAGATTTACCTTCAGATACCCCACTGAACGAGAAAATCTTATAGAAGATAGCAACCTGAAAATCGCTTATTTTTGTCTTTTTCGTGAACAGCATTAGCTCTGTTTTATCAAGGTTGACACAGAACTCATGTCTGCTACACCATATCTGAAGTATGTTGACCCTTTGCGTGAGCCCTGCAATTTCAAATGTTGTATGTGTCGTCGTTTTTTTCTTCTACCTTTTAAGTTACCTTTGTTTTCTTCATTTTTTGATCAATCAGGATCAGAAAATTTTAGTAGTGTTTGGAAATTTTCTCTACAGTATTAAAGTCAGTGAAAATTAACTATACCACATTCAAGAAATAAATTTCAGATTTGTCCTCCAATGGATTAGACCACCACCTATATGCTGCAGTTGGATTAAAACTAACCAAATTTCAGAAATTATGGGCTTTAGAACACTGATATTCGGTGAGAAACCTTGTTTGCGTCGGCTAGTTGCATTTTCTCGAGAACGACGCCCCCTAGCGAAAAAGTAGGAGGACCCTTTTTTGTGTACAAATGAGTCCTTAATTAAAACATGTAACTAATATATTCATACACCAGGGAAAAAGTTACGTAAAAAAATTAGTTTCATCCAAATCGATTCAGAACTTTTCGAGATATTGAAAAAAATATTTTTTCTACACCTATTTAATTATATGACAATTATTAGCATTTTTTTGGTGAAAAATCGTGCATATAATTCACTGTAGTGAATTATCGATTCATAATTCACTGCATCCGGCCAATCACAAATACAAATTTAAAAATCATTGTTTCGCTGATTCAATGATATTTTAAATCGACCGCGATCAACTCTTGCTGCTGCGGCTGACAATCAACTCACATGACAGTGACAAGTGTACCGCCATACCGCCATATTGTTTGTTTACGTTTTCGACTTATTACGAATAGGTACCGATTAATGCTATCAAATTTCAGTCTAATTTATTTGTTTAATAGGTGTAGAAAAAGCATAGTATTACATTCGCGATTATGGCCATTATTCACACAGATGATTTGCGCCACTCGCCTACGGCTCGTGGGCTCAAACGTCATCTTCGTGAATAATGGCTATCATACTCGCTCATATAATAATATACTATTTTATGTGCCCTCTTTAAAGCCGGATATGACCTCCAAAAATTAGATTTCTGACAGGTTCTATACTTTCAACGCCTTATCTTTTAAATGTGTCATTTTTAATCACTCAATATACCCTCTTAGCCCTTAATGATTCTAATGATCACGTTTGAAAAAAATATTTGTGCGACTAATATTTTTCATAAAAATATGTAAAGGTAGAAGATTATGGAACTCGTAAACGAGCTAGGTTATAATTTGTACAGTAGCCTTAAAAGCTAACAGGAAAAAGTATGACGAGAACTTTCACATATTTTAATTTTTATAGAGGTAATTTTGTAATATTTTTATTATATCTGCATTATTCATTTTAATATTTTATTTACGTCTACATTTTTATTTGATTTATATTTATATGTACGAATATTTCGAATAGTTCGTAATTCCGTAGCACGCTTTGCAATTAATTTGATAGTTGGTTTAAGTTACTTTACGACATCGTAAACCAACTGAAAATACGTAGGTATGGATAAATTCTATAACGTTCGAACTTGTTGCACATGTAGTTTGCGGTAGGAAAACTGAATTATGTGGTTTTTAGTCTTTTCTTTAAACGGAAATATAACTCTCAAATAATACGCGAATTTTACTAAGTAACCACAATGTAGTTGAAGCAAAATATAAAATGTAATGGTTTAATAGTAGAGAGCTAATGCGTCCGAAAGTGCCTTAAAAAATGAATCTGTAGGGTTTTAAATACTAAAAGCTGACAACTGGATAAATCGATAGCATATATATAGGTAAACTTCCAAAAAAAGTTGCCCAAAGATTGTCCTGGGCAAAAGGGCGTTATTCAAAATTTTCGAGTTATGTAGTGCATCACTTAGCCGACGTACATATCTCTCTTTGGTAAAAATTGTGTAATATTCTCTATAGCTGTAAGGCTGTAAGAAAATAAACTATTTTCAAAAAAGCATTGTGCTTTATGGGAAACGCAAACTTTAAATGCCTGTATCTCTGTTCGACCTTCGCTAAAAATTAATTCATTTGCCGTTTTTTTTTTTACATTACACACTCAATTACTCGAAAACTAAGCCTCAAATAAAGAAAAAATATCACAGCCACACAAAAAAAGTGGTCTGGCCTGCGGATTAGACCAGTGTATCCGTATGTATCTGGATCCGCTGAAACCGAATCTTAAGTCAGAATTGGGTTATTACACTAAGTAAAAATTTTAATAGAATCTATGTTTAACAATAACATTTCTTCATAAAAAAATCATTGGAAACATGTAAAAGTTAAAAATAAAGTCGTGTAGTATTACAATATCAATTTTAAAAATACATGCATTTAAAACGGAGGTGACAACATAACGGCAGTCTGCAGAGAAGTTAGTTATTAAACGACGGAAAAAAGATACGAGGTTATAAATTGTTGATAGCGACGGAGAAAAAAAGAGAATAACGTCAATTGAATTTGACACTATATTTAATGAGTTTGTTCAAAAACCCCACACTATAATGCACCAGTGCTCTTCAACTTATAAGTAGTCTTTTATTTGCATGAGGATTAGTTCACTTGGGTCACATCTGACCAGGTCAAAATTGACCTGACTTAAAGCAAATAAAATAAGACAGTTTTGTTTGGAATTTTGACAATTTAAAAAGTTAATTTTTGCTAATTTTAAACATGAATCAATTACTTTGATACACCTAGGAATTGTATAAAATTTTGTTGCTATGTACAAGTAATGTTTGTAAACAGGAATATTCTTGATTTGTAGGACTGTTTTCATTCTTCAATATTTTTAAGTTGAAATTTCGACGAAAAAACTGTCAAAAACGTCAGTAATTCTACCCCACCACTTAACTAACCAAAAGTTCAGAAGTGAGTATCCTGTGCGGGGTGGATCAGCATCGGGAAGGGGGGATCTGACCTGATTACTTCTGACTTTAGATCAGTTGTAAATAAAATATGACAAACTGCTGAATTATGTGACCAGACTCAGAAGTGACCTGATCCTCATGCAAATAAAAGACTATTAAAGTCTCACTATATCTCCTTCTATTATCTACACTGGTGCAGTAGTTCAAACTGTGTGAACAAACCTATGTCAAATTAAGCAATCCAAACCACGTGACTTTTAACATGGCGTTGAGAGCAAACATCCGGCAATCCTTTATTTTCATTCGTTAAATGAGTTTTTTTTCGGTTGCCTTGGCTACGTTTCCGCGAGTTAATTAAAATAAACCCCATGTTTGCCCTCAGCGCCATATTGAAAAATAATTTTGACAGGTCGTTGGATTGCCTAATTCAATTGACGTTTCTAGGTTATATTTCGGTTTATTTTAGCGGCATAAAGTTATGGATAAATCTAAGTTTAAGTGGTGTTTTGTGCCGTACTGTGTAAATAATACCACCAATTCACCGAAAAAACTTTTCTTCTGTGTTCCAGTAATGAATGGTGAACGTAAAAATGAATGGTTAACTGTTTTTCTAATATTTATAATCAAAACTATAGCTAGCTGTAACATACCTCGCGGCTTTTGCACCTCTAACCTCTGCAATGCTAAAACGATCATCTCTTTTTAAAAATTCGCTGACCATAAATATATTTATAGAAGGTAAAATATCAGAATTGGCTTTTATAAATCCTGCCTCAGTCATTTTGAAAGAAAATAAATACCAAACGCTAAAAACTTCTAATTAAATGTCAAATTCAATTTTAACATTTGAGGTTATTTTTTTTTATCTATTTATTTAACGTCGGCCTATTTCCGCTATCAGGGCCTATCAGGGCCTATCACGCTATCGGGGCCTATCATCGACGCAACGCAAGGAGATGAGCTACCCCCAACCTGGAAAGTTTGCCGAACTGCCGAACCTCTTCTCGTAAGAAGAGCAGGGATCTTTTACTTGCCTAACATTTAATAGACAAGGGACCGCCTGCTTTACATCCCCTCCTAAGGATGGTATATCCACTACGTAATCCTCGTCTGAAATTACATAGCTTCCCCGTATATACTGATATACAAGCCGCTAGAAGGTGGGACGAGGTTATTTTCTTTAGATAGATAGATAGATAGACAGATAGATAGACATTTATTTAACTATACAGACAAAAAAGAAAATAACAGATAAGAGCTAAAATTTATTATACTCAAGTGTTTTGAAACTTTCTGGGAGTTTATTGTATAATTTTAGGTCTAGCGAATTTCTTGCCGATTTTGTGAGACGAAATTTTGATGTTTTCAGATAGTTTGCCGACCTCGTATTGTAATCGTGATAATCTGCGTGAGTGGAGTATGAGTTTTTGTTGCGATGAATTTGCAAGATACTATAATAAACATATAAAGATGGAATTGGCATTATTTTAAATTGAATGAAAAAAGGCCTACAATGCTCTAAAGGATGGACACCAGCAATAACTCTCATACATCTCTTTTGCAACACAAAAATTTTATCAGCGTTAGTGGAGTTACCTCAAAGGATAATATTGCCAACAATGTCCACTTGTTCCTCTTCTTCCGTTCTGCATATAACTTCACATCTAACTTCCATTATGATATCACTTCCGTTTTCGTGGTATATTCAAATAGTCGAAATTTAATAATTTTTTTAAATGTGTTGCTCTTAGAATTTTTCTTTCAAATTAGAGATATAACTAAATTAACGCCTCCACTACCATATTTCACCATTTTTGAAAATTCATCAATAACCCAATTGTCAGATTACTTCTTTTTTCGCCCCTAACCCCCAAAAAACACCTTCCCAAAAAAGTGGTCTGGCCTGCGGACCATACCAGTATAACCTTATGTATTTTGACCCTCTAAAACCGAATCCGAAGTCAGAATTGTCAGATTCGCTCATTTTTTACCCCAACCCCAAAAATCACCTCTTTCCCAAAAAAAAAGTGGTCTGGCCTGCGGCCCAGATCAGTCCATTCTTATGTATTTGGACCCGCTGAAACCGAATCCGAAGTCATAATTGTCAGGTTCTTTTTTCATCCCCGACCCTCCAGAAAACACCCACCCCAAAAATGGTCTGTCCGGAGGACCATACCAGTGGCTTATGTATTTGGTAAGGATACACTGGTCTGGTCCACTTTTTTTGTTTTGGGGGTGCTTTTTGGGGTTGGGGTGAGAAACGACCGATCTGACAATTCTTACTTCGGATTCGGTTTCAGCGGATCAAAATACATAAGGATATACTGATCTGGTCCACAGGCCAGACCACTTTTTTGTTTGTTTTGGTGGTGTTTTTTGGAATTGGGGGTGAAGAACGAGTGAATCTGACAATTCTGACTTCGGATTCTGTTTTAGAGGGTCCAAATACATAAGTATACACTGGTATGGTCCGCAGGCCAGACCACTTTGGGGGGCGGGAGGTGTTTTTTTTTTTTGGCTAGGGGTGAAAAAAGAAGTAATCTGACAATTCTGACTTCGAATTCGGTTTCAGCCGGTACACTAATATGGTCCGCAGGCCAGACTACTTTTTTTTTGTTTTGGGGGTGTATTTGGGGGTAGGGGTGAAAAACAAGCGAATCTGACAATTCTGACTTCGGATTCGGTTTCAGAGGGTCAAAATACATAAGAATACACTGGTCAGATCCGCAGGCCACACCACTTTTTTTTTGTGTGGCTGTGTATTCTTTATAAAATGAAGGCCTGTACTTTCTGACCACGACGGTATTTTTAAAAATATTTTTAGTGAAATAATAACTGAGTTATGAATTTAAAACTAACGCGGTTATAAAATCTCCAAGCGGTTAGAACTTCAAACCTCGATCGCCCTTTCGCACCGCACCACTCCCCGCGGTGCCCAATGTCAAACTATTATTAATTCTTCTTGACTAATGAGTGCTTGTTTATTAACCAGCGGCGGCTGGTGAAATTTCAATATTTTTTTTCTCGTCTATGGCGCATGGGACCCATACGAAATTTGGGAAATAACATCTAGAGAAGCACTTCTCTAATGACCCTAAAAAATTTTGAAAAAGCAGTTTGCGAAAAAATTTTTGAAAATTCGTTAGCCTCCCCTGGGTCTAGGAGCTCCTGTTTATTTTTATTTTTTTTTTGTCATATGCATTTGACTTTTCATAAAAATACAACAACAGATTTTGGAGTTTATGAAAATATTTTCATTACTAACTGAGATACAACGAATTGAAATATTGTAATTTCTTAAATTGTAAATTACAAAATTTCAGTTCATTGTATTTCAGTTAGTAATGAAAATATTTTCATAAACTCCAAAATCTGTTGTTGTATTTTTATGAAAAGTCAAATGCATCTGACAAAAAAAAACAAAAATTAACAGGAGCTCCTAGACCCAGGGGAGGCTAACGAATTTTCAAAAATTTTTTCGCAAACTGCTTTTTCAAAATTTTTTAGGGGTCATTAGAGAAGTGCTTCTCTAGATGTTATTTCCAAAATTTCGTATGGGTCCCATGCGCCATAGACGAGAAAAAAAATATTGAAATTTCACCAGCCGCCACTGTTATTAACAATGTTATAAATATTAGCCAGTGTGAATTAATTTTTTGCCTGTTACCTGAAGACATTTTTAAGGGGTAAGTAGGTATTTTATATTTATTTTGCATATCTACATGAATAATATCCAAATAATCATTCATGCAAAACTAATTCGGCATTCAAATTCAGTTTTATTTTTACTTTCCAACAAAAAATTGGCGATCCTTTCGTGACGACGTAACACGTGCAATTATATAAATGTATGCCATATAAGTATCCATAATATAATAGTTTGATTCAAGTGTTATAACCAATGATCGGAATTTGGGTTTAATTCCAGTAGGTATATAAAATTTTACATAAAAAACTTAAAGTTTGTTCTTTCTTACAAAATTAAATCGAAATTAAATGTAATACGAAGCTACCTTACGAGTTTCTCATTTATTTTGGCATAATAGAATACATGTATAGATATGTACCACTAAAAATGCATGCATATTTTAATAAATCCTTGTAACGACGCACCTGAAATTAAACCCAAAATTCCGATCACTGTTTATAACTAAAGAGACATTCACCAACAAAGTGATTAGACGTTTACAAGACAATTTCATGGAATTTGAAATTTTTCCTAAATGTGAGTTATGGTATAACGTGCAATTAAAATTCAATATTAATTGTTAACTATACAGTTGCTTCTGTAAATCTTTGCAATTAACACAAAAATGTATGATATACAATGATGATTGAAGAGAGTGAAAGTACTTCTTACCCACTTCTGGGAGCAACTAACATCCGAAATTTGGGTAAATGCTGGGAAAAAAGGAGATGAAAATATATACCAGGCAGGGCCCCCACAAGGGGGGGGGGTTGGGGGTTAGTAGGTACCGCGGTACCCGGGCACAGCCACTTTAGGGGCCCGGTTAAATCAGTAAACCCAATATTCGCTCACTAATTATGAGATCTGGATAAAAATTTTGTTTCATATTCCCCCCCTCCCGCTCATCAATTATTAAGCGCGGGGGCCTGTCAGAGATCTTGACAATTTTTTTTTTCAAATTTCTCCCCCCCACCCGCTCATCAGTTATTAAGCGCGGGGACTCGCCAGAGATGTTGCCAAAATTTTTCACATTTCTCCCCCCGCTCATCAATTATTAGGAGCGGGGGCCCGCCAGTGAATTTGGTACCGGGGCCCATTTGATGTGGGGGGCCTGATATCAGCGGATGATTTAGTAATAGATCAGGCGTTTTTAAATGACTTACCAATCAATCAATCAATCAAAACAGATTTATTAAATATTTAACATACAAATATGCACCCGAGTCGGATCCCGGTTCAGAGCCGACCGCACAACCACGTCGCGCAGGGTCATGGTGAATGTACGGTCGGATGAAGCGGGTTCGATTCAGGTTGGAACAACAGGTGGAATGTGGAGTTAGGACTCCTGTCCAGGGGAAGGGACTTAAACCTAACAATTTTATTACTATAACTAGAATAGTTTTAAAAACACTTAAAGATTAAGAAAATGAGTTTTTGTTAGCACGCGCGCACTGTCGCACACGCGCAATGTTTTAGCAGATCTGATTGCTGATACGGGAAAAACTCAACGAAAAAAAAACCCGTTCGAGCCAATGGCAACGTTCTTCCGATGGTCTGACTGACTTACCAGCGTTTCATGCAATCACAGGGTGTGACACCACTAGTCAATTTTCTGGCTGCTGGAAAGTATATCTTACATGTTAAAAATTGCTTGGTTGTATTGGAATAGCTAATTTTGACGATATTTTGTTTAGAGAAGTTCATACCTTTGTTCTAAAATTATATACAAGCAACGGGGAGTTATCGTCGGTAAATAATTTACGTGGTATCCTAGCAGCTTCGAAAACGCTGGATAAACTTCCACCTACTGAGGATAGTTTAAAATAGCATTGTTTACGAGCTCATTACCAAACCATTATTTGGCTCAATGCTCTTAGTCCCATCATAAACCCCCTCAATGTGCTCCAATATGGTTGGCAACCTGCCAATGGTAAACTGCTACCGCTATTTCAAATTGCTCCACCTTTTTCACAAGATTTCACCATCTTACGCAGCTGTGGATGTAAAAAAGGTACCTATAGTTAAAATCATTTCTTCAAAGAAAAAAAAATATTTTCGGATTGTAGATATAAATGGTGCAGCTGTAAAAAAAAATGAAATGCCTTGCATGGGATCTTGTAATTGCATGGGTCAAAAATCTTGTTCAAAGGGGTCGTCTATAAATGATGTCATGCTTCTTTTGCCAATTCTTGACCCCCACCCCCTCCTGTGTCACACATTGTCACGCTCGCCCCTTCTGTCTGTCACGTCACACTAACTTTTACGTAAATTAATAAAAATTGTAAATTTTTAATTTGAACCATGACATATTTTATACGGAAAAATTCTTCCTCAAGTTTTAGTTTATTTGTATAAAATATTAGGCATAAAATTATTTTCTTATATTGTGACTTCATATTTGCTTGAGCGCCCTCCTCCACCCCTGTCACCAAGTGTCACAACATTCAGAACCCCCCCCCCCTAAAAGCGTGACATCATTTGTGGACGGCCCCTAATGTTTCCTCCAAAAAAAAATATGTGTGAAGATTTTTTGTGAAATTATAATAGTAATTAGAGTAGTATTTTCTATAAGTTTAGACGTTACTCCAAACATCATTTAATTATTATAATATTAATTACTGTTTTAAAATAACTGATACATACACATCACATCACAGATCGTAGGCACCGCTGGAGTAATGCAGGCGATCGACGTTTGGAGATATGTAACCGCGTTAATTTTAAATTCATAACTCATATTTTATTTCACTAAAAATATTTTAAAAAGTACCGTCGTGGTCAGAGCACAGGCCTTCATTTTATGAAGAATATTTTTTCTTTATTTGAGACTTAGTTTTCGAGTAATTGAGTGTGTAATGTAAAAAAAAAACGGCAAATGAATTAATTTTTAGCGAAGGTCGAACAGAGATACAGACATTTAAAGTTTGCGTTTCCCTTAAAGCACAATGCTTTTTTGAAAATAGTTTATTTTTTTACTAAAGAGAGATATGTACTTCGGCTAGATGATGCACTACTTAACTCAAAAATTTTGAATAACGCCCTTTTGTACAGGACAATTTTTAATCAACTTTTTGGACAACAAGTTCACCTATATATATATATATATATATATATGCTATCGATTTTTCCAGTTGTCAGCTTTTAGTATTTAAAGCCCCACAGGATGAACATTTTCAGCCTCTGAGCTCTCTACTATAGTAATACATTCGGATGTACCTCTAGTGAATAATAAAAACCGGTGCCCAAGGAATCACTACTTCCACATCCAGATTTTCTATCCAAGTCACTCACAACAAAAAAAATTTGTATGTGGAAATAATTGTTTATGGCAATTTAATAATATAATATTTGAAATCCTCTACCCCAAAAACCCATAAAACGATACCCCACATCGGTAGTGGGGTGGGGGTGGTGATCGGGGGTGGCAGAGGGGGTGGAAGAAGTAAAAAAATATTTTGAGGTTTCTGGTTTTTGTACACACACTAAATCAATTTTTTTTTCATCCCTTTTAATAATGGGGTGGGGGTGGTAATGAGGGTGGCTAATGCCAAAATTTTTTTTGAAACCTTAGCTTCTCTTGTATATACCTAATACCAATTTTATGGACTCTTACCTGCTTGATTTACGTATTTACCCCAAATTTACCTCAATTTACCCCCCAACCCTTTGACGGAACAAGATGAAAATGTAATCTAGTTCTAGATCTCGTTAAAGTACATATGAGTACCAAATTTCAAGTCAATATCTTAAACGGTTCCAGAGTAAACGTGCGCACAAAAAAGTTACAGTCAGACAGACCGACAGACAGAATTTTTTTTCTCTCAAACTTAAAATCTCGACGTTTCATGACATTCTAAGCCTATTTGAACAATAAAAATTTTTAAATTTTTTTTTGTCGTTACTATACTTCCACTGGATGTAAGTAAAATAATAAATAAAAATTAATTTCTACACTTCCAAACTCTAAGGATGATTATACATTCAAACCCAAAATATAGTTAACCAAAGACTCCGGTAATGCTCTAAGAATTAATAGAAATCACATTATTGATATTTGGTGCCAATACTGCTCGGAAGTTTTGAATCAAAAGATGATTGGCAGCAGGATTAGTTAGGATCACGAACTTTCAGTACTTAAATCAGAAATGGACACAGCCATACAAAAACTAATGAGAAGTTATAGTTGGCCGTGGTAGACTGCAAATGATTGAATAACATTTTTCTCGAATACGGTACAATCACTTCCACGTGGTGCCACTGATGAACTGTCGGCACACTGCGCGACCGGGGCGGGGTTTGCCGCCATCTCGAAAAATGGTTAAGAACCGTTTTTTCAAATATATCTGCTTCTGTTGAGGCTACATAGAAAACAAATACGGTGCTTTAAATGACGTAAAATTTCCCATGTTTTATGTGCTATGCATTTTTTTGTAGGACAGCTAGCTTTTATTGCGAAAGGAAGGTTGAAATGAGGACGCGGGTCGGGGTTTTTCGCAATTTCATCCATATGGGGGTGGATGAAGTAAAAACAATTTTTGAGGCTTTTGGTACTTGTAGATACATTAAATCATAATTCTATTTTTTTTTTTTTTTTCACCTACTTTAATAACGGGGTGGGGGTGGTCATGGGGTGGATGTCAAAAAACATTTTGAGACCTTAGATTCTCTTATATATACTAAATACCAATTTTATGGACTCATACTTGCTTGATTTGACTATTTACCCCTCTTTACCCCAATTTATCCCTCAACCATTCAACGGAATAAGATCAAAATATAATCTAATTCCAGATCTTGTTAAGATACATACGTGTACCAAATTTCAAATCAATATGTTAAACGGTTCCAGAGTAATCGTATGCACAAAAAAAAGTTACAGACAGACACACAGACAAACAAACAGACAGACAGAACGACAGACTCAAACTTAAAATCTTGACGTTTCCTGACATTCTAAGCCTATTTGAATAATACAAATTTTCAAAATTTTCCTTGCGTTACTATACTTCCACGTAAAAGTAATTACAAAAATGAAGCTGTAGGTTTTCTCCTGCTCGTAGGAGAAAAATGCGAAAAACTGCGAGCCGCGTTCTCACTTCAAACTTTCTTTCGAAATAAACAAAAAGCTGTCAGTTCTACGAAAAAAATGTACACCACATAAAACATGGGAAATTTTATGCTCTTTAATGGCGCCGTCTACTTTTTTATGTAGTCTTAACAGAAGGCATTTGAAAAAAACACTGTTTCAAGATGGCGGCAAACCCCGGTCGCACAACATGCCGTTTACACTCCAATCACACCACAATCCAATACACATTTGTTTATCAACTTCCAGTTTCGGTTTGCATAAAATCCATAGGTCATATATACCTACTGTGTTTTCTAAATAACAAATTAATAAACAAGAAAAGGCTAATAAATTATTTTAAAAATTCAAAATATGCAATACTTTTGCTCACGAGTGTATTATTGTTATTACATGGTGACAGCGGTAAACTCTAAACAATAAATGACGGTCTATAATGATATTATTTGTCCTCCAGAGAAGTTTAATCTTCATCTTCATCATTATAACCACTAATTTCGTTATTGAAATCTAATACTTATGTCATTTACTTGAGGATGAGTTTCTCAAAATGAAGCTTTTGAGACAATTATCAACAAGTTGCAAAAATCACCTTTTTTAGCATTATTTCTTTATTCAAGGAAAATTGTTGTAAGTGCTGATTCATCTTGGTATGCCTTAAGGGCTGCGTTATTGCAAGTTATTGATTCAAAACAATATGAGGTAGTGGCATAATCTTCACGTTTATTGACATGACTTGAGAAAAGATACGCTAAAATTAAAAAAGAAGCTTTAGCCATTACGGGCAGCAAACATGTTTTTTGACTATATTGTAGGTATTCCGATAACTTTCAAAAGAGATCATAAGCCTCTTTTACAAATGTTGACTACAAAATCGTTGGATAATTTATCACCAAGGTTGCAAAGATTTCAGAGTGAGATTAACGCGTTATAGCTATGTGTATATTCCAGGTAAACAAATTCTAATAGCAGAATATCCAGAAATATTGGTTTAAATGCTAAAATAGAACAGAATGAGGAATTAACGGTAGAGGTAATCACCTTTTAAGGTCTGTTATTATGACTTTACCTATTGAGATTATTATTTTAAAAAAGAAAAACTAAAAATCAAGATGCACAATTGAAAGATCCCATTTGTAGCCAGTTAATTGAGATTTGTTTGTAAGGTTGGCTTCGGACGGAAAAATTACCTAAGAAACTGTATCCTTATTTTGAATTTCTAGAAGAAATTAATTTTTCTAAAGGATTATTAGTAAAAGGCTCAAGAATAATAATACCTAAAATTTTACAAGAAAAATGTTTAAATTTTATTCATGCAGGTCAGCAGGATATTGTTAAATGCGATCAAGTTAAACAAAATATTAGCTCCTCATTATTTTGAAATTCGATTAGCTAATAATTTATCCTCTCAGTTAGTAATATTTAAAATCAAAGAAGTATTTGCAAGATTCGTTATACCTGATATGTCGGAACTGATAACTGACCTCAATTTTTGTTTGAGTTTCGAAAATTTGCACAGAAGTTCAATTTTGAACATACGACAAGCAGTCCATATTGTCCTTAATGGGTGGTATTGAATCTGTTGTAAAAATTGGCAAAAATTTATTTGAAAAATCCAAAATATACAATTTTTATGCCTTGTCTGGAACTATTCCTTTATTATATTGATATAGACAATCAGATTTATATATGGGCCGAGAACCAAAAACTAATGTTCCAATGTTGCATATTAAATTAAATGATTTCGTTAACCCTAGCAAGACTTTGATTTTTGACAAAAAATCAATGCAGAAGAGTAAACAAAAGAAATATTACAATAAAAAGAATATAACCAAATATTTAGTATAAATAAATGTACTGGATCAAATATTTATAAAAGATTTAATGAGTATGGAGAAGTATTACGTAACGCTGCAACACTTTTTATGCCAAAGTAGCAAAAAGGGGCGTATGTAGAGAGAGAGTGAACACAGATAAACAAAAGAGGGCGCCACTTGGCCAATAATTAATTCAGTGATGAAATTTTGTCAGCCAAGAAACAATATTTAATTGGCATATAATACGCGATGAAAGGTTCTTGAAATCTAAGTTTATATCAAGTCTTGCTGTAGCAGCAAACTACAAAGTCTTAATAAACTTCAGGTAGGTATCAAGAAATAAGAATATTTAGATATTGACAACATTTATTAGAAGTAACATTATTATATGTACAAAAACACTTAACGACAATTAGTCTTTGAGGTTAAAATTTCAATTTGAAAGGTTTTAAATTATCTTGGCTTGTTTTGAAACTGTGTATGACGTAGGGTACTTTGCCCTACATACCACTAAAATACTAACAAAAAAATCTTATTGTGACATTGAAAATTACTAAAAAAATAAAACTAAATTTCCAACCTATAATATTGTAAAATGCCTGAGCAGCCCTTGGTACCATGCTACTCATAATAATTTATCTAAATATATTTGAAATTTGAACTGAAGGTTCACAGTTTATAAATAACTTTGTGACTTAATACTTGTAAGATGATATAGTTCAATATTTACAGTGGAAAGTTATCAAATGAGGGGCTCAATGCCTATGTGAGAAAATTACAAAAAAGTAAAGAAAGAGAAAACCTTTATGAATCTCGGCAATCCTATGACACTCTCAATGGGGCTCGATGATAGCTAGACTACATCTCCTGGGTTAGCAGTAATTTCATGCGGCGCCTGTTCATAACATCCCAGTAAAGAGCAGCTACACCAGCATAGATCTCCTTTCAGCACCACAGTCTATGACATAATGCCCCGGACCAAAACCAAATTGACAAACCAGCACGATGCATTCCCTGGATAATTACCATAACCAATAACTAAGCCCACATGTTTCTCCAGAACATCACTACAGTGAATCGCTGGACCCTTACAATCTGTAATGCGTAACTTAAGAATTTCAACCCAAAATATAAGCTTACCTCCATAGAGAGCATTATTCAACAAAAACGTTTAATTCGCCACTCGGACATCCAGC
This sequence comes from Rutpela maculata, assembly GCA_936432065.2. NCBI lineage: Eukaryota > Metazoa > Arthropoda > Insecta > Coleoptera > Cerambycidae > Rutpela > Rutpela maculata. Next base: position 166,108,389 of record OW386287.2, on the reverse strand, counting down.
TAAACACAAAACAATCCAAATGCCTGCGGCAAAAAGTAGGACATGAAGACTCGCTAGGAAATCAACCACAAATTCGACGTTTGGCTGCAACGGAACACAAAATTCCTCCCGAAGAGACAAGCGTGTCCCCACAGCTTCGCGGTTCAAGCACAGAAGACCTATACCAGAAGCGTCACTATCGGCGGAACGTTTGATGTTTCATTGGTAAATTGGGGTGACCTTCGGCCATCTTCTCGGTGGTATTATTGTCAACTTATAATTCCGAACTTTTCTAAATTCGCTGCTAGGCGCACAGCTAGATAAAATTCGAAGCTGATTAGCTATGTTTTTCAAAATATCCAATCATATAATGTTATTGCTTACCAGTGCGCTCCACCGGTGAATTTACAAATCTGCGGAATTATACCACCAACAAGACGGCCGTCTTCAATATTGGCGGGAAGGCAGATAGTCGTTTCTGGTATAGGTCTTCTGTGGTTCAGGCGAGAAGACCCTTCAGGAAATTTCGTAGCATTACCAACGTAAAACATTGTTCAGAAAAATTTCTCTACTTTCTTGGCCAATGAAAACGTGCCACACTTGACTTTAAGAATATAAAAGGACGAAATTCCACAGATGGATAATATTTAAATCCTATTAAATGAATAAACAAACCTATATCAGTTATAAACCTTAACTAACATTATGAAATTTCGCAAGATGAACATTTTGTAGGCAGATAACACACGATATACTCAGAATGTGAGTGGGTTGCACCTGCTTTATGAAATGAAATAATAGCCTTGTTCGACTAGCTCCAAACCAATTTAAATGCAAATCACTGAAAATTAAAGTTGTAACACTTTAAAATGCCAAACAATGCCAAAGAACCAAAACCATATATTGTAAAAGCAGATAAAGGTACTTATAAAAGAAACAGGTGGCATTTAATCAAAGTCCAGAACAGAGTTTACAAAATAAGAACAATGTTGGAAATGGTACTTATGCTCTGAACGCGAGATTAAATGCTTCTTTTCAGACCAATTCACAAATTCAGAATTTATCAGAAGGTAATCATGAGAATTCAAATAATGACGGAAATTTAGAGGGAAATATTCATAGAAATCAACAAATTAATCATATCGAAAACCTCAACGGAATTGTTGATAATAATTCAAAAATGGCGAAGATAAATTAAGGAACCTTGTTGATTTAAGGACTATTTTACTTAAATTATTACTTAGATTTATATTTAAAAAAATGGGATGTTGTGTTAATCTAATGATATGATTTTTATAAAAGATAATAAAATATTAAATCTTCAAGAGCTTTTCATTATAATATAACATTTTCCTCTCTCGGTTAACATTATTTTCCGAATTATTGAGCATAAGTTATTGACAGCATTTTTTCCATATTCTTGTTGACCCATGTTTCACTTGATAATCCTTATGCGACATGAACGCCTTTTAAAAATATAGTGCGGCAAACAGCAAATCGATTTAGTATAACGTTCAACTTTATCTGGGTCCATTGAGTTTTATTATCACGTCTTCAATAGCGCTCTCCACGACCTCGTAAGAATTTATATCGCGTTATTTGATCAGTATGTAGCACCAATATTTCAGAACATTTGAATGGCTGAACAAAGCTAAATATTGAGAGACAAATGCTCTTCTGGAAACTTGAATATTTTCCTCGCGACATAGCCAATATCATGAGGCATTTGGACATAACCAAACAATATTATTAAGGTATTTGTTATTTTATTTATTACTTCTAATAGACTATATTACTTAACAGAATCGGAGAGATCACTGCAATTAGGACAATGTTACATTAAGATACTACCGCACCTAGAGGTGAAAATATGCAAAATTTAAGAATGATGTCTCATGTAATGATAATATTTTTATGAGTGATTCTTGTAGTAAAGGGCATTACCTTCATTTTTTATATGGTACCAACATTTGATCTTACCTCCAAGAGGTGAAAAAATTTAATATTGAGTAAATATTGATTTATTTTTAGAATAGTGGGTGGATATTTTTTCTAAAGTACGTGTTTTAAGCAGACAAAAAAAATAGAGCATCTAGTGATGCTATATTTTAACAAAAACCAGTGTTTATTTATTTTTTTTATTTCTGGGAAATTATGGTAATACAATAGTGACATCTTTGTTAAAAAAATGACTTGTCCTGACTTCATTATTTTTTATGATACAGAAACAAACAAAGAATTACTTCAAAGCTTAATTATCATCTTTAATATTGGTGCTTATGGCATTTTGACGCAAATGTCATAGTTTGTGAAATATTCAACATTTAACCTAAATACTTCGTTCTATAAACATACGAACGCCGTCTTTGAACAAACAAACAAATAAAAAGAAAATCACATTCATCCTCATTTTATGAACTTTATTTTTGGTATCTGCCATTTTTTTCGTTAAAGCGAATATTTATTAAGACATTAGCAACAAAAAAAATTACCGAAAAATTTAAAGTGCAGTTATTTTTATACCAAATGCTGTGAGCGGACTAAAACATTTGAGCATCTAGGCCATGCTACGTGTTAAAGAAAGAACAGTATTAGTCCAGTCAATAAATATATTGTAGAATGCATGGAATATGCGAGACTTTTTGACTTCAGAACTTTATTAGGAGTAGTTAGTAGGTAAACATACTAAAAGTCCCCGCCCCTGGGAGGTGGGCTTACGGTGGGAGGGAGGGGGGAAGGTACCATTTTTGCATTTTTCGATTATATCTCGGAAACGGTGGACTCTAGAAAAATATGTTCTAAATAAGAATGAAAGCCAATTAAATTTCCTATAAAATTGTTTTCATACATATTTGTCGAATTTCCAACGGTTTTCGAGATATACGTTATTGAAAATCGATAATTTTCGAAAAAATTATTTTTTAAGTGTATATCAAATTGAAGGAAATTTAATGCTCTACAACTTCGTTTCTGACAATTTTTCTGAGAAACGATCGTGGGAGGCACTAGAAGCAAATGTTTGACAAAGAGAGTTAAGTAAAAATGATTTTTTCGAAAAGTATCGATTTTCAATAACGTATAAAATATCTCGAAAACCGTTGAAAATTCAACAAATATGTATGGAAACTATTTTATAGTAAATTTAATTAGCTTTCATTTTTATTTAGAACATATTTTTTCTAGAGTCCACCGTTTCCGAGATATCATCGAAAAACCCAAAAATGGGACCTTCCTCCCAGCGTAAGCTCACGTCCCAGGGGCGGGGACTTTTAGTATATTTACCTGCTAACTACTCCTAACGAAGTCCTGAAGTCAAAAAGTCTCGAATATTCCATGTACTCTACACCCTCTTTTGAGCACTCATTGACTGGATTATATTTGATAATTATATTTTTATAATTACTGGCTAACTACAGTAATGAAATGGCGGTTATTGTTTAAAAAATGTGAAGACGCACATTGTTTCCGCCATAAACTCTTCTCCAGAAACAGAAAAAATAATTTGAAAGCGTAATTAATAATATTTCATTTTAGTCGTTGGCATTTTTATGTATGTCGATAGCTTAGATTGCAAAGCTGCTAACTCCACTTTTTATCAAAGATATATTATTGATATCATTCAAGTCAGTGGTTTAGCACACCAAATAACTCCAAAATATTAAAGTTTTCCTTAAATTCCACTGCACGTGTACCAGCTCTCTCCACAATATAAAATGTCAACAATGCAAAGCTGCTAACTTCAGTGTCAGTAGCTATTTCAAAATGCAGAGCAATCATAGTAGCAGACACTTTTGTTATTAGGTTCACATATTCATTTAAGAGTGGTAAAATAATGCACAAATATTAATATAAATGGTTAATCAATAATAAGAAGTTTAGCAAAATCCTAAAGTACAGTTCTTCGAATAATTCTATATTTATTTACTTATTTCACAGGCTTACAGAGTTGGCTGATTTTCAAATTTTCAAAATATATTGATTATGAGTTTAGCTGTTTTTTATTGATGTTTTGATTAGTTGTTAATCCATTTACCTCCTATTAGTGGATTGTGTGGGTCGGAAAGAGACCCGAAAAACCCAACTATTGTCTGATGCAACCAAGGTAGTTCTCCTCTCCATTTTCAAGGATGCTAAACACCGTAGTGGTGGCAGAATTTCTCGTTGGGGTGACCCACCCCCGCAAACGGCCTAAAACCACTGGGTCAAACGCGTATTGATGATGTTTCACGAAATCTAACTTACTGATCCCCTGTTTTCGAGCATGCCAATTATGGGGACGACCCTGAGACGTGTGCCTGACACCCGCCCACCCCCTCAATGGCCAATAATCACCCTCCAAAGGGTGAGCGCTCTCATCATACCACTGACAAAAAGATCTCCTTCCCATTTTCCAGCATGACAAACACGGAGAGGACCACGAATCGAGTGCTTGACACCCGTTCATCCCCTCAGTGGCAAGAAAATACCCCTTCACATTTTCATAATGAGTGTAACTGCACGGGTTTAAAGAACGTAAAAAATAAAGAGATTAACTTTGCCCGAGGGTATGCTGCGAACACACTATCACCCCTTTGGAGAGTTGTTATTGGCCATTTACAGGGGTGGGTCACCCTGGGGAGGAATTCCACCATCACCACGGTGTTCAGTATCCTTGATAATGGAGTATCACATACATAGCGTGTCTGTGAAAAATTACATGTTGAACATCGACGACTTTTTGTATTACAAGCACACGGAAAGAAATGGACGTGTCTTCTGGAAATGTAAATTGTATCCAGAATGTGGAGCTCGTGCAGTCACCCGGTCTATGATGACACACGGTCAAGTACGTTATTGTGAATTGCAATAAAAAGTTTCTAAGTATTAATAATATTTTATCCCGCTAGGTGATTGAAGTCATAAAAGGCATAGAACAATCGCCGCATAACAACCATGCCCCGAACGTTGAGGAAGTGGAAGCCGCAAAAATCAAATCGAGATTGAAAAAACGCGCCGAAGAACACCCGGAGGCCCCTCCCGCACAACTGTTGAGGACCGAACTACAGAACGTTCCATCGGGCGTGCTCTCGAAACTCCCGGAAAGGCCAAATTTGACGAAGGCGATCCAAAGGAAGCGGTTAACAAACGTTCCCGCGAACCCGCGAACAATTGAGGAACTGCAGGAGTTACCACTCCAATTTAAAAAAACCCTCGCCGGCGAAAATTTTTTGGTGTACGATTCGCTGGAAGATGCAGAGGAGGACGAATCAAGTGGCCGCATTTTAATTTTCGCAACTAAGGAAAATTTAAGGCGCCTCGCGAGAAGTCATACATGGTACGCCGACGGGACGTTCAAAGTCGTACTTCAGATTTTCTTCCAGCTTTTCGCCATATTAGCTGCGTTTGTGCAAACGACGAATGGTGTGGAAAGGAGAGTCGCCCTCCCAGTAGTATATGCTTTGCTGCAGAACAAGACCGAAGGAGTATATGGAAAGGTGTTCGAAATTATACGCACGATGTGTTCGCAACATGGTTTCCCGACCGCCCCGCAAACTGTATTGACCGATTTTGAAATCGCTACCATAAATGCAGCCAGAACAGTCGGGCACATCGTAAGGACATGCTTTTTCCATCTAAAGCAGTCCATCTTCCGCCGGATCCAAAGCGAAAACTTGCAAGCAGCGTACATGGACCCAAACGACAGATCAATCAAAGTAGCTGCGCAGGCGATGTGTGCAACCGCATTTGTGTCGGTCGAGGACGTCGAAGAAGCTTTCGATGTCTTCATGGAAGACGCTCCTGCTGAATTCTTGGACGTCGCAGAATATTTTGAGGTAAATTACGTCCAAGGAAGGTGTGCCAGAGGTAGGCGACGCGCAGTATCACCCCGCTTTCCTCCAGAGCTGTGGAACCAGTACGACGCTGTTCTGCAAAATCTGTCTGTCTCGGACCAACAACATGTCCGAGGGGTAGCATATGAGGTTCCACGTTGTGGTCGGTAAGGATCACCCAAGTGTGTACAGTTTCATCGTGGAGCTACAAAAAGAGCAGGCAGACACGGAAACAATGTTTCGCGGACTCGATCTCGGACGAGCAGTGCGGAGGCCTCAAAATCAGAGCAGAGTGAAAGCAGAATCCCGGATAGCGGCTATCGTCCGCTCATATGAAGAGAAAAAGAAGATGGAGATATTGCAGGATATCTTCGAGACGTGGGCAGCAGCATCCAGTTTTGATTGGAAAAATTGTTGTAAAATACGGGTTCTGTAATTCTTTTTTTTTGTATGATTGTTAAAATGTTTTGCATGCTCCCACATTTTTTGACAGGTTTGTAGAATTTAAGGATGTACAATGTATTTTGACGAATATACATGTATTTGTCGGGTAAAAATGGCTTTTGAAATTTTTGTGGGAAAAAAGGGGCAGTGGGGAAAAAAATCAGTGGGGAAAATGGAGTGACAAAAATGTCTCACTACGTCCTTTCACATATCATTGATCTAAATCTGACCAAGCTAGAACGTCAACAAGGGTCCCCTTATGAACAGACTTGTCAATTTCTTTATACATGTACTACATCTAACATTCAATATGGAAAACAAGAAAATAACCATTATTTCTATATACTGAAGATCTAAGTCTGGCCATGCCAATATATTATAAGAAATCCTCCCTTACAAAATTTTCAAGCACCTCTAGCCCTAGAGGATACTCCATCACAAACAAACATTTGTTACATTTGTAAAAACGTCCATTTAGTTGTATTCGGAAGTTGCTGCAGTTTTGTAGAAGAATTAAAGAATAAACATCTAACTTCAAAAAAATATATCTGTTTATTGGATAAAAAACTTCTAACTCCTTAATTTTCTGATAAAAGCGAAAATATAAAGAAATTTTATAATACATATTTGATAAACCTTGCTATTTAGATTTAAGAAAAACTTATAATGTTTTTATTATCTCCTGTGAAACCAGCAATTCTGAAGTTGGCAGGTTTGTAATTTAAGCCACCGAAGTGTCACAGCATTTGAGATATTTAATATTTAAACTAAATACTTCGTCTCATAAACGTTCGGACACCATCTTTATACTTTCAGATCTTCAAAACTGGAACTAATTCTTCAGAAATTATAAAAAACAAAAATCATCCTTAGTTTAGAAACTTTCTTACCGGTTTCTAGTATTTATTTGCTAAATATAATACTTTTCGAGTTATTTGACGAAAACGGTTTTGAGATACTCGGTTTTTCAAGCTAAAGTCGCAATTTCCGACTCATTATAAGCAGGGACTGTAACCGAACCGAAACCGTAACCGAAAACTGTACCGTAATTACGATTTTTTTCTAACTGAAACCGAAACCGAAAACCGAAATGAGAGATTCTGGAAAACCGAAACCGTAACCGAAAACCGAATTGGCGCTACTTTGAAAACCGAAACCCAATTAACGTTGCTCTGAAAACCGAAACTGTAACCGAAAACCGAAAATGGTGTACATTAGATAACGTAAGGGGAACCGAACCGAAAAAAATTTCGTTCTCGGTCCCTGCAAGCATTAATTTAATTTTAATCGAAACCCTAACCAAAAACCGCACCGTAATTACGAATTTTTCCTAACCATAACCGAAACCGTAAACCAGAATGTGAGATTCTGGAAAACCGAAACCGTAACCGAAAACCGAATTGATGCTGCTTTGAAAACCGAAACCGAAAACCAAATTAAAGGCTGCTCTGAAAACCGAAACCGTAACCGAAAACTGAAAATAGTGTACGTCAGTTAACCGCAACCGAAACCGAACCGAAATAAATTTCGGTTTCGGCCCCTGGTTATAAGTTAGACTATCAATGTGCATGAACATTTGCGTATGATCTTTTTTGTGAAAATTTTATTCGCTTTTACTTCCAATGGTTATTTTTTTTTTGACACCACCCTCTCAAAAGGTTAAAGTCACACCCTATAAATTGGCAAGCCCCCGTATAAAATAGAAACTTTTATTTGATGCATTTACTGTTAAATTATATATAAAAAAACGAAATTTAATTCGTATGACAATATTTCTAAATTAAAACCCCTAATTACTACCTAAGGGTCGATGTAAAAATATAATGAACTATATACATAACGAAATTCTAGTTCACAGTGTATATAGAATAGATTTAATTCAAATGATAATTTAATCTAAAAATGTACATATTTGAAATACGAACAATAAAATGAGAGTTATTTGGTTTCAAAACATTATACTAGCATTTAAGCCTGACTTGTCCAGACATTTTGCTAAGATCGATGAGGTTGGAGCTAGTGTCCATGTATAATAAATAATACGCCAGTCAACTAGTCAAAGTTGGATGGGAAATAACTGATAAAGTTTTCAAACTTGACAGAGATGTTTATTAACGTGTGCTATTAAACATACTAAAAGTTCTGAACTCAATCTGTTGCGCTCCGGTAGGTACACCTCCCTCAGAGATCTCTATGCACGTTGCCACGACATAACTCTACTAGCGGACTTCGTCCAGGAAACATCACAGTTCAAATTGGGCGACAGTCCGCTAACCCGCGATATAACACGAATCGGACAGCATAATGCCATACTTTTCGACCTGAAACACCCATTACCATACAGGCGTTGCTTATTTTTCGGCAACCTCCCTAGCCAAAACTTTCCTATACCACAATTTCCCTTCCACCACCCTTTACTTTTTATCACCTTTTACCTTCAAACCCCTTTCCATTTTCTCCATTCGTCTCATTTTTGTTCTTTTGTCTTTTCTGTCTCCTTTTCTAAATCCCCTCTCGACCAATAACCTCTTAAAAATCCGAACTTTTTAAACCACAACTTCCTTTCCACCCTACCCTTCCGGAGGCAGGCTGACCACCGGACGAATGTTGTCATTAGTTCGAACGGGTTTTTTTGTTGAGTTTTCCGCGTACCAGCAACCCAAACTGAAAAGGTGCGTAGTGCGCGAGTGCCGCAAACCCGAGCGTCAAGTGTCTAATTTTAAGTCTGTCATTTTTTAAAATTCGCCTTAAATTTTTAAAATCGTTTTTTCGATACCACAAACAAATTGTTAGCTTTAAGTTTTTATTAGTTAAGACAGGAGCGCTAACCATTCCACCACTGAACACCGTTCAAGCCAAACCGGACCCGCTTCGTCCACCCACGCGCCCATTACGACGCTACGCGCCGTGGCTGGCTCCGGACCGGAATCCGATTAGGTGCACTCCCTTGTAACATTAATTCTGAATAAATTTGTTTTGATTGATTGGTTGTTGCGCTCGAACTGCCTGCCACCTTGAAAAAATGATGCTCCGATTCAATTTTGTTCCTGTATTTCGCTAACTATTAGCGATATGGAAATTATGCCCCCGTTATACATCTTTTGGTTTACCCCAGTGTTCTGTTTTGAGCCATATTTTGTTCAGTGTGTACACTGCCGACTTCCACTCCTTGAATCTTAAACTACGTACCACTCAGTACGCAGATGATTTTGTTTTATTATACGAACATAAGAAATTGGATATTTGTAAAAACACAGTAAATAACTAAATCATCAAATGTGATTACTGGTTATTACAAGGGATTTGAAATTTCAGAAAGCAAATCGGTTGTAACAATTTTTGCTAGGCATAATATTGAACATAACTATAATATTAAATTAGGCAAATTTAATTTCCCGATAAAAAACGAAGTTAAATATTTGGGTATCATTTTAGGTAACAAATTAACTTGGAAACCTCATATAAGTTACATTGCATCTAAATTTGACAAAGGATTGAATTTTCTTAAAATTACTACGAAAGTATGGTGGGGTTCTGATCAAAAAACAACTCTGTTGTTTTATAAACCTTATATCCGATCTATTATAGATTACGATTCAATCTTCTACGGAGCCGCCTCAAATGCAACCCGGAAACGGGTTGATATAATTCAAAACAAATCCCTCAGAATTTGTTTAGGTGCTTTTTCATCTACTCCCATTGAACCACTGCACATAGAAGCATTAGAACTATAGCCAAGAAGAAAATATCTTTCGATGAAATTCGTCCTAAAATCCAAAGTTAAGAACTCCGAACTTTTGAACAAAGTGTACAAAACTAGTATTTCCGAATTGTCAGAAAAATATTGGCAAAATAAAAATTCTCCATCTTTCTGTGATGCTTATCAAGAAACATATGGCTTATTTAAATTAATTGAACCATTATGCGTACCTGGATATGAATTCCATGATCTAGTTATTAATTTTCCAACTATGATTCCAAGCTATAGTGAAAATCATCTGGAAAGCCATAACATCTTCAAACAAAATTTAAATCAGTGGCAAAATTACACAGAAATATACACGGAAGCATCTAAATTCGTGCACGGAACAGATTGTGCCTACATAATACCCAAATATAATATCTCCGCCAAATATAAACTAAGTCATGAAACATCCATCTTTTCAACAGAGGCAACTGCTATTCACAAAGCAATTGAACATATAGTTGACTCAAACAATAATGGCCATTATATCATAATTTCAGATTCCTTGTCGGTTTTAATATCTCTTAAGCATAGTTATCCTCCAAACGTCCCTACAAACCCTTTTATCACTAATATTTAAAAAGTTATACGGCAGCTACATTTAAATGTTGCCTTTATGGGGGTTAAAGCGCAAGTTGGCATTTATTTCAACGAAAAAGTTGACGCGATCGGTAAACAAAGCATTTCATCCGGTTTGGAAACTAGAAAACAATTAAGTTACGATGACGATGTGAACGTCTGTAAACATTTATAAAAAATAATTGGTCAAATATGTGGAATGAATTTGTTTTTATCAACACAAAATACACTAAAATAAATCCTGAAATACCATCCAAGTTCTGGCATGATGACGTTAACCTGCCTAGAAGATATTTAGCGATGATCATTCGAATGTTTGGCCACGGTTGTTACCCTTCACATCTTTATAGAATGGGACTCTCTCCTACAAATTTATGAGTTCAAGTCACTGAGAGTGACTTGAACCATATATTTTTAAACTGCAATAAACATACTGATGCGACTAACGAATTGTATAATAATCTATTAAAATTAAACATCGAAACTCCTTTCAATATCTTATATTTGTTATGGCTCAATAAAATTGATATTCTACACTGTCTTATATTATTCCTACATAAGACCGGCGTAAAAATGTAGGTTAGTTTGTTACTAATTCGTGGCCTTACCTGTGTTGTGAAAATATAAAAATGCCTTGATAGGCCCCTAGGCGAAAAGTGTGTGTCCCTGTTACTGTCCCAATTGTGTTCTTCTAACATTATTCACGTTAGAATTAGACTAGGAGAAATTTTAGTAAAAGCCTCCTGTTCTCATGCAAGGAGCATTTTATGTTACAATTGAGTAACCATGCCTTTCCCCCTATTCTACCCCGATGAATCCGAAAATCGGGGTTGCCCAACTGAAAACTCGACCGGAAGTGGGATATTCAAGATGGCGTCAAAAACTATTTGACGGTGTATCTCCCATCCCCTGTGTTCTAGAAACATGGTTTAAATGTCTAATTATATATTTTTGAGGATGAGGAACACATATCAGAGACGTACCAAGGGGGGGGCGAGGGGGAGGGGGGTCGATGGTTTATCTATCCGGGGATACCCGTGGTGTATCCCCGGACCAATAAATTGAATTGAAATTGACATGCGATCTTTTAAATTAATTCGGTTGTTATCGCAGTGTATTTTAAACCTTCTACTTTTTTTTGGTCAATGGTAATGGCCGATAACAGTTTGACCTGCCCCTCCCCAACTGATGTAAATCAAAATCTATGTCTTATCTGCCAAATACAAAAGGGCAAAACTGCTAAAGGTCAAGGATGCTGACAGAGAAATACTCCTCATCAGTGCTAAATAAAGGCAAAGCGCACATGATTTCCAGTACTCAAATGCAATTTTACGTATTTTGAATTACTTCAGCAATGATGATGCTGAGAATAACAATAACAAGAATGATGAAAATATTTATTTGCATCATAAAAAACAGGAAAGATGAAGAAGAGAACAGAGAATGTACAGAAGGCTGCAGAAGCTTTAACAAGGGAAGGACCAGCTAGGTCGCAGTATATTACCAGATCAGTGACTGGAAAAACTGATATGAAGGAATGCATTTTGTGTCAAAAGACAAGTAACGAACGTTTGAGGCAAGTCGTGTCTGCGAAAATGAACGCAACAATAATTGACTCGGGAAACTATGATTACATGCTGCATATCAGGATAAGTAGTATTTGTGACTTGATCGCCAACGAAACGTTGTATCATAGCAGTTGTGTTTTAAAACATGAAAGAAATAAGGAAAACACAAAATTTGAAGAGAAGAATCTTAAAAAGTGCGTACCTTTCTTCCAGATTTGCAAAGAACTTCGTGTTGTTTCATCTGTTGAAAAGGTGCAGTTCATTACTTTAGTTAACTTTATCATAAGATTATTTAATTTTATTAACAACAACGTTTTTTTCCATTTTAGATTTTAACTTTAGATGATGTATGGAAAAGATAGACTCAACTGGCTAGAGATATTATTGTTGAAGTTTCACAGTCATTTCAGTCGAGAAGGAGTAGTTTCAAAGAAAAATTGGAATGTGAGATTTAAGGTTTCTATCAGTTCTTCCAGCCATTAAAGATAGACTTATAGTTTGTTCATTTGTGTTGCTAGAATCAGATCATCTAATTTTAAAAAATCGCATTTTAGTAGGTTATTTTGACAAATGGCAGCATTTGCAATCAAAACAAATCAAAACACAAACGGACAGGTGAAAGGTGATATTTGTTGCAGGATTTCGAACTTTGTGAGATGTAAGGTTATACGATACATAACTAGCGCAGTTTCTACATAATACTTTACAAGTATGGATGGGAAAAAGAAAATTATAGCTGCCATTGCAAATAATGATTTTATATTTAGTAGTTCATCTGAAGATGATGATGATTTAAATGATTTAAATATAATATCCTACCTTTTAAATAACATCTCCCTCCTTGGACATTTTTAAAAAAGGTATATACTTACTTATTTTCTAGACTCACTGAGACAGGTTTATATTGTGTTTACTAAAGAGGAGTTATGTTTCCTGCTTTGATTTTATTGCTCGGTCTTCTGAGCTTGAGCAAGAAATCACTGATTTATTTGATCTCAAACAAGTTGCTCCTAAGAAATGAACAGAACCAAATCATGCGATCTGACACTAATGAACGGCATATTTATGATTTAACTACTCAAATCTGTTTCCAGCAACACAAATGAACAAATCTGTACATGAAAGACAAATGCTACTTATTCCAAAGAAGAAAGGCAAGAAGTTAGCTGCACATGAGTATTTTAAAGACGAGGATAATTTTTTGCCCTCCTACAAACCAGAAAATGACGATTTCCAGACTCTTATCCACGCTGCTCTGAAGCTGTTCTAAAGACCTGCCCGGAAATGAGCATTTGCGGATGCAAGGGGCAATGCAACACTAGGCTGTGCCGTTGCAGGAAGTCATCTTGCAAAAGCGAATGCCTAAATGTTAATTCGAATGACATTTTATGTTAATTGATATAATTTCTAAACTTTCTTAATTAGTTATAGAACAATAAATATTATTTTTGTGTGTTTGGATGTGTTCCTTGCCCTCAAACAAATATAAAATTAGACATTTATACCATGTATCTAGGTCGCAGAAGAAGAAATAAGATACGCTGTTGTATTGTTTTTGACTCCATATTGGCTGCCATTTTGAATAGCTTGCTTCCAGTCGGGCTTAAGTGTGTTTAAGTACATTCCTCGCCCCAAAAAACATATAATTCTATATTTGAACCATGTTTCTAGGTCACAGCGAACAGGAAATATGCTGTTTATGGTTTTTGATGCCATATTGGGCGCCACAGGCGAATTTTCAAGAAATCGTGGTCAAAATATAAATAATATACAAAGGTCGGGTTTTCTGCGAATTATTATGTGCGATTACTTGATTTGTTACCTGGGTATAATAAACAACCTTTTTTGTAAATCGGGTAGTATCACTTTTGAAATTATTTCAGTCTAAACTTGGTGTTTGTGGCAGGTGTTTATTTTTGATTGTTGTGTGCGTTATTAGTTAATATCTTGTGTAATTTATTTTTGAACTTTTTGGTGAACTATTCAATTAAATTGATATGGAGCCTATAGCTGGAAGTAAGTAGAATATTTTCATGTTATATATACCGATTTTCTCAATTCGCAGTAGCTGTTGTAAATAAGTGACTTTTAAATTATAAAAATTAAATATCTCGCCTGTTTTCCTAAGCAAAAAGTTATTCATGAAGTTTGATGAAGCCGCAAATTTTTACTTAAATTATACATTAGAGTTTATGGAATTGGTTTTTGAAAAAAATTGGTGCGGTAATTTGCGATGTTGCCAGATTTTCTTCTTTATATTGTAAAATGTTTTCTCACTTAAAATACACATCCAAGTAAATTCACTTTTTTAAGCGAGTCTTCTATTGACGTATGCGGTAAATAATAGTATAATTTTAATAGTATACAGGGGTAGTTCAAAGACTACTCATGGGAGTTGTATTTTGATATACTATTACTGATCCTAGTAACAGGTCATGAAAATTCTCTATTTTTGTAAAAATTATTTGTGCCATCATCTGCTGCATGATGATGACATACCGCTATATCAATATCTTCGCATCTGTAGCTATAATATATATGTATATGTTACTAGGATCATTAATAGTGTATCAGAATACAAATCTGATGCTCAGTTTTATGCCAATTTAGCAGTGCCATGCTTCTAAAAGTGCAAAATAAGTAAGCGCTATGTTCCAAGTGATCTTTTGTAACAATGCTAAATCTTAAATTCCTCTGAGTAGTCTTTGAACTACCCCTGTATACTATTAAAATTATTTACCGCATACGCCAATAGAAGTCTCGCTTAAAAAAAAGTAAATTTACTTGGATGTGTATTTTAAGTGAGAATACATTTTACAATATAAAAACGAAAATCTGACAACATCGCAAATTACCGCACTTATTTTTTTCAAAAACCATTTCCATAAACTCTAATGTATAATTTAAGTAAAAATTTGCAGCTTCATCAGACTTCATGGATAACTTTTTGCTTAGGAAAACAGGCGAGATATTTATATTTTATAATTTAAAAGGCAATTTACAACAGCTTCAACAGCTACTGCGAATTGAGAAAATCAGTATATATATAACATGAAAATATTCTACTTACTTCCAGCTAAAGGCTCCATATAAATTTAATTGAATAGTTCACCAAAAAAGTTCAAAAATAAATTACGCAAGATATTTACTAATAACGCACACAACAATCAAAAATAACCACCTGCCACAAACACCAAGTTTAGACTGAAATAATTTCAAAAGTGATACTACCCGATTTACAAAAAAGGTTGTTTATTATACTCAGGTAACAAATCAAGTAATTGCACGTAATAATTCGCAGAAAACTCAACTTTTGGATATTTGTATTTTGACCACGATTTCTTGAAAATTCGCCTGTGTGCGCCGTCTTGAATATCTTACTTCCAGTCAGGTTGGAATGTATTTAAACGTTTCCTCAACCTCAAGTATATGTAATTGGAAATTTAAATCATGTTTTTAGGTCACAGGGGATAGGAGATACAGTGTTTTATGGTTTTTGGTGCCATGTTGGACGCCATTCTGAATATCTCACTTCCGGTCGATTTTTCAGCTGGGCAACTCTGATTTCCGGATTCAGCGAGGTCGAAATAGGGGGAGAAGCATGGTTACTCAAATGTTACATAAAATGCTCCTTGCAACATACTTTTCTGAAAATAGGCCTAGTCTAAATTTAGGTTTAGCTATTTACTGCTATAAAGCGGTGTATCTGGCTGCATGGACTATGTCCTAATGCCAAAAAAAAAATAAGTAACCATTTTTTAAAATTTGTTGTCTATGAATAAACTCTGCCTCATTAAAATTGAATAGGTGGAAGATGTTGAGGCTAAAGCCAGGGATTTTTAGGGGGTTATGTATATCTCTTCTTTATGCCAGAATAAGAATAAACGAACATAAAATTACTACATGGTCCGCCATTATATAAAAACCAAAAATAATTAGTTCCTAACTTTTTCTGTTCTTTTTAATTAAGTTCCGAATAGTGTTAGTTCTCTTTTCAATCAAAATTATGTTTTATTTCGTGAGAAATATTTAAGTACCTATATAAACTTTTGGAAACATTATAAAACAGAGAAAATGTATTTCGTTCAAAATTAATTTCTGAAATATATGATGTATATTTTCAATATTGCAATCAATATTAAAAAGAATATGTATATATTTAGTTTTATAACGGTAAGACGTTCTCAGTTATTGATGACCCCTAGACTAAAATTTTGTAAGTTAAACGTTGCGAGTTGGTGTAATTGCAATCGTGCGTTTTATTTTATTATTAAAGCCCTAGCCTTAATTAAGCGTATAGGATATGATAGAGGTAAACGGGGATATAAATTCTCAAATTCTACCCTTAATTTCCTCAGCTCTCATTTCCTTAATCCCTACCGCAGTAAATGACTTTCAAAAATTAATAAACCTCATATTTTTATTTGAAAACAGTTATGTAACACTATGCTTATAATTGCAAAAATTTTCATCCGGAAACACAGTAATTCGGTGTCGCCGTATTTTCGCTATGAAAAATGATCAACAGAAATTTTAACAATATAAATTGTAAATTAGGTTATTTTCGACTTCTCTAAAGCCAAATTGTTGGCAAAATAATTGTTTTTTTCAATAAAGTTACATACTTTATATGGTTTCTCTACTTGAATTCGTTTAGAGATGGAAAGTATTATGGCTATTGGACGGTGATCTGAGACATAAATTTCTTTGCTTTTTTTAAGAATGAATATAATTTTTGTATAGTTCAATTTATTCAGAACATCTATGAACGATAATTGTTATTATTCCGCGTTTGATTTTTTTTTATAATTTTGTTGCTATATATGTCGAAGGCTGTGTTGTTTGATAACTTATTTATAATGGTTTCTACTTCACTGTTTCTACTGGGTATAGAAGAAAAGTTTTATTACTTTGAACGTAGTGTTTTGTTATCTCGATTGGATTTAGGTCAATTTGAGACAAATCGTTGCGATTTGATTTACTACGTTTTACTACGCTACAGAATGTTGAATTTGTTTGGCTTAATTTTACTGTCTGAAGTCAACTTATTGTTTAATTTGGTGTCATTGGTAATCATTCAGACAGTTCGTGGTTTGTTTTGTTATGTGTTCTTTTTCTTTCGTTAATCAAATAGAAAATATGAAATAAAAACATGTTGATATAAAACAGACATTACAAGTGACATACTAAGTAGAAAAAAATTCATTCAATGTATAGCAGTTTTTTTTTCTAACAGATATTTTTTAAGTTTTTTTTTTGAAAATATAGTAGTTTGTCGATTCTCTTATCTCTTACGGTAAGTAATTAAATAATTTGCAGCCATTATATTGAATACTTTTTTGGTATAAGGATGTAGCATGGGTGTCGGGTTGAAGATCCGATTTATGGCGTGTGCTATGATCGTGTAACACAGCATTTTGTGAAAATATAGATCTGTTTTGAAAACCAAAGGAACATACTTCATAAATATAAGTGCCGACAACTGTTAGTATTTGAAGACGGCGGAAAGTATCTCTGCAAGAATCACGAAACTCCACATCTGCTAATATTCTTAACTGCAACTTTCTGTAAAATGAATATACGCTGGGTTTGCGAGCTGCTTCACCAGTTTATAAAACCGCTTCTTAAATGAGAGTGAAATGAGGAAAAGTACTATAAAAAATTTTTAGAAAACATAATGCATATTACTTATTTTTTCACATAGGGTTTGAATGTGTAAACCACTGCAAATGACAGTCTAAAGTGATACCTAACATCTTAACATTATTTGTAGTTTGCAAAGGGAAGTTATTGCTCAAAGAATATGCGAATCTTTGTGACTTATACAGTAGACATTGAGTTTTTTGTTAGTTTATAAGTAAATAGTTTTTCTGAGCCCACATTGTGATCATATCATACACTCTACGTGCAACTGTCATAAGAATGTCTACACTTTCAGCTGTTATCAGTATGTCAGTATCATCAACATATTGTATAGTTTTTGTAGATATATTTCTTAGATAGAAATTCAGGTCATTTGCGGAAATTACAAAAAATGTCGGGCCCAAGATTAAGCCCTGAGGTACACCAGCTAATATGTCGCACGTAGAGCTAATTTTTCCATTTGGAAATTGAACTTTTTGTGTACATACCTGAATATATGATTTAATCAAATTTAAAGTAACACCTCTAATACCATACCTAAATAATTTTGTGAAAAATAGTTCCTGATTGACATTATCGAAAGCTTTACTGAAATTCATAAACAGTCCCAAGGCAGGTAATTTACTATCAATTGCTTTAAAGATTTCAAAAACAAAATTCGTTACAGCAGAATCGGTGTTTCTGTTTTTCCATGTTGATTTTGGCGAAATAATTTTGTATGTAAAAAGATATACAGTTAGCTGATCATTTAATGAACTTTGGAGAAGCTTGAAAGGAGACTAATAGGTCTATAGTTAGATATTACACTTGTATCAACCTATTTATGTAATGTATTTACAATTGCTAATTTAAGTTTGTCTGGAAAAGTTCCTTGTTGAACACGTGGAATCCTCAGATATCATTGTTCTGCCGAATACATAAGATGAAACAGGTCAGAATCGTGGCAGGTCTTTTGACAGGACACGGCTCTTTCAGAAAACACCTGCACAATATAGAGGTAGTGGACAACCCCGACTGTGGTTCTACGGGGACGAGGAGGAAAGTTCCATCCACGTCCCAGCTTCCTGCCCTAGTCTTATGAACATGAGGCACAAACACTTCGGCATTGGTTTTCCGGTGCTGGGGGAAATGAGGAATGCCCCCATAGGAAGGATTTTGGCCTTTAGGTAAGAAGAAGAAGATGAAGAAGAATGAGAAGAAGAAGAAGAGTAGAAGTCAGACCTTTGCATGTTTTTTTATATCTTCGGTACGCCAAACTTTGCTCAACCGGCAAGTTGTCGATCGTTTTATTCCCTTTCGAATGTCATATTCTCCTCAGTTGTCAATGTGGTTAACAAGAGCTCTAAGGTGTTTCATCGTATTTACTCTCCCGCTGACCCATTATAATGTTTGTTGTGCTAAAGTTTTCGCGGAGCTGATGATTTGTGTGCTGATTTCTGATTCTTCTGCCGCGTTGAGTTTGACGAATTCTTGACGTTTCAATCATTTTGTCGTGTACTTGGATAGCCTTCATTTGCTTAGTCTATAATCATAATTTTAGTTTTGTTGTCGTTTACACTTAAATCATATTCTTTGAAAATTATTTAGCAGGTGTGCTGGAACTGCCCTTGAGAAGAATATAGGTACGCATATTTGAATTCCAAATTTTACTTGCATTTTCTAAACACTCCCGAAATATTACGATCTACTGTACACAGTCTGTTGCTGAATAAGCTTGTTCCCTACGCAAAATTGCAGATAAATCAATAAATTATAATTCATGTTCTTATGGAAAAGGTCGACGATAATCAAATAAGAATAAATCTGAGGCAGATCCTAAAATTTCATTAAATGTTCAGTTCAAGGCAAATTATTAAGGAAGAGTAACTATAGGAAGGAGAACGTCAAATCTTCTAGACGCCAATATTCATTTTTCTTTCTTTAATAAACGATACTTCATTACTTTTCTTCTCATGCGAATGAATGAAATGAAATAACAATAACAGCTGACATTCTTTATAACGAAGAATTGATTGCTAGAGAGACCTAATAATTGTAGCATAATTTTGTATGCCCTATGAAAATCAGCATTTTATTTAATGGTGTTTATTGAACGACAGCCGACCTGCCTACGTCATATTGCATGCGTTTAACATGCCATTTTAGCTAACACGCAACGGTGTTTTAACATAGCTCGTGCAAGTGTCCACTGCCACAAAATACACTTTAGTCAGTGGTGTACTTTGTCAATTAAAGGAGTTTAGTGATTTTTACTGCACACGTTTTAATGCTATTATTGTTATAATATTTATTTCAACTGATTCTTAAGTTGTCTATTTTTATTTTATTGATTAAACTTATTTTTCTATGATTATATATTATCATCACTATGAATGTGATGTTTACCAACGCTTATTATAATAATCCTTCTTCATTATATTCGAGCAGGGCCGTAGCAACGTCGATCACTTTTTTGTCTATTTCATATAAGCCTAAATTTGAAAAACGAGGGGCGGTTAGATCTAAGCTATCACACAGTCGATACGAAAAAACCAAAATTAGCAAGTGGAAACTAAGAATACTAAAATTTTTATTAATGGCAAAACAGTACATGAAAATAGTTTTAAAATCTGAACTGAATATAGGTAATCTAAAGCTAGACATTATTAAAGGATTGCATTTTTGTTCAATTCAAACGAAACAGATAAAGAAAGCAATGTAATATAAATATATATTTATAGTCCACTCAAATTAGGAAAAAAGCGGAGAAACCTTTTGAACAGCAGTTTCTCTGCATAGAAAGTAAGTATTCAACATTTAGAACAAGGTTTTGTTTATGCGCAGAAAAAAAGGACATGATTTTTGAGATATATGCATATGTTAGATCACGGTTCACATGAATGACTTTTTAAAAAAGATTTATTTATTTAATGGAGCCAACGTTGGCTCTTGGAGAGGGAATATAATAATAAATTAGAAATGTTGCATTCTAACTGAGTTTAATAACTGATTCTACAAAGCGTGTTTAGTCATATTTATAACATACAGAACCTGAGTAAGCAAAATATAGAATAAAGGAAATGCAATTCGACATTCAGCATAAAATGTGAGAAACAAAGGTGAAACATAATATGTCAAAGATAAGCGATTAATAAGAGAAGTCGTTATCATGTAATATGATATACCTGTAAAGGTTTGTTATGACTAAGTCTTGGTAATAAGCGTATAATTTTATATAACACATATACATATATACGTTTTTCGTTTTTTTTTTTTTTTTCATTTGGACGTATATGTCTCGAAAAGTACGCGTTTTAAAGGCTAAATGAATATGAGTAAACGTGTTCAGAATACGGTTTCCTACAACAAAGGTTCTATACATTTTTCCAATTATCCCATTGATTTTCCTGAAAAGGGGACTTGAACAAAATATATATATGTTTCGTCGTGTTTTTTTATTTTGAATGCAAACATTTCGAAAAGTACGCGATATTAGGGCTAAATGAACATAAGTAAACTTGTTTAGAATAAGATTTGCTACAGAAAATGTCCTATATATTGTTCGGATTATCCCATTGCTTTTTCCGGAAAAGCTTCTTGAAGAATATATATATTTTCTTTTTCTTGTCTTTTTTTTTTTTTTCATTTGCACGTATATATCTCGCAAAGTACGCGTTTTTAAGGCTAAATAAACATCAGTAAACTTCATCAGGATATGATTTCCTACAAAAAAGGCTCTATACACTTTTCCGATTACCCCATTGGTTTTTCAAGTACTTTCCGGGATATAGACGCCCAAATGAAAAAAAAAACACGAAAATGCAAATATATATATATATATATTTTTGAAGAAGCTTTTAGATAATGCAAAGCCCTTGCTTCTAAGCTGATATAGCGCCCTTGTTGCCTAACGTCGGGCGCTGGCGCATTGCGCATTGTTTCGAATTTAGAACGGGCCCGGTTATTTACTATGTTGGCCCTCTCAGCGATTAGTAAATGATCAAATATAGTTACTTGTTTTAATCGGAATTAATAAGAAAGAAAGAATGTGAATAAATATGAATATGTGAATGTGAATAACGTTATTGCGCGTGTCGGTGCCCCCCGCTTGCTCCGGCCCTGTATTCGAGTTGTTTTAGTTCCTCAGAAACAAATATAATTTTAGTAGCAGTACAGCAGCTTTTACATGCATTGAAATAATTGTAACCGCTTCAGGCCATGACCAGATCTCTACTTTTTTAGGTTGGGCTTATTTTGAAATTCGAAGCATATATTTGTACGTATACAGGGCGAATTTTTTTATAGGAACTCTAGAAATAAAAATTAATTATTCAGACCCTGAATTTTCTATATTTAATTATGCAAGTTGATAATTAACAGTGCTGAACACATAAAATACGAACGAACTGATTCTCTCAAGTAGTTAAGCTAAAAGATATGAACCTGAGATGTATTGGATAAAATTTAATAAAAAAAGGTTCGGACATTTTTTAATAGCCATTTCTAATTCACTAAAGTAAGCTCTGTCTATCATAATAGTGTTTCCCTTTCCTCGTGAATCACCCTGTATATAAATTAAAACAAAATCGTTAATCAAATTGTTACATATAGTCGAGTCAATGAAACCAAAAAATCGTGAAAACTTTGAAACCTAAAAGAGCAGAACCAATTTCAATGAAACTTTTTAAAATCATTTGTTATACTGCATTACTTGAAACTCGATTTGAAATTAGGAACATTCCGGCGTTCGTATTAAATTTTTTGAACCTTAATTTTGAAAATTTTGAACACTTCAAAAAAAAATTTGTATGATTCAGAGATTGTATATATTAAGTCCGATTTTCGCAGACAAAATATTACCTAGGGGGTTGTTCATGTGGTTGATTACGAATACGTTGCCAAAAATAGAAATTTTCCGAGAATTTTCTCACAATTTTCCAAAGATGTTTACACAAACTATAGTTTTTGGAATTTTTTGTATACTTATTGAAATTTTTTATAGAAAAGTGTATTCGAGGTGTTTCTTGGATTAAATTATAACAAATAGAATTGAGTTATGCAGAAATATATCGGAAATTTTCAAATTTTTTTTTTTCGAAAATGTTGAAATTGTGAATAATAACATTTGTTTAAGAAAGCTGTATCTAGGGAGTTATTAGTTGCTGATTATGAATTTTTTATCAAAACTGAGATTTTTCTAAAATTTTTCCAACATTTTGCACGAATCTTAATAATCTTTATTGTTTTTTATAATTACAAGAATTTTGGGGGAACTTTGATTATAAGTTCTTACGATTGGGTTAATTCGTATAGTTAACTTCGCGTTTCCCAAAAGAATATTCCTTTATCATTGTCGTTTAATAAAACTATTCATATGTGAATTTTCACGAGAAAGTCAGGTAAATCTCACCAGTTTGTTGATGACTAACTAGGGAAATTGCTAGTATAAGCGTTTTAAATAAACCTTATAAATCGTATTCCCTTGCCATAAGTTCAGACAAACAGTCCTCGAGCTCTCATGCTTTTCAGAGTGCACAAATTTGTGTAGGTCTGCTATTTCTTTGGGGATGTTTAGTTCATTCTACAAAGGGAACTCATAGCCGATGGATTGTTTACAACCCATCCATCTAGTCTGTCAATCTGTCAATCTAGTTTTGGAAGCAAATCGTAAAATTTTGTATTCTGAGACCCTTACCTTTAGTTACTTACTGCTTGGATGAAGTAAGTATCGTATAGCATTGGATTCTGTGGGCTTCTTTATCCCCTAGTCTTGAGTTAGGTTGGTTAGATGTGGGGTTTTTTATGTTTATTCGGGAGTGCTGAGATTGCAAGAGGGTGTCTTAATAATTACTCTGGGCGAACTAGAGTTGCAGGATTGTTCCCGAGTCCAATTGGTTGATTCCAGGTGCAGTCAGAGCAGAAGTGTATCAAAAGTAGTCAGTGATTTTATTAGCGGAATTAGCGCAATTCCGGTCTTGAAAGCAAGTAGCCTTCTTAATGACGACGCCACATCTCGCTGCCTCTTTGGGAAGCATAGGGAAGGGATTAATGGCAAGAGTGCTGAGAAGCTAAAACATTATTTTTGAGTTATCTGTCTGGGATTAATGATCCAGCTTTATAAGAGGAGTTTTCTAATTATCTTATTATTTATTAGAATATGTGTACTCATGTCTGGACAATGGTAAATATATAGTTTCGCTACTGATTGACTTATTCAAAGCATTCGACACCATCAATAAAGAGCTAGTAAAGAAAAACATACACTACATGGGTATTCGACGACATATCTTGAAACAGGTAATGTCCTACATGAAAGGTAGGAGTTTAAAGGTAAGACTAAGGCTACTTCGGCTATTACGGAATACTATTTCGGAAACCTGTGATGTAAGTTCCTCAGGGGTCCATATTAGGTCCATTGCTTTGCCTTCTGTGTATTAATAACTTGCCAATTCAAATAGTTAATGGACATGTGAATATATTTGCGGATGATAATACAATACCGGTATATGCAAAGTTTTCAGGAACTTCAGGATAAAGTATGATGGTTATGAATGAATTTAGGACATGGTGCTAACGAAACAGATTCATTCCAAATAAAACTCTCACGATAAATTTTAACATACAAAGGCAACACCCACAAAATTCGATCCTATTTGATGATTTCACCATATCCAGTTTAGTTCGAGATTAGAGAAAGCTGCTGACAATTGTTAAAATTAATAAATTTCTTACCATATCAGATATGAAAATGTGTGATTTAAAAAAAAATGGTTATCTCTTTAAAACATGTTCTAATAACTATACAACTACTATACGAGATATGTCGATCTATTATCTATCCTTAAGCATTCAACACAGATTTCAAACATTCTCTATATTGCAATTCTATAAAATTGTTTAATGCTTTACCAAATGACATTAGAAGTATTAATGATTATATAATGTTTAGAAACAAAATAACCCAGTTTTTTAATTGACAACATAGTACATTATATCTTAACTTGGTAAGTCGCTTTTTGAGCTGCACATGCACATGCACATGCACATGGACATGCACATACACATATACATTTATACAGATATTGAAATCGATATTTGAGTTCAGCTTGTTATGAAAAGATTTCTTTAAAAAAAAATTCCCTACAATGATTATTTAAGAATTTCTCCCCAAGTCTTTATTTGATTAAATTCAATAAGTATAATGAGACGGAAATCAATATTGGCTTTTATTTGTAATTACAGAAACCAACATATGCCTGGAATTCTGCGAATACAAGTTGAACCAAACAATCTACTCATTTAACTTGAAGCTCATTTTTCTCGAACTTAGTTCAAGAAAAACTTACCTTATTCATCGAATAACTGAGATATCTCCTAAATGGCGAATGCCATTATCTTAATGATTCCTTGACAGTTTTTCATATTGAGATATTCCATTCTGATATTAATTTAAACGGTAAAAGGCAATTTTCGAATTTTAGAATTTTCGATTGCCATTTGGATACCAGTTGATAGCCAAATAATATCAGTTGATCTGACTTTTGAAAAAACAATGACGGAATAATGTTTAATTGCCTTGAAAACCAAATTAAAATTTCTTGAAATTAAACAGGAAATAACAATTTTCGAAATTTTGGATACCGTACAGGTACCAATTTTGTTTAGTGTTACAATATCCTCCTGAGTACAGCCCTGGACAGTGAATTGTCAGTCGTCATATTTTCCTATCAACCTGTTTTGCTACACATTGTTTCTTTAATATTTAGTGAGATTAAATAAAGATATTTCAAATATACTCAAGACTATAACATCATGGTGTCAGAAGTTGGTGTTGTAGTTTGAAGCGATAAACTGCAAATAAATACGTTTTGTGAGCAAAATTACGAAATTGTGCTGTTGAACTTCAAGTTTGGTCATATTGTAATTTAAAATGGATTCCGAAGAATTAAGAAACCTCTTGACACAACAAACAAATCTATTTAGTGCGTTGGCTCAACAAATTGCTAACATCCAAACTTCAACAAGCCTATCATCTCTACAAAATGTTCCGCCCCCGCCTCCGCTCGAGGTAGAATCAGGTGATATGCAAGAGAATTATGATTTTTTCGTTGCTAACTGGAATAATTATTGTACTGCAGCCGGAATAGATAAGTGGCCTGCTACTGATAATGCAAAGAAAGTTAGTATTCTACTTTCTTTCATTGGTTCCGCAGCCATGAAAAAATATTTTATCTTTGAGCTTAGTGAGCAGGACAAAACCTCCCCTGAAACAGTATTAGTTGCTATTAAAAGCAAAGTGGTTTATAGTCGAAATATTATTGTCGATCGTATGGAATATCTCTCGTGTTCTCAAAATGTGGATGAGACATTTGACAATTATTTAATTAAGCTAAAAGCATTAATCAAACCATGTAAATTTGCTGCTTTGGAAGATGATTTTCTTACATATAAAATCGTTACAGCATGTAAATATCACAATTTAAGATATCGTATGATTTCCATGCATGATATTACAAAAGAAAAAGCTATTGACCTTTGTCGGATGGAAGAAATATCATATAAAAATGTGCAAAACTTTCCAATGGATACTAGTACAAGTGCAAATGTTGAGGCAAATGTGAACAAAATTAAGTCTGATAAAAAACAGAAATGAAAATTTTGTGGTGATTGGCATCTATTTACTAAAGGATCTTGCCCAGCGTTAGGACATAAATGCAAGGTATGCCATCTTAAAAATCATTTTGAGAAAGTATGCAAGAAGAAGAAAGAAAAATCCAAGAATGTCAAGGAAATAGTAAATGAAGGAAGTGATCAAGAAAATTCCTGTAGTGAGGACGAAGACTATTCTGCTGAAATTGGAAAAATAGTTGACAATTCGGGAACAAATGGAAATATTATTGCTGAATTAAAGCTAAAGCTAAATAGCAAATGGAAAACGGTGAAATGTGATTTAGATACAGGTGCGAATACCAGTCTTATAGGTTATAATCAGTTATGCACTTTGTTAAACACAACAAATCCTGAATTATTGTCTTCTAAATATAAACTACAGAGCTTTGGTGGTACTCCCATTTCTGTCAGAGGAGAAATAAAGATTCCATGCAAGCACAATGGCAAGAAATATTTATTAGTATTTCAGGTTGTCGATGTTGACCACTGTCCTCTACTTTCGGCAAGAGTATGTACAACACTTGGTCTTCTAAAATTATGTAACAGTGTGCAATGCATTTCTAAAAATAGTGCAATAAAGTTACACTCTACTGATCCTAAAGAGGATGTCAAAACAATATATAGAATTCAAGCAGAAAAAATTGCTGAAGAATTTTCTGAAATTTTTGAAGGTTATGGTGAGTTACCGGGAGAAGTACACCTAGAAGTTGATAAGTCTGTCACACCAGTTATTCAACAGCCACGTCGAATTGCTATGAAACTTAGAAAACAGCTAAAAGTAGAGCTAGATAAACTTGAAAATGATAAAATTATTGCCAGAGAAAATCAACATACTGATTGGGTAAGCAACATCCTAATTGTGCAACGAAACGATTCATTTCGAATATGCCTTGATCCAATTCCACTGAACAAAGTTTAAAACGTCCTAGATTACAATTTACTACACTAGATGAGATTTTACCTGAGCTGGGTAAAGCAAAAATATTTTCCTTAGTAGACACCAAGAAGGGATCTTGGCATTTGAAGCTAAGTGAAGGCAGCAGTAAACTAACTACCTTTTCGACTCCGTATGGAAGATATCGTTGGCTTCGTCTTCCATTTGGTATTTCGCCAGCGCCTGAACTGTTTCAAGCCAAAATGAAGGAAGTTATACAAGATTTACCAGGTGTAGAAGCAATGGCTGATGACATTATCATTTTTGGATCTGGAGATACGCTAGTAGAACACAACAAAAATTTAAGAAACTTATTTCAACGTTTGAAACAAAATAATATGAAGTTAAACCGATCTAAACTAAAGCTATGTCAAAATTCCATTAAATTTTATGGTCATTACCTAACAGATGAAGGACTCAAGCCTGATCATCCAATAATATCTACCATCGTCAATTATCCAACTCCATCGAATAAGAAAGAACTACACAGGTTCGTAGGAATGGTTAACTATCTTAGTCGTTACATAAAAAATTTAAGTACACATTTTTCTACACTGAGAGAACTAATTAAGGAAAACACACCTTGGATGTGGACAGATACTCAAAATGAAGAGTTTAACAAAGTAAAGAGTATTGTTTCTAACATGAAAACGCTACATTATTTTGATATGAATAAACCATTAGTGATGGAATGCGATTCTAGTTCATATGGACTGGGAGTAGCAGTTTTTCAAGAGAATAATATTATTGGATATGCTTCCCGTACATTAACAGCATCTGAAAAGAATTATGCTCAGATTGAGAAGGAGCTATTATCAATTTTATTTGCCTGCACTTGGTTTGATCAGCTCGTAATAGGAAGCACAAAAACCACAATCAAAACGGACCATAAGCCACTAATTAACATTTTTAAAAAACCATTGTTGAATGCACCAAAACGACTTCAACATATGCTTATGAATCTTCAGCGCTATAATTTAGAAGTTCAGTTTGTTTCTGGAAAAGAAAATGTTGTTGCAGATGCAATTTCTAGGGCTCCTCTAAAAAACACTGAAAGCCATGAAACAGATAAAAAATTTAACATTTTTAAAATTATTGAAACCATGGATTTGTTAAAAAGCCTAAGCATTACAGATGAGAGAATCAAACATATTCAGACAGAAACTGTAAAAGATCCTGTATGCCAGAAACTTATTTATTTTATCATAGAAGGTTGGCCTAACAAAATCTATTAAGTTCCCGAGGAAGTCAAAACCTATTTTAAATATAAAGATGTACTATCCACTCAAAATGGACTTATTTATCATAGTGATCGAATACTTATACCCACTTGTTTGCGAAAACTTATGGTTGAGAAAGTACATACCAGTCATAATGGTATCGAATCAACTCTAAGATTAGCAAGAGCAAATATTTTTTGGCCGGGCATGAATGCTGAAATAAAAAATAAAGTGCAAGATTGCGACATATGTGCCAAGTATAGCTCATCACAGAGAAAACCCCCAATGCAAACTCATTCAATCCCCGAATATCCATTCCAAATCGTGTCAATGGATGTATTTTTTACAGTACACCAAGGAAGGCAGAAAAAATTTTTAATAACTGTAGATCATTACTCTGATTATTTTGAGTTAGATGTCCTGAAAGACCTGTCGTCATCTGCTGTTATTAATTGTTGCAAACGTAACTTCAGTCGTTTTGGAGTTCCGCAAGTAGTATGTACAGATAATGGTACAAATTTTATCAATAAAGAAATGCAAAAATTTGCAAAGGATTGGCAATTTACTCAAGTATCCTCATCTCCACATCATCAACAAGGAAATGGTAAGGCTGAAGCAGCAGTAAAGATTGCAAAGAACCTCATTAAAAAAGCTGAAGAAGGAAAAGAAGATATATGGTTTTCTTTATTACATTGGAGAAATATCCCTAACAAAATTGGCTCAACTCCATCAGAACGTTTGTTATCAAGATCAACAAGAAATAGCGTACCATCTTCTATAGAAAAATTAAAACCTCATTTTACTGATAATGTTTCGGAGAAGATAATGGAGAATAGAAAAAAAAATAAATTTTACTATGATCGAAAGACGAAAGTGTATCCCGAACTAGAGAAGGGTTCCTCGGTTATGGTTCAACTTAATCCGGAAGTCTCAAACAGTTGGACTAAAGGTACATTAGAACAAAACCTTAATGATCGATCTTGTGTAGTTAACATTAATGGTTCTTCCTATCGAAGAAATATCGTCAATATTAAACCACGTAACAGTATAAACACAAACAGTACCATGGTTCAGACATATAGTCAAGAAACAGTTTCGATTCTTCCTTTAAGTCAAAAGGCCATCAGAAGAAACTCTCGAAAATGAAAACCAGACTATTAATTATGATGTTCCTTCCACTTCAGAGGAATCACATCAAATTAGAAAACCTATATTGACTCAAGAAACTAGAAGCCGGCCAAAACGAGATGTTAAACTACCGGTGAAGTTCAACGACTATGTAATTACAAAATAACAAGTTTTTTCTTTAAGAGAAGAGAGGATGTTACAATATCCTCCTGAGTACAGCCCTGGACAGTAAATTGTCAGTCGTCATATTTTCCTATCAACCTGTTTTGCTACACATTGTTTCTTTAATATTTAGTGAGATTAAATAAAGATATTTCAAATATACTCAAGACTATAACATTTAGCTTACTGGAATTTCGAAAAAAAAGAAATCTAATTGTAACGATACCGAACAAACATTTTATTGTTAAATCTGGTAAATTTTGGTAACCACATAATTGGCCACTTTTCAATTTTTTTAGGTTTTCCATATTTATCGCGAGTGCGTAGAATACTCCACGCCAAATTTCAAGGTTGTAGCTCTTCGAGAAATACGAAAAAATACACAGATATGGCATAAATCTTATATTGTGTAGAGGATTATGTTTGAATTGGATTTGAATTTGCCTCTGACAAATGGGTCCCAAGTTCGAATTACGACACGGGCCTAGACATTTAGTAGTGTTCTTAATTTTAAATGTATGGGTTTAATGCTGACACTAACTGGCTGTATTTCTTAGAGTCTTAATATCATTAATCATATTTAAAATTTACATTCGTCGAATATCGCAATAGATATCGATAGTATACCCTTCAATGGACACTTAACTGGCTATAAATATACTTGATTGATCTCTTACGGATAAATTTTCGAGTTATATTCCACTAAAGTTAAAAATATACATCAACACAATTTACAACACATGTTACAACAAATTTTTAAAGCATGACTTATTCGCAGTGCAGTTTGTATACTAAATCCCCTTGTATTTTCTTGAAACCAGGAATTTTTGGTGCTATAAAATCGTCTGAAACAAATATATTATAGACAAAATAGTACAACGTAACTTGAGAACTAATAAAAATAAAACAAGAGATCTCTAGAAAAACTCAACATATATCGGATGTAGCAGATTCTACAACTAAGGTTTTAATTTGGAGCAATAAAATAGGTCTATATTGATTAAGAACTAGTCAAGTCGTTGTATTGATTTGTTTGTATCTATTAAAAAGTTTGCTAATTAAATGTTAAATAATATATCCTTAAAAATCTGTAACCGCTTGGTTATTTAAAAATAATCAAACGTTCTTTGTCCGCAGATTTACTAATTCTAGAATTTTTCCGACGCTGCTGGAGGTGAACCTATAATTTATAGAGGAATCAGAAAAGGTGTTATATATTAGGTTTCGATATAAGACTAACAGTAGTGGCGATATCAGCTATTGTTACATATTATGTCAGAACCCAGAATAAATTTCAAGCACATATTTATTTCAAGTGTGGGATTTGACCCATCGCCTTTTCAAATAAATAAATAATGCATTACAGGCTTACTGCTTTGTCCAAATCCTCCAAATATAATAAAATATTATTGAACGTCAAAGGTATATAAATATATGGGTCGCGTGCGCCGACGTCACAGATTTTGAAACCTTAGGAAAAACAAACAGCTGTCATTGAGAAATACGTCGATTAAACGTGTTTCTTTAAAGTGAATTTTGCAGTGTTTGTGCCATTTAAGAACTTGTTGGATTATTTAACATCTACAACTATTCTTAATACTGTTACATAAACAATTTTGTTCGTCAGGATGACGGTTAGTTCGTATTTTGCAGAATTGTCTCCTGATGTAGAGGTTAGGTATACGGCTGCCATCGAATTAAATCCTTATATTTTGTGACAAAAATACTTTATAGACTGGCGGTACATGACCAGTCAGGTGCAACGTTTTTAAAATGCATGCCAATCATATATATGAATGAAATTACCGTGAATATGCCAGAAACGCAAAAGGCAGTCGTCGCGTGCAGAAGGCTGTGCAAATCGATTTTTTTTGTTTATTTTTTTTGTGTTTTTTTTTAAATTTAAAGTGGATGCCAAGAGTGCCAAACGAAAAGCCGTGGCAAAGAATCCAGCGAAAATTCATTGGCATGCAGTTTACGCACGCAAAACACACGTTGATGTGCACATTAAATCGTAAAATTTTTTGGTGTTCTTGATTTTGGTTGATTCTGATTTTTGGGATTTTTTTTAAGGCTTTTCGTTTGGCACTCTTGGCATCCACTTTAAATTAAAATAAAAACACACAAAAAAAATAAACAAAAAAAATCGATTTGCACAGCCTTCTGCACGCGACGAGTGCCTAAAATTTGCGTTTCTGGCATATTCACGGTAATTTCATTCATATATATGATTGGCATGCATTTTAAAAACGTTGCACCTGACTGGTCATGTACCGCCAGTCTATTAGTACAAATATTGATGTATTTCCAAATGTTACACATACTTGATTTTTGAAAGAATTACGTAGACAGAAGGACGAATTCAAGGCATTGAGAAGTCTTGAAGCTGTTTGTGGTTAGGTGAAAGAAGTACTCTGCAAAAAATCTGCAGGATACAAGCTTGTTACAACGGTAAGAATTAGTTATCAACCATTTTTTTCATATATGCTTGCCTAATTAATTGTTGTTTTATAAATAATTACTAATGCAGAAATTGATTTTTCAGGATATATGAACTCTTAGCATCATGCATAAAAGCCATTGACTCCTTGGACTATTGCAGATTCAAATTCCTTAATACTCACTGGGATTGTGTTCTAGACAAAACATGTTCACCACTTAACACGAAATCTTTCCTTTTAGTTTTTTAGCAATGAACATAGCTATGGTTGTAGATTAACCGCTGTAAATTTTGTGAAAAAGATACTTTTAAAATAAACAATGAAAGACTGACGTACCTACTGTAAACTATTTGAAGTATGTAATAAGATGTACACAATTTCTTCCAGCGGTTAACCCCTCGTCTATGCTTTCATGTTTTGTTTAGTTTTAATATGTTTTCTTAACCACTTCTCAAGTCACCGAAGTAACTCCTTGAAAATCCAGAATGGTTTTGTGTGAGGTAAAGAGAAACGAGGCCCTACAGCTTATAGTGGAGTCCGAACCACTTCTTGGGGATAATTTTATAATTAAAATTATTTCGCGATGAGCAGGGATTGAACCTGCTTCGCTAGGTACGCCAGTATGCAAGCTAGACGCGCTAGACCACTGAGCTACCTTATATACTTATAGATCGGACTACGCAAACCGTTGTAATTTTTATAAAGTTTTTATTATAATATATTATATAAAATGTTTAACATGTATTTTACTATTTTATGTAGGTCAATTGTTAATTATGACTTGTATTCTCTTAAATATACTCTCCCTCCGTGCAGTTCATGCTTCGCTCAAGTAAAATTTAAATAAGAAATAGTTATTATAAATAGAGACAAACCAATATAAAATTTTAATTTTCTTTACCATGGATTGTTTGTTGCTTGTTTGAGCAGCAGTTATTACTATCACAATCATTCCTACATTAACATGCAACAACTTAAAGCATTTCTTTTAATTGCCTGGAATTGTTTAACCTAACCTCTTCTGGCTGTAAATCGACGTTATTTTATAAAAACTGATGTTGTCTCGGATTGCCACGTTTCCACAATTAATAATACAATAAAAACTAGCCATTTTGTATATAACATCGATAAAACTCTAGGATTACGAAAAATTTAATTCTGAGGTTCAGTCAGTCGCCATTTGATAGCTAATGACAGCGGTTTGTTTTTCCTAAGGTCTGGGACCTGTGACGTCACGCGCACGCGACCCATACATATATGATATTATATGATATTATATGATATTATATGATATTATATTATTATTATATTATATTATATTAACAGATGATACGTAATATCGATTATAGTTATTTTACTACCACGTCTAGTGGAAGTATAGTAACGCAAAAAAAATGTTGTTCAAATAGGCTTACAATGTCATGAAACGTCGAGATTTTAAGTTTGAGCAAAAAAAATTTCTGTCTGTCATTCTGTCTGTAACATTTTTTCTGCGCACGATTACTCTGGAACCGTTTAAGATATTGACTTGAAATTTGATACACATATGTATTTTAACGAGATCTGGAACTAGATTACATTTTGATCTTATTCCATTGAAGGGTTGAAGGGTAAATTGAGGTAAATATGGGTAAATAAGGGTAAATAGGTAAATCAAGCAAGTAAGAGTCCATAAAGTTGGTACTTAGTATATATAAGAGAAGCTAAGGTCTTAAAAAAATTGTTGGCATTGGCCACCCCCATTACCTATTCTTAAAGGGTGTGAAAAAAAAATAAAATTGAGATTAAGTGTGTGTACAAGAATCAAACGCCTCAATTTTTTTTTGCTTCATTCACCCGTACTACTGTTTTTTAAGTGCGATTTGTGTAATAAAGTACTTAATTTACAAGATAACTTAAAATATTTGTTTTTATGATTTTTTTTTTCCGTTGTGAGAGACATGAATGGAAAATCTGGATGTGGAAGTAGTGATTCCTTGGGCAGCGGCTTTTAAATTTTGATTACTCTTTTTTCCCTAAAAATGAATGACTCAAACAGGAAAAATATTCCAAATTTTTACTTCTCATTATGGACGTTTTGAGCATAAAGATTTTCAAAAAATATACCTTGTGCTTGTGACAAGGGAAATTCATGTTAGCAAGAAAGAAACAAAGAATACAGGCACTGGAAATCCTAAATTATATAAATGTTTTTTTAAATGCATTTTATTTTGATAGGAAAAACTTAAGAAATTTAACATAGTGTTGAATGTTAAACAGAAATTAAACAACAAATGTACTATTTTTTTTAATTTTCGACATAGCTTGTCAATTTTTCTATATATCTTTTTTTATTTTATATAACAATCATTTTAAGGATTTCCCCAATAATTTTGATAAAACCATCCCATCCAATTCCTATCTATTTTATAGTTTGGGTAGCCAATATCCGTAGGAACATAATCGCCTATCCGTCTACCTTGGAAATATTTATTTAACTACCCCTTATAGACTTAAATGAATTTGTGCTACATTATGTTAAGAAATTAATTCCAGTCTGATTAACAGAGTTCGTTGAATATCACTAAACGTTCCAAAAAATTGATGACATTAGGAATCTCTTTTAAAAAAAAAAAAAAAAGGTCCAAGTATTTCTCTAGTATACCGTGCAAGTGTAAATATGACGTGGGTGTGTGGATCATCCAGACCATTTAGTGTTAGATTGGGTGAGCACAGAGGTTACATTAGGAAGAATGAGATTCAGAAGTTGAAGATTTGCGAACACGCTTGGGAGAACGGACATAAAATAATCTGGGAATCGGCAAAAATTTTAACAATAGAACAGCAAGAAAAGAAAAATTAATGAATCAACTACATTATTATTGAATGAAAATAAATGCGTGACGAATTTTTCTGTAGATGTTTGCACAACGTGGCTACCGATGTTAAAATAAAAACTTATCAAATTGAACTTTGTTTAAAATAAAACTATCAACTACAGTACAGTCGAATTGATTTAATTTAATTTTTTTCGGCGACAACATTCCACCTGAAATTTTATCGTTGATTCTTATGTATTATGACCTTCTGATTACGAAAAAAATATTTTCTCCCAAAATTTCCTTGTGTGTCAAAAGTTATATGCACTTTTTGACGCGCTTTCGCATATTTTCAACTTATCTGCTTAATAATTAATAATCGGATGGGAATTTTAAAAACACTGACTTATTTGAAATAAAATTCTTAAAAAACATAGACCTGTCCGATATGGATTGGTCAATGCGCCCTCTTGGAAAAAAGAGAAAATATCAAAAATTGGCGTAAAAATCATAATTGAATATCTTTTCTATAAAAAGGAGTAATTTCACCAAGGTTGGCAAAAATTAAACTTATTTATTGTCACATGTAATGCACCAATCGCGGACGCCGTATGTCAAATAAAATGGTCAAAGATGGCGGACGAAATAAAATTTTTAATTCTTTGTCAGTTATCAAGGAGGCATTGTGCGTCACTTTTTCCTTTTTCGATTATACGTTATTTTATATAGTTTTAGGGGATAGAGTTCATTTTTTTAAATTTTCATAACTAAAGTAGTATTCCTTTTGATGGGTAACGAGCGCATTCGTCTTTATAAAAAAATGTTTGTGTAGATATTTCAATCACAAGTGACATTATGAAATCCTCGGTTAGTCAAAAAAAAATCTAGCTAATAGTAAAAATAAGGATAGTTTTATAAAATTATTGCGCAAAATGTTAATAGATAATGGACTTTAACGTTAAAATATGCAGAGAAGACGCCGATACTATAATCGTTAAAGCTGCTATTGATTTGAAAACTGAAGACACTCAAGTTATAAGTCTTTTTTGGTTATAATGACTCAACTAGCATATGTAATCATCATAATGATAATATAATAATAAACACATAAAGTAATACGCACTTTGAAGGCTCTGGAGCCTTGTGCGGGAGGGTTTACACATTTGAGACAGAGGACATACACGCAATATCCGAATATTCTGGGATTAATTCCTTCTTCAAAATAAACCCTGATGCCACGGCCGGGAGTTTGTTTGCCTCTCAACCTCAAACAAGCAGGGATATATATTTACTTTCATTTTAAGTTAACTTTTATTTTTTTACCTTTACTTTACCTTTTATAATTTTTAAAATTTGGATAAAAGGAGAATTTATTATATCATAAGTTTACTATTCTTTTTTTAAATTTTTTACAATAATGCAATAAAATACGAAAGACACGTAAATTATTTGATTATTATTATATTAATAATATTTACTGAAAAATAATGCAAATCAATTCACCTTCAGTTAAAGAATATGGATTATCCATCTTTAATATTAGATAAGACTTCATAATGCTGATGCAAATTAGACAACTTTTCAACTAATTTGAAACAGAGAACGTATTATTTTAGAGACCATATATTTATATGATTTTTATAATTTTTGAAGTTATACCAAACTTTCTCTATTTTCACCGAAAATTGGGTGAAAAAAAGGAAAATAAAAGAAAATGAATTTTTGAAAATTGTAAATATGCACTTTTTTTGAAAATTAAAAAAAAAGAACTCTATCTCTTAAAACTACATAAAATAACGTATAATTGAAAAAGAAAAAGTGGACGTACAGTGCCTCCTTGAAAATTGACGAAGAATTAAAAATTTTATTTCTTCCACCATCTTTGACCGTTCTATTTGACATACGGCGTCCGCAATTGGTGCATTTTCATTATATTTGACCATAAATAAGTTTTATTTTTACCAACTTTGGTGAAATTACTCCTTTTTATAGAATATATATTCAATTTTGATTTTTACGACCATTTTTGGCATTTTCTATTTTTTTCCAAGATGGCGGATTAACCAATGCGCGTTAAAAAGTGCATATAACTTTTGACGCACAAGGAATTTTTGGGTACAAATATTTTTTTCGTAAACAGGAGGTCATAATGCATAAGAATCAACAATGCAATTTCAGGTGGAATCCCTGTCAAAAAAATCTCATCAATCCGTATTGAAAATTATCAAAAATTAATAAGTATCTATGAGAACCTATATGGTCAATAAGTTTCTATAAGAGTTAGGTAAAGTTGCTGTTGAAATTATCAGTTTATATCAGAATTGGCCAGCAAAACGAGTCAAGCCATATCCATTTGTAAATCCAAACATTTACTTATACCACATTAATGGGAATTTATAAGCACAGTATCTAATGTAATTCGTGCGGTTTTCCATGATTAAAAGACAAGTGTTTCTTTAAGAAACGAGCTGCATTAGGTTAGAACAGTTTTGATTTGCAATTGAAGATTACAAATTACAATGTTTGAATAGGGATTTATGAGATCAGTTTCTATGAGTATTAATGTTTTTTTTTCAGTAATATATTAAATGTGTTTTCATTTGTTTGAATGGGTAAAAAGAAAGGTCAGTTTTCAACTGCAATTACAAATACAAGTTTAATCGCTTCGAATGGGGTTATATGCGATCAATTTCTAAAAGTATTTATGCTGTTTTCCGAATATAATTGTGATGAGGTTTAATCAGTAACAAATTGTTCACTATTTGTTATGATATGGTCGGAAATTCCAAGTACACATTTAGTATTCCTTCAAGAGGATTGATGAGAGCAGTTTCTACGAGTATCTATTTGTTGTTCCTATAGTAAATTATATAAGTCTTTATCAGTACAGATTCGGATCTACCTTAAATATGAAAATTATATCAGAATAAAGCAACCACATATTTTAAACTGTATCTATTTGTAAATCCAAACATTTACTTATACTATCTCAATGAGAATTTATGAGAACAGTATCTAATGTAAAACGTGCGGCTTTCCGTGGTTAAATGGCAAGAGTTTCTATAAGAAACGAGTTGCATTAGGTTAGAACAGTTTTGATTTGTAATTGAAGATTCAAAATTATAATGTTTGAATAGGGATTTATGAGATCAGTTTCTATGAGTATTAATGTGTTTTCTTCAGTAATATATTAAATGTGTTTTCATTTGTTTGAATGGGTAAAAAGAAAGGTCAGTTTTCAATTGCAATTACAAATACAAGTTTAATCACTTCGAATGGGGTTATATGCGATCAATTTCTAAAAGTATTTATGCTGTTTTCCGGATATAATTGTGATGAGGTTTAATCAGTAACAAATTGTTCACTACATGTTATGATATGGTCGGAAATTCCAAGTACACATTTGGTATTCCTTCAAGAGGACTGATGAGAGCAGTTTCTACGAGTATCTATTTGTTGTTCCTCTAGTAAATTATATAAGTCTTTATCAGTAAAGATTCGGATCTAATTTAAATATGAAAATTATATCAGAATAAAGCAACCAAATATTTTAAACAGTATCTATTTGTAAATCCAGACATTTACTTATACTATCTCAATGAGAATTTATGAGAACAGTATCTAATGTAAAACGTGCGGCTTTTCGTGGTTAAATGGCAAGTGTTTCTATAAGAAACGAGCTGTATTAGGTTAGAACAGTTTTGATTTGCAATTGAAGATTACAAATTATAATGTTTAAATAGGGATTTATGAGATCAGTTTCTATGAGTATTAATGTTTTTTTTTCAGTAATATATTAAATGTGTTTTCATTTGTTTGAATGAGTAAAAAGGAAGGTCAGTTTTCAACTGCAATTACAAATACAAGCTTAATCACTTCGAATGGGGTTATATGCGATCAATTTCTAACAGTATTTATGCTGTTTTCCGAATATAATTGTGATGAGGTTTGATCCGTAACAAATTGTTCACTACATGTTACGATATGGTCGGAAATTCCAGGTACATATTTAGTATTCCTTCAAGAGGATTGATGAGAGCAGTTTCTACGAGTATTTATTTGTTGTTCCTACAGTAAATTATATAAGTCTTTATCAGTATGCATTCGGATCTAATTTAAATGCAAAAATCATATCAGAATGAAACCTCAAATATTTTAAACAGTGTCCACCTGTAAATCCAAACATTTAAAGATAATATTATAATGAGAATCCATCAGAACAGTATCTATAATGTAACGTGTGCGGTTTTCCGTGGCTAAATTTTAAAATTATTTGCAATAAATAAGCTTTAAGGGATTCGAACAGTTTTCATTTGCATTTCCAGATAAATAGTTTTAATTGTTAGGGATCTATGAGGTCAGTGTAATGTTTTTTTTTCAATAAAATGTGTTTTTATTAAAAAAAAAACATTACACAAAGACACTGATCTCATAGATCCCTATTTAACAATTAAAACTATTCATCTGGAATTGCAAATTAAAACTGTTCAAATCCGTTAAAGCTATTTATTAAAAATACTTTTAAAATTTAGCCACGGAAAGCCGCACGCGTTACATTAGATACTGTTCTGATTGGTTCTCATTAAAATATATCTTTAAATGTTTGGATTTACAAGTGGATACTGTTTAAAATATTTGGTTGTTTCATTCTGATATAATTTTTGTATTTAAAGTAGATCCGAATGCATACTGATAAAGACAAATTTTCTATTGGAACAACAAATACATACTCATAGAAACTGCTATCATCAATCCTTTCGAAGGAATACTAAATATGTACCTAGAATTTCCGACCATATCGTAACGTGTGGTAAACAATTTGTTACTGATCAAACCTCATCACAATTATATTCGAAATACTGATCGCATATAACCCCATTCGAAGTGATTAAACTTGTACCTATTTGTAATTGCAGTTGAAAACTGACCTTTCTTTTTACCCATTCAAACAAATGAAAACACATTTAATATACTTATTACTGAAAAAAATAACATTAATACTCATAGAAACTCATCTCATAAATCCCTATTCAAACATCATAATTTGTAATCTTCAATTGCAAATCAAAACCCGGTCTTCGAAGCGTGTCGCCCGGGTTGGCTCCGGCGGGTTATATCGCCTGTAGTCCCCCCTCAAGAAACATGTAATTAGGTTTGTAACCTGTTTGTTTCTTCTTCTAAATAAATAAATAAATAAATAAATAAATAAATAAATAAAAACTGTTCTAACCTAATGCAGCGGCTCGTTTCTTATAGAAACTCTTGCCATTTAACCACGGAAAGCCGCACGTTTTACATTAGATACTGTCCTCATAAATTCTCATTGAGATAGTATAAGCAAATGTCTGGATTTACAAATAGATACTGTTTAAAATATTTGGTTGCTTTATTCTGATATAATTTTCATATTTAAATTAGATCCGAATGGATACTGATAAAGACTTATATAATTTACTATTGGCACAACAAATACATACTCGTAGAAACTGCTATCATCAATCCTTTCGAAGTAATACGAAATATGTACCTGGAATTTCCACACGTAACATGTAGTGAACAATTTGTTACTGATCAAACATCATCACAATTATATTCGGAAAACAGCATAAATACTGTTAGAAATTGATCGCATATAATCCCATTCGAAGTGGTTAAACTTGTATTTGTAATTGCAGTTGAAAACTGACCTTTCTTTTTACCCATTCAAACAAATGAAAACACATTTAATATATTACTGAAAAAAAACATTAATACTCATAGAAACTGATCTCATAAATCCCTATTCAAACATTATAATTTGTAATCTTCAATTGCAAATCAAAACTGTTCTAACCTAATGCAGCTCGTTTCTTATAGAAACTCTTGCCATTTAACCACGCAAAGCCGCACGTTTTACATTAGATACTGTCCTCATAAATTCTCATTGAGATAGTATAAGTAAATGTCTGGATTTACAAATAGATACTGTTTAAAATATTTGGTTGCTTTATTCTGATATAATTTTCATATTTAAATTAGATCCGAATGCATACTGATAAAGACTTATATAATTTACTATTGGCACAACAAATACATACTCGTAGAAACTGCTATCAACAATCCTTTGGAAGTAATACTAAATATGTACCTGGAATTTCTGACCATATCGTAACATGTAGTGAACAATTTGTTACTGATCAAACCTCATCACAATTATATTCGGAAAACAGCATAAATACTGTTAGAAATTGATCGCGTATAACCCCATTCGAAGTGATTAAATTTGTATTTGTAATTTCAGTTGAAAACTGACCTTTCTTTTTACCCATTCAAACATATGAAAACACATTTAATATATTACTGAAAAAAAAACACTTATACTCATAGAAACTGATCTCGTAAATCCCTGTTCAAACATTATAATTTGTAATCTTCAATTGCAAATCAAAACTGTTCTAACCTAATGCAGCTCGTTTCTTATAGAAACACTTGCCATTTAACCACGGAAAGCCGTACGTTTTACATTAGATACTGTTCTCATAAATTCTCATTGAGATAGTATAAGTAAATGTAAAGACTTATATAATTTACTAGAGGAACAACAAATAGATACTCGTAGAAACTGCTCTCATCAATCCTTTTGAAGGAATACTAAATGTGTACTTGGAATTTCCGACCATATCATAACAAGTAGTGAACAATTTGATACTGATTAAACCTCATCACAATTATATTCGGAAAACAGCATAAATACTTTTAGAAATTAATCGCATATAACCCCATTCAAAGTGATTAAACTTGTATTTGTAATTGCAGTTGAAAACTGACCTTTCTTTTTACCCATTCAAACAAATGAAAACACATTTAATATATTACTGAAAAAAAACATTAATACTCATAGAAACTGATCTCATAAATCCCTATTCAAACATTATAATTAGTAATCTTCGATTGCAAGTCAAAACTGTCCTAACCTAATGCAGCTCGTTTCTTATAGAAACACTTGCCATTTAACCACGGAAAGCCGCACGTTTTACATTAGATACTGTCCTCATAAATTCTCATTGAGATAGTATAAGTAAATGTTTGGATTTACAAATAGACACTGTTTAAAATATTTGGTTGCTTTATTCTGATATAATTTTCATATTTAAATTAGATCCGAATGCATACTGATAAAGACTTATATAATTTACTATTGGCACAACAAATACATACTCGTAGAAACTGCTATCATCAATCCTTTCGAAGTAGTACTAATGCAGCTTGTTTCTTATAGAAACTCTTGCCATTTAACCACGGAAAGCCGCACGTTTTACCTTAGATACTGTTCTCATAAATTCTCATTGATGTGGTATAAGTAAATGTTTGCTGCTCCATTCTGGTAGAAAC
Source organism: Rutpela maculata (assembly GCA_936432065.2). Classification (NCBI taxonomy): domain Eukaryota; kingdom Metazoa; phylum Arthropoda; class Insecta; order Coleoptera; family Cerambycidae; genus Rutpela; species Rutpela maculata. The sequence goes on along the minus strand of OW386287.2, from coordinate 166,065,918 downwards.
TGATAGAAATTTCAGCAGCAGCTTTACTCCAGGCTCCAGTAGAGGGAGCTGTATACGTGTCGCTAATTGATATCTACTCTAATGTGACCTAAGGAACTGACGTGTGTTTGTTAAAATAAAAGTAAAGCAGTCTCTTTCACTGCCAACTCATTCATTACTTCTAGGCTAGAACAAGAACACCCGAGGAAATAAGGACTTTGCAGTATTTTGTGTTTACCACAATATTAGTATTTCTATTTGAAATATGCAATTTAAACTGTACATTTGTCGGCATGCATATCCAAATTAATACTAATAAAAAAGCAAAATGGAAGTTTACAATAAAAATACATCTGTAAAATATACAATTGAAACTGTACATTTGTTGACATGTATATCCACATTAATACTAATAAAAAGACAATGTTGAAATTTACAATAAAAACATGTTGATAAATGGTGTGTTATATACGATAGATACTGGAGAAAGGACGGACTGGACTTTTATGATATTACTTATAGAAAAGTTTAGAATCTCTTTAAAGTTGTATCTGTAATTCCATATGTTTACAGATATAAGGGCAAGGGTGCATTTGCAGACACTAAACTGTAGATTTGTTGATGTATATTTCATATAAGTACTCGTGAAAGGGCAACATGATAATTCCAAATAGCTCATTCGGAATTACTGTTTCATAACCGATTTAAAACTTAATAAAACAGATAAAATCCTGTCTGTATAATAATAATATAACTTATAGGAACGATAAAACCGCATCACTTTTTTTTTATAAGTTTCTATGTGGAATTTTTGGCAGGGATGTTGTCGTCGAAAAAAATCAATTCACCTGCACTAATATATGAACAGTTCTGTGTAAGCAGTAAGTATCTACGGATATTGAATAGAACAAATAAATTCTTAACGCTGTGTATTTATTTTACACAGCACACCAACACTTTCATAATAAGCTTTGAGAAAAGAAACAGATTCGGTTTCCGAAACGTCAGCAGTTATATTTTTGTTGTTATTCATTATTTGTCAAAAAAATGCCCTCTAACTGATCCTTTGACGTAAAAGTCACAAGCGTAGAAGTTATTTTCCGGTTAAGTACTGTATAATTGAATTATTTTGTAGGTTTCACAGACATTGATTAGAAGAAAACACATGTGGGAGAGGATTCCAACAAGAAACACAGAAAAATAAAGAATATGCCACAACCAACATTTAGACATTATTTAAAACAGTAATATAATACGTTAATTGCAATCCCTGCAAGTGCACGTTGGCACGCCACTGATTCTCCAATGTAGCTCCAGTAGCATATTATTGACTTAATCAAGACCAAAACCAAACAAAACTGCGTGATATAATTAGCACGAAAATTACCTTCGTGTAATAAATACATGAAAATTCCATTCCCTTTAAATTTAAAATTTAAAAACTGCGTTTTACTTCCTTATGTAGGAAGGGAAGTAATGTTATTGTGAGAAATACCGAGACAATATTTTAACGAAAATACAGATTTGAGACTTTAAAATTATTATAAAGAGATATTTTCTTGGCAATTAAGTGTATTATGACCAGACAAAAATTTGCAATAATCAATGTGCGCCACTCAGTGGCGCAGTGCTTACGGTGTTAAACCACGGGGTCTCGGGTTCGACTCCTGGCTAGGATGTGAATGGTGTAGTAGTGTTTTTTACTTGTTGCCGTGACGGTTGCAGTGGATTATACCACGGTTGTGTAATATAAACAAGGTTTAAAAAAAACTTTTTTTTCTATCCAAGTCTCTCATAACGAAAAAAAAAAAATTGGTATAATATTTGCACTCCACGATGCGGAAATAATAGTTTATGTTTATATTAAAATATAAACAATCTACTTTACGCCCTAGTGTGTAAAGTAAAATAAGGAAATAGCAAAGTAGTTGTTTAAAAATTGCAATATCACCACGGTCAACCTAATTTTAAATGAGGGAAACCAATCAAAATCTTAAGAATATTGTCGAAACATCAATATTACAAATAATTCAAACATTCTGTCAATGAACACTAAAAGTAATATACCCAGTGATAGTAAAAAATGGTCTATATAAAATTAAATAACTTTGTGACCTTTATATTGTAGATTGTTTAAGGTCGCTTGACCCTGAGTTGGCCTTTCTTCACCTCGACCTAAAAGAACTTTTGTGAATTACCTTACAACTAGTTGTTGCCCAGGACTCCAAGACCTTTTGCAAAGCTTGTGATTTTCCTGGGAGCTAATTTCCCTATGTCTTCAGGCGTTAATTTCGCCTGTTCTAGGTACTTTAGGCTAATGTGGATTCACAAAGTATATGTTCCGCAGTCTCACTTGTAGCTCCACAGTATCTGCATTTGTCATCTTCTGTCATGTCCATGTTCTTGAGATGATATCTCAAGGGGCAATGGCTAGTTAGAAGGCCTGTAATCAGCCTTAGGTCGGGCGTCGGGCTTTTCAAGTTCGAGAAGCCTTGTGGCATTCTTTGTTGAATAGATTATAAACCTTTTCGCTTGTCTTTGGCCTGGAGTATTCCTCCAGTAGAACTTGTCTGCGTTCCCAGGCAATTTTAGACTCAAAGGTATAGAACCTGAGAGCCTTTAGTGCCGCCTGGCTATCTGAAACTATGTAGATCTTTGCCCTTCGAGTGCCTCTATTTAGGTATTCCTGGCACACTGATCTATAGCATAGATTTCTGCCTGGAAGATGGTTGAGGTGTTACCAAGGGCTTTAGTTAGCCTGCATTTAGGCCCCGCTACGCCCACACCAACCCCTTCATCCATCTTGGATCCATCTGTGTACCAGATGTGTGACTCTTTCTCCAACCGCAGTATGTCGGCCCTGCTCGCCTGATGGTTTTTAATGAGCACATCAAACGCGCAGTCAAAGTTATGCTTGATTTTCATTGAGTCATCGAGTTTGCTCATGGATTCAAGATTAGCCCCAGAATCCTTAAGTGACCGACCAACTGCAAGTGCAGAGGAAGTAAGTCCAGCGTTGCCTCCATAGCTGCTGTGGGACAGGAGCGCATTGCTCCTGTAGTCGCTAAACAGGCAAGGCGTTGCAGTTTCTGCAACTTTCCTTGTACTATTTTCCCTTCTGTTTTTGGCCACCATACACATGATGCGTTGGTCACCATGGGTCTTACAACCAAAAGGTAGGACCAATGTATTAGTTTTGGCTTCAGACCTCAAGTCTAACCAATCAGCCTACGGCACGTCCAAATAGCCGTCGTTGCTTTGATAAGTGTCCTTTCTAAGTGCGAGTTCCAGGTAAGTTTTTGGTCCAGGATTACTCCTAGATACTTGACTTCACTGGAAAAATTCAGTACTGTTCCATTTAAAATAAGAGCTTTCAAATTTAGTTTTCTCCTTTTGGTGAATGGAACAATAACTGTTGTTCGGATTGGCAAAGGCCCTCTGACGAGCACCATTTAGATATTACGCTTAAGGCAATTTCCATGTGGTTTGAGATCATAACCTCATGCCCATCTCTCACAGTAACGACCACGTCATCAGCATAGCCCTGAACGTTGAAGTCAAAATTACTCAGCTCAGGAGGAGATCGCCGACCACCATTGACCACAGCAACGCCCATAAGACTTCACCTTGTGGACAGCCCCTAACTGCAGTTACGGTGGCCAACTCGTTCCTCATATTTATGGTAATTATTCTGCTTCTTAGCATAGATTGTATTCATTTGATTGTTGGAGACTCTATTTCCGCGGCTCTTTGTATGGATTCATAGGAAGTGTTGTCAAAAGCACTCTCTATATCAATGAAAGTACATAGAGCCAGTTCCTTTGCTGTAAATGTCTCTTCAATGCCTTTGATCAGGCCATGTAGAGCATTTATTGTTGATTTGTCCGGTTGATAGGCAAATTGTTTCGATTGAAGCAGTTTCTCTGTAATTATTTCGCTTCTAATCTGTTAATCTAGTATTTTGTTGTATCTAGTATGTTGTATCTATTGTTTTAAAGAGAAAAGACGTTATGCTGATGGGGCGATAAGATTTAGGCTCGTCTGGTGGACGCCTGCCTATTTAGGGTAAACGCCACCTTAACTTCCTTCTAAGCTTAGGGAATATACCCAAGAATATAGCTTGCTATGAATATACTTCTCAGGCATTGGATAAGTTCCTCAATTCCATGTTGAAGCAGGGCAGGAAAATATCGTCCCTGCCTGGTGATTTAAAAGGCTTGAAGGTCGATACCGCCCATTTAATTCTGCTAGCGGTGAATATTTTTCCAGCTAGCCTTTTTCGTTCCGTGGTAGGATGGTGTGCATCCTCTTTCACGTAGGCCTGTGGAAATTCACCTTCAATTACATGGAAGCCACTGAAGTGAGTGCCCAAAAGTACTCTTATGTTTTCCTGCTGACTCTTTGCATGTTGACCATCGGGCTTTTTAAGCAGCCCTATTCCATTTGAGTGGTCTATTGCAAGGACTTTTTGTAGACGGACGGCTGGGGCTAATTCATCTATCCCTTCACAGAACCATCTCCATGATCTTCTTTTTAGACCTTCTCAATTCTTTGTTGTACTCCGTGAGGGCTTGTTTATAGTTTTCCCGGTTTCCAGAGTTCTTAGCTCTATTGAAATTTTTCCTGGTCTCAGCCCTGAACCAGCTGAGATCCCTATTCCACCAAGGCACGCCAATTTGGACTGCTTTTTGTTTAGCAGGACAACTTTTTTTATAACACGAGGTGTTGAGGTTTTGTAATTGATATGAGGTTATATTTAATTCCTCTATTCTATAGATGAGGTGTGCGATACCTTCGACCTCCGACTTCTAGTGTTCCTTGTAAACACTCCAGACAGTCAATGACTCCTCGAAGTTTGTTGCAGATTCCTCCAAATCGAAGCGAATATTTGACAATGGGGGGTCATTCTGTAACATGCCAGTTTTTAAGTCGGTTATAAATGGATCATCTAAAACCTCTTTTCTAACTGCATTTATAAAGGTGGGGTTCAGTACCCTTATTGATAATGTCGATATTATTTGCAGGCAAATATTCAAAAAAAGTACTCACCTCTAGTGTTTATAACTGTGCTGCCCCACATGCGTTGATGCGCATTAGCATCGCTGCCAATAATGTAATGTTTGTTTCTCCTTTTGCACTCTTTTAGTGACCTTTAAAGATAAGATATATTATTATAGGCAATTTTTAACTTTTTCACTTTACGACCTAGGGTTTAAAGTTTAACTTTATACACTACACCGCGTGCGTAAAGTATCTACTTTAAGCACGGTAGCAGAAAAACATATCTCATGCCATTTTTAACAAAATCTTTTGAGATTTTAAGAAAAACGGGATGTTTTATTTAAAATTCTATTTTTAAACACATATTATGTTTGTATGTGGTGTTTGCTTGCCATTACAAAACAACCCAACTATTAGTTGCTGGAACGTAGCAACGACTATTGTAGGTACTTTAAAGTGTTCTGTCCCTAGTCACAAGGGCATAACAGGAACGTTCCCATTACGTGAGTATGACCAAAATGGGGAATATCTTTTCGGTTACCGCAACGTTCCGGCTACGTTCCCGGAACTAGTCCGGTTACGTGTCAAATGCGTTGTGGTTATGTAGCGGTGACGTCGCGGAATGTAAATCGCGACTTTCGGGGAACTTTACCACGCCCCACTCTGTCAAATGAATGTTGCCTGCTTTGTCTTGCAACTGATTTTATTATACTTGTGTTTCATTCCTTCATGTTTATTGCTATCCAATTCCCTAACTCAGTATAATTTTAGAAGGCAAAACTTGTACAATTTCCCAATGGCTAAGCATCAAAATTAATACGAATGCAAGTTTATTGTCAAACATAATGATAAAACGTCCGAATCTGGCACGCGCCTTTATAATTTGCATTTTTTAATTAAAATATTGTCTTTAAAATATTTAACGTCATGCGAGAATGTGTCAACCTGGATGCTGAAATCTATTTTTTATTGTTCTTTGAAACTTGAAAATAATTTGTATCCATTAATTTATTATATTTGGTACAGAAATAGTGATAAATTAAATTTTTAAGTTATTTACGAAGTTATGGTTCATGTCTTGTAATAATGGCGTCATAAGCCTTGGCCATCAAGATGGCGTATTTCAGAAAGAATCACTTTGAAATCGTGTTTACTAAGAAATGCGACTTAAAGTAATTGTTACTTGAGGATAGTAACAAAATATGTAACTTTAAAGTTACATTTATTACAAAGTACCGTATGGGACTGTAGCGTCACTTTAAAGTTGCAGCAAGGTTCCTGCTGCCGCTTCATAGTTACATTTTTTCCAACATTGATTCTGAACGCCGCGTTCTGGTGTGCTGCCATACGTCCGACGCGCGACGTTTAAACTGAGCGCGCCCCTAATTTTGACTTTTCTCTATAAGGGAAAATCACATCAGCAGATGGTATCAGTGAATTTCAATATTTTAAATCAATATATCGGAAATGGTGACGAAAACATGTAGTTGTCATAACGTTACGTCTGTTATTTTATTAATTTTCTTACGTTTGTGAACTGTTTTCAAATATGCCGAAGGTAGAATTAGAATTGTGATATCTTTATTCAAATTGCATGCAGAAGTAGACCCATCAAGGAAGGTGAAGTGGTATTTAGAGCTGGACATCTAATTCTCTGCTAATAGACTGGCGGTACATGACCAGTCAGGTGCAACATTTTTAAAGTGTATGCCAATCATATACAGTGTGTTTCACTTCTCGTGAAGACACCCCTGTATCTTTTTTATTTGTTGCCGAATTAATTTCAAATTTTTATCAGTCATACAAGTCCATAAGGTGACTTTATTCAACACATAAATGCCGTCTAAATCTAAAACGCCGGCCTACTGCGATAAAAAGAAAATGTCAATTTTCGAGAAATCATAGTAGGCTTAGAGATAGACAAAAATTTTGTTAACAAAAGTTGTTCAGAATCACTTGATATGCCCCCCTGTAAAATTTTGTGAAAATCGGAATATTTTCAAAAAATAATTTTTTGTTTCACTTCTCGTGAAGACACCCCTGTATCTTTTTTATTTGTGGCCGAATTAATTTCAAATTTTTATCAGCCATACAAGTCCATAAAGTGACTTTATTCAATACATAAATGCCGTTTAAATCTAAAACGCCGGCCTACTGCGATAAAAAGAAAATGTCAATTTTCGAGAAATCATAGTAGGCTTAGAGATAGACAAAAATTTTGTTAACAAAAGTTGTTCGGAATCACTTGATATGCCCCCCTGTAAAATTTTGTGAAAATCGGAATATTTTCAAAAAAAAATTTTTGTTTCACTTCTCGTGAAGACACCCCTGTATCTTTTTTATTTGTTGCCGAATTAATTTCAAATTTTTATCAGCCATACAAGTCCATAAAGTGACTTTATTCAATACATAAATGCCGTTTAAATCTAAAACGCCGGCCTACTGCGATAAAAAGAAAATGTCAATTTTCGAGAAATCATAGTAGGCTTAGAGATAGACAAAAATTTTGTTAACAAAAGTTGTTCGGAATCACTTGATATGCCCCCCTGTAAAATTTTGTGAAAATCGGAATATTTTCAAAAAAAAATTTTTGTTTCACTTCTCGTGAAGCTGCTCTATATTTTGAGGTCTGGTCATATAAACTTTGTTTTTAATGTGACCCCAAAAATAAAAATCCATTGGAGTGAGATCAGGTGATCTGGGTGGCCAATGTATTAAAGGGCTATTTCGTCCTATCCATCTTTGGGGAAAATGTTCATTCATCCATGCTCTCACTACTACGGAATTGTGGATAGATGCTCCGTCGAGTTGAAAATACAATTGTTCCAAAGGAAAATCAACAATTGCATTCCAAAGATCATTATTTAAAAATTCTAGCAAATTTAACGCATTTATATTTTGAAAAAAGAAAAACGGCCCTATTATTGTTTCGTTAAAAATTCCGCACCACACATTTACTTTCTGGGAATATTGCCTTTTACAATTTATTATCCAATCAGGATTTTCTACTGCCCAGAACCTAGAGTTTTGTGATGACACTACCCCGTTGGTGGAGAAAGTTGCCTCGTCCGTGAAAATTACTTTCTTCAAGAAGTCTCTATTGTTTAAATAATTACCTTGGATCCATAAACAATATTCTAATCTTCTCTCTTCATCACCTTCCTCCAAGGTATGTAAAAATTTTGGTTTAAACGGTTGTAGCTTATGGCGTTTTAAACATCTCCAAATTTTTGATGCCGACAAATTAAGGTCACGAGCCATATTTCGAAGACTGGTAGTGGGATTGGCGTTAAACGCCGCTAATATAACATTATCACATCCGTGATTTCGATTAAGATGTACTCTCGGTTTAAGCACATTGCCAGTTGTATTGAACAAGTGACATATTCTTGCTACGGTACCATGGTGTATTGGTTGTCTTAGAGGATGTCTTAAATTAAATTCTTCTGCTGCTTCTCTTGAAGACCGTACATTTTCACCGACTATCTTTATTATTTCAATTTTTTCATCAGTAGTTAAAAGTATTCTAACCATTATGAGCAAAGATATGAAATAAGGAAACTTTAGTATGAATAAAATTATTAAAACAAGAAAAACTAACAAACTCCACAGAAAATAACAACAATCACTTCTGTCATGAAAGCAATGACGAAATAAATAAAACAATACATATTGACAGTTAATTTCACGGCACTCTTTACATTCAACGCAATAAAACCGTCCATGTTCCTAAATTTCTGAGCCGATAAGGAGGAAGGATATGATGGAGAGTTACTCCTCCAGAAGAGAGATAACAAAAAGAAAAAAAGAAAAGATATTACATTCAACTTGATATGTAAAAATAAAAAGCCCTTTTAGTGTTTTATTGAATGCTGATTTTTGTTCACAACTTTCATTTGTTGGAAAAAGTTCTCTTTATGTGTTCTCTTTTTTTGAAAATATTCCGATTTTCATAAAATTTTACAGAGGGGCATATGAAGTGATCCTGAACAACTTTTATTAACAAAATTTTTGTCTATCTCTAAGCCTATGATTTCTCGAAAATTAACATTTTATTTTTATCGCAGTAGGCAGGGGTTTTAGATTTAGACGGCATTTATGTATTGAATAAAGTCACCTTATGGATTTGTTTGGCTGATAAAAATTTGAAATTAATTCGGCCGCAAATAAAAAAGATACAGGGGTGTCTTCACGAGAAGTGAAACAAAATTTTTTTTTTTGAAAATATTCCGATTTTCACAAAATTTTACAGGGGGACATATCAAGTGATTCTGAACAACTTTTGTTAACAAAATTTTTGTCTATCTCTAAGCCTACTATGATTTCTCGAAAATTAACATTTTATTTTTATCGCAGTAGGCAGGGGTTTTAGATTTAGACGGCATTTATGTATTGAATAAAGTCACCTTATGGATTTGTTTGGCTGATAAAAATTTGAAATTAATTCGGCCACAAATAAAAAAGATACAGGGGTGTCTTCATGAGAAGTGAAACAAAATTTTTTTTTTTGAAAATATTCCGATTTTCACAAAATTTTACAGGGGGACATATCAAGTGATTCCGAACTACTTTTGTTAACAAAATTTTTGTCTATCTCTAAGCCTACTATGATTTCTCGAAAATTAACATTTTCTTTTTATCACAGTAGGCCGGCGTTTTAGATTTAGACGGCATTTATGTGTTGAATAAAGTCACCTTATGGACTTGTATGGCTGATAAAAATTTGAAATTAATTCGGCCACAAATAAAAAAGATACAGGGGTGTCTTCACGAGAAGCGAAACAAAAAATTTTTTTTTGAAAATATTCCGATTTTCACAAAATTTTACAGGGGAACATATCAAGTGATTCCGAACAACCTTTGTTAACAAAATTTTTGTCTATCTCTAAGCCTACTATGATTTCTCGAAAATTGATATTTTCTTTTTATCGCAGTAGGCCGGCGTTTTAGATTTAGACGGCATTTATATGTTGAATAAAGTCACCTTATGGACTTGTATGGCTGATAAAAATTTGAAATTAATCCGGCCACAAATAAAAAAGATACAGGGGTGTCTTCACGAGAAGTGAAACAAAAAATTTTTTTTTGAAAATATTCCGATTTTCACAAAATTTTACAGGGGGACATATCAAGTGATTCCGAACAACTTTTGTTAACAAAATTTTTGTCTATCTCTAAGCCTACTATGATTTCTCGAAAATTGACATTTTCTTTTTATCGCAGTAGGCCGGCGTTTTAGATTTAGACGGCATTTATATGTTGAATAAAGTCACCTTATGGACTTGCATGGCTGATAAAAATTTGAAATTAATTCGGCCACAAATAAAAAAGATACAGGGGTGTCTTCACGAGAAGTGAAACAAAAAATTTTTTTTTGAAAATATTCCGATTTTCACAAAATTTTACAGGGGGACATATCAAGTGATTCCGAACAACTTTTGTTAACAAAATTTTTGTCTATCTCTAAGCCTACTATGATTTCTCGAAAATTGACATTTTCTTTTTATCGCAGTAGGCCGGCGTTTTAGATTTAGACGGCATTTATATGTTGAATAAAGTCACCTTATGGACTTGCATGGCTGATAAAAATTTGAAATTAATTCGGCCACAAATAAAAAAGATACAGGGGTGTCTTCACGAGAAGTGAAACAAAAAATTTTTTTTTGAAAATATTCCGATTTTCACAAAATTTTACAGGGGGACATATCAAGTGATTCCGAACAACTTTTGTTAACAAAATTTTTGTCTATCTCTAAGCCTACTATGATTTCTCGAAAATTGACATTTTCTTTTTATCGCAGTAGGCCGGCGTTTTAGATTTAGACGGCATTTATATGTTGAATAAAGTCACCTTATGGACTTGCATGGCTGATAAAAATTTGAAATTAATTCGGCAACAAATAAAAAAGATACAGGGGTGTCTTCACGAGAAGTGAAACACACTGTACATATATTAATGAAATTATCATGAATATGCAAGAAACGCAAATTTTAGGCAGTCGTCGCGTGCAGAAGAGTGTGCAAATCGATTTTTTTTTGTTTTTTTTTGTGTTTTTTTTTTTATTTTAAAATGGATGCCAATAGTGCCAAACGAATAGCCTTGAAAAAAAATCCAAAATCAAAATCATCCAAAATCAAGAACACCGAAAAATTTTACGACTTAATGTGCACATTAACAGTTGTTTTGCGCGCGGAAACTGCATGGCAATAAATTTTCGCTGGATTCTTTTTCACGGCTTATAGTTTGTCACCATTGGCATCCATTTTAAAATAAAAAAAAATACAAAAAAAAAACAAGGAAAAATCGATTTGCACACCCTTCTGCACGCGACGACTACCTAAAATTTGCGTTTCTGGCATATTCATGGTAATTTCATTCATTTATATGATTGGCATACATTTTAAAAACGTTGTACCTGACTGGTCATGTACCGCCAGTCTATAAGTCGAAGACGCCATGAAAAAACAAATCTTTGCTCTTTGTTTGCTCCCATGAAGTTAGAATGAATTTAGAAGGTGATGTTGATAAATGAAATGCATGTGTAGTTGTACAGCAGGCCAATCCGGATATTATAAGCACACTAGGAATTATTTTAACCATATGCTACATGTATATTGTGAAAAAGAAGAAAAATTTTAATAAATGATTTTTTTTAATTATGTTTTATTTCAGTACTATTGTATTTGTTTACCTGTTTATGTTTCTCAAAAATCAATACAAGTTCAACACAGGTAAGAGTGCAAAATTACTTCACAACATCAATTAAATTTCTGAAATGACTAGTGAGTGTAAAAGACAATGTTCAGAACAGTGCATATAGTTTAAAAGTTGTGTCAATGCACAGTTTTCCAAATAGATAGAAAACTTCGCAGTAAGTGGCCAATAGCTTTAAAAATTGGAAAACCATCTTGCAAATTATGTTAAGTGAAACAAATTTCAACCCAAGAGGTATTTTGAAACATATCTATAAATGCAGATACAAATATGAATAACTTACTTTAGTGAAAAAATCATCCTGTAGAAAATGTTGACTATATACACAGATACATTTGCTAGGTGGTTTTCCAATTTCTTAAAGCTATTATCCACTTACTGCGAAGTTTTTTTGTCTTTAGACACTGAATAATAACTTTTACTCTTACATATTACGTATATAGAACATTTATTATCTTTTGAAAAACATTAACAGGTAAACAATCCGAAAAACACGTAGTTGCTTTCTTCACTTAACGAGTTGTCTTGAACGGAAAAGATAAATGTATGAAATTAGCAAAATAGCATACTATTACTTTAAAATGGTAAAAAAACCAAATTTGGAAAAGATAAAGGCCACAAGACAAGCATAGACTATATAGGTTAGGTATTTCATTCTCTCGTTATCGCCCCCCCCTTTCCTATATATGGTAACAATGGGAACTAGATGGTGAAATTTACTTCATGGTGAATTTAAAAGATAATACGCACTTCGTAGTAGCCGTGCACGGTGAAAGCAGGTAGCGGTAAGGTTATTAACACTAATAAATGTTACTAATAAGATATACGACTTTAAACGGATAGTAAAGATTCCCAGAACGTCGCGGCTACTATCAAAGCTACTTGTAAGTGGTTGCAACTTCGAAGGTTGTCCCACTGGTAACTAGGGCGTCCCCATGCACCGGAAAAGATACGTAGAGGTCACATAACTCTAAAGTAACCGCTAGAGGTAAAAACTATGAGGCAGTGACTACGGATATGTCAAATGAAGTTATTTACACATCAAAGTCATACATTTAGTGACCGATTCCTAGTGGTTACTCATTCGAAGTTCTCATCTCAGTTACTGTTACTTTGGTGCTAATTGGGAACATGATTAATTTTAGTATTAAGTAGAATTCGACTTTAAAAGCGTTAAGTGAAATAACTTCCTACTGAAAGTAGACCATATTTATTATACAAATTGATCGCCAGAGACATGTAAATAAAATTTCGGGCGTGGCTGACTGCAAACGACAAAAAAGATATAGACAGCCGACAGAGAAGCCTAACGTATGATGAACTAGGAAACTAAGTTTGTTATTTTGAACTGGACACAATGGGAATCATTATAAGGCACGGTATAAGCATGTATAGTTGTTTCGAAAATATTTTCTCACCATCTTCAAATAAATTCCCAAAACTACACGAAACGTCCTCCAGTGAATATATTTATTTATAACGTGGTTATTTTCTGAAAAGGAATTATCTTTATAAAAATCCTCAAAAAGAGACAAAATGATAGCCCGGCTATTTTATAAAAAACTATATTTTAAAGGTAAAAATAAGCAAAATTTAATCTGTTAATATTAATCAAAAACCTAGCTTGTTACTTCAAAGAGAGATAATAAATCTCAGTCGGGGATATAATAAGGTAAAATTCGAAAATAAACTAAGGGACTTTTGAAACAAAAATAGCTAATTAATAACAGCAAAATTTACTGCAAATATTAAAGGTCTGGTAGAGCAATTGGCAAATCAGGCGTAGGCAAATAAAATTTGTGCTTGGATTACGTTTATAAATGTCAAACAGAATTAAAAATATACAGAGAGACAGACATATTTGTCTTTGCAGAATATATAAAAACTACTGTAAATACTCCAAAAAGATAAATAACTAAATTATTAGTTGGTGAACGTAAAGTATTACTAAATGAAAAGATTAAGTGACATTTTACTAATAAACATATTTTGATATTTTTTAGCATAAACAAATCTTTATACGTAAATAAAGGTAATAACATAGGCAATAAATTACATAGTAGCATTTTAAGCTACAAGATACATACAAAAGACATAATGTGTTCTGCACAGAAAATTAATTACAGGTATTAAATAAGAGATTTTATTAAGAGTCCTTAAGAGACGGTACGAGCATTTTCGAAAAGTATGTAGTTTGTTTATTTAATTAAATGACGCAATACCCACGCATAACACTAAAAGTTGCACCAAATTGGCGTCTTTGGTCACGATGTAACGGAAAGTTGAGAGAACTTCACCAGGGACTGAACCAGTTGCCGATAAACACAAGATAGAAATATAAATGTACTTACAGAACTGCAGCAAAATGGACGAGGAAACTGTTACAAGCTCAAATTACAGGTCGGTACCAGTTGTAAAGTCAACAGACTGCCTAACTATACCCATTATAGGTATGATAACACTGACTTTAAACTTAACTTTCTTATTAACTCACTCAAAGTATCTAATATTACACCAACAAATGCTACTTTAACACAGAAACGTCTATACTGAACAAATTTTGTTGTTAACTTCTTAACTACTCTGTACAATTCACTAAAGAAGTGAAATCTCAAAATTAATAAACACTTGAATGGCTCAAATTCCAGCCATGATTTTGACGACTTTGCGAGCCTGAAGGCTGCTTCGAAAGTAAATATATATCACACTCATTTACGGTTTTATACGCGCGCCTAGCGCACTATTTTCGGGAGCTGTAACAAAGGGCAACGTAGGCATTATGTCATATCTGTAACTGTCATTGGAAGAATAGTCCCCGGTGGCTATTTTACCCGCGAATGTTGTGGAATTTCTAGAATGCGAACTCGTAAACAATTAATCATCCGACATAGAAAATGCACACAGCCAGCATTAAATATTTTGATAATAATGACAATTTAGGTAAATTTTGTAAATAAGATATAAAATATTGTAATTTAATGGATTTTTAATAGAAATTTACGAATACTAAAAAGTTGACCGTTACATATTTTAACTGAATTTATAAGTATCAAACGTCCTGTTACGATTCAGCCATTTACACAATACAAATCTTTAACCAATTTAAAAATATAATGAATATATAAAACATGTACGCAATTTGAGACACACTCAGCGTATGTAAATTCTGCTGTATCGAACTTAACCAAATAGGTATTCGCAATCGGCAACATTCCACTACATTTTCTGTTCATTGTATAAATGATTCACATTTGTAAACACAAGTTGTTAAAATAAATGTGACATTTAAATTTGTCCAAACTACAAGTCAAGTGATTAAAATAATGTATATCCTTACATAGAGTTTTTGCTATAAGTACGTTTTGCGAAAGCTGCCCTCTTTAAATCGACGATAGGAAAAGCATGAAGTAGCATTTCGTCGATTCAGCGACGTATTCATTTGAGCAAGCTGACTAATCAAACGGATTTCAGGATTTACACTAAAAGCATATCTCTAGACTATCTCATACAGTTTAAGGAGAACATTACCGTCAGCTAGTTGGCAACACAAATTAATTGTCTACTAAACGACAGGAATTTTGGCAAGGCGTTGATTTATGTATTGTTATCATTAACGGGTGAATGATAAATTAGTTCAATGGATACAGAGATGTGACTTTGAGCTAAGAGTTCACTCCGGCTTCAAACTGATACAAATCAGAATCAAGTTAAATGTTATAACATGATAAAGACACGATAATTACAAGCAAATCGGTTATCATTCAAATCATTGACAAACGAAAACTAAAACAAGAAAGAAATTTGATACGGGATATTCACGACGTGGCTGAACTACGGTAAGTAGATGAGTTCAAAATAAAACTAAAACTTTCTATACACAGTTGACCAATAATCCATATTATGGGATTTACAAGCTTCCAAAGATAAAGAAATAGAGATTTTTCAAACCACAGAAAAAAAAGGGAACGCATCAATAATGTGATATTATTTTCAGTTGATGATTAGTCTTAAAGTAAATCTTAGGGGAACTAAATTGTTATATTTCGATTTAAGAATATATTTCCATAAAAATATTGATTTTTTTCTTATTTTGTCATTATTGTAGTCATTATTGCAGTTATTTAAACCAATTTTTTTCACGCAGGACACTTAAATAGGATGCCTTAAGGTGTGATTATGTCATACTTCACAATTAACCAGTGACGAAGATATGGATAGTCCAGGGCCGGTTTTGTGACTAGGCCTCATAGGCCCGGGCCTAGGGGCGCCGCTTTGTGGGGGCCGCCATTGTCTTAGGTCTTAGTGCCTAAACATGAAAACATTTTTCGGATTAGAAAAGTTTCTCTTGGATTTCTTCGCCCGCTCTTCAAGTTTTTCCCCTTGCCCATAAATTAATAGCAAGCGGGAGGGGGGCGCAAAATTGACACGGGCCTAGGGGAAATTTATATCTAAAACCGACACTGGGATAATCATACTATAACTTTTTTTAAATTTATTCCACTGCCATGCGTCATTGCAGAAAATAAATTTCAATAATAAGGGCGGGAGTTGTATCAACACGCGGTTAGTCATAACTCCGTGTTAAAAGAAAAATAAGAGCAATGTCGCATTGTATCAAAACGCTAACCTTGAATTTTAAGATTGTCAGACGCACTTTACCTTGTAAAACTTAAACTAGCCCGTAAGGTGGTTTAAGATGGGAGTTAGTAAAAATGTAATTTCAAATTTTGACATTTCCGCCTTGAATATACAGTCTACATTGCATTTATTTAATAATAGTTTTCTCAGCCACTATTTTTTCCTCCAACTAAAAATTGTCCAGCTAGGTATAACCTACGACCTGTGTGATATTAATATTTATAATGCATTTGACACAACTTGACAAGTTCTTTTTATTTTATGTAACTCAACTGTCAACACCCTCCATCGCTAGTAACTTGCACTCTTGCACTTATGCCACAGAAAATAAAACTACCAGAAGCTTCCCGGCCAAATTCCATTGATGCGATTTTTTTGTAGGTATTTCCGTCTGTTCACTTACTGAAAAATATAGTTGAAGTGTTGGATATTGAATGTTGGGTTAACTGACGGAAATACCTACAAAAAATGGTGAAGGTCACATCAAGGGCGGTGCGGAGAGTATGGCTTCTGATAGTTCTTTATTCTGTGCTTATACTTAGTTTTTTCTGTGTTTGGTAAGGGTTAATTCAGATGCTACAACTCGCAAAATTTTTTAAACCAGTGTTAAATAATACGGGGTGAGCTTAACACCTGGTTAGGGTAGTTTGGTACAACTCGCCCAAAACTAAGCAGGGTTTAGTCGTTTTGTTTTGACGTCTTCATTACATATGACAAATGTCATAGTTCTGCATACCCAAAACTTTGTGAGTTGTGTTAGTTCTTTAAAAAAAAAGGTTAATATTTTTCATCATAAATTAATTATACGAATACTGAAATGGTTGACATGGTTTTCGTTTAAGGCTTGGTTAACGGAAATGTACCTATGCATTAAGGTGTTTGCATCCTATGATAAACAATATAGGAAGGCCGTAAAGAAAGGCTTAATTGATTATAGTTTATAGGAGCACTATGACATTTTAATGTGTTTAGATTCATATCATATAGTTTCTAAAATATGCAATTTTCGTCATATGTAACGACAAAAAATTTTTTAAAAATTGTTATTGTCCGAATAGGCTTAAAATGTCAAGAAATGTCGAGATTTTAAGTTTGAGCGAAAAAAAAATTTCTGTCTGTCTGTCGGTCTGTCTGTCTGTAACTTTTTTTTGTGCGCGCGTTTACTCTGGAACCGTTTAAGATATTGACTTGAAATTTGGTACACATATGCACTTTAACGAGATCTAGAACTAGATTATATTTTCATCCTGTTCCGTCGAAGGGTTGGGGGGTAAATTGGGGTAAATTTGGGGTAAATGGGTAAGTCAAGCAGGTAAGAGTTCATGAAATTGGTATTTAGTATATACAAGAGAAGCTAAGGTCTCAAGAAAATTTATGGCATTAGCCACCCCCATTACCACCCCCACCTCCTTATTAAAGGGGATGAAAAAAAATTGTGATTTAGTATATGTACAGGAACCAGAAACCTCAAAATATTTTTTTACTTCATCCACCCCCCACTACCACTCCCCTACCCCCCCACTACCGATGTGGGGTATCGTTTTATGGGTTTTTGGGGTAGAGGATTTCAAATATTATATTGTTAAAGTTCCATAAACAATTATTTTCACATACAAAGTTTTTTCGTTGTAAGTGACTTGGATAGAGAATCTGGATGTGGAAGTAGTGATTCTTTGGGCAGCGGTTTTTTGTATTGTTTGTAAACCGACTAAACAAGTATTGTTTTGTGTTATATTTAAACTTTGTCAATGTGAATTATTTCTTTGGACAATAAAATTATCTCTCTCTCTCCCTCTCTCTCTCTCTCTGCCTCTCTCTATAAAAGAGAGGTATCCCATAGGGAAATATTTATTGTTTTTGTCAAATTTTCTTAATACAGATAATTCGAGAAAAGTATAAAACTACCTAAGTAGAGCTATGACAAAAGTAGTATTATGGATTTTCGTTCAATAGTTCCAATCTACGAAATACGATTGGCATTATTTTTAAATTGCATCCTCAGATGCCCGAAGCTCCCTTAGAAAGCATTTCCGGCCACACGTTTGTAGATATTTTTTTTATTATAATTACTTGTCGAATGGGTTTCTAAACGGACGAGAGTTATTCCCCTAAATTCCCTATAATCAGTATTTTATCCTTTTCCTTAAAAAATTCTACATTTCGTGAGATTTGTATATTTAACTCAAACATTCCAAGAAACACATGCATTACAAAGTGCTGATAACAAGACAGAACGGATTTAAGAACGGTATATAAAAAAAACAAGATAACGACTTGAAATGGTAGTTTTTATAACCGCAACAGTGAATAGATAATGAAAACATCACACGAGAGGAAGTCGTTAGCCGATAAAAATTCAATGTGCTATTAATACCTACTACTCAATAAACGCCTGTTATCCTGTTGCGATCCTTTATAATAAATTAATGAGGTCTAGATAAAGTAGACATAAGCCGTTTACATCGTTTTAGTCAGTTTATTTTTATCTCTATATCGATTTGTTAATAAGAAATAAGAGGCTAAAAAATTGACCTATAAAAATTATGTTGTATGTTAGGAATCATTAGATTTTGATTGTATCTGTGGAAGTTATGTAGTTCTTTATTTAATGTATTCTTAGTGGAAAGTTCATAGAGGATACAATCTCTTGCATTTATTTTTATCATAAAATTATAATGAGTCACAAATTTTAATTTCGCCTATAGCCAGTCCACCCTGTGAGTTTTCGAGAACACATAATCCTGTGTTCACTAATGATGTTGAAGAGGATTGGTAGCAGATCACAGCCTTGTCTGATTGAATTTTATTCGAAACATTTTTAGGGTATGTAGAACGGATCTATACAAATATACGATAACCCAAAAAAAGAAAATTAAAAATAGCTTTCAAAACCATTTAGCAATATTTACTTGCACGCTATTGTTATCTGATCAACTGTACTGAAATAAAAGTTCGTAGAGGTTTGCATAAACAGAATTGACAGTGGCAAGTTTCATGGCAAAAGCTTAATCTAATAGTGTAAGTAGCGTTAAATAATAACATAACTTTAATATTTTTTAAGTATGTCTGACAAGAATTTCACTATATTTTTTTTTTTGTAGCATTATGGAAGATGTTACGTCTTTACGTCTGACGGACATAACAAGAATTTATATGCTGAGGGTACCAGTCTGAGAATTTTCTAGATCTTTCAACTTCATTAGAGGTTACGCCAGGGAGACGGATATTCTGTATACTCTTTAATTTCGCTCCAGAAAAAATCGTAAGGGAAGCCGGAATAACAACAATAGGTACCATATTTAATAGAAGTGTTCAAATTCTGGTATATGCTGATGACGTCGATATAATAGATCTAAACCTAAGAGATGCTAAAGAGGCATTTCTAGCTCTAGAAAGAGCAGCTGGGAACCATGAGTTTAAAACTAAATATATGCCAGCATCAGCGAGAAGCGCAAGAACCAGACCTATTGATATCGATCATATCGGCCAGTACGAGGTTGAAAATGAATTTGTCTATCTTGGATCAATGGTCAATAATAACAAAGATACCCAGACAAATCGAAAGCAGGATACTGCTAGCGAAGAGTTGCTACTATGGGCTCCTTCCTCAACTTACTTCTCAAAACATTTCGAGAAAAGCGAAGACACTAATTTATAAAACCCTCATAAAGCCAGTTTTAATGTACGTATCTGAAACCTAGCCCATGACGCAAAAAGAAGCACAGTGGCTGGAATGTTTTGAAAGGAAAGTTCTAAGAAAAATGTATGGAACAGTATGGTGAAAGAGATACAACTTTAAACTATACCGAATATACAAAGAAATTAGCCATCTGAAATGGATTGGACATGTCATGAGAGAGAGGAAAAGGACCTAGTAAAGAAAACAATGTTCAGCCATCCAGAGGGTGCAAGGAGTAGACCACCAAAAACACGACTTATAGATAAAGCTGAAGAAAACCCGCAGAAAATAGGAATTAGGGTATAGCGACTATAGCGACTCACTCACTGGAAATCGAGAAGTTCCAAAAGCGAGAAGTTTCCATGGAGTCGCTAAGAAACAAAAAGGAAAACTCGATCCATAATGGAGAAGTTTCCATGGAGTCGCTAGGAAAAATAAAAACATTCGATATAAAAATATAATATCAATATACTAAAAAATACTAATATCACATAAAATATGAACATGTAATAAAAACAATATAAGTATATTTACTTCCATTTTAATTTTATTTATAGCGATAACGCTATAAATTTGGTGACCCCGACGTGATCATTTTATGTCCAACGTGATAAATATATGCCAGACGTGAAAATTTTATGTCCAACGTCATAAATATATGCCAGAAGTGAAAATTTTATGTCCAACGTGATAAATATATACCAGAAGAGATTCAATATATCAACTACCGTTATAAATTGACCATTTTATGAAGAGAAGAATTTTCCAGATGAATTTTGAATAGAGGTTCCAAAGTTGAATAGATGTTCCTATAATTTATGGTAATTTCCTAATTCAATCAACTGAAGTTGTACATTACAAGTACTGTCATCTGTCGGTGAGTGAGTTAAAGTACATTTCCTTTTTTATCTAAGAGAGTAGTAAATCAATCAATCAATCACAATCGATTAGTTATACAAAGACAACCTTCAGACGAGGATTTTCCTCAAACCCATTATGTCACCTCTGTCAAATTACCCCCATTCTGGAAATCAAAACCAGAAATTTGGTTTACCCAGATCGAATCACAGTTTTCTGTTGCAAAAATTGTCAATGACAAGAAAAAGTATGATCAGGTTATAGCTAATTTCCCATTAGATGTGATAGATAATATATACGATATAATATCTAATCCCCCGGAAACGGATCTCTATATAAATTTAAAGAAAGTTTTAATTTCACGTTTATCATCGAGTGAGGAAAAACGTCTGAATGATCTGTTATCAGGTTCCCAAATGGGCGATCTGAAACCTTCAGATTTCTATAGATCCATGCTGAATATGGTTGGAGGATTCAGCATGGTTAGTCAAGATTTATTGATAAAGCTATGGAAAAGACGTTTACCTCAAACAGTATATATTGCCATTACAGCTTCAGGGAAAACAGACACAAAAGAGATTCTAGATATTGCGGATCAGATCTGGGAGTCCTGTCAAAATTCAATGGTTGCATCGTACTCCAAAAATCCTCTTGACTCTGAGTCCACCCCGTTATCAGATTTAACTACCACTATCAAAAATTTTTCAATCACTTTCCATGATTCAATTAATCAAGTATTACAAAAACAAGAAATTTTTAATTCTCGATTAAACTCTTTAGAATCCAGACTTTCCAATCAATCCTTCGAGCCTCAACCTTCTACTTCATGCTGCAACAATTGCAAAAGTAGAAGCAATTCACAAACTCGTACCACTAATCGCAATCGTTCACCCAGCCGTAATAATGTTTCCAATAAATTTGATCGTACAGACAATACTATTTGTTACTACCATCAACTTTATGGTGCCAATGCCTATCGTTGTGGAGGTGAATGGTGCAAATTCAGTAAGAATTGTAAAAAATCTGATAATTCTCAAAGATGACTGAAGTTTGATAATTCTATGACGTCTGATTTTGACATTTCTAACAGCAAACGTCGTCGACTTTTTATTTACGATAGATCTAACAACCTGAACTTCCTAATTGACACTGGTGCCGATTTATCTGTGGTGCCACGCAATGCTTTCACAGATTTAAAAAAGAATTTTGATACGATATTAACCGCGGCTAACGGTTCAACCATTTTTACATACGGTAAGAAATTGTTAAAAGTCAATCTAAACTTACGTAGATTATTTCCTTTCGTTTTCAATATAGCAGACATTGACATACCGATAGTCGGAGCAGATTTCTTGTCTCATTTTGGTTTAGTTGTTGATCTTAAAGGAGCTCGAATAATTGATAACAAGACTAATTTGTCAGTTAATTGTTTTATTAAAAATAGTCCTTTAGACAATCATAGATTAGATACACTTAAATTATTTCCTTTGACAGATAAATATAACAAATTACTTTTACAATTTCCTAATATAATTAGTTCCCCAGATTACAATTTACCTATTAAACATTCTATTGTACATCATATAGTTACTGAAGGTCATTTACCTTTTTCACGACCTCGTAGATTAGACAATCTTAAATTTAAAATAGCTCAAACAGAATTTAATAACATGGTAGAATTAGGTATCTGCAAACCATCATCTTCTCAAGTTTCCTCTCCACTCCATCTAGTGGCGAAAAAAGATAAGAATGACTGGAGACCTTGTGGAGATTATCGACAACTAAATACGATTACCATTCCAGACAGATATCCATTACCTCATATCCACGACTTTAGCTCTCAGTTGCACGGCTGCACTATTTTCTCCAAGGTTGATTTAGTGCGAGCGTACCATCAGATACCTGTCGCTGAAAATGACGTTTATAAGACAGCTATAACAACTCCATTCGGACTGTTTGAATTTTCCCGCATGCCTTTTGGTCTACGCAATGCCGGTCAAACTTTCCAACGTTTTATGAATGAAGTACTTGTCAATTTACCTTTCGTTTTCGTCTATTTGGATGATATATTAATCGCAAGTCAATCAGATGTACAACATTTGGAACATTTGGAAAAGGTTTTCAAGAGATTAGACACATACGGAATTAACATTAAACCATCTAAATGTATCTTGGGAGTTGACAATTTAACCTTTTTAGGTCATCACATCTCTTCATCAGGTATTTTACCATCAACTGAGAGAGTCGAAGTCATTAATAATTTCCCTTTACCGACAACTCTCAAACAACTACAACGTTTCATAGGTATGGTGAATTTTTATCATCGTTTCATACCTCATTTTGCTGAAATATTACTTCCCCTATATTCTCTTTGTAACAGTTTATCTCATGATAAAATTACAAAGATAAATAGTTGGCCTGATCAATGTTTAGACGGATTTTCGAAAGCCAAAGACGCAATAAGTAATGCAGTAGTTTTAGCTCATCCTTGCAATAATGACGATACTATCTTATCTCTCTCAGTAGATTGTTCTAACCTTGCCATGGGTGCAGTTTTAGAGCAAAAAGATAATAAGGGATTTCTTGCTCCTTTAGCATTCTTTTCCCGTAAATTAACCACAGCACAAACCAATTATTCGATTTTTGACAAAGAACTTTTAGCATTATATACTGCAATTAAACATTTTAAGTTTATACTTGAAGGTCGCAAGTTTAATTGTTTTACAGATCACAAACCTTTAATCAACGCTTTATTCACAAAAGCAGAAAGATCTCCTCGTCAAATACGTCATTTAGAATACATAGCTCAATTTTCTTGTAAAATACAACATGTTAAAGGAAAACATAATGTAATAGCTGACAGCTTGTCACGTATTTACGACACTTCTTCCTTAAAACAAGATATTTTACCACTTCAACTTAAAAATTCTCCCTTCCTTAATGTTAACTTTGACCTAAAGTTGCTTAGTGAAGCTCAGGAGAAAGATTCAAATCTCAACTATTTATTGTCAGATAAATCATCACTAACTAAAACCAATTTCATTTTAAAAAAGATACAAATTCCAGATTCAAATGATTTTATTTGGTGTGATGTTTCTCGTGCAAAAGTCAGACCTTTTGTCCCACTTGTTTACAGACGAACGATATTCGATATTTTTCACAACTTATCTCATCCTGGTATTAAAGCCACTAGACTGTTGATTTCAAATAACTATTTTTGGCCGAAAATGAACACAGATTGCAATTTATGGTCAAAATCGTGCATTAACTGTCAAGCTGTCAAAGTCAGTCGACATACGCGAAGTGCTCTCGGGAACTTCACCATTCCGAAAATCAGATTCGACCACATCCACATAGATTTGGTAGGACCATTACCTCCATCCAAAGGTAATTCTTACATTCTTACGGTGATTGAACGATTCACTAGGTGGCCGGAAGCGTACCCTCTTCGCGACATCACAGCAGAAACAGTTGCACGTACTTTATTTCAAAACTTTGTTTGTCGTTTCGGTGTTCCCTTGTCAGTAACGACTGATCAAGGAGTACAATTCGAGTCAAGATTATTTAATGAATTTGCAAAGTTTTTAGGTTTTCATAGAATACGTACAACTCCATATCACCCAGAAGGCAACTCTTTAATTGAAAGATTTCATCGCTCACTTAAAACTTCCTTGTTAGCTAGAGCCAATACATCACATTGGACAGATGAATTACCCATCATTTTATTAGCATTTAGGACAACTCCCAAGGAAGATCTGCAATGTTCACCTGCTGAACTCATATATGGTCAAACCCTTCGTTTACCTGGCGAATTTTTCGTTGAATCGTATAATTCCCCAGATATTCCTTATTTCATTGACAAATTACGCATTTATTTTAATAATTTAAAATTTGTTCCTCCAACTTCGCATGGCAATTACAAAACTTTTGTTAGTTCAGATCTTGCCTCTTGCGATTTTATTTTCGTTCGCATTGAACGTTTAAAACGTTCATTTACTCCTTTATATGAAGGACCGTTTAAAGTTTTATCTCGTTCAGATAAGTTATTTACCTTTAAGAAAGGAACCAAAGTCATAACTGTCAATATTGATAGGGTTAAACCGGCTTTTGTATTAGTTGAAAGATGTGACACTTTGCCTACCCCGATTAAAAAAGTACGTTTTGCAATCGACACGTTGATTGATTGACTATTTTCTTTTTTAACGAGGGGGTGTATATAGCGACTATAGCGACTCACTCACTGGAAATCGAGAAGTTCCAAAAGCGAGAAGTTTCCATGGAGTCGCTAAGAAACAAAAAGGAAAACTCGATCCATAATGGAGAAGTTTCCATGGAGTCGCTAGGAAAAATAAAAACATTCGATATAAAAATATAATATCAATATACTAAAAAATACTAATATCACATAAAATATGAACATGTAATAAAAACAATATAAGTATATTTACTTCCATTTTAATTTTATTTATAGCGATAACGCTATATAGGGCATGGAAAAGGCGCGAGTTAGACAGAAACGCCTGGAGAGATGTAACTGAGAAGGCCAAGGCTCACCAAGGGCTGCAGTGCCAGAAGAAGTAGAAGAGGTACCAGTCGTGTCTTCTGCAACGTTTAGTGCTTTCTTTCTATTCCCAGAGCGATTGGTTACAACTCTTAAAAGACGAGTGATAGGCCAAAAAGAAAAATCTCTACTTAATTTAGATTACTATTCTTGTCACTCTCCGGTGTATCTGTCTCAGTTGATGCTCTTTTTGCCTGATGTGTCTTAATGCTAATCACTCACTTTTTTAAAATTACTTCGTTAGTTTCAATATTGCAATGGGGGTCTTGAACAGACGTGGGGAACTTACGAAGTCCTTAAAAATCAGAAAAGATAATTGGTTCAATAAGAAAGATGGAATTAAAATAATACAGCAGTAATATAATGTATCATTATTAATAATTCTAAAATCTATATCAAGCAAAATAATTCATTGCCTAATTAATTTTGTATAAAACAAATCAGATCTTTATATCAGATATGGCAAGTTGGGGGTACATCACACATTACCCAGAAGATGTTTAATCTCAACTACATACAACGATTAGAGCGATCAATCAATTGGTGCAAAAATATACAAATTATTCGTTAAAATATATGTTTCATTTTAGTTTTGGGGGTTGAAAGGATTGGAATTTAGACTAATAGCATTTTTTTTAAATTTTGACTCGCTTGTGGCTAGCTTTAAAAGTCCCAATGGGCGATCATATCATTCGTTAGGAATGAACACTTCGAAATGCTTTTGAAGTTGTATAAGGCTCTTCAGTCATTAAGTGGCGAAATATGACCACTTTGATGGCAAGTTGCTCAAAAACCGACAGATAGAAATGGCTGCCCCCAGAGTACAGCACTGTACACGCCAAAACAAACATTTTGCGCCAAATTTGGTCCTGTAACTAAAATTTTTGTTTTTCAATTTCCCGTTACCGCGCGCGCTGACTGGAAGTTTCGTCTGCCAACATAAATGGAGTATGTGAAGTACACATACTAACTACCTAGGCGGACAGATATCGATAATCATTCGATTAAAAAAGACAATGTTCCGCCTCTCCCTATCCCCCACCATACCAAAAATTTCTAGAGAGAAAAAATGTTGGTACTTATATAGACTCTTCGATTACCAACTGGCAGACAATAACCTTTCATCGTCGAATTTGCACGCTATTTCCAAGACTAATACTACTTTAGGCAAGGAACAGGTAAATGTTATACTTACTCCTTTAACCAACAGATATTCCCATATTCTTGTTTATAATTTAAAATTAAGACATCATTTATTTTATTATACATTTTATTGAAATTATTACATTTCAAAGTATACAAAGTTATATTACATTGGCAGTAAATATTTTGTATATTGGACAAATCTATTTTATTGTTCCAACGTAAGTTTTCTATCAAAATTGTAATCTTTTAATTATATAATTGATTTTAATTTTACATGATATCTTCTAATGGTTCTTATACAAATTCTGATTTAGTTTTATATATACTGAGATAAACGAGTGCAAGAGAGAAAACAGAGAAATTAGGAAAAGAATAACGGATATGCTGCCCCTAGCATACTCCACACTTGTGGAATCTTATTCCCTAATAACACACACTTGTCCATTGAGTGTCCAATGGACATGCGTGTCCGGATATCTTGTACGTCCAATAACTGTCCAGATTAAGTAGTGATGATATCCAGTGGATGTCCATTCGACTGTAGGGTGGCCACTTTTTTGGACATCCATATGACGTCCCGCTATAGCTATCCAATGGAAGTCCTGTATGGACAATTGTGTCCATTGTCCATGGGACATCCATTGATTAGAAAATATTATTTAGGTATTAAGCAGATCACAACTTACAAACTTTTTATTTAACATGAAATTGCCTACTTTCTGTATATTGGTGCCTCAATCTCTGGTCACACTTAGATACTAGTTAGGTAAACACTTTAAAACACTCGTTACTGGATAACCAATCAAAACAATTATTCTTCTAGGTAATACTGAAGAAGTATTGAATTACATAATGGGATTCCTAGCACAGTACTTAGGTCATTTATTTAAATTAAGTTAACGATTTAAGTGTTTTCTATTTTTTATTGCTTTAAAATGCTAGAAATCCTATCTAGTAATTCAATACTTTGTTAGTATTAGCTAAACGAGTAGTTGTTTTGATTTGGTTCTCCTGTAATGAGTGTTTTAAAGTGTTTACTTAACTATAGTACATTAGCGTGACCAGATTGATGCACCAAAATACAAAAAGTAGGTAATTTCATTTTAAATTCTGTACTTTGGAATAAAAAGGGCGGTTGTCACAAAATCAAAAAATATGATTTTGTGACAGAAACGGCCATTTTTGTAAGACATGTGGAGCAAGTATTGGACAACCGTCTATTTAAAGTTGAAATATATTAAAACATTACATAATATATGAACTTCTGGCCTTTAATTGTAGAAATATAATGCTTTTCTTTATTAGAAACAGTTCTTACATAAAATTCACAAAAAATTGGACACCCGCCCTTTTCATTCCAAAGTACAGAATTAAAAAGTGTGTAAGTTGTGATTTACTTAATACCTAAATAATATTTTCTAATCATATGATAAAAGTAAATAAATAAAAAATAATTGTAAAATACATCTATTGCTAATAGATATCGGAGTAAATCGACAGCACTTTCGCATGACTCAAAGTTACACCCTAAATAGTTCCTTCGTGGCTTATACTGAGGCAAAACTGAACCTAAGTGATATTTCTTACCTGCATATTAACTTGTCCGTATATCAAAATTTGAACCACTCTCATAACCTAGTATTTTTTTTTTATCGCCTTATTTATATTAATGTCCTGGCAGAGTTTAGCCGTAGGCTATTCTACCACTCAACCAGGATGGACACAGACACACAGACAATATCACAACACCCATTCCCTGCGACATTGCCATCTGCCGCAGCTGAGACTCGAACTCAGGAGAGGAGAGCGACTAGATTGTGTTGTCTCTCACACAACGGCAATCTAGTTAACTGCTACCATCTCGGCAACACATGAAAAACGCCACTACACATCCATACCCTAGCCAGGATTCGAACCTGGGACCCCGTGGTCGCAAGCTTAACACCTTAAGCACTGCGCCACCGAGCCGGTAATATATAACAAGTATTACAAGTATTACAAGTATTAGCAAGGAATTATATAATCATGTATAATTGTACAGTTTAATACAAAATTAATAGGTACTCAATCATTTTAGAATACCTCAAAGAAATAATTAAGTATCTAATGAGATAAGAAGACGTTTACTAAAAGAAAACCTGTAAAACATTTAATGCATATTAATATTGTTCAACAATTTAATAAAACTCTTCATCGTTTTTTTGCTATGTTTCTTGTTTTTAAATACACTTCTTTCATTAATACGACGCAGATAATATTTTTTTCATCTTCTTCCACATCCTTCTTGTCTGTCCTGAAATTGCACCTCTTGGCAGTTCCTGAAATATAAATTATAATATAAAGTGTGTTCTTGTTTTGTGTCTGATATTCAAATAATTTGCAATGATTAATATACTGCCAGCAAAAATAATGGCACAACTGTCAAATCGTTATGGGTTCTCAGGAAGAGCTGAACATATGTACTCTTAATTTTATTCGTTTATGAAATATTATGTTCTGCTACCTACCCAAAAGTACTGTATCTGACATCAGAAAACATTTTTATCTTATTTATCGAGTGATTACTTTTGCTGTCACAGATACATACATACGTTAAATAAATAGATAAAAAAAAAAGATGCTTAAATACAGTATCGGAAATTTTTACTTTCGGGATTGCATAGTTTCAACGACTTAACCGACCGCCCACAATAAAGGCATCTACCAGTACTCTAGCAGAAGCAAAGTGTAACAAGCCCCTTCGTTCTCGCTTGCTCTTATTGCCCGCACCAAAGCGAACATTTTCCGATAGTGTATATCAGTATTTTTGTGCATACCAAAATTTATTATAGTTATGCGTTAACTTAACTTGTCAATATTATTCAACTAATTTTTGTTATACTACTAGAGCAACCAATGCTTTTGCGTGAAAGGCCTCATTATTCGTGGAAAATAAAGTTAAACTTACCATCCATCTCGGTCACCGATTTGTGTAAAAATGTCTTGTTTTACAACTTATTGATTCATTATCTGGGTGAAAAATTTTGTTCGCTTATATTTTTTTTCTACTATTCTACTGTATTAATGTATTAAAAGAAAATTTATTGTCCACCATAAAAACAGCTCAAAACAAACCACAAAGATGACATTATTTTTTGACATATGACGACATGACAGAGACGACGCATGCGCATACACACAATATAATCTGAAAAATGTGAGATAAATTACATTTGTACTAAAATGCTCCAAAACGGACAACCAGTGGATATCAATTTTTAGATATCCAGCGGATAAGCATAAAAATGTTTCCAGTGGATGTCCGTTAAATGTCCATGTACACCTGGACCCCAAATGTACAAGATCTGGACATCCAATGGACATATGTGTGTTATTAGGGTTTGTGTCACCTTGTCGTGTATTAACGCAGGGCATCGGTACCTATCGCTTCTAACCGCGAGCGCGTTGTACGGGATAACAACCGTCCTTCTTTTTCTACTTTCTCTGTTTTCTTTCTTGCCCTTGTTGAACTCAGGATTCATATGTAAATCTAGATTTTTCCGAACCTTTATACCCTTTTCAACTTTGCCTTCTGGGATGTGATACCATATTTGATAAAATACCAAGAAAGAGGTTGCGAATAAATAAAGTTTTTAAGATATGATCTATATTCTCCTAATCTAAACTATCTAAATTTGATTTAGGCTAAATCATCACCAAATGATACATAAATGACTGCCGAAACTCATCTCAAGTATAATTGAGTGTAGTGTTCGATGTTCTGTTACTCTAGAACTATTTCCAAAATACCACAAATCGTTCTATATTCTCTTCACATTACATATTTTAAGTAATTTGTAATTTATTATTCGCTAAGGCAACTCTTAATACCGCAATGTTTTGGTCCAAATAGCAATATTTTAATTACTATATTTAAGCTGTTAATGTTATAATAGAGCTCGGCTCATTGAAAAGGCCCTTTTTCGTAAAAGCGTCAGATCTAATTATTACCCTTCAAAAATAAAACAATTTTTGACATATCACCTCGGTGAAAGTGCTTTGGTTAAGCAAATTGCGTGCTTTATGAATTAACTAATTATAAAAATCAAAAGGGTCAAGTAAATTTATACGAAATTTTCGTCCAATAATTGCGTGATAATTGCTTAATAAAGTTATTTTGACTGGCTAAACACTGTGTTGAGCAGTAATTAGGGCAAAAAAATAAGGCATTTTTAGATCATTTGAATACGGTTGGCTTTTCATAAAGGATGTTTCATGCTGCAAACATTTATACTCTATTTGTATTTGGGCTTATTAAGAGTAGTGAAATATAAATATGAAGTAATTATTTGTAAGCACGATAACTTTTGCTAGATTTGGAATTTTTATTTCTTTGGTATATTTGTAAAATAGCATGGTAAAATACTAACTACTGAAATTGGGCCATATCCGTCATAGGGGGTGATCGCTAGAGGCCCGTGGACCGCCATATTTTATAAGAACTATATATTTTTAACAAGCTTCTATTAGCTTGACCTGTGACATTGTAAGCAAATCTTGCAACTCACTTTTCACCCACTTCTAAACGTCGTATCGATTTGAAACTTTGCAAACTTATGCAACCGTGTTGACAATACAATAATATGGTGCCATCGACCTTGTATGATGATGGAGGTGGGAGATGGTCATAGCGACTTCTTAATGGCGTATCGCCGGCGACTCCGCCATAAACTCGAATTTTCCACGACAGAGAGAAAATAAATTATAGTTTAAAAACTAAAACAAAAAAACGCTTTTATGAGTAGCGTGCTAAAAAGTTAAAAATAAATTATCGTTTAAAAAACTAAAAAACACGCTTTCATGAGTGGCGCACTAAAAAGTTAAAAATAATTTTTAGGTAATTAAATTTAAAATAGTGGGGCGAATTTTTAATCTATTGGATTAGAAGGCAATTTTTTTTGTTTATCAAAATTAAACAAAAATTGTTGAATTTCAAGCATGATACTTTATTTTTTAACGTAATTTTTCAAGAAAGAATTTTGCCACCTTAACGGGTGGTTTGAAGTGGTAAATTTAAAAAAATATCATTAATATTTATTGTTATTAGACATATTAATGAACCCATCCAATAGATTTGAATATAGAAATTATGTTTCATGCGAATTGGCTGCATAGAATTGTCTGTTATATTGTTTCTGAAAAAAAAAGACATCCAAATGAACAATTTCTGCCAAGTTTAGTCAAGGAGTTCGCTATTTTTTTTTGGCCATTTTTTTGAACTTAGAGCGCGCACGCGCCACAGGTTTACGGTGTCCTTTGCGGCCTCTGCCTCATGACCCTCTGCCCGTCGGGCTAGGAGCTTAATAAAAAAATGTTTATTTTGCCCATACTTTCAGGTTACCGAGCGGAAGGCGGAAGCTCACCAGCTTACCAAATTAATGCCAGTTCTTATACTATAACAAAAAATAACAAACTGAAGAAGATGCAGGGGCGGCTGGTGAATTTTCAATAATTTTTTTCTCGTCTCTGGCGCATGGGACCCATCCGAAATATGGGAACTAACATCTAGAGAAGCACTCCTCTAACGACCAGTAAAAAATTTTGAAAAAGCAATTTGCGAAAAATTTTTTCAAAATTCGATTGACTGAGAATAGGTTTTGCAGTTTATGAAAATATTTTCATTACTAACTGAAATACTACGAATTGAAATTTTATAATTTGTTAAATTGTAAATTACAAAATTTCAGTTCATTGTATTTCAGTTAATAATGAAAATATTTTCATAAACTCCAAAACCTATTGTTGTACTTTTATGAAAAAAAAATAATTTTCAACAGGAGTCCCTAGACCTAGGGGGATTAATCGAATTTTCTTTTGCTTTTGCTTTTTCAAAATTTTTTACGGGTCGTTAGAGGAGTGCTTCTCTAGATGTTAGTTCCCATATTTCGTATGGGTCCCATGCGCCAGAGACGAGAAAAAAATTACTGAAATTTCACCAGCCGATCCTGAGAAGATGATATAAGCTTTCAAATTTGCATTTTAATTTTAACGTAGAACCGCTCCCCCCTTCCGCTTTAAAGAAAACTAGAAGTTACCGGTTTAGTAAGAAATTCTTAAAACGTATTTGTGAAAGTCTTACGGCGACAATAATATCTGTAAAGGCATTTACTCAAAACTGTTCTCTATCTAGGACGTTTTAGTTATTTATTATCTTTTATGCAGGATGATGTATTTTTTTAACTAAAAGTTAATCAGGTTGAGCACAGTGCGAGGAACGCCAAAAACAGTGAAAATAAACACTTGTTCAAAAAATTCTATCTCGATCAATTAGTACAACAACAAAAAACCCTTTAAAATGTTTTTACAAGCTTTAAAAATCTCCGAAAAGTATTTTATTGAACACAGTATTTTTGAGATATTTGTAAAACTTCATCTTCGTTCATACTATTCCACTTTTAACATACAAACCACGCGTGACTGCTGAAGTCTAATTCATGTATCGAAGAGTAATAACATATCTGTGAAAAAAATAACAGTTATGAATTTTGTCTCTTATTTGGCGATTTTTTTTACTATTTTTACTTGTTATTTGCAGTTAAAAAAATTCTGTAATTTGAAACTGAATTTCTATATATTACTGTCATAACTTCCTACGGTTTTAAGATAAACGTAATAAAACCAGACGTATATTTCTAAAAATTAGCTTGAAAAAGGACAAACTCGCGATACTAGATACTCTACAATTATGACACAGATTTAAGCTTTAAGAAAATAAACGATTAATCTTACTAAAAACAGCACTGCTGTTTTCTTTAGTGTCTTTCATCTAATGATACGTATTTCCCCTTCATCACTGCTTCTTTACCTTATATCATGACATCCGTTTCCCATCAATTTTATATCCAGGGCGGTTATTTCTTGGTTCAAATCTCTCAGGCCATTATCGTTAAAGAGCATATTATACACCACATCCCAGTAATACGAAATTGTTTAACTTATATTGAATTAATTACTAGTGAGCTAAAACAATGTAAATATTTGTATAACCTCCACTTAAGGTGACTTTGCAATCCTACAAAATTTACCTGGTTTTTTTATTATTTGGCCAGAGATTATATTCTAAATTCATATATTTAATATTTGGCAAAGCATTGCTGATTTATTTTTGAAACGTAAGATATTTATGCTTCTGAGATCGCTGATTACAAATCAGAAATAAAAATAAAAAAATCAAGAAATTAAAAATTTTAAAAATTAAAAATGGAAAATGGCAGGGACAAAAAATTTTGAGCACGTAGGTGATATTATATATTGTAACGAAGCGCATTTTGATAAACTTAGTTGCACCCAAATAATTTATTGTGAGTGTATTATTTCAGTATTACTTATTAAAATCTACTGTGGTGAAACATTTAATAAAATTTTCGCGTAATATGCATATTGACGCTAGACCACACAACCATCCCACCACAGCGCGTCGGCAAATATCTATACTAGTCAATAATCTCTGCGGAGAATTAGCAGTCGATTCCAGCCCGCCCGCGAGTGCAGAAGTGGCACTAGAGACCAACCGCCGAACGTAAGTACACATATTTCAATAAAATTATTCATTGAAAGTCACTGAAATCTGCTTCTTGACGGGAAAGTGTCCCGTCAGAAGACCAGTTATGATTCTCAGCTGAATCCTGTTCCTTGTGAGTAGTTCTTCAGTTTGTTTTGAACATGGTCCATTGATAAGTGTTTTCCCATGTCGATTTCCTGGAATATTTCTCCAGTAGTGGTTGTGTTTACTCTTGACCCAGTCTTTGATTACCCTTCTGGCTGAGCCTTTTGTGATACCCAGCGCAGGTTCTGGGCCATAGAATATATTCGCTGCTCCTTGTCTAGCAAGTTCGTTAGCTTTCTCGTTGCCCTCTATACTGGTATGTCCCGGCACCCAGAATAGACTTACTCTGTTCCGCTCACCCAGAATTTTGAACTCTTCGTGGCAGTCCCAAACCTCTGGAAGACACTTTGTTAGAGGCTAGTGCCCCAAGTGCCACCTGACTGTCTGTTGCGATTGAGATCTGCTGGTTCACGTATCGTCGTTTAACATTCTCGCGTACACACTCGAGTATAGCCAGAATTTCTGTCTGGAATACAGTGGAGTGCCGTCCAAGAGAAAGACTTATACTCTCTCTCGGCCTCACACCATGTATTCCTGCTCCAGCTCCTGATTCCATCCTGGACCCGTCAGTATACCAGACCAGGCCTCTGCGTAGAGCATCAGGAGTACCTGTCATCTATTCCTTCCTATCTCCAATGGTGATAGTGAAGGGCTTATTGAATGTAATTTTTGGTGTCATGTAGTCCGACCTCATGCTCAATAGAGGATCCACTACATTGTTTATTATCCTCATGTGCCCCGAGTTGCCTCCAAGAGAAGTTGTGTTCTGAGAATTGCTTAGCCTGTAGACTCCCATTCTGGCCTCCCCCTGAATCACAAGACTCAGTGGAGGGAGGTCTAGTAGGGTCTCCATGGCTGCTGTTGGGGTGCTTTTCATTGCACCTGTAATTCCCAGGCAGGCCAGTCTTTGCACCTGGCTCAGCCTGTTCGCTGCTGTGGTTTGAGTGACCTTAGGCCACCAAACCAAGGCTGCGTATGTGATGGTGGGTCTTATTACGCTGGTATAGAGCCAGTGCACCATACCAGGCCTAAGCCCCCTTCTCTTACCATACAATCGTCTGCATGTTGCCAGTATGGCAACAGACTTATGTATTACTCTGTTCAGGTGTTGGTTCCAGGTAAGTTTGTAGTCTATAATGACTCCAAAGTACTTTACCTCCCCCGACATCTGAAGTTGTGTGTCTTGGAGAACTAGAGGACCCAATCCCTCCAGGTTTCTCCTTCTGATGAATGGAACGATGCTGGTCTTTTGAGGACTGATTTTCAGCCCCTCCTCATCGGTCCATTTCTTTACCATATTCAGGGCCTTTTGTAGATGGTCTGGACGGGCTGGAGTAACTATAGTGGACGGTCAGGGACCGTCCATGTAGTTACTCCAGCCCTACTATACAGGCTGTTTGAAAAAAAATTTAAAAAATTTGTATTATTCAGATAGGCTTAGAATGTCATGAACCGTCGAGATTTTAAATTTGAGAGAAAAAAAATTGTCGGTTTGTCGTTCTGTCGGTCTGTCGGTCTGTCTGTAACTTTTTTTGTGCGCACGTTTACTCTGGAACCGTTTAAGATATTGACTTGAAATTTGATACTTTAACGAGATCTGGAGCTAGATTATATTTTCATCTTGTTCCGTCGAAGGGTTGGTGGGTAAATTGGGGTAAATTTGGGGTAAATACGTAAATCAAGCAGGCAAGAGTCCATAAAATTGGTATTTAGTATATACAAGAGAAGCTAAGGTCTCAAAAATTTTGGCATCAGCCACACCCACCCTATTATTAAAGGGGATGAAAAAAAATGTGATTTAATGTGTGTACAAGAAGCAGAAGCCTCAAAATATTTTTTTATTTCATCCACCCCCACTACCACCCCACCCCACTACCGATGTGGGATATCGTTTTATGGGTTTTTGGGGTAGAGGATTTCAAATATTATATTATTAAAGTTCCATAAACGATTATTTCGACATACAAAATTTTTTCGTTGTGAGTGACTTGGATAGAAAATCTGGATGTGGAAGTAGTGATTCCTTGGGCAGCGGTTTTTTTTAATTACTAACTACTTACAGTAACGAAATGGGGACGGTTTCATTAAATACAATGTGAAGTCGCGCATTGTTTCGGTCAAACCTTCTGTTTTTTATACTATGGAAACTGTCATTTAGAAACCTAATTAATAATATAATCTTTTATTTTGGTTGTTACCATTTTTGATACTAGTGCCACAGTTTCTGAAATATTTAACATTTGAGCTAAACATTTCGTCTTATAAACGTTCGAACATCATCTTCGTATTTAAAAGTTTCAGGAGCAATTAATTCTATAGAAATTAAAAAAAAAATTATAACGACACTTTGTTAGTTATAGCACTTCCCCAAACAAGAAGTGCATTAACCTAGCTCCTGCTAGCTCAGTGCAGGTCGGTGGGTTTTTTTGTGAAGTTAAATTTTTAAGTTGTATTAGGCCTTAAGGACGCCAGCGTATTTTTAAATGAATACTTGTTACACAAAACCAAAAAAAAAATGAGAGATAATATATTCTTGAATATAGTGGTGAGTAAGAATAATAACACACAGTAGATAAAATTTGAACAATATATTACAACAATTTTAAGGATATTTACAATTTTTTAACAAAAGATATATAGAACTATAAGATAAAATACATGTAATAAAAATTGATAATTTAAATTCAAAGATAAATTTGAAATGTGAAATGATAACAAAATTTTTTAAGTTAAATAAATGTTTTAAAAAAATAACTGGTTTTTTATTACATTATTGTTTCTGACCAAAACCTTTGCAATGACCGTACAAATTTTCAAATTCTTACTTAACTGAATGGCTGCAGCAGGACTATGGAGCTGGAAGCTGCCGAAATTTCGGTATATGAGGGACGTACAATTGAGCTGTGATCCCAAAATGAATCTCCTACTAGCTTGGAATATAAGCTCTGCCCACTCTCAACAAGGACGCTTTCCAAAAACACCAAATTCCTTATATAAGACGGATGGATGTACTGGGTCACTCTTCTTCACTTGGTCCAGGGATTTTTACATAAAAACAGGAAAAATAAGTGATTAAAACCAATCGGGTAAGATAGAAATATGAAATTACGATAGCAAATACGATAATAAGTACTATGTACGCAGATACAAAAATTACGATAAAACTACTCAATCAAGCACAAAGAAAATTTTTACCACACTAAACTAAGTAGACATTGTAAGTTATAAAAAACAAAAATTAAGATAGCAAGATATTACGTTAAAGAAG
Organism: Rutpela maculata; assembly: GCA_936432065.2. Taxonomy (NCBI): domain Eukaryota; kingdom Metazoa; phylum Arthropoda; class Insecta; order Coleoptera; family Cerambycidae; genus Rutpela; species Rutpela maculata. The sequence goes on along the minus strand of OW386287.2, from coordinate 166,028,428 downwards.
AAATTTTATGACCAAAATTACGACAAAAATACTCTGCAAAATGACTAGATAATATTAAACTAAATAAACCATATTTTTGTTGTGATAAATTTTACTACAAAAAAATTAATATTTTCGTGTTAAAAAATTGAACATGAAATTTACACGAAAATCGATAAGAAAAATATTAATAAAAAAATTAGACAAAGTGACTCTGTACCAAATATCACTTATTAGGTAATTAGCATGATTTAATAAGAAAAAAAAACAGGAAAAAATTACAGTATAACATTTTAAGTTAAAGGCCAAGAAAAATTTACTCAAGATAAACCAAGATATCAAAAAAGATAATCTACTTTAAAAATACTGCCAGAAAGATAAGATATTTTTTTCGTTAATTTAAGATAAAGATTTAGCTAAAAAGATAAAAGAAAAATTTTTTTACGTTACTTAAAAATTTGACCAAATGCCAAAAAGATAAAAGATAATAATTTTACTGGTGGCTTCTCTAAAAAATTTATATTTCTCAAATTGACTCTAAAAAGTTAGACAATATTATAGCAATGGTGAGGTGACGACAACTTGTGCAAATTCTGTGACATTTAAATCACTCGGTCATCATATTTTAAACTTGTACGGACAGATAGACATGAGTAACAACAATTTGCTAGGTATAGATATTTAGATATATTTGTTTTTTACCAGCAGTTAACCGGAATAAGATAGTAAACCGACACTTCATTAATGATTAATTTATGTAAGAAAATGATAGTGATATAATTAATCCATTAATGAGGCTACACAAAAGACAAGAAGAAAAGAAAACGGTTTGTTAGTTCAGAAACCCCAAATTCTAGGACTTTCCGGACGTACGTTCGGTGAGTGCTTTAAATCTCTACAGATTTAATCAAAATATATTAAAATAAAAGATAGAAAAACACTCAACTTGCGCCCTCCAGAGGTGTCCCAGCAGCAGACAATCTGGACACATTCGGCTTTGAGCCTGATTCCAAAGGGTCCATTTAACTCCAAAAGGTCCACCCTGAATTCCTGAACCAACATCATGTGCCTATGCACAATATATTCTCTAGTGCATCCATACCAGTATGTAGTTCACCTAGAAAACGCATCAAACAACAGAAAAGTATCTAGGAACCACAAAAGACCGATAATAATTATTTAATTATTATTAAATAAAGTACATAAAGATAATTCCAAATGGGCCGATAATAATAATTAATTAACCCTACGTTAAATAATTATCGAACAAATAGGTAAACATGTGTTTAACCTTTTAAAAAACAGCACACGGTCTAACAAAATTATTCTCAAAAATATGTCCACTTCCAAGTTTAAATATAGATACAATTAAAATAACTACATAAAATAATCGAAAACCTTAAGGATTACAAAGATGACAGTGAATAAGGCGCAAGTCATCTCACCATTGCTACGAAGCCAGACAGGATCTTCAAAAACAACCGCTGTCTCCAAAGGTCGGATTAAAGATGATCAATTTTCGCCACGATTCTACCGTCAATTATCAAAATTCCCCACAGCGGCGCTGGATGTCTTAGTTACATTTACCCACCAGATATTAAGTTAAAGGTTCGCGCACACTGTAACATACCACTTTATAGAGACTTCGCAGCATGTTTTAAACTGATCGCAAAAGAGCGAAAAAATACTAAATATTAACAAAATACAGTGTTAAAGGGACCTGCAACGTTATTTCGACAGAAATTCCGTTACAAATTTTTCCTCAATTTAGTAGCTCTCTTATTTATTTCTAGCATTTTTTTGTTAAATATACCATTTTTCGAGTTATTTGACGAAAACAGTTTTGAAATATTTATTTTTTCAAACCAAAATCACATTTCAAAAATATCGATGACGTCATAGCTCTGTAAAACATGGTGCTAAAATATTAAAAATACTGCCAAATGGTAACAGTTTTTATAAATAATAACCTGCTGTTGCGTTAAATAATAAAAAATATCAATTTTATTCTTTACTTGGGGCATTGTACACTTCATATGTACATACATTGTAAACGTTTTCTGTCCATCTTGCCAATATGGCGGCGGAAGCGGCAAGGCATTAATGTATAAATATAGTTTGTTATTAAGGACACCAAAATTTAAAAAATTAGTAAGCGAACTTCCGGATTTACTCAGAATGAAAATTACCTGGAGCCTGATCTAGATAGGTTTTGTATAACTTCTTGAAATTAAACCGAAAATAGAAGCATCTAGTAATAAAACTGTGACGTAATTTCTAAACATCCTACTCTGATGTATTTTATTATAAAATTACATAGTCTAAGCGTTTTACCTTGATCCAATATTGTATAAAGGGATACTTTTATTTTCAGAATCGTCACTGTCAATAAATTCAATATAGTATCCTCATAGTAGAATCAGGACAACTTACTAAGAATATAAAGCAACTCGTTCAATGAAATTACCGACGTGTTTCTATAAATTGCGGAAATTGCTGTTTCTATTATATCAAATTCATTCAGAACGTGATTTTTAGGGTCATTGAAAGTATAAATAAATACACTAACCACATTTATTTACGTAATTGGACATGATTTTACAAAATAACAATATATTATTGTATATTTAGAACTTCATTCTTACAGAAACACTTTTGGATCATGGTATAGTCTGTGCACGCGTCATAAAACTTTATTTCTGAGAATAACAGCTAATTGTGTGAATTATCCATACACGTTATATACTAAATCACTAAAAAAAAACCGAATGAAAAACCGGAAAATATTTTTAAATTAATATCTTGATAGTTAATAGAGTCAATAGAATCAATCAATATTTACTTTCATAATACTTAACTATACTAAATCCGTAAAAGTAGGACAGTGATAACTAAACTGTCAAGATCGTCAAGCAGCACATGTAACATGTCAACATTGATTTCATAAGCCTTTTTATTTTGAATTATATCCCTTCCAAATTCAAACATCAATAACGGGCATTTATTACTTTCTTCCTTTTACGGATCAAGTATAATATAGTATTTTCGAAAAAATAATATCTGCTTATCAACTTATAAAAGAATACATCGTGGCAATAAACACTTGTATGTTAGCGGGAAGAACTATCAGATATATTCATCTATACTAAATCAGTAATAGTAGGATAGAGATAACTAAACTATCAAGAGTGTCCAGCAGCACATATAACAAAGCGACGTCGATTTGATAAGCCTTTGTAAAACTTATTTTGAATGACATCCCCTGCAATTTCATATTAATTCGCTAAACTCACCAATCGCGTACATTTGATATTTATTTTCTTTTTATGGATTCGGTATAGTAATATTGTATATGACTATTTAACTAATTTATCGTTCTGTCAAGAATTGTCCAATGAAATTTAAAAAAATTAGACTTCTTATCTATCAAAAACAATTATTTTGACTATTTCCACGTACAAAAATCGATTCACAACCCCACAAAAAAGTGTTCTGTACAACGGACCAGACTACTATATCCTATGTTTTTTGGTCCACTAAATTTGAATCCGGTGTTAGATTTGCTCCATCACGTCCAGATTTCTTCCTAACCTCAAAAAACAGTTAAAATCCCTGAAACGGTGAATTATAGAGTATGATTTCAAATATGGTCATGTAATTTTCATCTAAAATTGATGCATTGATGTATCTGGGATCTAATGATCCTAAAAATGCCGCAACTTCACTGCTGCAGATCAACCTAACTTCAAAAAGTTGCCAAATTCCATTGTCTTTATATCCTGATGGAACCTCTCCCCTTGTTCTTCACTCAAATCCCCTAAATTTCTAGGGAATTAATCGATATGTGAATCCAGGAAGTGCAATTCGCTTCTGTACTGGGTACTTTTATTATTGCCTAAGAAGTTGTGTACAACTTCTTTGAAGCTGATCCAGGAGGATTTCTTCTTGTCAGTCATTATGGAACAAGAAGAGAGGTTCCATCAGGATATAAAGACAATGGAATTTCGATATCAGGAACGACGGGTTATTAATATGGTGACCAATTTCTGTTGGTCATTTCTGAGAGAAACTGTAAGAAAGGGTGTAAAACGCAAGAGAAAGCCACTCAGGTCCTTTGAGGAAAAGAGAGTAAGATATCATAAAAGGGATTAAATGTAGGTTTGATTACAGCGGTTATTTTAGAAATGGCGAATTAATATGAATGTTTATATAGATCCAGCAGATATTAAGCTACAGATCATGGAATTTCATCTATATTTACTCAAATACCGCAGAAATATGTGAAATATCTTATTTAAATACGTGCCATTGATCAGATTCACATCTGTTGATCAAAGTTAAACTTTAGAGGCATTTTTTGCGACTGTTAAGAGTGGATAAACCTAGAATAGAAGCGGATGTATCATTTTCTTGATCTACGAGCCTCAGATATGCAGTAGGGGCATTTTAAAATATTGAGTCGATGCCAATGTAAGGTAGAAGAAAAGAGAAATGGACAAATAATATGGTGAAAACAAACAGATTTAACCTACGCTGTTGGCACTTTTCTCTTTAGCTACTTTTAGTCATCGGCGGAACACTTAACATGCTGAATTGTCTCTGGCATCAATGTTAATATATCGCATTCTTTCACGCACATTATTTTGCTATTTATATTTCACTCTATCTTATTATTAGGATCGACCCAAGATTTCTAGGTGCCACTAGTGTATAAGGAGATTCCTACTGGATGGTAACCGGGTAACCGAAATCGTAATTATGTAATTACATCAACGATTCAAGTTTTTACCAGATCTTTCCCTTGAGGTTAGTTTTGGTTTCAGATCTGGAATCAAGTAAAATACAATTTTATGTACATAGTCATCCTGGAAGGGTGAAAGAATTTTATTCGAATATATTGCATCAATCCAATTCATCATTCCCTGGAATGATCCGTTAGAAGTAATTTTGGCAACTTTTTGCGGTTAGGTTGATCTGCAGCATTTTGCGGCATTTTTATCATCATTATATCTATCAATACATCAAAATTAGATGAAAATTATATGACCAGATTCGAAATCATACAACACAATCTACAATTTCAGGAATTTTTACCTTTTTTGAGGTTAGGAAAAAATCTGGATATGATGGCGCAATCTGACACCAGATTCGAATTCGGCGGACCAAAAAACATAAAGATATAGTAGTCTGTTCCGTTGTACAGAACACTTTTTTGTAGGATTGTTATTTACTGTTATTTACCAGCCCAGTAGCTCAGTCCGCTAAAGCATATTGTGTGGCGAATATACTGGTCGCACTCTCTATCGTGTACTGAGTTCGAACCCCAGCCCCGGCACTGACAATGCTAGTGGTATGTCTGCGTTTTTCCAAATGTGTAGCCCCCTTCCGGACAGCCTTGTCTTTGGATGTTGTGGTGTCTATGATATGTGGGTGTCTATGTTTATGTTTTTTTTTTCTCTCGTAGCCAATGAATCCCCATTTTTTTTTTTTTTTGAGAGAATTGCTCCAATTAAATTTCGCCGTTAGTTGTAAAACAGTAAAATTGGTTTTAGACACTAGCAGAACAGCAACATACAGTTTTTTTAGGTGTAAAGGCATTGACATATGTCGTATTTTATTTCGTCAAATAATAATCTATGCAAATATCACTCGTGCTTTTAAATATCCACACATGTTTCTTGAGTTGTTTTGCCTAAAGTAATATAGCTCATGTTAATTGGACAGTTTTTATCAAATATAATCTAAAATTGTTTCTATAAAAATGAAGCTCTAAAATAAAGAATAATACATTCTTATCATTATATTTAGTGAAGTAAAAAACAGGGGAAAAGTCGCTTCCTTCTCGAGTTTTTTTTTTTAATTTTAGAACAAACCTAGATATATACCATTTCGTTAAGTAGGTCGATGTTCATTAGAAATCATGAAATACGACATTTTTTAGTGGTCACGGACATTGTTATTTTTAAAAAGGTGTGAAATTTTTTTTTTTTAATCATGTTTTTTTAAACATCTAATGCTATAACTCAAAAACGAATGAAGCTATCCACATGCACTTTTTTTGTTATAAAACACACACTTAAGCGCTTCTATCTGTGTATAGTATTGTTAACTAAAACATTTTTAAGTTTGTTAAAAACTTAGATAACCTTGAAAGTTCAGAAAATACGCAGTCAAATTTTCACTAAGCTACAAACTTTTTTGTTTTTGGAAATTTTGTATAACATGCTGAAAAGAAAATAAAGCCAAAAGACCAACAAAGTTTTTGATAGCATAATTTTTATTGTGTCTTTTATAGTTTAGGTACAGTGATTTTTTTTAGAGCGCGCGAATTGTAGAAATTGAGTATTAATACGCCCGCGTCCACTAAAACTAACTAGTCTCAGGGCGGTGTACTATCAACGTTATTCGGTTTCGTCGAAGGTCAAATTATAAAACCGCTGCCCAAGGAATCACTACTTCCACATCCAGATCTTCTATCCAAGTCTCCCAGAACGAAAAAAATTTGAATGTGGAAATCATTTTTTATGGAATTTTAATAATATAATATTTGAAATCGTCTACCCCAAAAACCTATAAAACGATATGCCACATCGGTAGTGAGGTTGAGGGTGGTGGAAGGGGGGGTGGTAGTAGTGGTGGATAAAGTAAAAAAAAATTGAGGCCTTTGGTTCTTGTACACATACTAAATGAGAATTTTATTTTTTTTTCGCCCCCTTGAATAATGGGGTGGGAGTTGGTAATGGGGGTGGTTAATGCCAAAAAATTTTTTGAGAGCTTAGCTACTCTTATATATACTAAATACCAGTTTTATGGACTCTTACTTGCTTGATTTGCCTCCATTTACCCCCTTTTAACGGAATAATCTAGTTCCAGATCTCGTTAAAATACATGGTACGTGTACCAAATTTCATGTCAATATCTTAAACGGTTCCAGAGTAATCGTGCGTACAAAAAAAATTACAGACAGACCGACAGACAGAATTTATTTTGCTCAAACTTAAAATCTCGACGTTTCATGACATTTTAAGCCTATTTGGACAATAAAAATTTTCAATAATATTTTTGTCCATACTATATTTCCACTGAATGTGGAAGTAAAATGTGTAACGATATTCTTTCTCTTATTACCACTTGTATTATATTGTAGAACGTATGGTCATTGTGCTAATTATGCGTGGATTATCTACTTAAAAAATATTTAAGATAAATAAGCAATCTAAGTTTCATTGTAAAATGGAGTGAATTTTATGTGGCGTAGTAATAGAGGAAAACGATAAACTTGTGCATAAGCCATGGAAACAGAGTTTAGAGACTATAATTAGGAAATTAAAAAAGACTTAATTTAGGACGTTTTTTTCTTTTTTGTTACCTAATTTAGGCGAAAATAACACGTTTACTCAATTCACAAGTCTACAAAAAAAAAAAATTCTTCTCCAAGGACTAAACCTATCATGCCTTAAGTATTTTTGTGTGCTGAATCCGAATTTCCAATTCTTAAAAATTTTCTACCGCGCAGATTTCGAGTAAATTCCGGTTTTTATTGTCAAAAACAGTATTTTGACGATAAAAACCGGAATTTACTCGAAACTACGCGGTAAAAATTTTTTTTAATTGAAAATTCGGATTCAGCATACAAAAATACATGAGGAATGACAGATTTAGTCATTGGAACAGAATTTCTTTTTTTGTAGACCTGTGTACAAAGTGCACCTGTGCCACAGATCTACAAGAAAAAAGTTCTCTGTTCCAAGGACTAAACTTATCATTCCTTGTGTATTTTTGTGTGCTGAATCAGAATTTTCAATTTAAAATTTTTTTTACTGCGTAGATTTCGAGTAAATCCCGGTTTTTATCGTCAAAATACGATTTTTTGACAATGTTTGACGTTTGCTCGAAATCTAAGTGGAGAATTCGGATTCAGCACACAAAAATACTTAAAGCATGATAGGTTTAGTCCTTGAAGCAGATTTTTTTTTTATCGACCGGTGTTATTGTGTGGATCTAGGGTAAATATGTAATGCATGGGAGTTTCGGACAATGACTTTGACACAAGAAATGTCGGATACAAATATTAAGATTGCCACGTGCTTTAAGAAACTGTCTTTTTTATTTAGCTCCAATAATAATGCGATAGTTTACTTTTTATCAAAACACTCCAAAATTATTACTTTTCCTAAACTTCTGTTTATGGGATTTTATTAACCCCCTAGTTGCGCAACATATTTTTCATTTTACTATAATATTATTTTTCACCGTTTCCGAGATCCCAATGCAATGCATCCTCTATTTAAGATTTTTAATTCCTTTTTGCCTTCAACCTTAGTCCTTAATGTGTCACTGGAAAAAATAAGTTATCCTTTCAGATCCTAAAACGTGATAAAACAGTCCTAAACATAAAAAAATAATAATGAAAAGTTCCGTTACACACAATACATAATTATTATTATTCTCAAGTACGGCGCGCGTACGCTTCGACAATTCCTCCATACTAAAAAATTCGTAACTAGCAAACTATTGCTAATAATGAAAATATTTTTTTTCTAAAAACTTTTTTAGTCTATTGACTTCATTTTCTTCACAGCATGTTACACAAAATTTTCAAAAACAAAAAAGTTCCTCGCTTAGTGAAAATTTGATGGCGTATTCTCTAAACTTTCAGGGTCATCTGCGTTTTTGGCATGTTCACATTTTCTTTTATTAGCAATCCTATGAATAGAGAAAGGCGCTTAAGTGTGTGTTTTATAACAAAAAAAAAGTTCACATCGATAGCTCAATTCATTTTTGAGATATGGCAATGGATGTACAAAAAAACATGATTTAAAAAAAAATTAAATTTTACACTTTTTTTTAATAAGAATATCTGTGACCACTAAAAAATGTCGTATTTTGTGTTTTTATGTGTAAAATGATGTTTTTGGTAATACCCACTGTGTCTGATCTTGTTCTAAGCTCATAAAAAAAAACGAGACAATTTTGCTCCTCTAATTAACATCATGTCCAGTTACGTAGATAATAGTTATTATATTTTATTCATGCCCTCAAATCACATTCCGTATTTATCTACAACTCCATTTCTTTATTTTTTTTTCTATACCTAATGTACTCACATGATATTATTGCAACTAATATGATTAGGCTGTTTAATATTAGAGTTTCTTCCTCTGATCCAAAAAATGGTTTAGATTAAATAAAAATTATTGGCGCTTACTTATTTACTTTACAAAGCTACAAGCGAGGAGGTGCCTTAATTTCTCGCGCTGTAACGCCTTATCTATTTTCTCTACGATAAAAAAACGAATATTACATAAATTATATAAAATTTGGTACTTTTTACTATATTATATAACCATTTTTTTTTCCATAAGGTGCACGTGATATCAAACTGTGAGAAAACATGGGATCTGTTAATTGGTCCTTAGTTAACATCATAAATTTGTGCTTTAGTCGAGGAATCTTCCCATCGACCTTTAAATAAACAAGACCTCTAGTAATTTATTACTCCATAGTCTATACTTCCCTATTTTAGCCAATTAATTGAAATTGTTCTAAAATGAACTCGAGAAATGTCTAATTTTACATTATAATTAGCATGGTACTAGAAGTGTTAGATCGATGGTGGAAGTCGAAGCTAGGTTAGTGGGTGACATAGTTGAGGGCCTTGATGATGATAGGAGTCCTTAGGCTACTCTTTGTGACATGACTTATTAACAAAACTTGAGGCATTACCATTAGCTTTTTTAATTCCTATATGCAAGAGGCAACAAGGTTTCAGATGTGTTATCAGGCGGAGTCCTTCATACCATTTGCATTATTTTTTATTTATATTTTTATATTTTCAAATAACGGATATAACGTAGTTTTGAGACACCCGGTATAGTAAAAATAATGGATCAGAGGATTATTTAATGAACAACATAGTATATCAAATATTAAGGAGGCAGTAAAGGGCGGAATATATTTCCATTTTTTATTATTAGTCATTACATTTTACCAGAGATGGGTCAAGGAAACTTTCCATATTCAATAAAAGTCTGTAAAAGTCATGTAAATAATACAATTGTATGCACTTATTTGGTATCAAAATGAAGCTTGCATCATCACGAATCAGATTTCACCATAAAATAGCCTATCAACATACCCAGCGGAAAGTTAGGAGGAAAACTTCCTGGAAACTTTCGAAGTTTTCAAAACGGAAAGTTTCAGGAAGTTTTCCTTCTAACTTTCCATTGGATACATTGATACCTATTTAATGGTGAAATCTGATTCGTGATGATGCAAGCTTCATTGTGATACCAAATAAGTGCATACATACAATTATATTATTTACATGACTTTTACAAAGTTTTATCAAACGTAGAAAGTTTCCTCGACCCATCTCTGCATTTTACATTGCTAGTTTTGGTAACTATCTCATTTTTTACTCCTAAAAAAATTTATAATTTTCTGTCCGTTCTAATATACACCCTTGTGCAAGAAAATAATTTGGTGACTACGTCAAATATTTTATTTGAAATTTTAATTTTCTCCACATTAATTAAACGTAATTATTCCTGTTCCAGGTAATAGCTAATCGATGGCTTTTGGGTTACTGTCAACTTAAAAAAAACTATCCGAACTGTAAGTTAAAAATTGGTGTGAGTTCGTCATGGCATGACGTAGTGATTATTTTTCTGTTTGGTAAACTTTAAAATAATGCGTAAATTATATTATTGTTTGAATTTTGTCTGTAATCAGAAAAATCTGGAACCAATACTGTATTTTTAAAAATGTGAGAACAGTGAATAGTGGATAGTACTACTTTTTACTTCCAACGACAAAAAAATTTTAAAAAATTTTGATTGTTCAAATAGGCTTAGAATGTCATGAAATGTCTGTTGGTCTGTCTGTCGGTCTGTAACTTTTTGTGCGCACGTTTACTCTGAAACCGTTTAAGATATTGACTTGAAATTTGGTACATATATGTACTTTAACGAAATCTGGAACTAGATTATATTTTGATCTTGTTCCGTCAAAGGGTTGGGGGTGAATTGGGGTAAATTTGGGGTAAATAGCTAAATCAAGCAGGTAGGAGTCCAGAAAATTGGTATTTAGTATATACAAGAGAAGCTAAGGTCTCAAAAAATTTTTGGCATTAGCCACCTCCATTACCACCCCGTTATTAAAGGGGATGAAAAAAAAAATGTGATTTAGTGTGTGTACAAGAACCAGAAACCTCAAAATATTTTTTGCTTCATCCACCCCCACTACAACTACCGATGTGAGGTATCGTTTTATAGGTTTTTGGGATAGAGGATTTCAAATTATATATTATTAAAGTTCTATAAGCAATTATTTCCACGAAATTTTTTCGTTGTGAGTGAGTTGGATCGAAAATCTGGATGTGGAAGTAGTGATTCCTTGGGCAGCGGTTTTTTACTAGGCAACCAGGCCACAAATGGCGGGCTCATTGCGCCTAGGGATCTATAATTTAGCGTGGACTCCAAACCACGGTCCTCGGCCACCAAATTTACCTTACCCTGGGTCATACCACCGCTTTTCTGGCTGTTCAACGGCCCGGGGGTTATCACGTGGACAGCCGCAAGGGTCATCCCCCGTCTTTACTCAGCGGGCTAACGTCCCGAGATTGTCTCAGTTGATAGCCTACCGACTGTTAGATGAGATTTTGTGAGAACAATAACAATGCTAATGCTAACTTTGCATCCCTCTACCAATCTAAATTTGATCGCCATCTTAGAAAAATGTCGCGCGAAATAGTTTTTCGTAGATATCGCGTTCGGAAAGCATTTTAGAGCAAACAGTGCTAGACAAATTTTGCTCAAAATTCTCTGCAGTAAAGGTTTATACAATTTTCTTCTAGGATGCCTTATTCCTATGTTCTAAAAAAACGCGAAGAAGATGAGTGATCCCTCATCAGCAAGGGGGTTTGATGCTCCGACGTTGACTGGTCTATTGGTAACTCTAACTCAACTAACACAATGGATTTAATCTATTCTTAAAAAAGAAAAATAATAATTTAAGAATTTATAGAAAAAGATAAAAAAATTTAATACTTAATTTAAATATTAGTGACTCTTACTTCTTAGTAATTTGTTAAATTCAGAGAAAATTAGATATTTTCACATGTTACAAATAAAAAATACAAAAATAGTTAAAAATTTGTACAATTACTTCAGCATGCTTAAATTCATCGCCCTACTGATTCATAAACGACTGCCTATTTTCTATCTCATTGGATAATCCCATATGTCTGAAAGATTATAGTAGATTTACTGAATAACCTTTCCAGGATTCTTTACAAACAAAATAACAGCATTAATGCGTAGACAAAAATAAGTGAATTTATTTTTGCCTTAGTCTTTTCAATTCTTTTACTGAATGTTATTGTTCCTTTTTGATGGAAGTAGACGATACGGTTCATAACCAGAAAATAATATTGTCCCCTTTACCATTTCAAGGGATATATTCTCAAATTCTATCTGTTTTTATTATATACTACAATGCGATCTACAAGTTTATATACATTTTGTTAAATTTTATTAGGTAAATGTACCGCTTTCGTCAGTAATTGAGTTAATAGAATGACATAATGGTTATTTCTTATTTATTTATTTTATTTATCTATTTAGAATCATCATCCGACAGTAAATACCAAATACGGGGTGGGAGAAAATACAGGGAATGAATTTATATAGATATTAAGTTTGAGAAGACATGTATTTTCCAAAAATCATATCAGAAAAACAATTGAAAGTTACATTTCGGAGATATGAACTTTACTTTCTATTCTTTTTTAAATTATTTTCCCCTCCTATTAATATTTTATAATTACATGAGTAATTATATGAATTGATCGCATATGAATTTATAAGACACTGTAGTTAGTATACATGTATGTATATGATTTTCTTTTTCTTTTTTTTTTTTGAAAAATATTGCAAGTCAGAAAAATTTTTTCTTTTAATTAAATAAATTATCAACATTATGTAAAATGGTTTATTAAATTAAACATTTCCAACTATTTTCTGGAATTCATAGCAATCTGGATGCTCTAAACTGTCTAAACTAACCCAAACCTCAAATTTTTCTGACTTGCAATATTCTTCAAAAAAAAAAATCAATATTTTTAAATGAAAATTCATGTTTGAACTTACTTAATTTTTCTGAACGACTTTTCCAAATACATTTTTCCTCTATCTCAATCGCTAATGTTACTTTTGCAAAATTCCCATTTTAAAAACATCACAGTTGGCTTTGAAATAGAGATTGAGTAACAGTTTTACCTTCCAAAGGTAGTTCATTATGGGTATTATGTGCTATAAAAAATATATACAAATCCAAATACAAATAGCCACGTTATAGGGGTGGCTTAGTACGAAGTGGGACACACTGTATAAAGATGGCACTGACATTATTTTAAATGGAATAAACCAAGGTTTAAAGGACGGACACCAGCAATTATTCTCATATATTCTTAAGTTTGCGTAAACGAGACATATCCAGATGTTTTACTGTTTAAAAGAAAACAGTGAATCATCCAAGATTTTATTAATCATAACCAATATATTAAATTTGCTTATTATAATTGATTTGATTGCATCGTTTTAATGTGGAACAGTTTTATCACGAAAGATCAAAATAAATCAATAACAAATATAATAAATTAAAGACCCTAAAATAGATTCTTGGGGTGCTCCAAGACATTACCTAAAATTGGAAATAATTTTGTTACAAAGAATATTTACGTTCATTTGAAAAGGGTAGCCATCGTCTTGACAAGATGCCCTAATACCATTAAAATTAAGTTTTCTTTAATAATTATCTGTGAATATTTCCCTTATAAATTATAAACCAATCACATTTCGCGAATTTTTAAATTTCAATCAGTGACAATAATTTTACACTGAATAAACGCAAGTTAGCTTTTTTAAAATTTACTAGAGAATAAATTACGTCTACCTTTTAAATGCACATTTTCTATTTTATTAAATTTATTTAAAAATAAAAAATCACTTTCAAAATAATTTTTATTGATCCTTATACTTTGCACTAATACTTATACCTATTAAGAAACGAAAGAACTATTCACAAAAAGGTAGTTATTCACATTTCATTATTAGACATATGATTTTTGCAAAGGCAACTAAGTTAAAGTTCAAGAAAAATTATATTGAGATGATTTTGAGTGATTTTTTATTTTTAAATAAATTCAATAAAATAGAAAAACAAATGGCATAGATTTGAAATGGATATCAATGAATTCAGAAAAAAAATATATAATTTATTGAACTCTAGGAGCCACCTTTGTTCAATTTTGGAGGCTTCGTAAATAGTTATTAATGAAATTAAAGGAAAAATTATATTTTTCCATTGGACTTTACCTGCCGTAGAACAAATTTTGGTATTCCAAAGCACTCTAGACGAATGTCTTAAAATGCTTTAAAAAACTGAACATCGACTCAAAAATTCGCGAAAATCTCGTGGTATACTCAGAATATTGTCTTGAATCCAAATATGTAAAAATATAGGGTGTTCCATTTAAAAATTAAAAGTTGCGGTAATTTCCGGGTAAACCGGAAATGGTCTAATACCGTCTTTATGTCCAAAAATCTATTTTTACAGGTAGTTTATGCTAATTTCAAATGGATAAGTTAAAAATAAAGGAAATATAGGGGGGAACCACTAGCCTGTGGCACCCGGTACTATAGTTATTTACATATTTTTAAAAAAACCAGAACACCTCATTGACTGGTTGCTATTAGAATATAATAATTTGATTACTTCTGAGTACACTCATACGCCTCCTCACCCCTAAAAAGGGTGGGTCTCACCTTCTCAAGATTATTGACCGGTTTTAATTACAAAAAAAATCCTAATACTCAGTTGGATGTTTTTTTATCATATTAAGGTGACTTGTCCAATTCAGATCACACCTGAATATTTCTTACCTCTCTAAGGAGGAGATGTTGGATGTCAATATCCCCTTTAAAAAATGTTGCTTGATTTTTATAGTAAAATATTATTTAGTTATTTAAATAATTGCCATAAAATGAAAAAGATCCCCATTCTAACAAACAAAAATTATTTAAATAATTGAATAATTTTTTACTATAAAAATCAAGCAACATTTTTTAAAGGAGATATTGACACCTTATACCCCCTCCTTAGAAGGGTAAGAAATATTCAGGAGTGATCTGAATTGGCCAAGTCATCTTAATATGATAAAAAAACATCTAACTGAGTATTAGAATTTTTTTTGTAACTAAAACCGATCAATATTCCTGAGAAGGTGAGACCCTTTTATTTTATGGGTGAGGAGGCATATGCTTTTAAGCAAATGTTCTCGACTTTTAAGATAAATTAAGTCTCAAACATTTTCTAAGTAAAATTTTACAAAAAAAGCAGTTTATCCGATAAAATTCAGAACTCTCGGGATATAGCCTATGAGAAATAATCAGAGACCTTGTTAAAGGCAAAATTGGATAAACCTTGGAGTCATAATTTTATAAATGACATCCGTGGTGGAAATTTTTTTCAAACGTTGAATTGACATTTTAACCGTTCTTTTTAATGGATACAATTTAAGATACTGCGAGAAAGTTGTACGGCATGGTAACGTAGCGGACTAGAACTTGTTGTGTGGCGAGCACGCTTTATCACATTGTCTATCGTATAAGGGGTTCAATCTCCAGCTCCAACACTGACAATGTTGGTGGATAATATTGTCTCCTTTCAAATGTGTAACCCCTCCCCCCCCCTTTCCGAGCAGCCTTGACCTTGGCTATGAGGCTTGTCTCATAATGTGGTGTGTTATGTCATTAGGAAAAATTTTGACCTAACCAACAATTTATAATGAAAAACTATCGTAATATCTAAAGTATGACCATTATTATTTTACCATTTGAATCATAATTATCTAAACTATTACTATTTCTCAAATCATGTACTACACTCATTGCTTTTATGATACTGATTGGTTTAAGAGAAAGTGTAAATGTATGTATATGAATCATAATTAGAAAATTACGTGCATTCCTGTAACTGTAAATTAAATCAATAAACTTATTAGGTTTTCAGTATTCTTTTCAGAACTGGTGTTCTTTCTGTGGTTAATGATTCTCCTTTTCTTGATTTAATGTTAGTCCTTTAAAATAAATTCTAAGCCTGCCATTTTGCGAAAATTTACTAGAAAACCATAAATCAAGATATATCAAATATATTTTGGGGAAAAATTAGCTGTGTAAATTAGTTCTACGAACTACATATTTATACAAAAATGATAAAAATAACGTAATTATTGAACAAATTCTGGATATCCTACTTCTATATGTTATACACCACCCTATTTCAGTTGTCGCAGTGTTAGTATTTTATTTTTTAAATATACTCCCCTGACTGTTGATTTTACGTTCAAGTTTACGCTTGTGATTTTACTAATTCATATTTTGATGAGAAATAACGTTTCTTGGGGGCCACTGAACCGACAAAACTTGAGTTTAATTTGGGAATAATTTAGGAGGAAGATGATCTTGTTCAAATTTAATTAAAAAATTAACACTTAATTACACACTTATTAAAAGGCCTTTAATTTAAACTGTTTTCAAAATGAATAAAGATAGGGTAATCGCACAAGAAATTATGATGTTTTCCTTTATTTTAACTTTAATATTAAAGGTTATATCAAAATTAAATAATTACTATAGTAATGCTGGTAAAAGAAAATGAGCTTATTTTTCGTAAAAAGGACATATATGTAATATATTAAATGCATGGGTAATTTGTTGTCGACGGAATCGTTTTAAATTCAAAGCATAGGTCATTCTCAATGAAAACTGTTATATGAATAAAGTTCCAAAATGTCTTTATTTTAAAAATACAGCAGGTCGAAGCTCCAAAATTCAAACTTTTAAAAACGCGATTTTACGCATTTTTTTATCGAAACGGTAAATACTTTTAATATTTAATTTGCTTTAAGAAGATAATTGACTTTTCGTTTATTTAGTAGAAATTAAATTATTTTAATTGAAGTGTAATGTAATTAAATCGTGGAGAAAATATTGTTATCCTTCTTTAAATGAATAGAAATTTCCTTATTTTTTTGTCCTTATTTTTGTGAAATAACATAGATTATATTAATATTACTTACTTCAGTTCAGATGTCGGTAAGTAAATTACTTACCGACGAGTTTGGCCTAACAATGAGCAAACATAAGCTACCATCTTGGCGACAGATAAAAAAAAATAAACAAAGAAGTTCATCGTGCAAAAATATATACTCACCAAGATATTTGCGAATAATTCAGAATTATGCAAAGTGACTTTCACACATGTGTAGTAAAAAAACTGAACGGTAAAAAAGAAAATTCCTCCGTGATCGATTAATTGTGGCAGTATACTTCAAGAAACTACATTAACTTTTCTTTGTAGGTCTTAAATTCTTTTCCTAGCAATAATTATAATATTTGTTTTCATAATTTTTATCAGATTCAAGTGACTGTAGAAGATGCCTTAATTAGAGTAAATAAATGCGGCTTCGGTTGGTTCCATTTCAAAGAAAGTTGAATAAGCTTCATTTTGCAACAGAAATTTGTAATATTTCGTTTGTTTAAAGATGATTGTTTATAACAGATTCGTATAGAAACGCGTTTTTTACGAAAACGTATTTCTTAGATAAATTATTTTTAAGAAATGATGAGTAAAAAAGGCTAATTTTAAAAAAATTATATCTCGGTCAATTTTTGACCAGATTGGACGTGACTTATCTCAAATTTAAGGTAATTGCATAGTCTTCAAGTTATATGGTTTAATGCTTTTTGATAAAATTCGAGATTTTCAAGATATTTGCAAAATACCGCTTTTTAAAACATTTTTTTTTCTTATTCCTAATTGTATTAACAAAAATGTATTTAAACAATTAAAAAATATAATTTCTTAATTGATCAACATTTTTATAAATCTCGTTTATAATCCATTAAAAAAGGTTTCATCAAAATCGGCCTGGTTAACCGAGGTAAAAATCTTTTAAATAAACTCCACTAATAACGAAAATAGTGAAATCCAGAAATTTCAAACTTTATATATAATATATATAATGCGTTACCTACGTATTAATATGATCCAATTGACTTCAAATGTTAACCATATTATTTTCTTACATAATGATAAAAAACTGGGGTATGCTAGGAAAGAACTTGATGTGAAACATAAGCCCCCTATGCTATATCATCACACGCATAATGTAAATAGGTAAATGGATAATCATAAAATAGATTTTTAAAATCCCCGGCTCCTCCGCCATTAATTAGAAAATGAAGTAATTTAATCCTAAAAAATAAATAATAGCCTATTTATGTAACCAGTTACGAAAGACTTTATTTTATGTAACGAGTGGATGTTTGCAGGACGAGCGAAGCGAGAGTTGCCCGTTGAAGTAATTTTTTTTTAATGAGCTCGTGAAAGTGTATATAGAATAATATCCTGAAAAGTTTACATTCCGCTGGGATGTAGAACATAAAAAAGAAGTGAAGAAAATATTTTTCATCCATTTTTTCAAAATTTTGAAATTAAGTCAAGGTAGGAAAAATAAAAATACAGGTGGATAGACCTCGTGTTTCTGAAAAAAAAAATAGACTAAATAAAAAGTCTCGATATTCCTGAAAAAAAAATAGTGAAGTAACTTTGTTTTGGACATTTCACTATAAAATTTTCTCTACCTCCTGGGCTATTATTTCTTTCATCAAGTTGCAGTCAAATATTCGATCTTACTACGTCCACAACTGCAAAAGCGATTAAAATGATGAACATAAATAAATAGCTAAATAAATTATGCAAAAAATACACGACTTGTCCATATTAGAAGTTCTCAACCTTTTGCCCTTGAAAAAGTTTTGGATGGAAATTATCTTCAAAAATCTATTAATATCTAATATTCATCACCTAATATCCATATTAAGGTCGGTGTAAAAATGAACAAATAATAAATTCAAACGAATTTTTATTTTTGGCAATATTAGGTATACTCAAAGAAAATGATAGGTAAATTCAACCAAAAAGAGCATATGAAATCGCGCCTATCTAGTTTCATAGTTAAATCAATCAGAAAAGAATAGTTATACAACTTTATTTGTTTTCGTAAACAAATAGTAGTTTAATAATCATATCTTCTTGTAACAAATTAAATAGTACAATGACATTTTTTTATGTTCACTAACCATTTTCAATTTGGTTTACAATTAAATAGTACCACGACTTTGTTTTTTGTTCACCAACTAATTTTTAGGTTGATCTACACTTTATTGTATGATGAAGTTTTTTTGGTTAGCCAAAATCTCAGTATTGAGACATCAGACCACCCAAATCAAAGATTAGAGGTGTTTATAAGATCCATCCAAATATATCGATGATCCCTGAGAGAATTTGAACAATGCAATCATGTTATTAATTTTCTATAAATTCATAAGAGTATAAGATAATGCATGATTGATTATTGTCAGTGATTTGTATGATGCGTCATCTTGGAATAATTTCTGTAATAGACTACGTGGTAAGCAAGCAAATTTTATGGTAATTCTTTTAGAACTTCTCGAAGACGACAATAATATTGATTTGTCTACCAAGTACAATAATACAGCGAACTAATACTGGGTTAGAATTACAATTCGATAATAGTTAAAAATAAAATATACTATTATCTAGTTTAATTTGACAGAATTCAACAAAATAATAGTCAGACGAACAAAATAATAGTCTTATTCATCTATTTTTTAAGTTAATGTTTGTTTTGTTGTACGACAACTTTTTATTAATTAAAATAACAATCACCTCTTGTTTAAAAATACCATCAACATAGTTTGATTTAACAAAATTAACGATATTTTTAGTTAACCATTTTTTTTTTTTTTGTTGAATTTACCCATACTATTTCTTTGAGTGTACTAAACAATATTATATCATTTAGCAATATTAGGTACTAAGGTTCAATTAACTGAGCTACGGTGAAATTTTATTTCATATTTTTAGCGATCTTTTTTGAAGGTGGCTCAATTTTTTTTCAACATTTTTTTTTAACAAATTCATGATATGTTCGGGAAATCATTTTTGATTAAAACAAAGAAGTTATGACCAATATTTTCCTACAAGATGTTCCACTCTTCAATTTGATAATCTAAAATATTACAGCTATAGTTACCTAGCAGATAAATATATTTCTACTTGGGATTTCAAAAAATATTATGAAATATTTTATAAATAGGTACTTTCCATCTGTATAGTAATCTCTGCCCCGTAAATTACTTAGATACGCTTTTATACAAAACTTTTAAAACAGATATTCCTGCTATAGTAAAAAGCTTAACTGACACATTTAGGGGATGTAACTGAAACTTTGAAAATAATATCCACATCATCATAAAACATGCATGTGTTTTAAATTAAGAGCAAACCTCTGTATGGTCAAAATGGGATAAGAAACGTTCGTTTTATTTTCACGTAAAGTTACTAAATAAATTATGGCTTGAAATAAATGTGATTGTTACCGATATTGTCAATCACAAAACACTACGAAATAAGAAATAAATGTAACGCATACCTAATGTAAAATAATTTTAATTCTTGGAGGTAACATTCAGTTTTTTACAAATATTAGGTTTTAAATATTAAACCCAACTCAATTGTTCTACATCTCTACAAAGAACTTATTCCTAGATACCTACATCACAGCTATCTCTTCAGTACATACCTTGCTTGTTCCTAACATAATCACATTATATGTCCATTAAAAGGGATAGATAAATATAATATCCCAACAGCAAATGGTTGGTGTAAATATTTTTATCAAAGTGAATTATCGTAATTTCTGCTCTTTATACAACAATGTGATGTGTAGGTATGTTATATTACAGTAAAATGATATATTTCAAATTTAATTAGCCTAAACTTTGAAATATATCTATTGTTACAAATCTATAAAATGTCTTATATCATTCATAAAAATTACATTTCTCTATTCTTTCTGAAAGTTTACATATAATATGGGGTTAAACATTATACCTATTTATACGGCTAAATTGTTAATATTGTTTATTTGAATGTGTCATTATAATTTATTATGTTTCTGCACTATTGAATAGCATATTTAATAAACACACCACAAACTAGACAAGCACAAGCCTCAAATTCAATGTCAAAATTATCTGGGTGAAGTAAAAAAAATGTTTTGAAGCCTTTGGTTTTTGTACACACACTAAATCACAATTTTTTTTTCATCCCCTTTAATAATGGGGTGGGGGGTGGCAATGGGGGAGGCCAATGCCAAAAATTTTTTTGAGACCTTAGTTTCTCTTATATATACTAAATGCCAATTACTTCCACATCCAGTGGAAGTATAGTAACGACAAAAAAATTTTTAAAAATTTTTATTGCCCAAATGGGCTTAAAATGTCATGAAACGTCGAGATTTTAAGTTTGAGCGAAAAAAAAATTTCTGTCTGTCGGTCTGTCTGTCTGTCGGTCTGTCTGTCTGTCTGTCTGTAACTTTTTTTTGTGCGCACGTTTACTCTGGAACCGTTTGAGATATTGACTTGAAATTTGTTACACATATGTACTTTAACGAGATCTAGAACTAGATTATATTTTCATCTTGTTCCGTCGAAGGGTTGGGGGGTAAATTGGGGTAAATTTGGGGTAAATGGGTAAATCAAGCAGGTAAGAGTCAATAAAATTGGTATTTAGTATATACAAGAGAAGTTGAGGTCTCAAAAAAATTTTTGGCATTAGCCACCCCCATTACCACCCCCACCTCCTTATTAAAGGGGATGAAAAAAAAATGTGATTTAGTGCATGTACAGGAACCAGAAACCTCAAAATATTTTTTTACTTCATCCACCCCCCACTACCACCCCCCTATCACCACCCCCACCCCACTACCGATGTGGGGTATCGTTTTATGGATTTTTGGGGTAGAGGATTTCAAATATTATATTATTAAAGTTCCATAAACAATTATTTTCACATACAAAGTTTTTTCGTTGTGAGTGACTTGGATAGAGAATCTGGATGTGGAAGTAGTGATTCCTTGGGCAGCGGTTTTTTATATTATATTATTAAATAGTGTATTAAGCATCAAGAACGGTAGGGGACGTTTAAATTTTTTGAGACCTTAGCTTCTCTTATATATACTAAATGCCAATTTTATGGCCTCTTAGTTGCTTGATTTTCCATTTACCCTATATACCTCAATTTATCCCCCAACCCTCCAACAGAATTAGTCAGAATAGTTCTAGATGTCGTTAAAATACATACGTGTACCAAATTTCAATGAATCTTAAACGGTTCCAGAGTAATTATGAGTACAAAAAAAATAGAGACAGAACGACAGACAAAATTTTTTTTTGTTCAAACCTAGTCTCGACGTTTCATAACATTTGAACAATTAATAGCAATGAAATTAACATAGCGCGCACATAATGTGTTGTGTGATAATCACATTTTTGTTTTTGTGTAATTTCCATGCATTGAAGTTTATCCAAGAAAATAAATATGTATTTATTAAAATGACGACAATATCGTAACTATTTTACGTAATATTTGTCAGTTAAATTTTCATAAGTACATAACCGCGGATTTAACAAATATAATAGGTAGAGAGTATGTACATATGTTTTACTCCAAGAGAACTATGTATTGAAAGTTAAAAGGATATTAAAATTTAATTGCTATTAACCTTATTACTACTGTAAACAGAACCCCATCATATTACGGCTATGATATTTATATTTACTTATGACACAGTAGAGAAAAGACCAGTAGTCCGACTCAGCCGGAACAGTTGTATAAGATTTTTAGTGCGCATGCGATGCGCGTGGGCTTAAACTATTCGATGCGCAGTGGACCGCACGACGACAGTGGACGGCAGTGATGATATAGGGTGGGCGGATGTTTATTTTTATTTACGTTTACAGTTGTCACTGTCGACGAAATGCGCGTGGGATACAAACAGTAGATGCGCAGTGGATTAAAAAAAATAAAGTCGAGTACAACAAATATCAAAGGGACCGCTGCGAGTGAAACTACTGGTCTTTTCTCTACTGTGCTTATTAGGGTGGCCCATCTCTATAGGGGGTGAATTTTTTTTGCGTATTTTTTAAGTCTCACCCCACGAAAATATACTATTATACTAGGAATAATTTATGTCAAAGTTTCAGATAATTCGGTGAACGGTAACCCGTGCCTCATTCAGGTAGAAATTTGTAGATAAGATTTTATTACGGTAACCCGTGCCGCATTCAGGTAGAAATTTGTAGATAAGATTTTATTACGATAATACACTTAAATTTTACTTAAAATACAAATATCTACCTCTTTTCTCATAATGTTTTATTGGTGTAATTATTTCCTAGAAATTATTTGTTTTAGAAGTTTGGAAATATAATGCACCTACGGTAGGTTTTTATGTCAGTTTGCAATTGTGTTTTACAGTGGTGACATTATAAGTTCTGGCATACGTTCCTTTTTGAAAAAACATTTAACGATGGCTGATGTTAGATCCTTACGAAAGGATACTTTCATTTACTTAGTTGGACACTATTCGTCACAAATCATTGGCAATAAATTGCCGTCTAATAGACAAGTATTACAAGTGCTCTTTTATAACATTCGTGAAGTGAAGCTAAGTGTACATGAAAGTGCTAAATTAACAATAAAAGAGGTGTCAGTTTTTTGGGATAAAGCTCGCATTCCGACACGTCAGGATTTTCATTGTGTTAAACAACTAGATAAACTTTATGCAGAGTGTAAAATTCTGTGGCTAAAGGACTATGTCCAATGCCAACCCCCTCCCCTCACCACCACCACCTTTATGCAGAGTGGAGGAACTTACAATAATTGGCTAAAAGGGCCAGTGCGGGAGTAAAGAAAAAAATTTCGTTGAAAATTGGACGATCTTTTTGACATTTCTCATGCAAATGCATTGGAGATGATGAAAATAGATGAAGATAAGCAGTTTTTAATTAACCAAAGAAAAAAGGGACGTCCTGGAATTATGCATGGTATTGATTACCAACTTGCTTCTCAAGAAAAATCAGCTGAGGAGAAATTACAGAAATTATCCGAACGAATGCAACGAAGTCAACAAGAAAAAGCTAGATTAGAGGAAACAGTCACCTGTCCATCATCAAGTAGTAATTCAGCCGACTCCAACGAAAATGAAGATGAAATAATCGAAGCCCAAGAAGAGTTGTTACAAGACCAGCCTGGCCCGTCACAGCCAAAAAAGAGGAGATTGTATGGAACATGTAACATCATCACACCAAAAATAGCCGCTGCATTTGATGCTTGCAAAATAAGCGACAGGTATGGAGTCCATATTTTGACGGCAGTAGCAGAAGCACTAGGACATGACACCACATCTTTGTCCATCAGCAGAACCACACTTCAGCGCTCTGGACAACGCATCCGCGAAGAAAGAGCTGAAATTAAAAACTGCCTTCGGTAATTCTGAATTGCCGGCCCCAGTCATCCATTGGGATGGAAAACTTTTACCTTCTCTCACTGGAATGGGAAATATCGATAGACTTGCTATCTTAGTTACTAGTGGAGATATTGAACAACTACTTGGAGTACCAGCTTTGCCCAATTCAACTGGAAGAGAACAGACTGAAGCAGTTTATGATGTGCTTTGTGAATGGAATTTGGACGAAAATGTAATAGCTTTGTGTTGTGATACAACAGCATCAAATATGGGTTATATAAATGGGGCAGCCACACTATTGCAATAAAAATTAGAAAGAGATATTCTATATTATCCTTGTAGACATCATATTTTTGAAGTGGTTTTGAGAAGTGTGTTTGACACAAAAATGCCTTCCTCATCTGGTCAAAATGTGCCACTATTTAAACGTTTTAGGGAATTTTGGCCTAAAATAGATCAAAATAAATTAAAAACTGGATTTCAGGTATCAAAAATTAAACACATTTTACAACCAGTTAAAGCCGAAATTGTAAAGTTTCTAAATGCAGCTTTAACTTTGCAACAGCCTCGTGATGATTATAAAGAATTTTTAATGCTTTCTAAACTTTTTGTTGAAGAAGAGCCCACTCACACAACATTCTATCAACCAGGGGCATTTCATCATGCACGTTGGATGGCCAAAGCCATTTACTGTCTAAAAATATTTTTTTTCCAAGATCAGTTCCAACTAACTAAAAAAGAAAAAATAGGTATTGAAGATATATGTCTCTTTATTGTAAAGGTTTATGTAAAGGCCTAGTTTGCAGCGTCATTTGCTAGTAAAGCACCGCTTCATGACTTAGACTTTTGTAAAGAACTCATTAATTATCAAAATATTGACAAAGAAATATCTCAAGCCGCAAGTAGGAAAATAGTGAACCATTTGTGGTACCTTAATTCAGTAAATGTTGGCTTATCTTTCTTTGATGACGATATTTCAGTTACCACTAAAAGAGAAATGGTTAAAGCTTTGAATAGGAAAGCACCAAATCAAGAGGGTATTAAACGACTTATGATTAGTAACATTACTGACGTTGAAAACAAGGAAATTCAGGACTTCATATGCGAGAACACTAAACAGTTTTTTCAAAAATTAGGTTTGTCTATGGAATTTTTGGAAAATGATCCAACAACATGGAGGGAAAATGAAAGTTATACCCGATGTTTAAATATTGTAAACAAAATTAAAGTTGTAAATGATGCCGCTGAGAGAGGAATCAAACTTATTACTGACTATAATGACATTTTAACAAAAAATGAAGACCAAAAACAGTTTTTACTCCAAGTTGTAAATGATTATAAATCACAGTTTCCAAATGTAAAAAAAGAAACCCTGTCGCATGCTTTGGCCTAGTGCAAAAATATTGTTTTTATTACTATATGTCTTGTAGATTTAGGATAATATTTGGTACTATGTATGAAAAAAACGTTTCATAATAAAATACGCAAAGATAAAACGAGAGTTTTATTTCAAAAACTTCTAGTCTAGTTTTCTTAGACTACGAATTTACAGTAGTATGACACATGTCATAGTCACAACAGATAATGTCTTTGATATTTGTATGACTTGATTAGTCATTCTAAAGATAAATGTTGCTGATAAAAAAAAAACAATGCATCAACCAAAGAATGTAAATAATTCCATTTACTTTTACTATTGCATAATAATGCATTCTGCGGCACCCCTTGCCTTCAATTTGCCTCAATAATATTTTGAGGGGACTGTTTTTTCTTCAAATGGAACCATTTGCAGTGGTGAGAAATAAAAAATTTCGATTTCGAAAAAGATGGGCCACCGCCACGCTAGTGCTTATGATATAAAACGATCCATTTAGTTTTTTTCTAAACTTTTTTAGTGACGGACACGTTAAACGGAGATTAAAATAGTCGAATTAAACCGATCGTGTCCGAAATAGGTCGACTAGTGATAGGAACTTATGGGATGTTTGCAACTGAAGTGCCTTAGACTCTGACTATCTTAGCAACAAACAAACTAATACACATTATGTATCTAGATATAAGTTCTTTGATTGGAGTTCCACATAAACGCAAATCATATTTAATTAAATACAGTTGTGCCTAGACTTAAATAGTTTCCACTAACTTTTTGTCTCTGAGGCCCTTGTGTGAGAGGGGACTACGCATTTGGAGGCAAAGGACAGACGCACAGTATCAGGGTATTCCAGAATTAATTTCCTTTTCGGAAAAATCTCAGTGATATGACCGGGAATCGGTTATTGCAGGATGGGAGCCAAGTGTACTTGCCTCTCAAACATGCGGTGAAACAAATGTAACTAAAGATTACAAAGTCTCAAATATGCAACTCTCGTCGAAGGTATCATAACGATATTTTTTTTAAATTCATGCCAGATCAGTGGGACACTACTAAACTAATTGATTTTATTATTGAATTAATTTAGATAACAGTAGGAAAAAATTCGACACTAACGACATTATACAATTTTTTTAAATTTTTCAAGGTTTGTTACTTATATTCTAGTTTGAACTTGTCCTATATGGACCAACGTAGTCTACTAAATATGTTTCTTGAACACGACATTGTTACACCACACAATTAACGTTTTGAAGACAACGTTTCTAGGTCAAGTAATCTCTCGTTGCGGCAACATAGACTCTCCAAGGTTTCCCGTGCCTATATTTTTCCGGCGAGTCTATTTGATTGAAAAATCCATAAGAACAAACCGCAGATATTTTGAAACCCAAAGAAAAATATTAGCCAAGTTATAGCCGATATAACTCTCAAAATGTATGACAAAGCAAGTCGAAATTTGTTGTAATACCAACGATAGATCTAAAAGATAAATTGAAGGAAAGTTCAGAACCGAAGAATATTACATTTTCAATTAAACAGGAAGTTATAATTGTTTTGAACTTCATGGCAGACATTCTACCTGGTAGAACTATAAAACTATTTTCTACTTGGCTGCTAGAGCATTTAATTAATTTTATATTGAAACACCGTGTTCGATATTTGGAATGATTTCAATTCAATTTGTCTGGACAAAGTAATATTCCAAAGACAAATAACTGAGAAATTATGTTATACATCCTTTGTAAAGAACGTAAGCGCGATTTAGCCTGTTAGTAAGGTATTAAGCAGGTAATTATTGGTAGTTCAGTTATAAATTTCAAGTTTCACTTGTTTCGCTTTTACTTAGACCGATTTCTTGATCACGAATTATGAAATCGTTCAAGTTGGAAAGAATTTAAAAATATGTATATATATTAACAAGCTGTTATTTTGTATTCATTATTAAATAATGCATTGTTAATATGTAAGTGAATATCTATATATCATCAATGAACATTTTTAATATCAACATTGAAAGCTGACCTTCAACTGTGTTTCTCATTTATTATACGTCAGCATATTTCCTCTATCACTGACTGCAGAATATAAGCTCAGTTTTTTACATGGACAATTTTGAAACCTCACTTCGACTTTATCGTGCAGTTTGAATTTTTAGCGTATATCAGATCCCAGACATGCTGATGCCGAGTTTCACATCTCTTTCAAGAGATGATGTCACGTACAGGTCCGCTATATCTTATGGATTCCAATATAGACGTTTCAGATCTGAAGTCATACCTCTTGTGGAGAAGTATACGACATGACACCATACCTCACGCCACTTAAGTGAGTCACCTGAGTTTTATATCATATTCTTTACATCAGCAAGAAATTGAACTACCAAAACTTAGTCAGGGACAACATTTAGCTTTAAATCAATATTTTTTTATAAAAAAAAAATGAGAAAATATTGAACCGCCTTCAATAAAGGTCGCAAGAAATTGTGCAATGAAATTCCACCGTCGCGTCGCCCAGTTAATTGAACCTTATTACCTAATATTGGTATTGAATTTGGTTAAAAATACGTTTGAATTCGTTGTTTGTTCATTTTTATATCGACCTCAATATCAATTAACTGGGTGGCGGTTAAATTTTATTTTAAAATTTCTAGCCATTTTGTTGAAGATGGTTCAATTTTCTTTCAAAAATATTTTTTTCATCATTTTTAGTAACCTCTTTATTTCGCTTCTACACAGTAAACTAAGATATCTATCATTTTGAATTTTTAAACTTTAATGTCAGTCTCGTTATCAGAGAATGCTAAAATCTCCATATATCGAAGAACACCGCACGTATTATAAGGTAAATTGGTGGCCTGTCAAATTTGATGAATTTTTGAAATGTTGTAGTTCAACTGAGTCTGAACAATAGGTTCCTTTGGCAAAACATTCTTCGAATTATGGATAGTTTCTCCGATAGATGGCTCCAAAGACTGGACCTACCCCTAGACGATTCAACGATTTCTCAAAACGTACTGCAGGTATTGAAATGACAATTACTGAAAATGAATAACCAGACTATTTACCATTATTTGACCTTAGATTGATGTGCCTGAACTTCCCGTTTTGCCGAAAGTGACGTCAAATCACATTTTTCGAATGCACAACACCCGTTTGCTTCAATTTAATGCATCATATATAAGTAGCTTTATTACATTTCACTATCTTAGTAAATAAGTAAGTAACTGCAATGGTAGATAGAACATTGATGCTAGCTTGATACTGGGTACATAATAATCTTGGTACAAAACAAAGTTGATTTTATTTTACAAGATATAAAATGGCAGTTGTGTCTAGTCAATGAAAACTAATTATTTTTTTATAGCATGTGCTACACTCAAAGAAATAGTATGGGTAAATTCAACAAAAAAAAATGGTTAACCAACAATATCGTTAATTTTGTTAAACCAAACTATATTGATGGTATTTTTAAATAAGAGGGATTGTTATTTTAATTAATAAAAAGTTGTCGTACAACAAAACAAACATTAACTTAAAAAATAGATGAATAAGACTATTATTTTGTTCGTCAGACTATTATTTTGTTGAATTCTGTCAAATTAAACTAGATAATAGTATATTTTATTTTTAACTATTATCGAATTGTAATTTTAACCCAGTATTAGTTCACTGTATTATTGTACTTGGTAGACAAACCAATATTATTGTCGTCTTCTAGAAGTTCTAAAAGAATTACCATAAAATTTGCTTGCTTACCACGTAGTCTATTACAGAAATTATTCCCAGATGACGCCACATACAAATCACTGACAGTAATCAATCATGCATTATCTTATACTCTTATGAATTTATAGAAAATTAATAACATGATTGCGATGATCAAATTCCCTCAGGGATCATCGATATATTTGGATAAATCTTATAAACGATCTCTAATCTTTGGTTTGGGTGGTCTGATGTCTCAATACTGAGATTTTGGCTAACCAGAAAAAACTTCATCATACAATAAAGTGTAGATCAACCTAAAAATTAGTTTGGTGAACAAAAAACAAAGTCGTTGTACTATTTAATTGTAGACCAAATTGAAATCTTCATGCGTTTTCCATCAGTTGCCCTTAAGCAGTGGTATATTACCCAATTCACCAAATCGATTAGCTATGTCTTTTCATTTTTCGGTAGAGGATATATCCGTGGCCTACGTAAATGATTTCATCAGGCCACCGCATTCAATTTTAATGGCGGCCGTCGGAGTCCTAGCATTAGGGTACATACTGAAATTCTTAACGCTTTCTTGAATGTTTCTAACAAAGTTATATGAACGAATACAACAAAAAATGTAAATGAATGCTTAAAAATTATTTACTTTATATAATTAATAATAAAATATATTATAAAACACAGAGTTTTCTAAAAATAAATAAATGAAAAATTCATAAATGATTAACAATTAGTATTCTAATATTAAAGAAAATATATCTGTAAAAATAAAATATACACTTGAAACCTTATTGATTCAAAATAAAATAAACACTTTTAATAATACTTAAAAACAAAACAAAAAGTAATTATTTTTTTAAACTCTAACAGAAATAAATTGTGGGTAACAAAAATGTAAAATGCCTCTCTAATAATAAGTCACAACAGTTATTGTTATAAATATTAAAAGATCGGTACATACGCAAGTATGTACAACATATTTATTTTAAATTTAATTCCTATCACAGAGATTGCAACTTATCAACTTTTCTTTTTTTATCAGACTTTATTTTAATTTCTTCACTGTTAGTAATTTTTTTTATTACACCTCATTTTCTTTCTTTCCTGATATGATTATTTTTCGTTTTAGAATAATTATTCAGCAATATATTAGAAAAGTATGCTAAACAATTACGAATTAGTTGCAGCCTTTACATACCACAACTATCACAAGTTTCTGTATATTCCGTTTCTAATATTTTTTTCGCTTCTAATTCATTTGTAGCCAAGGCAATTAATAAAGATTTTTGACACTTTGTGTTTAGATAGTAATTTTCATATCTTTCAAATATTAAATTCGGGATTTGGGTTGCTCATTAAAAATTGTAGGAACACGTCTTCACAAATTTTAGGGATTTTTCGAGGAAGTGTTAAAGGAGTTCCATCATCTCTTTTGACAGAATCTTCAGTAATTTGAAAAATTGCTTACTACAGTGATTAACGCAGATTACTGAATTTTTGTTCGGGATAAAATATTTTCGGTGAATGCTGTGAGACCATTTTTTTATCAGGTGCTTGTCTGACGGAAAACGAAACAGTATATCGTTATTTATAGTATACAATTTGATTTGCATACTGGCACACAACATCGACGGGGCATTTTTACCTGCGTCTAATTGGCATTCATTAATTAAGGGCACTTTCCAAATGTTCACAGTATAAAAATACAGTAATAAATAAAGATCAAATTTCAATAACTGTTATGATTATTAAGTATTAGGAGGTTGAATTATTTATTTATAATTTTTCTTTTCATCTATTTGATTGTTACTGTGTTAGGCACATTAAATATTTAAGTAACTCACTTTTCATTAGACTCCAATACAAATTGAAACCCAATTAGTTGGCACTAATCCATACTCAACTTCATACTATACAAATTATAAGAAGATATAAAATATTAATCTGGCAAAATCGCGCGAAATCCACCCGCACCCGCAGCCGCAGTAGCTTTGTAAAATCGAAGGACTACTTTCGTGACGTCACAGGCAGATTCGAGTGCAATGTGGTGGCCTGATGAAATCACTTACGTAGGCCACGGTATATCTCCATATATCTCTACCATGTAGAGTACCCCAATTTGCGAATGTTGTTTCTCTTATTATTTCCGATACAGTACTGTCTCCTCTTGCTAAATACAGTACTAAGGAGACAAAAATGCAGCCTGTTGCAAGGTATTTGAAATAAAAATAATAATAGTATATTTTTTGTAGTGAACGATTGTAAAGAAAAATAGAGAAATATACGATCAGCGTTCGTCAGATAGATGAAAGCTCGCCGAGTGGTTCTAAGACGAAGAAATCATATCATTTAAAGGAATATTTACAATTCCTATTGCACTATTGGTTAGAATTTTTCACCATTTTTTCTTCCTCATAACCATATATAATGTAAAATCTAATATCTTCTTCATCGCCAGACGACGACATCTTCCATGCGTACCACGTGGGAGTTCAGTGCGGAACAACATCCTTCTAACTCCAAACATATGTTGTACCGTTGTCGAAACGATACTACATCCACCCATCTAGGAGCGGCCTTAGTCGTATATACCGCATTGGAAGTACCATATTGTACGTACGAACAGTACTGTACCAGTGAAGAGAAAGGGATTTGCTATGAGCTGACTAATACTGTACGTTAACATAATAACGGAAAATGAGCCAAATTAATTTATTTTCCTTCCCAATGTGTATAGATTTAAATAAAAATTCACAACACCTAATACTCCAAACTTTTATGGTACACTCCATTGTATTTTCATTAACATATATAACAGTGCTGCTATCCATTTTAACTCTGAATTTAATTCTTACTTAACATTGTACCATGTAGTTTTTCTTTTTATTGTAACTAATAAGTGAACTACCACATTTAAGTGATAAATTTTGTTTATTACCAAGCATTACTAACGAAATTGAGAAGAGGAATAAAGGAATAAAAAAAATAATTATCTGCAACTCCTTGGGGACAGAGAAATACACTGCCTTAGGCATGGTACGCCATTCAATTCATATTACAGCTATGTCGAAGTAGATAATGGTGTTAAAGTGTATTACATTAGCTCGCAGATGGCTCGAAAACAATGTCGTACATAAAAGTGTTTGCTTGAAAATTGATCACTTACTATTATATTTTATTGCATTTAGAGATCGTGCCGAGGGAAATGAGTTGAAACAGCTGCGTCTCGGCATGCAGAGTATTGTTTTATCTTAAAGGCACATTAATTTTGTATCATAGTTGTACTATTAGCAGTGTCCAAAGGTTTTAACTTCCCATTAAAACTAAATGAAATTTTATCTCCGGGTATTTGTCTTGTCTGCAAATGTAAAATAAAAAACATATAGCACTATATTCTTTATATTCCATATAGATATGCAAAAATATCTTTAAGTTATTGGTGCAAAATGAGTCCTTTTTCATTGACTAAATTCACTAAAGAATTTAAATACATCATTTTTCGCCAAGATTCTAAAGATCCATTGGCTCGCTATAATATTTAAATATGAAATATAAATTGTGCATATGCATGCTATATGGATTTTTACATTTTTTTAATTTGTAGGCAATATATTGATATGAAATGTGAAAGCTTGGTTTTGTCTTTACTAGATTTTGCTGACTGTCTGTGTGGCTCCAATTTAACTACTGTACAAAAATAAAACAAAGAATTCAAAATTTTTGCCTAACGTTAATTTGTGGTATACGCAGGCAGAGAATATCGCACAAGTTAAAAGATACTGGTTCGCTGAACATGGAGAATCGCAGACTACTTCATTCAGCATGCTTATATCATAAAATTTTAATAAGGAAATCTCCTGAATAATAAAAATCTTTATTGGCCACTTGTAATACATAGTAGTGTATACAGTGTGTTTCACTTCTCGTGAAGACAGCCCTGTATTTTTTTATTTGTGGCCGAATTCATTACAAATTTTTATCAACCATACAACTCCATAAGAATACTTTATGCAACATATCAATACCGCCTAGATCTAAAACACCTGCCTACTGCGATAAAAAGAATATCGCAACTTTCGAGAAATCATAGTAGCCTTAGAGATAAACAAAAATTTTGTTAATAAAAGTTATTGGGAATCACTTGATATGCCGCCCTGTAAAATTTTGTGAAAATCGGAATATTTTCAAAAAAATGTTTGTTTCATTTCTCGTATCTTTTTTATTTGTGGCCGAATTCATTTCAAATTTTTATCAGCCATACAACTCCATAGGGCGATTTTATATAACACCTAAAGAGAACTTTTTCCAACAAATGAAAGTTGTGAACAAAAATCGGCATTCAATAGGTAAGGTGAGGTACGGTACCAGTTTCAGTGACTGGACCTTAAGTATCTTAAGTTGTTTTTCTTTATACCTAATTAATCTTATACACATTTTAATTCATTTTACTGCGAAAGGAGTTTGTGTTCAATTTTCAGTTGTTTATAATCTGAACTGGCCTGGTCTCGTCCAGCCTTTCAATTCCACGGCGCCTCGCACCGTGGATGTCTGGCTGGCTCCGATGCGTGTGCTTGGGGAGGAAATTTTTATTTACTATTTAATTTGAAATAAAGTTTATTTGATTTGGTTTGATTTGAGTGACTGGACCTCGATCGGCGAAGTTAAGCACGGCCAGGCCAGTCCGTCACTTGGATTGGTGACCGTATCTCATCTCACCGTCCTGGTTAAGTGGTAGAGTAGCATTAGCTAAACTTCACCAGGACGTTAATATAAATAGGGCATTAAAAAAAATGCTAAACGGTACACTTTTTATTATTACACATCAACTTAAATGTAATATCGTTTTCTTTTTTCAATGGTTTTAAAATACTTGGAAATCTGTATGTATGTATATATTATGTATGAATGAATCAAATTTACCTACCTCCCGTTATCCAATCGAGCTGAAATTTTGCATACACGTGTAATTAAATAATAAATAATAATGTATGACTTTCATTTGCCGTAAAAAGTTCTCTTTATGTGTTAGATAGGATCGTCTCATGTAGTTCTATAGCTGATGAAAATTTGAAATGAATTCGTCCACAAATAAAAAAGATACATGAGAAGTAAAACAATTTTTTTTTTATTCCGATTTCAACAAATTTCAGTAACTAAATTATTGTGTAAGCCTACTATAGCGACTATAGCGACTCACTCACTTCCAAAAGCGAGAAGTTTCCAAGGAGTCGCTAAGAAACAAAAAGGAAAACTCGATCCATAATGGAGAAGTTTCCATGGAGTCGCTAAGAAACATAAAAACATTGGATATAAAAATATAATATCAATATACTAAAAAATACTAATATCACATAAAATATGAACATGTATTAAAAACAATATAAGTATATTTACTTCCATTTTAATTTTATTTATAGCGATAACGCTATAAATTTGGTGACCCCGACGTGATCATTTTATGTCCAACGTGATAAATATATGCCAGAAGTGAAAATTTTATGTCCAACGTCATAAATATATGCCAGAAGTGAAAATTTTATGTCCAACGTGATAAATATATACAAGAAGAGATTCAATATATCAACTACCGTTATAAATTGACCATTTTATGAAGAGAAGAATTTTCCCGATGAATTTTGAATAGAGGTTCCAAAGTTGAATAGATGTTCCTATAATTTATGGTAATTTCCTAATTCAATCAACTGAAGTTGTACATTACAAGTACTGTCATCTGTCGGTGAGTGAGTTAAAGTACATTCCCTTTTTTATCTGAGAGAGTAGTCAATCAATCAATCATTCACAATCGATTAGTTATGCAAAGACAACCTTCAGACGAGGATTTTCCTCAAACCCATTATGTCACCTCTGTCAAATTACCCCCATTCTGGAAATCAAAACCAGAAATTTGGTTTACCCAGATTGAATCACAGTTTTCTGTTGCAAAAATTGTCAATGACAAGAAAAAGTATGATCAGGTTATAGCTAATTTGCCATTAGATGTGATAGATAATATATACGATATAATATCTAATCCCCCGGAAACGGATCTCTATATAAATTTAAAGAAAGTTCTAATCTCACGTTTATCATCGAGTGAGGAAAAACGTCTGAATGATCTGTTATCAGATTCCCAAATGGGCGATCTGAAACCTTCAGATTTCTATAGATCCATGCTGAATATGGTTGGAGGATTCAGCATGGTTAGTCAAGATTTATTGATAAAGCTATGGAAAAGACGTTTGCCTCAAACAGTATATATTGCCATTACAGCTTCAGGGAAAACAGACACAAAAGAGATTCTAGATATTGCGGATCAGATCTGGGAGTCCTGTCAAAATTCAATGGTTGCATCTTACTCCAAAAATCCTCTTGACTCTGAGTCAACCCCGTTATCAGATTTAACTACCACTATCAAAAATTTTTCAATCACTTTCCATGCTTCAATTAATCAAGTATTACAAAAACAAGAAATTTTTAATTCTCGATTAAACTCTTTAGAATCCAGACCTTCCAATCAATCCTTCGAGCCTCAACCTTCTACTTCATGCTGCAACAATTGCAAAAGTAGAAGCAATTCACAAACTCGTACCACTAATCGCAATCGTTCACCCAGCCGTAATAATGTTTCCAATAAATTTGATCGTACAGACAATACTATTTGTTACTACCATCAACTTTATGGTGCCAATGCCTATCGTTGTGGAGGTGAATGGTGCAAATTCAGTAAGAATTGTAAAAAATCTGATAATTCTCAAACATGACTGAAGTTTGATAATTCTATGACGTCTGATTTTGACATTTCTAACAGCAAACGTCGTCGACTTTTTATTTACGATAGATCTAACAACCTGAACTTCCTAATCGACACTGGTGCCGATTTATCTGTGGTGCCACGCAATGCTTTCACAGATTTAAAAAAGAATTTTGATACGATATTAACCGCGGCTAACGGTTCAATCATTTTTACATACGGTAAGAAATTGTTAAAAGTCAATCTAAACTTACGTAGATTATTTCCTTTCGTTTTCAATATAGCAGACGTTGACATACCGATAGTCGGAGCAGATTTCTTGTCTCATTTTGGTTTAGTTGTTGATCTTAAAGGAGCTCGAATAATTGATAACAAGACTAATTTGTCAGTTAATTGTTTTATTAAAAATAGTCCTTTAGACAATTATGGATTAGATACACTTAAATTATTTCCTTTGACAGATAAATATAATAAATTACTTTTACAATTTCCTACTTTAATTAGTTCACCAGATTACAATTTACCTATTAAACATTCTATTGTACATCATATAGTTACTGAAGGTCATTTACCTTTTTCACGACCTCGTAGATTAGACAATCTTAAATTTAAAATAGCTCAAACAGAATTTAATAACATGGTAGAATTAGGTATCTGCAAACCATCATCTTCTCAAGTTTCCTCTCCACTCCATCTAGTGGCGAAAAAAGAGAATAATGACTGGAGACCTTGTGGAGATTATCGACAACTAAATACGATTACCATTCCAGACAGATATCCATTACCTCATATCCACGACTTTAGCTCTCAGTTGCACGGCTGCACTATTTTCTCCAAGATTGATTTAGTGCGAGCGTACCATCAGATACCTGTCGCTGAAAATGACGTTTATAAGACAGCTATAACAACTCCATTCGGACTGTTTGAATTTTCCCGCATGCCTTTTGGTCTACGCAATGCCGGTCAAACTTTCCAACGTTTTATGAATGAAGTACTTGTCAATTTACCTTTCGTTTTCGTCTATTTGGATGATATATTAATCGCAAGTCAATCAGATGTACAACATTTGGAACATTTGGAAAAGGTTTTCAAGAGATTAGACACATACGGAATTAACATTAAACCATCTAAATGTATCTTAGAAGTTGACAATTTAACCTTTTTAGGTCATCACATCTCTTCATCAGGTATTTTACCATCAACTGAGAGAGTCGAAGTCATTAATAATTTCCCTTTACCGACAACTCTCAAACAACTACAACGTTTCATAGGTATGGTGAATTTTTATCATCGTTTCATACCTCATTTTGCTGAAATATTACTTCCCCTATATTCTCTTTGTAACAGTTTATCTCATGATAAAATTACAAAGATAAATAGTTGGCCTGATC
The DNA here is from genome assembly GCA_936432065.2 of Rutpela maculata. Classification (NCBI taxonomy): domain Eukaryota; kingdom Metazoa; phylum Arthropoda; class Insecta; order Coleoptera; family Cerambycidae; genus Rutpela; species Rutpela maculata. The sequence goes on along the minus strand of OW386287.2, from coordinate 165,990,756 downwards.
AATGTTTAGACGGATTTTCGAAAGCCAAAGACGCAATAAGTAATGCAGTAGTTTAAGCTCATCCTTGCAATAATGACGATACTATCTTATCTCTCATTGTTCTAACCTTGCCATGGGTGCAGTTTTAGAGCAAAGAGATAATAAGGGATTTCTTGCTCCTTTAGCATTCTTTTCCCGTAAATTAACCACAGCACAAACCAATTATTCGGTTTTTGACAAAGAACTTTTAGCATTATATACTGCAATTAAACATTTTAAGTTTATACTTGAAGGTCGAAAGCTTAATTGTTTTACAGATCACAAACCTTTAATCAACGCTTTATTCACAAAAGCAGAAAGATCTCCTCGTCAAATACGTCATTTAGAATACATAGCTCAATTTTCTTGTAAAATACAACATGTTAAAGGAAAACATAATGTAATAGCTAACAGCTTGTCACGTATTTACGACACTGCTTCCTTAAAACAAGATATTTTACCACTTCAACTTAAAAATTCTCCCTTCCTTAATGTTAACTTTGACCTAAAGTTGCTTAGTGAAGCTCAGGAGAAAGATTCAAATCTCAACTATTTATTGTCAGATAAATCATCACTAACTAAAACCAATTTCATTTTAAAAAAGATACAAATTCCAGATTCAAATGATTTTATTTGGTGTGATGTTTCTCGTGTAAAAGTCAGACCTTTTGTCCCACTTATTTACAGACGAACGATTTTCGATATTTTTCACAACTTATCTCATCCTGGTATTAAAGCCACTAGACTGTTGATTTCAAATAACTATTTTTGGCCGAAAATGAACACAGATTGCAATTTATGGTCAAAATCGTGCATTAACTGTCAAGCTGTCAAAGTCAGTCGACATACGCGAAATGCTCTCGGGAAGTTCACCATTCCGAAAATCAGATTCGACCACATCCACATAGATTTGGTAGGACCATTACCTCCATCTAAAGGTAACTCTTACATTCTTACGGTGATTGAACGACTCACTAGGTGGCCGGAAGCGTACCTTCTTCGCGACATCACAGCAGAAACAGTTGCGCGTACTTTATTTCAAAACTTTGTTTGTCGATTCGGTGTTCCCTTGTCAGTAACGACTGATCAAGGAGTACAATTCGAGTCAAGATTATTTAATGAATTTGCAAAGTTTTTAGGTTTTCATAGAATACGTACAACTGCATATCACCCCCAGAGCAGCTCTTTAATTGAAAGATTTCATCGCTCACTTAAAACTTCCTTGTTAGCTAGAGCCAATACATCACATTGGACAGATGAATTACCCATCATTTTATTAGCATTTGGGACAACTCCCAAGGAAGATCTGCAATGTTCACCTGCTGAACTCATATATGGTCAAACCCTTCGTTTACCTGGCGAATTTTTCGTTGAATCGTATAATTCCCCAGATATTCCTTATTTCATTGACAAATTACGCATTTATTTTAATAATTTAAAATTTGTTCCTCCAACTTCGCATGGCAATTACAAAACTTTTGTTAGTTCAGATCTTGCCTCTTGCGATTTTATTTTCGTTCGCATTGAACGTTTAAAACGTTCATTTACTCCTTTATATGAAGGACCGTTTAAAGTTTTATCTCGTTCAGATAAGTTATTTACCTTTAAGAAAGGAGCCAAAGTCATAACTGTCAATATTGATAGGGTTAAACCGGCTTTTGTATTAGTTGACAGATGTGACACTTTGCCTACCCCGATTAAAAAAGTACGTTTTGCAATCGACACGTTGATTGATTGACTATTTTCTTTTTTAACGAGGGGGTGTATATAGCGACTATAGCGACTCACTCACTTCCAAAAGCGAGAAGTTTCCAAGGAGTCGCTAAGAAACAAAAAGGAAAACTCGATCCATAATGGAGAAGTTTCCATGGAGTCGCTAAGAAAAATAAAAACATTGGATATAAAAATATAATATCAATATACTAAAAAATACTAATATCACATAAAATATGAACATGTATTAAAAACAATATAAGTATATTTACTTCCATTTTAATTTTATTTATAGCGATAACGCTATACCTACTATGATTTCTCGAAAATAACGATTTTCTTTTTATCAGAGTAGGCCGGCGTTTTAGATCTAGGCGGAATTTATATGTTGAGTAAAGTGATCTTATGGAGTTGTAGGGCTGGTAAAAATTTGAAATGAATTCGGTCACAAATAAAGAAGATACAGGGGTGTCTTTACGAGAAGTGAAACAAAAATTTTTTTTTGAAAATATTCCGATTTCTACAAAATTTTACAGGGGGGCATATCAATTGATTCCGAACAACTTCTATTAACAAAATTTTTGTCTCTCTTTAAGCCTACTATGATTTCTTGAAAATTGCAATTTTTTCTTTATCGCAGTAGGCCGGCGTTTTAGATCTAGGCATCATTGGTGTTGAATAAAGTCGTCTTATGGAGTTGTATGGCTGGTAAAAATTTGAAATGAATTGGGTCACAAATAAAAAAGATACAGGATTCACGAGAAGTGAAACACACTGTATATAGCAAGTCATAATGTAAATAAATAAATAAATAATAGAATATTAATAATATTAAACAGACATTATTACAATGAAAGAAATAACAATAAAAAACAAACACAACAATAAATATAAGGTACATCAGTCAGTCAAGAAATATTTAAAAGAAAAATTATCCGGATACAAATTCATCAACGCTGGTAGGAAGCATTTTCTGATTGACTTTTTAAATAATCTAGGGCAACTTATTTCATGTAAGTGTTTAGGTAATACATTGTACATATTGACACAGTTATATTTTGAAGAATTTTTAAATATTACAATTTTATGTGGAGGATATCTAATAGTTTCCCATGCCAAAAAAAAGGAAAATTAAAAATTGAAGATCTCGCAGAAGCGCATAATCTGGTAAAATTTAATTTTTTCAAATCGGACGGTAACTTTTCGTGAAAATTTTTTTTGAAAATACTTGTTTTTTTTTGCCCTAACACTAATACACAAAAAAGTAATTCCTTAATTTATTTACGAAAAAAAGAAGTTAGGGGGAAGAGATTTTTTTGAGGTAGGTGAAATAGATAAGAATTGATGAAGCCGGAGGATTGGGGCGGTGGGCCAATTTGGGGAGGGGAGGGAGGTAGGGAAAGGAAAATTATTCAACTCTCTCGAACTTTTTTCCCTGACGTGCGATTTTCAAAAACCAAAATGGAATTTGTTCGTTATTACGTCTAATATTTGACTGAATAATTTTTTAAATTTTTTTCAAATAAACAAACTTGTGGGAGGGGAAAAACCTTTTGCGTTTTTTTTAAATGCATTTTTGAATACGAAGGAAACGGCTCAGAAGAGAAATTTTTCTACAGGTATGCGAGATTTTTTTTTATCTTTAATTTAAAAAAAAATATCGCAATCCAAGCAATAGGAAGGGAGGGAGGGGGCATAATGCGTTTGCGGGAATAAAGGGGAATAAAGGGTTAAGGAAAAGGGACTTCGGAGCTTAATATTCGGATATATAAATCTTTTTTCCATCTTAATATTTTATCAGTCTGCTCTCCATCAAATATCAAACTTATTATAAATAATTATTTAACACCGTCACGATAAAAATTTGAGAGTAATCCATTGTGCCGTTTTTGAGTTAGAGCGAGTTAAGCGGAAAAATAATTGTTATATATATCCAATACACACCTAAAACTAGAGAAATGCGCCGCGAAAGCTCGTGACGGTGTCAAATAATTATTTATAATAAGTTTAATATTTGATGGAGGGTAGACTGATAAAATATTAAGATGGAAAAAAGATTTATACAGCGTGATCTACCAAGAAATGCGGAAAATAAAATGGTGTACTAGTCTTGCATGTGGGAAAGCCCCTCCAAATTTTAGAGGATTCTGAGGTAATTTAGTATATTAAATTATTAGTAAGCTTGCGAAGATACACTACTAATGTTGAGTAAGTCCTGACCTACTCGACGAACTTACTTGTGAAGGAACGTATTCGAGTTATTTACATTTCCTTAATTGGCATAAAAAGTGAAGCCGGCCGGCGAGTTAAAAAAAAGAGATCTACACACGATCCAGCGGCAAGAGCCAACATTGTCGGTATGCTTTGAAGATCATTGGAATTCCAGCGGACCAGTTCACTTTTACGAATGAGTTCAAAGCATGCCGACAAGGCTGGCTCCCTGCCGCTGGATCGTGTGTAGACCTAAAGAGAGCCGCGTTTTTTGTTTTCGGTCGAACAATAGGGACAGCGCCGTGTCATTGACCGGTTTAGCTAAATATCTCGTATATCTGCTTGTCAATGTCTTCGATTTATTTCGATTTATTTCGCTATTTTTGTAGTGTGATTTGATTAAAACCAAAATGTCACTTTTATCTTGTCCAGCTTTGCTGTCAGTAGTGTCAATCCCAAGTCTGATAAAGTGATACGGTTTTACCCAACACCACCTAGAGATTAAAGCCAGACAACCAGCTGGTGACGTCACTGAAGGAAGGCCCAGCATATACGGCGTAATGCATTAAAGCAATGCTATTATACTACATGTGACTACTCACAAATAAGAAATATTTATTACCTGCGGTAATGTTTGCTGTTTTTAAGAGTGATGTTTTACTTATACTATAATAAAAAATGTGCATATATTGGTTTTAGATATTGAGGTACATAATACATTTGGACGTAATTAGAACAATAAAAATCACTTCTAATTTGCTTTTACTAATTCTTATAAAGTAAAACGAAAAGCGTATTTGGTCACTCATATAAGATAAGTGAAAACCTAGCCTCAATTTTAGTTTCGTTCGATTTAGATTACGAGAGACTTAAAAATAATAACTCACCACAGAGTGCATAGAAATTTTAAAGTTTTCTCGATGAATAGCTTTAATCCATTTGTTTCTCAATTTCTCATCTTTGGTAAACTTAAAAACGTGTACCTTTTCCCCAGTGGCATAATTACCAGTACAGCGAGGAACGCAGCATTTGTTTACCATTTTGCACGGCAATTAAGTATTTTATAACTATCACTGGAATGTATTATTTGTTGACTGTTTTATTAAAGTGGGTTTTAGATCACATTTACACGTTTAAAACACAGAATAAACAATAAGATACAATACTACTAAAATGCAAATACAACACTGACACTACACTTGACAGCCGTTGAAGCGTGACGTCATGTCAGCTGGTTGTCTGGCATTAATCTCTAGGTAGTGTTGTTTTACCGCGTTACGTTAGATTAGTTAAAATCATTGCGGGCGCATTTCTACAAAAAAGTAAGGTAATTTTTTGGTCATTTTTTTTTAGTTTTTAATTTTTTTAACTCCTTTCGGCGGGGACAACCTACTGTTAAATTTTCCGCATGTCATGGTAGATCACGTATATCCAAATATTAAGCTCCGAAGTCCCTTTTCCTTATCCCTTTATTCGCGCAAATGCATTATGCCCCCCCCCCCCTCTCTTCCTATTGTTGGGATTGCGATATATATTTTTTTAAATTAAAGATAAAAAAATCTCGCTTACCTGTAAAAAAATTTCTCTTGTGAGCCATTTCCTTTGTACTCAAAAACACATTTAAAAAAAATACAAAAAGTTTTTCCCCTCCCACAAGTTTGTTCATTTGAAAAAAAATTTAAAAAAATATTCAGTCAAATATTAGACGTAATAACAAACAAATTCCATTTTGGTTTTTGAAAATCGCACGACAGGGAAAAAAGTTCGAGGGGGTTGAATAATTTTCCTTTCCCTACCTCCCTCACCTCCCCTAATTGGCCCAGCGCCCCAATCCTCCGGCTTCATCAATTCCTATCTATTTCACCTACCTCAAAATAATCTCATCCCCTAACTTCTTTTTTTCGTAAAAAAATTAAGGAATTACTTTTTTGTGTATTAGTGTTAGGGCAAAAAAACGAGTATTTTCAAAAAAATTTTTCACGAAAAGTTACCTTCCGATTTGAAAAAAAAACAGATTATGCGCTTCCGCGAGATCTTCAATTTTTAATTTTACTTTTTTTTCGTCAGGTCAATAATAATAATAATAATAATATAATAATACTTTATTAATAGCATAAGCTAGATTTCACATTTTTACATTATTGTATATCAATGAAATTAATTCTATTCATGAAATTTGAAACTAATCATGTGGTATAAACTTAAATATTAAATAGTGACATTCGATAAAACATATTTATAACAAACATTTTTAAATAACATGAGGCTTTCACAGTTTCTTACAGAAATTGGTAGTTCATTATATTGTTTAAATCCATTGTGGAATAGGTTAACCTGGCTATATCTTGTATGTACTGTTGGAATATATAAATTTTCTCTTGATCTTGTGTCGTGTTCATGAATGTTCCTCACGAAGGTACAATTTTCTGATAAATGTTTTGGCACTAATCCATGTAATATTTTGTAAATAAAAGTCATTGTATTTAAAGTTATAATTTGTTTCACTCCCAGTAACTTCGTAGCATCAAGCATTAATTTTATATTTGTATATTTGTTACAGTTTAGAATAATTCGTAATGCTTGGTTTTGCTTCTTCTGTAGCATATTTATTTCAGCATTACTAAGTAGAAAAAGTATTGTTGAGCAGAAGTTGAAATGAGGTAAAATAATTGTTTTATATATGGTTATTTTCGTCCATGTACTAAGATCTTTTCCTATACGTCCCAACAGATTAACTTTTTTAGCTATTTTTTTGGTAATATAATGAGCATGTCCGGAGAACGTTAAATGATCATCAATAATTACACCCAAATACTTTAATTCATTAACTTGCTCAATATTTGTTCCATTTATGGTTACTCCTTGGTTATTTACTGTGTTTACTCGGCTGTATTTACTTTTAATTACCATAAACTTAGTTTTGTCTGTATTTAAGCTAAGGCTATTCATGTCCAACCATTTTTCTATTTCTTTAAGCTCACTATTTATTATGTTTATAGTCGAGTCTACATTATCACCAACTAAGTATATCAATGTGTCGTCAGCAAATAGTTGTATGTTGCACTTTTTAACGTATTTCATAATATCATTTATGTATAGAACAAACAGATTAGGTCCCATAACGGTTCCTTGCGGTACACCGAATATTGTCTCTTTTGGTAAGGATGTATCATTTTTATATTTGGTAGTTTGTGTTCTATTTTCTAAATAACTGGTCATCCATTTCACAATGTTATGTCCAAATCCGTAATTATTTAACTTCAACAGTAATAATTGTCTATCTATTGTCTCAAAGGCTCTGCGGAAATCTAAAAAAACTACCACTATGATTTGTTTCTCATTTAAGGCGTTTTTCCAGCTTGATAACGTTGTTTGTAAAGCAGTGTCGCACGAATTTAGTTTTCGAAATCCAGCTTGATATTTCGATAGAAGGTTGTTGTTTTCTATATATTCTATTATTTGTTCATTAGCAGATAATTCCAGTAATTTCTCATAGACTGGTACCATATTTATAGGTCTATGCTCCTCACATCGAATTGTTTTATTTTTCTTTTCAATAGGTATTACTGTTGACGTCTTCCAAGTGTCTGGGAATATTCCTGTTTCTAAACTGGTATTTATAACTTGTAAAAATTGATTGCCTATTGCTTCAAATGATAATTTTAAAATGTGTACATTTATGCCGTCTATACCACTGGGTTTATTTTTCATTTGATTTATAATGTTTTTTAAATTTTTTATTTCCAGTACTTTGAACTTTTCCATTTTAAAATTGGTCTTCTCCATGTTGTTCAATATTGTATCATAATGTTTATTTGGATTCAAATGTACCGTAATTTGTTCTATACTTTCCAGAAAGAACTTGTTAAATTTCTCAGCGATTACTTTATTATCTGTAGTTAGTTCGTTGTCAAAAATTATTCCATTATTGTTGTCATTTCTTTTTTCATTTAAAAGTAGTTTTAGTGTCTTCCACATTTCATTTGAGTTTCCTTTAACTTCATCAATTTTTCTATGATAATATATTTGTTTTTGTTGTCTAATGAGTGTCACTATCATGTTTCTTTTTTCTTTAAATTCATTCCAGTGTTGCTCGTTACCTGTTCTTATAGCTGTTTTATATAACAAAGTTATCGTAGAAAAACGTGTTTTTGCGAATTTTAAATGCGAATTCCTCCTACACCCCGTGTGATTAAGCTGAACTAAGTTGATACCATGATAAAAGAGAACGCGTGTAACCGAACTGTCAAAAAAATTTTTTTAAAAAAAGTTGGTTTCATTTCAAAACCAGATCCGCTCCGCTAATATAGTAGTTATATCGTACCGAAAATCTAGCAACGTAAAAACCCCCCAGAAAATAACCCACATTTAAAAGAAATAAAAAAGATTAGAGACAAACGATTGATCATAAAATAATAAATCTCAAAGCAATCATAGAACGTAAAAGGGGTAAGTAAAAATAATAAAACAAAAAGTGCTATTCATTTTCTTTTACAATAAATTACACAATATTAATCAATCACTTTCGCACCCTTTGTAATTAATCGCCTGCTGAGAGTGCCTGGTTAGATCATAAGTTAGCGCTTGGACTGAAACTGCCTTTACAAGGTATAAAAAAGATATAAAATTTTCATACGCCGGTAGACATTTGACATAAGCATGATAAATATATATTTGGTATTTTAAAAATAATGTTATTCTGTGACTACACGTTCTCTAAGAAATTATAATAATAATAATGGTAATAATAAACTTTGTATTCAAATAAGTTGTACACAACAGATATGACACGTCATCAGTCGCACATGTTGATATAAAAGATAATAAAGATACATTAAAATCGTTACAAACTACGAAAGTTTTATATAATTGTTACACGTTTTATAGAATGCTCTTCGCAGTTTTTTTTTTGTTAATTTTTGGACAAAGGGGCGGTCTTGACGTGCCAACATCAGATAAAGGGAAAAAGGACTACTAAAATAATAATTGACTAAACAAACTAAATTGGCACGTTTTGATTACCCTTCGAGAGGCGGCAAAAATTTATATACTTGGCTTAGCTCAGTTAAGATGGGGTGGGCACGTGGTTATCCAGCTGTGGCAGTCACTTGAAAACAAACTACGACATATTTTAACAAAATGTATATTTAATGATCAACAACACATTGATAAACACCTAGTTTTATAAAATTAATCAATGGTACCTAGAGAGGCACAATTTCATTAAAGAGTCAGAAGGGCTGCCGAACGAAACGATGTGGGGATTCCTAACCTATATGTTATGGGGGGTAACGTGTAAAAGACCTTTCGCTCGTTGTACAAAAACCCCAGTGAAAATCACCCTACTGATACACTTAATTATTTACATAAATATTTAAAAATTCCCAGAATACCAGGGCCATTCAAAATTCCTACCAAAATTCAACGAGCATTAACAGGAGCAATGCGGCTATCTAAAAATTCGTACTAATGTAATTTATTCTACTAAACCACGACACCAGTGCCCGAGGGTCAATATAACTAGGTGGTAAGTCTTATATTAATGTTACTTACTTTAATGAGACAAACGCCATAAGGGCAATACTTATGGATAAATAATCTACGTACAAAATATTGACATCCACAAATGTAAATATAAAACGGCTCAAATAACTATATCACTGTGGGTTATTCCCATCGCATAAGCCCTAGAATAATAATGCAAAACTTAAGTCTGACAAACAATAATAAAAGCGCACACACAGAGGGGTAGGTCGGTGGTGTCACACTACACTCCAACTTCCGACGAGAGGACAAAGATGAACAAATACAAAGCTACTTACAGTCAGGTGCTTTCTTGGGTTGAGCTTACAGTAACACTTCGTGGGTTCCGATACTCTAGCTAGACCACTGAAGTGGATCGAACGATTAAGGGTCGTCGACAAGGGGGCAAAAATGCTCCAGCTCTGTCACCAGGCGTTGTTCCCAGACTGCTGTGACTCACAAAACATAAGCTCTCGAAGGTGTGTCGAAAGAAGTCCTAGGGGGAAACTACCAAGGACTCGGAGGGTCACCTACCCTGTCCACTCACAACTCAGCTAGAGGTAAGCTACCAAGGGCTCCAAAAAGAAAGTCCTCAAGACGTCAATAATAAATCCCAAACATCCAGGGCGTCCAAAACATAGCAGGCACCAACAGTAAGTTTTCGTGGTGTCACAAAAAAATGAAGTTCCAAGGGTGCTCCCAGAAAAAAAGGTAGGAAAAAGAACCCTGAAATATAATAACAATATTACTCAATCCTCTTTAAAGAGGTAAAGACATCAAGGCGCAACTTACGGTTTAACCGGTTCCTTTAGCAAACCAAGATGGAAGACCACACCGGCTCGAATCCCAGGAAATCTGGCTTCATCGGGGCTTCGACAAAATATCACAACACAATTTCCAATAAAACAACTAACCGGAAGCCCCTACGTTTAATCCGTGTTTCCACGATATTAATAATCACAAAATTATAAAACGCTAGCCCTCGCCGACTTATTTTTTTCCAGCTTCAGCAACGACAAAACAAAAACCAAATGACAGAACTAACCGCTACCTCTAGTCTTTCCTATTTTCCAAGTTCTGCGGACGTTGACAATAGGCAACTCTATATACACTCAATAACACACAGTGGCGTATCCAAGCCGCCGAATTGGGTTGCTAAGGGCCGAGAAATGTTCCCCTCGTATCTCTTGTTACTGACGATGCAATAGGACGTAACAAAGTAAAAAAAATAACTACACCTAATCCTTCTATGTTTTGAACTGGCAACTTTTGGATTTCAAGCCAAACCAAGAGCAAGAGAGCAAGAAACATTTATTAAAATTTTACAAGAATGCGCCTCACCCGAACCTGACCTGGAGCCAACCGGACAAACACGGCTTGTAGCGCCGTGGTGAATGTAGGACATGTCAAACCGAATGGGGCAGGGCCGGTTTAGCTAAACGATAATTAGACAGGCCCACAAAAAAAAAGTGGTCTGCGCCGGGGTACTGACCATACCTATCCCTTGTATTTTGAGCCGCTGAACACGAATCTGACCTTAGTTTTTCCCCAGCACGTCAGGTTCTTTTTTTAACAGCAAATAAATATGTAAATATTACGATCCAACAGACTTTTTTGCTTAAAAAAAAATGACGTGTTGGGAAAAAACTAAGGTCAGATTCGTATTCAGCGGCTCAAAATACAAGAGATAGGCATGGTCAGTACCCCGGCGCAGACCACTTTTTCTTTTTGTGGGCCTGTGTTATAAAACAATGTTAAAACCCCTATCCGCCTGTAGCGGATTTAAAAATTAACAATAAAATTAAAAAGTTCTGTCCTCATGGACCTAAAACTAATTCATATATAAAACTAGTCACAAATTTGGGCTGTTGACTCGGGTGAAAAGCTAAACGAAAAAACCCGTACGAGATCTGCCGACCTGGAGGTCTCTCTGATGCTAGGAAAATGTGGTGGAAAAAGATAGGGTTTAAAATGTATGGATTTTTAAATATGTCATCGGCCAAAAGGGAATTTTTTATTAAAAAAAGAGAACAAAAGAATAAAAAAGAGAACAAAAATAGAACATGAAGAAAGAGAAAAGAAATGATTGGAAAGATAAAGTTGAGGAAAGATCAAATGTGGGGAAGGTTGTGGTGTAGAAAAGTATGCACAGGGAAGAGGTTGCCGGAAGATAGGCAACGCCTGGTATGGTAGGGGGTGTTTGATCTGGAATGGGGCAGTATGCATTCTGATTTGGGTTATGTTGTTAGTTAGCAGACTATCGCCCAGTTGGAAGGTGTAGAATATTTGGGGGATTTCTTGGACATAGTTCGTGGAGTTATGTCGTGACATCGTGCCTATAAATCTCTGAGGGAGGTGTATCTGCCGGAATCAGAAATGAGTCGCATAAATTTGTGTTCGGGAACTCGAAGTTTGCGCATTGTCGTGGCCGGAATGCTGCACCACACCGGCGCTGCGTATGTGATGGTCAGCCTTATCACCATCGTGTAAAACAGTTTCTTATTTGTCCTGTTAAGTTCCAACATAAGTTATCGCCTTTAAGGTACTCGTAGTTGGAAACATCCTACGAAATCGAAATCGAAATATTTTTTAAACTTTTTGATGCACTATTGAAATGTTTTGAGAGTGACGCTTTATATCCTTCTGAAGAGTCTTAACAAGGGCGAAAAATGTTTCAATCGCCAAGCAATTTCTAAGAGATAGAATGACAAATTAGTTTCAAGGTCAAGTTATTTCATATACAAAATTTCAGATAGATTTTCGTTAATAAATTTATTTTATAGTGCTTTCTCTAAAACATGTTGAATTTATGAGAAGTAAAGTTATTAAAAATTGAATATTAATCGCATTTTCTTGTGCTCTGAAGTAAAAGCAGCGAGAAGTACTAAAAGGTCGTCGTCGTGACCAATCACCGCTACTTGCACATTTGCTGATTTCTTGTTTGTTAACAATAAGAAAATTAGCATCATCTGCAGATTGTCTTGCAATAAATCTTTACTTTTGAAACAATCGACATCATCAGTCTCAATAATAATCTATTGTTTTTAACGTTTGATAAAAACTTTTCTTGACTGACAGTAGCAATCATGTTTTCACCAAACAAAAACCCTAAGCGCGTATTTTTTTATGGCATCGTTGCTGCTTGGTTTTTCTGTCATCATTTTCGTAGCCATCAGACATAAAGCCAACAAGACAACATTTTTCTTGACGTAATCGATGTAAGACGGACAAATATCTTTATGCCGTATACCATTTTACTCTGTGCTCATTTTACTAAGTATATCTACCTAAGCTATAACCTAGAACTTCCGGGACACATTGAATTTTTAAGCAGTTAGTATTTGAAAAGATTTTTAAACATATCAATAAACAGTGAAAAGTACTACCTAAAAAACAGATTTTAGGATTTTTCCGAAAATCGTTCAAATTAACTTTGTACTGCAAGGCTTTTTTTTAAGAAATTTTAACGATTTTAGGAAAATATAACACACATATTTTTTGAATTGAAAATCCACAAGGCACCTTTATCTATCTCTTCACTTACAAAAACAAATATAGAAGTAAATGGAACAAATTATTAAATCTCTAATCAATTATGGGGGTGTAATATTTTGTCGAACTCCTCTATACATTTCCTTAAATATATAAGGAATAAAAAAACCAGACTGCAACCAACAGCTATTCTCCCGACTAATGCTCCGCCTAGCGCTGGATTACGGATTACAAGCCTAGCCACGTTAACTGCAATAACTATGTATTACCACAAAACGCTAAAGTTTCGATTGCAACATACACCAGCCGAAAGACGTATTCCTGCTCAAATGAGCTTTCGTGTCAGCTACTCCACACAACTTGAGACTGCAGTTTCGAGCTGTCGGCTCTCATCAATGCAAGGTAGGCTTAGAATGACTAGAATGAGACCCTCGTATCACTCTTGGTACATGACGAGATTTATAAAACCACGACATGTAATAAAAGTGGTAGGCCCCATCTAGCAGTTGATGTCCATTGCAATCGAAGTAACAATAGCCCTGACATGGACATAGTAGGTTTACTATTGTAATATTTTGTCAAACTCTTCTATACATTTCCTTAGATCTATAAGGAATAAAAAAACTAGTAGGGGGAGCGTAGAGGCGTATGTATTTCAATACTCCAGTAAAGCAACGTTCAGCGCGATTAGTACTTGGATGGGTGAAATCCATCTTGGGAAACACAGCGATCTCCTCCCACCTTCTAGCAGCTTGTATATCAGCGTATACGCGGAAGCTATGTAATTTCAAGACGATGATTACGTAGTAGATATACGGAGGGGGATGTGGAGGGGATTTAAAGCAGTCGGTCCCTTGTTTATTAAATGTTATTCAAGTAAAAGTTCCCTACTCTTCAACAGAGAAGAGGTTTGGCAAAATTTCCTGGTTGGGGGTAGCTGGTCTCCTGGCATCTGTGATAGGCCCTGTTAGCGGAAATAGGCCGACGTTAAATAAATAGATAAAAAAAACAGACTGCAACCAACTGCTATTCTCCAGACTAATGCCCCGCCGAACGTTGAATTGCGAGTTACAAGCTTGGCCACGTTTAATGCAATAACTATGCATTGCCACAAAACACTAAAGTTTCGATTGCAACAAACACCAGCCAAAAGACTTATTCTTACTTAAAGGAGCTTTCCTGCCAGTCTCTTGCAGACTGCCACACCACTTGCAGACTGCAGTTTCGAGCTGTTGGCCCTCGTCAGTGCAATGTAGGCCTGAAATGACTGGAACTAGATCCTCGTGTCACTCTTGGTACATGATGAGATTTATAAAAAACCACGAAATGTAATAAAAGTGGTAGGTCCAGTCTAGCAGCTGATGTCCATTGCAATCGAAATAACAGTAGCCTTGATATGGGAATAGTTAGTAGGTAGCTTTTAGAGGGCAAAATATTTACTAGTTTAATATTGTGTCGAACTCCTCTATACATTTCCTTAAATATATAAGGAATAAAATTAATTATGCTGAATATTTTGGAAATTTAAAAAATTCTTTTTTGTTAATGTAGAAAAACATTTATTGTCTCATATTCATATCTTCCATCACATTATATCATGGAAATGAAGCACCATCATAGCCAAAGCCTGATAAACAATTTAGAGTTAAATAATGCGCTCATGAATTTGTGCCTTACAGCGTGTATACCTATAGAAATATTTAGGTGAAAAAACTTTTTGTTTTTCCTCTATCATGGCTACGTGCTTGCTATTGCCACAGCTGGCCGAAGGCCTGCTCAAGCTCTTGCATTTCAGTGTACAAACAGTAACCGCAACGTAGCTAGATGCTTTTGTCTTATTTGAATTGAAACATATCCTATTCGACAGGCTCTTATGAGAATGGGCGTGCAAGCGTATCCATGAAATTCAATTCCTATATATTGCTCCGAGCTATGCGATTCTTTTTGTTTATTTTTCTCTCCTACAAGTTGTAATGACAGCAAATTTCACGAGTGGTAAATTACATTCTGATTGTGGAAAATATGTTTCCTGGTGTAATGTAAAATGTTAAAAGTTTCTCTCTAAAGTTTAACATAAAGCAATCCATTTCCAGAACTGTATGGAACATTGTTAAAATAATACAAACATACTACAATTAGTTCTTTTCAGAAAGCTATCAAAATTATATGACTTTTAATATTCCAATATTTTTTAATTAATAAAAATATAGTTGCTAAGTTATGATGGAGGTATTGGCAAGTAATTTAAATCCAAATTCCTGGTCACTCTGAAAATTCACTTTAAATATTATAGTCGGGGAGCCCTCCCCCGATCCTTGGGGACAATGTTTTTCATAAAGATTAAAGCCTAAGAAACAATTTTAAACATATCCCCCCAAAAAAAACTGGCTGTACTTTCAAAATGGCGGCCATGTGTTAAAAAAAACTGTTGCCAATGTTGTTTTTGCCATTTAACACAAAAACTAAAAAAGATGGACAAAAATTTTTTGCACAAAAGACAACGTGCATAAAATTCTCTACAATTTTGTTTCTATACAATATTTTGATAGGAGTTACCATTTTCCAGATAAATGAGTCCAAAATTAAGAAAAATGGAAATTCATATATCCTTAGAGGAAATAACTTTGACCATTATTATAAGGCGTATAATATAACTTTATATTATTAATATAACAAAAAATAAAATAAACTAAAAAAAATTAATAATAATAATAATAATAATAATAATAATATAATTTGCAGACATTTATCTCGAAAACGGTAACAATGGTTTATGAATAGTTTAGGGTTAAAAGTGTTGATAGTGACATCTTTTGGATTCTGCTGGCTCATTCAATAAAATTAAATATAAATTACTCTTTGATACCGGATTTGGCAATAAAAGAAGGCTTATCAACATATCCGCATTAGCAAAAGAGTACGGACCTCAAAAATATTCAGCATTAGTGGGCCTTCATTCATTTACTGAATGCGACTCAGTCAACTCCTTTAAGGGAAAAGGAAAGATAAAACCTAAAAATGTTACTTTCTCCCAAATATACCAAACATATCCGTTGGGGAGTAGCTGATGATAAATTAGAGGAGTTTACATGTGCCATATATGGATCAAAGAAATGCGCTAGTGTGGACGAGCTTAATTGCCATTATACAGAAATGTGGTGACAAAGATTTCTCTTCATCAATTGACACTAAAGTTGATTTTTATTCGATTCCACCATCAAGAGCTTACCTCATCGAGCATATTAAAGGGAGTGTTTACCAATGCTTATTTAGCGATTATCCGACGAAGGCATTCACAATATTCCAAAGCCTTGGAAAGATTATGGATGCCAAGAAAATGGAGAACCCTTTTAGTGTTCAGTAGATAAAATACTGCTTCAATCGCTTACTGAAATTCTTCAGGAGATGATTCCAAATCAAATCATAATAGACGAAAGTGAGGACGATAACGATATAATAAATGAAGTAATAGAGGAAGAAGATTTGGAAGCAATATTCGATCTATCGGGAGATAGCGAATCTGAAAGCAAGTGAGGTGTTACTTACGTCTTATATCGAATTTTATATTTTATTTTAAGAGCTGAATCATTTATCTGGAAAATGGTAACTCCTATCTGAATATCGTGGAAAATCTGCTTAAAATTAATTTCTTATATTTTATGTCATATTTAAGATGTGTTTTCACAAAATCTACTCCTGCAGGCACACCAGCACATCAGCTTGACAGGAAAGTTTTTCATTATGTTAAAACAACTTGTCAATGCTATATCGTCGCAGTATGATGGAAAATTACTTCCTAGCACTTGTAGACTGGCGCGACGGGCACAGAGTATATTGCATTTCATCGACACATTTCAAAAACCGCTGCCCAAGGAATCACTACTTCCACATCCAGATTTTTTATCTAAGTCACTCACAACGAAAAAATTTTGTATGTGGAAATAATTGTTTATGGAACATTAA
The DNA here is from genome assembly GCA_936432065.2 of Rutpela maculata. Taxonomy (NCBI): domain Eukaryota; kingdom Metazoa; phylum Arthropoda; class Insecta; order Coleoptera; family Cerambycidae; genus Rutpela; species Rutpela maculata. Next base: position 165,973,836 of record OW386287.2, on the reverse strand, counting down.
TAATATAATATTTGAAATCCTCTACCCCAAAAACCCATAAAATGATACCCCACATCGGTAGCGGGGTGAGGGTGGTAATAGGGGGTGGTAGTGGGGGTGAATGAAGTAAAAAAACATTTTGAGGTTTCTGGTTCTTGTACACACCCTAAATCACAATTTTTTTCATCCCCTTTAATAATGGAGTGGGGATGGTAATGGGGGTGGCTAATGCCAACATTTTTTTTGAGACCTCAGCTTATCTTGTATATACTAAATACCAATTTTATGGACTCTTACCTGCTTGATTTACCTATTTTCCCCAAATTTACCCCCCGACCCTTCGACGGAACAAGATGAAAATATAATCTAGTTCTAGATCTCGTTAAAGTACATACGTGTACTAAATTTCAAGTCAATATCTCAAACGGTTCCAGAGTAAACGTGCGCACAAAAAAAGTTACAGACAGACAGACCAACAGACAGACCGACAGACAGACCGACAGACAGACCGACAGACAGACCGACAGACAGACCGACAGACAGACCGACCGACAGACAGACCGACAGACAGACCGACAGACAGACCGACAGACAGACCGACAGACAGACCGACAGGCAGACCGACAGACAGACAGACAGACAGACCGACAGACAGAATTTTTTTTTTCTCTCAAACTTAAAATCTCGACGTTTCGTGACATTCTAAGCCTATTTGAACAAAAAAAATTTTTAAAAATTTTTTTGTCGTTACTATACTTCCACTGGATGTGGAAGTAAAATTGTACATATCGCTATCAGAGAAAAAAATCATATTATTATGTTGTCACCAAATTTGCAACAACTTTCTGTCAGTCCGTTCGTCTGTCCGTCAACCTTTCCGCCCGCCATATCTCTTTTAAGCTAAATAACATAAAAGGGGAAAGTCCAGTTTTGGACAATAAATTAGAGTTAGCTAGAAGAAGAACCCCAGCGTGTTTAAAAAAAATCGATGAGTAAATAAAAAAGTTATGAAATATTTTATGAAAAAAATACACGTGAAGAGTGTTGTAATATTTGATTTGAGGTTGTAGGTTTAAGTGTCATACTTGCAATTTTAATGGTCTCCCAACGATACCATCCTGACCGTCGAAACGTTGGTCAAGTACACTATGCAGTATCCTTGTATTTATAGAATTCTATCAAAGGTGTTACAACACTCTTCACGTGTATTTTTTTCATAAAATGTTCCATAACCTTTTTATTTACTGACCGATTTTCTTCAAAAACGCTGGGGTTCTTTCTCTAGCTAACACTAATTTATTGCCCAAGTTTCAATAAAACCGAACTTTTCTCTATTAAGTTATTTAGCTTAAAAGAGACATGACGGACAGAGAGGCAGTTGAACAGACAGAAAGACAGGCATTTTAAATTGTTGCGAATTCTATGACACCACAACAATATGATTTTTTTTTCTCCACGAGCGTTATTTACTTTTGAAATGTGTCGATGAAATGCAATATACTCTTTGCTTTCATGTTCCAAAAATGCATTTAACATTTCTAGTAGAGTATTGTATAAGCTTTATTTTTTATATAAACATAATTTCGATGTCTCTTATTTGTTCAATCAATAAAGGAGATGTAGAGTGCGTGAGCAGGGACCTAAGCAATTCCTTTAGATAATTGTTCAGGGTGCTTAGGGAGTAACCATACTGAAAGTCCTGACGTCTAGGAGGTGAGCCGGAGGGGGAGGGGGCACAAAGAAAGTCCCACTTATGGTTTTTTCGCTTATATCTAGAAAACGGTGCGTCGCAGGGAAAAATGTTCTATACCAAATGAAAGCTCATGAAATTCTCTACAACTTTCATTTTATGTATTTTTTTCGAATTCGCAACCGTTTTCGGGCTACACGCTCCGGAAATGTGAAAATTTTCGAAAAACAGATTTTTACCTGAAAAATATAAAATTGTATTTTAAAGATGATAAAAAAAAGTAGGACCTCCTGTGCCTGTAATTGGCACCAGGGTGTCTCCTAGATGTTTCCACCCCCACTCTTGAGGGGGCAGCTCATATCCGAGCCACTGCTGCACTTGGTGGTAGGTGCGCCTAGAATGCTGTTTAGCTGCGCTCTCAGTTGGTGGGAGGGAGCTGATGTCAGGCTTAATATTGCCACTGACATCATGAACAACTGGAGCCATACTGGTTGAGGGAGGTCTGTTTTGCTGGTGTCCCATTCCATTTGGGGAAGCAAATCTTCCCAGCCTCTTCAACCTCGCCTTGAGTGGAGGAGAGGTTGTAAAAGATCATTGCCGCTTCCTTGATGATTTCTGACTTAAATACAAATTTGAGAAGCCCACCTTACTTTTCCTTAAAGTTGAAAAGATAAAAATTTTCACTTTTCCGCAGCTCGAAGACGGTTGCGAATTCGAAAAAAGTATATAAAATGAAAGTTTTAGAGAATTTCATAAGTTTTCATTTTGTGTAAGAAAATTTTTCCCTAGAACCCACCATTTTAGAGATATAAGGGAAAAAAACAAAAGTGCGACTTTCTTTGTGCCCCCCTCCGGCTCACCTCATAGACATCAGGACTTTCAGTACGTTCACTCCCTAAACACTCCGAACATCTTTCTAAAGTAATCGCTTAGGTCCCTGCTCACGCACTCTACACCACCCTTTAGATCATTCATTGACTGGACTAAATGGTTAGAGCAAGCAAAAAACTGAAACTTAGCGCCATTTTTCCAACATGACAGCGCGAGCACAACAGATAGAGTTAAGGACTTTTAATATGTTTGACAGTGGGCCTTATTGAACATATTTGCCAAGTTTCAATACTTTATCAGTTATTCCCTCTAATTTTCCCTATTCACGGAATTATTTAATATGAACCAAATTTAAACGAATAAAGCAACTAAAAATGTAACACAATTTAGAAGAGGAAAATTTTATATGTGGACTACTCTTGTAAAGCTGGCACGGAAGCAGCTTGAACTTATTAATAATATATTATTATTTATTTTAAACCCTTTGCGTTGGTCACGCACAGTAAGTTACTTTGTTGCAGATTTTCTTTTAACTATACTGCTCCACAAATTCATAAATCAAACTAGTACTACATCTGCCTCTCTTAATTTCTCTTTTAATATTATACTTCTTGAAGGTTTCAAGAGGTCTGTGGCATATCAAGAGCATGTTCGATGGAATTACGATCTGGTGGTACAGAGGAATATACATTATACGTGCCTGAAATTCCGCCCAGTTCAGTTGGGTGAACTGAAGTCGCAGCTATAGGGAGAATTATGTCCATTTGTGGTCCGTTTGTAAACATACAGTGACGTAGGTCTCAATAGTGATGTGCAAATCTAGCCTTTAACGTTTTGGACCCTGCTCCGTAAGTGTAGGAGCGAATTTCTAGATTCCCATTCACGTAATAATAATAATAATAATACATTTATTGTTCACCAAATATTTACAAGCATAAATACCTTAAAAAAAACATATATATATGGTGAACAAAAGGCAGACTGTTAGGTTAAATAACCAATTCTTCCACAGCTGGCTGGAAGGCAGCCAAGACTTACATAACTTCAGTAACTATAGTAACTAATACAGTGTGTTATTTATAGATGTTAGAGAGAATTGGGGATAAAACACAGCCATCTTTGATATAATAATAAATAATAATAATAACACGTCTTTATTATTTTTCATATAAACATGACAATTAATTATACAATAGGCCCAAATTTCAGCATTTTTTTTTAATTTTAGAAATCGAAAGTAGAACACTTTTTAAGGCAATTTCCAAATTAGGTTTTTATTAGGAGTTTAAGCTCTTAAATAAATTACCAAAGTTGGGCCGCGCGAAAACGAGCCGGAGCTTCGCGTGGCATCACTTTGCAGATGCTGATCAGGCGACAGTCGAGATTTGATGTGACTTCACAGCTAACCTCAAAAATATATGTTTCTTAAGATTTAGAAGTATTACGCAGCTATTATTAAAATTTCTGCCTGGTTCCTGTACTTTCAACCAAAATCTAGTTGAATGTATAATGATTATGAAGTTTTAAATAGTTTGTAACAATAAAATAAGACACTTTTTGCAGGTTAGGAATCTAACCTATAATTAGCAGTCTATTTGTATCAATCAACAATATTGAAAAATTATTTGCGTGAATTTTTAAATATTTGCTTGGAGCCAGTTTGGCTTCAAGCTAAAAATTAGTATACAAACATTAAAAATGAGAATAAACCTAAAAAACATAACAATTGAGGTTATGTTAATTATATGATGCACATGCCTCAAGCGTGTGGCGGGTGTTATTTTGTTTCTCTATGGAGACGGCGTTTGATTGTTAAATCATATCTATTTTATCTTCTTGCTGGTTTAAAATGAGTAGTGTTTATGCAGAATGACGTCACGAGTCGGCGAAGCGCTTTGTACTGGAACTCAATCTTTAACATTGAATATCTAATGATTGGATATACTTATGAAGCTGAAATTTTAACAGCTTATCTAGATAATCGAATTCTATTAAATGCCATAAAAAAATTACGAAAAAATAATTATCGGTAACAAGCCTATTCATAATAAAATAAAACACGAAAAGTAAATGGCGAAGTTAAGTGGTCACAATCCACAAGAAATCATGCATATCCTTCATCATGTCCTTGCGAACTTTACACTTATCGGGGTTAGTGTTGCCTACTTTCACTAAAGCAGATTTTCTTCATACAGCCGACGAATTATAAAATCCTGATGTTTGGCTGTCCCATCTACTATCCTAGCTCTGTTAGCGGAAAATTCAAATCATTATTCTGATTTCTTCCGATTTTATCACACATCGAATAAGGACAAAAGGAGCGTTATTTACAATACCCTCAAAGTTTTTTTGCAGATGAGCTCTGAGCGAAAGGAAGTTCTATGCCTAAGACTTTGATTGAGCAGGTACGGAAACGACGAACATGACCTGTAATCTAGACTGATGGTTCAAAAATGGACTATGGATCAGGAGAACCGAGAAGGATTAAATCTACACTCGACAATACCGCTATGCACATGTTCAACTATATTCCAGGCGGAAGTGGGAATTTTGCAAGCATTAACAGAAACCACTAAAGTTAACGTTAGTGTAAACACGGTGTGCATATCTACGGATAGTAGAACGGCTCTACTTGTCCTAAAAAATAAAGAAATGTGGGATAAACTCTGGTCTGGTTCCGCAAATCAGATAAAGACTATATGTGCTCGCACGCAATAAGAGAGTCAACTTCTGCTGTCTGAAAAAAAATGATGGTATTTAGGATAATGAGAAAGCAGATGCCCTAGCCCGCAAGGGATTTAAGAGCGCACTGTGTGGTCCAAAACCTACAATAATACTTCAGATTCAGTCCACAGTTTCCTGATAAAAAGTATACACTTAAATGAATTGATCTAAGCAACTGCAGAAGCGTCAGAATAATTGGCGTTATCCAGTCGTCAACTAGGCAAGTACTGTGTGCAGATATCCAGGGATAATGTAGACATCTATGTACAATTCTTAACTGAACACTGCAGATTAAACAAACATATTTGCCCTCTGGGAGTTACGAATAGGCCCAAGTGTGGAGGATGTAATTTAGAACATGAGATTTCCGAGCATGTATTATGTCCCTGTAGCTCAATAAAAATAGGATCCATAATGGAGGAGTTCTGGTCCAGTATGGCCAGTATAGGTTGCACCTCACCAGGCATTCTTCTCAAATGTTGATTGGTTTGAGGAAAGAGGAGCTTGGCGGGGGTGCCGCCGCTAGCCAGGGTAATAAAATGGGCCGATCTTAAGGTCTGAATGCACGTGAGTGCAAGCAATTCAAAATCCAGTCCTAAGAATTTAGATCTCCCCAAAAATAACAATCTGTGAATTGAAGTATGCCCAAAAATTGTTTCTGTCATTTCTAAATTCAGTATTATGGGTTTGCTTATTGATGCATTTCTCAAAATTCCTAAACTTCCTAAAAATTAACCGTTCTTTTTAATTAACAGTAAATTCAGTTAAATATAATATTAATACAAATTGGAAAAACATATACACATATTTTAAAAACTTTGTTGCAGATATGTATTAAGTAATAACCACACGCACGTACAGTTTGAAGTGTCAGGCTTTGGAAAAATCCGAAACGATTACTACAGTCATAAACTACAAGTTTAATGGTTTTTTTAACTGCGTCTCAATTGCCAATACTGAACAAAACAGATTTAGATCAAATCCGTTGACAGTTACGGAAGTTGAATGATATTTTATTTCGTTTCTGCCTGAATCACTCAATGTGGCACAAAGCATTTACTTGCATCGAAGTTTGAATGCGTGTTACACCAGTGATAACAAAAAAATTATTACAAATAAAAGCTTCGGCTTAAAAAAATATGAATTTTCCACTATAGCTATTAATGAACTTAAAATATACTTTCTAGAATTTAGCAATTACCAATAATATGAATATGTTTTTTAAATTGACGCGTATGTCTATGTGAAATAAAATATAAAATTTAATTTTTTCTCGCAAACTCTCTAGTTTAAAGGCCACTCTAGCTTTTCTTCCGATATAACTATAATACGAGAGATTATAGCAATAACAATATAGAGCCGGTAGCAGTGAGCTAGACTGCGGTTGTATGAGAGACAACACGGTCTAGTCGCTCTCCTCTCATGAGTCCGAGTCTCAGCTGCGGCAGATGACAATGTCGTAGGAAATGGGTGTTGTGATGTTGTCTATGTGTGTGTGTGTGTGACGGTCCTGGTTGAGTGGTAGAATAGCCTACGGCTAAACTCCACCAGGACATAAATATAAATAAGGCCATAAAAAAAACATACGTAACACGCATATTAATAGTCGACTTGACGCAAAAATACTCTGTTCACCGAGCTCTGAGAGCGTATATATGTAAACAAATATATATCAAAATATGTTGTCAAATGTAACCAAATGTCAAATGCAACCAATGAGGAGGAGTTATGGTAATGGTTACTTGATAATGCAAATATGTATATTTGTTTACATACGCTCTCAGAGTTCGGTGAACAAACAATAGAAGAAAACTTTGAAGTATTGAAACTTGACAGTTTTGAACATCTTTATTAATATGAAAGGAAAATTACGCCATATACCCTAAAGAAGAAACAACCAAGCAGCTACGGACACGTGTTTCGGAATAATTGTTCCTCATCAGCGTAGCGTAGCATCAAAAAAGGATAAGGAATTGGTGGATATGAACAAAAATTAAAAAGGAAGAGGCACACAAAAAAGGTGGTACACAAATACCAATACAGCTAATAAACCCTAATTATAAATAAAACAATTACCAAAAAAATGAACACACAGGGGGTGGTCGGTGGTTAGATGTTCGGCTCCAACTTCTCACGAGACAGCAATAGTAAATGAGTACAAAGATTACTTACAGTCGGTGCTTTCTTAGACGTACGTACACTCCGTGGGTCTCGATTTCCCGTCTAGACCACAAAGTGGGTCGAGCGAACAAGGGTCGCCGATAATGGGGTAGCAATGCCCCAGTTCCGTCACTACAATGCAATGCCACACGTTCCATGGAACCATAAGCCTCAGATACCAAGGTGGTAAGGGGAAGCTTCTAGGGTACCGAGAGGGACTAGGGCGGGTGAGGCTTCTCCAATAAACAAAAACCGATAAACCTACTAACAGAAACCTCCCAGGGCACAATGATATCCTACAGGGCATCCAAGAGGCACCACCTAATACTGGAAAGCTTCACACGTTACAGGGAATCTTCGCACACTAACCAAAAGGGTCTCCACATGCCAAGAAAGGGAGCTCCAGGCATCAAAAGGTAAAGAAAGGGAAAGGAAAGAAAAGAAAAGAACCCCAAAATATAACAAGAATAGGATTTAGCCCTTCGTCAAGATAGCAAGCTGTTAAATAATACTTACGGTCGCCGCCGCGACGCAGGAGCCGAGTCCGGAATATAAACGAATACTATAATGAGACCTACCGGACGTGTATCGTATAATATTTTATTTCATACTGTCTTTATAATCCTTTTTAAATGAATAAAAAGTAGTAATTATTGAAATTTAAAAAATATTAGTTCGTAATCTAACAATCGCATCACCTTAACGATGTTATACCCATTGTCTTACATAGCTAATTATAATTGTCTTTAGCTTGTCACTGTCAAATAAATAAAACCATTATTTTTCATTGTTTTGTAGTATGGAGATTTCAGAGATTTTGAATAAATCTGTGGAAGTAACGGGAAAATTAATCCCGAAAAAAATCATCAGATAGGTATCAAAGAGAATATGGATTGGATTGTCAATGGAAACAAATAATATGATAGTGTTACTAGGTAACACATTACAGTATCAGATACTGTAATGTTCGCAAGTAACACATTACGGTATCAGATACTGTAATGTTCAATTTACTGGCCGCAAATGAGTCCAGGAAATAGTCATTACCGGACAGTATGAAATAATATACTGAGAGCTGGCTCCCATCTAATCTAACCAGAGAGATCTAATTCTGTTTAATATTAGTTTCGAGTATTGTCCTCATGAAATGGAAATCCGGCGGTCTGGCACTCCAAAACGGTCGGACATTAAAATGGGATTTCGAAAAAAATACTGCAATTTAACCGGGAAGATCTATTTTTGTTTTAGAGTTTACTTGTTAGATTACTACTTCCTAAATTAATTTTAACTAGTTTGCCACTCGAAATCGGTCGTAAAATGGCGGCCAGATCAACTTACCTACACTTTAAAAAAATTGATTTCAATTTAACCGAAAGTATCTAGTTTTAATTTTTCAACCAAATTACAGGTCAGTGCGTGGCTTTTACAAATTGCTCGGTCTGGCAGTAAAAAACAGCCGGATCCAAGATGCCAGATCGGTTTTTGTAAGGTAGCAAAACTTGCTAATCGTCCATTACGAGTGAGCTACATTATTTTTCGGTTGATAGTATATTAAAAAATTGATGGAAATGTAATTTTATTGTATGAAAAGAATTATAAGTTTTCGTCGACATAATTTTTGACATTTAATTAAAAATTGAATTTCACACTCATAGATTTGTCAGTGATGCTATAAAATCCAATTATTTTTGTAATATTTTCTGTTCTCTACCACGTCACGAGTATTTTCGTTATTCATCGTCTTCGTCCCCGTCATCTTCCGAAGGGACATCGTCGTCTAAAAAGAGTTAAAAATTAGGTAATTATTACTACATTGTATTCAACATACCTGAAGCCTCCGCAATTGCGTCGATAATAACAGGTGGAGCAACATCTCCATCAAACCACACAGGTTCGTATATCCCAGAAGGACCTAACTTCCAGCCATAGTCTTCGGGATTTAATGGCTGCATCGGGTCCTGTTTTTCGGTGTTCATCCATATATGTTTGAAATATACTTCTTTTCTCATGCAGCAGCAGTGATGATTAGCACGGGGGAATTGATAGGGAATCAAATTTGGCGAAGCTCTTAATAAGAGGCTCATTCATTTTTCTGGGCTTGTAAACCATCTTAAATTTTTTGTACCTTGCCTCATTAACTGTTGGACACCTAGGAGGATTGTACATGAAGCAAACAAATTTCTCCGCCGTAGTTATGGGAACAGAATCTGGTTCCGGATCTTGGCAGAATGTTTGAAAATATTTTTGAAATTCGGAGCTCTTTTCCATTTGTTTAAAAGGAGTAACTTTACCCTTTTTATAGAAGCAAGATGTTGTGTCACATCCTGTGAAGGCATGCAAACCAGGCAAGGCAAGACATACATCAGGACCGAGTTCGACGAACATGTTCTCTACGTCTAAATAACGAAGTGAGTTGTTGTTATAAAATCCAACATCTATCAAAATTTTGGATTCAGCATTAATTTTATGGAAATTTCCCAATAAAATAACAAGTACATCGGTGTCATTGCATCGCACTACAATATTATTTGGAGACTGGAATTTAGATATTACAAACAATATTCTCGTGTCCGCTTCTTCGTCATCGGAAATAGCTCTGATGATCGGATTTTCGGCTGATTGCAAATCTAGAGGAATTGTCAAGTCACTGTATTTGAACTTACAACTTATTCTTATCCTTAAAACACTCAAACACTTTTGGAGAGACTCTGTGAATTTAATAAATTTATCGTTCTCTTGTACCTTTTTTTTTACATACAAAACAAACCGAAGCCATTTCCGTATTTATCAGTATCTATTTTAATTCTAATAATAGGACAGAATGCAAACGAATGAAACATAACCTCGTAACACACGTTGTTAAAATGCCGGATCGGTCCAGAGCAACAGGTAGGGGAGAGCGAGGCACAGAGGCCACTTTCTTGCATTTTATTACTTTTTTTAAGGCACTGTTAACATTTGTGCAACTTTTTTGTGCAAACCTAAAGTACCATGTATTTACAGGAATTTCCTATAATACCACTTTACAGAATCAAACGTTTTACATATGACAACAAAATAACATTTCTTAGAAAATATGACCAGACCTTAGCCCATATTAAAGTTTGATACATTTATGTTAAATGAGAACATATTTTGAGTTCGGGTTGTTCCACCAGACTGCATAGGTTTGGGTAAGTGACAAACAATATTACATTTTTCTACAACCCGCCCTCCCCTACATTGTTTTGTACGTAGCCGGAGAGTCGTACGTTATTTGTCGTTCAATGAAATGCAGCGTTACAAGATATTTGATCTGGCACCCAGTATCCGGCTGCTTTTGATTGTCATACTTAACAATTCATAAAAGCCATTCAGTAAACAGTAATTTGGTTCAAAAATAAACATTAGATACTTTCGGTTAAATTGACTTCAATTTTGTTTAACTTTGGATTGGTCTGGCGGCGATTTCGAATGGCAGACCAGCTCGAATTTATTCAGGAGGTAATAATCTAACAAGTAAACTCTGAAACAAAAATACATCTTCCCGGTTAAATTGAAATAAATTAGAAACGCCGCCAGTTTAACGTCCGACCGCTTTGGACTGCCAGACCGCCAGATTTCTATTTCATGCTAGCTTCAGACTTGAGTAGTATACGTAACTGTATTAGATTTTTCCGTTTATATCAAATGGGAGCTACCTCTTTGACTATAAAGGTTTACATCCCATTCGACAAAGAATGCAACAAGGCTTCTCGAACTCGAAAAGTCTGACCTAAAGATAATCACAGGCCTTCTAACTGGCCATTGTCCCTTGAGATATCATCTCAAGAACATGGGCATGGCAGAAGATGGCAATTGCAGATACTGTGAATTTGCAACTGAGACTGCGGAACATATACTTTGTGAATGCAAAGTATTAATCCGCATTAGACTAAAGTACCTAAAACAGGCGGAATTAACGCCTGAAGATATAGTTTAGGGAAATTAACTCCCAGGAAAATCATAAGATTTTTAAGTCTTGGAATCCTGGACAAAAACTAGTTGTAGAGTAATTCACAAAAGATTTTTTGGGACGAGGTGAAGAAAGGCCAACAAAGGCCAAGCGACCTCTTAAACAATATACACAAATATTACATCTTACCAACTAAATTTGTTTAACTAACAGGTAAAATTAGGCTTTAAAAGTATGAAGTGGAATAATTATAAAAATACCCAATTAAATAAAAAAAACATTTTCTTTCAAAAATGTTCAGATATAAAAATACCATACAGATATTGCAATTTCAAAGTTCCTGCCATCGAATAATTATTTATCAGCATTGCGATACCAAAACTGCAATAGACGATTAGTGGAGTAAATGAAGGTTTTCACTTCGGAAAAATTTGTAACCACGTAAACTTTGGTGAACAATATTCTTCAAGTATGCTAGAATAACGTAGTGAAAAGTCTACCGCAAAAAAGTGTACGCGTCCTATTTTTATTTAACAATTTAAGTGAAAAAATATGTTTTTTTACGAATAACTTTTTAAATTTTATTTGTACGAAAAAAGTGATAGCGCCATTCGAAAGAATGGGAAATTTTACGAAAGAAACATATATGACATGTATTTTGCGCATTAAATTGGAGCGAGTAGAAATTTGTTAACTAAGGTCCCAAGTGACGCTGCGCCGACCGCCCGCTGACGCTGGAATAGGCTTGCGGTAGCGCGCGCACTGTACGTAAGTGGCTATAACTTTTGATTGTAAAAATCAAATGATACGAAACCAATTGGATATGAAAAAGTATCATTTCCTCGAAGTATTACATGTTTTTAAATAATTTTTTAAGTACGTTAATTATCACATATGTAGCTTGAAAGTGGACCATTGCATAAATTAACAATTATTTAGTAAAAATAATTGTAAAATGAATAATTTATTAAAAAAAAATACTTGGATAGCACATTTAAAGGGATTATCTAAAATTTGTATTCAGCCAAAAAAATGAAAAAAAATTATTTTAGGAAATTCAGACCTTTAAACTTAGTACTTTTCCGAAAAAAGACATTTTTCACTGTTGACACCAATCGTCAATATCAAAGCTTAATATCGTGATATCGGCACTTTATAAGTGATCAATTTGAAGGTAAAGATGTGTACTAAAAGCCCCAATGATTTATTTTATGACACACACGCGTTTTTATATTAATTTTTTACGAATAAGTCGAACTATACGCTTTAGAAGAAAATAATTTGAAAATTTAACACTATTAAAAGTGTAATAACTTAAAAAAACATTTTTTATTTTTATTTTAATGCATAGAGGTGTTAGCTAAGGTACCAATCTTAAAAAATATTTCTTGGTTTTATTTTTTTTTTTTTTTCGAACGTAATAACAACTAAACAGTAAAAAAGGCAAAAAACCGATAAAAACACGATTTTTGAAAAATTGAGGTTTTAAATAAAAAATTAAGTTTACCACAACTAGTAATTCTACTAAATATTACACATGCATAAATGGTGACTACTATGGCGTGTTTAAGTTGATAAACAATAGTGTGGAATTAATGTATTTGATTAAATCAATATTTTTAAAATAATTTCGTAAATTATTGAAAAATTCGAGAAGAATACAACAAGATATAATAACAACTACCAAATTCGAACCGAAATTTATTTTTTTTTAATTCATCAATGTTTACATAGAGGGCGAGATATTTCTGACTACTACTAGCAAGTTCACCATCTAGCTCTTAACTAGATTCGTGAAAGTGGCTCCTTCGCTATGTTTGCTTGGCTGTACTTTTCCGCGCATTTTGAAAATCAAGTAGATTTAATAAAAGCCACCGAAAGTCATCAAAGTCAAGAAATTCTTTTGCTGTCTGGCATTATGTGCGTATTGGCTTTGTATGGTGCAAGCAAAAATGTAGCTGACTTAAACTCATTTCGGTATCACTTCTTCGTGAAAGGTACTTTCGGAAAAATAAACAGTGTGTAGCTGTGTTCATTACCACCCACAGAAGATGCCTTGAAGCAGCACTGTAATAGAGTGTATTTACAGATGCAAACGTGGGTGGGTAAGCATTTACATGCAGAGAGCTGAGGTTGGAAGAAAGTCAATGGTAATTTAGTACCTATACCAATGAGTCAACGAACTGCATCAGACGACATACTTGACATGATATTCTGTAGCTGCAAGAAAGTTTGCGGATCAGCATGTGGGTGTAGAAAATCTGGTATTTTTTGCAATATGACATGCTCGGCATGTAGTGGCAACAGTTGTACAAATTGTTCTCCCTGTCAAGACATCGACGACTTACACGAATAAAGCGACGAACTGGAGCAAGTACAATCAGAAGATTCAGAATGCTAAAAAGTTTTATCTGCCCTTTTCGTTTAACGTGTTTGTATTTAAAAATCAAATATCGGACAATCACTGTATGTTCATAAATAAAGACTTTTTTTTATTAATTTCTTGATTGAAAAACCGTATGTATCATATATTATAGTTAAAATACTTCCTTTCATTGTAGTTTATAAAAATCGGCAGCTACTGAAAGCGGCTGGAACCTCCCCACCCGGTGAATCTTTGAAGCCGAAAATAGCACTAAACAATATGAACGATCTCATTTAATTATATTTATTAAGTTGAAATATTTTTTTCGTATTAAATCAGAAAAAAAGTCTTGCGTTCGGTGGGATTTGAACCTAAGAACTTGAGTGTTAAATTTATAGTCTGCACAACATTAATATTTTATTCAATGTTTTTAATACAAATATATGCTTCATCGGATCCTAGCCCGGGGCCAGCCAGACAACCACGGTGAACACCGCCGTGGCGAGTGTGAGGCTATACGGGGTAGGTCCGGTTTGGCTTGGAGAAAAATAGAAAAGTAGCTCCTGTCTTCTGTAGGCAGGCTTAAAGACTAGGTTAAAATTATAATGTGTCCACATGGACCTAAAATTAATATAAAAATAAACATAATTCTATAAAAACGTTCGTAAGCAAGAGCACTTAATAATTTTGATTATTGATACGGGAAACAACTAAACGAAAAAACCTGTTCGTTGGTAATGGGATGGATGGCAGGCCATCTTTGGAAAAATCCATATAACTTTTGGTGGACAGCTTCCCTGCCAGATGTAGCCAGGGTAGTGTTCATGGTGGATCGTTTAAGTTTGAGTTGGTATATTTTGTTTTATTTTTTGGCCTCGACCAATTTTTCACTAAATCGGTCGGGGAAGTGACAGCTGTCAAATTTTTGGTTCCAATGTTTCTCTGGGGAATTTGGTTTTTGAAAAATGTTTAGGTTGGTATCAATGTCTTAAATTATTTTTAGGTTATGTAGTACTATTTTTAGGTTATGTTGCCGGAAGAATTTCCGGCGGGATGCCGGAAGTAGCGGAAATAGTTTTTAAAATATAATGTCACTGTCACTTTTAAAGTTTTATTGGAAAAACTCACCGAAAGCGTTCCGGTGGGGTTGCTTACACTTGTAGGGCTTGTAAGCGGTTCAGGATGACCTCTCACACCATCCGTGGGCTTTATAAACGTCGAAAAAACTTGTAATCTCTCGATGCACCTGACACGTCAAAAATACTCAGCATACAGTCTGCACGCTTTAACACACTAGCAGAGAACTTATACCACAAATGGGCCCGTAGTATTTTTTTGGGAATTTTCCTTTGAGTCCTTTTAATAAAATTTGACATTTTTCTGAAAAGTGATATTTTTCCGAAAATTTTACATTTTTTGAAGTGACATTTCTCCGAAACTTTGACATTTTTTCGAAAATTTGAGAAGTGACATTACTCCGAAAATTTGACATTTTTCTGAAAGGTGACATTTTTCTGAAAGGTGACATTTCTTCGAAAATTTGACGTTTTTTCGAAAATTTGACATTTTCCTGAATTTTTGACATTTTTCTGAAAAGTGACATTTCTCTGGAAATTTGACATTTTTTCGAAAATTTGACATTTTTCTGAAGTGACATTACTCCGAAAATTTGACAATTTTCAAACATTTGGCATTTTTCTGAAAGGTGACATTTCTTCGAAAATTTGACGTTTTTTTCGAAAATTTGACATTTTTCTGAAAAGTGACATTTTTCTGAAAATTTGGCATATTTCTGAAAAGTGACATTTCCCTGAAAATTTAACATTTTTTCGAAAATTTGACATTTTTCTGAAAAGTGACATTTCTCCGAAAATTTGACGTTTTCCTGAAAATTTGACATTTTTTAAAAATCTGACATTTTTCTGAAAAGTGACATTTCTCCGAAAATTTGATATTTCTTGGAAATTAAAAAAAAAAATTTCGTGACTCGTCTTGTAGAAATATTTTTTTGATATCATCATCAGTTCGCCTGTTATAAGAATTTTATGCTTTTACGACGTCATCAGGACGTAGGTGTATTTTTAATTCACTCGTATTCCATCCATCTACAAATTTTCCATCTACGTTTCAAACTTTAATTGGATGTTTCCAATAGGCGTCTGAAAATAAGGAGTACGCCACCTGGTGGTCTATAGTCAAACTAATTATGGGCTTTTCTGTCATTGTCTCTTTGTGTACGATGATATCAACAATAAGTAAATGATAAACTGAGATGCTAAGTTATTAAAAATATGATAGCATTTAAAGGGGCTACAATTTGCTGGAGCCAACCTAGTCGGTATCCTTTGTAGATTGCAGGGACAACTCGTGAAAGTTGAGTTGGCACGACAATGTTCAAAACATACCCTCTTTGATGTAGAGACCTTTAACCAGGCATTGAGAGGGAAAAAGCTGGTGCAAATAACCTTGGCCCGGGTAGCAATAATAATATCCTAGACAATCACACATTGTAAGTGAAATTTTTGAAATAAGTAAATATATGTAATTCCAGTATATCTAAAAGTAATGTATACTATTGCACCATGCACTATTATGTTTTAACCCCTGAATATTTCTATTTCATATTTTACAAAATACTGTTTCATTTATTTTACTTAAAGAATTAATAAATGTCTTTTCAGTTATATTCAATGTACCACTAATTTCATGGGTATTTGAATTAATAAATGTCTTTTCAGTTATATTCAATGTACCACTAATTTCATGGGTATTTGAATCTGAGACACTTGTTTATAAACATAGAGCATACACATTTATTTATTAAGTTTTGTGTTGAATATGGGTTGTACCACACAAAATAATATATCCTGCATTTAAATCATATTCCCCTTCATACACACACTTAGAATTTTTACATTTTTAGTGCTTTACAAATGTTCCATACATTGCAATATGCTTAACCTATATGTCACTCATGTTTCCTGAAAAAAAAAGTGATTTAAACTACAACTGTACATAAATTTAGAAATATTTAAGTTTATTAATATTTAACTAGCCAGGCACCGTTTATGTCGAAGAAACTGTACTTTTCAAGGGAAAAACTAGATAACCTAAAAAATATATGAATTTTGCTGAATAATGCCATTAACGTCTTGCAAATCACTTACAACAAAATCTTACAAACCTTTAGATCATATATTATTAATGTTATTATTTTTAACGCCAAAAATAACAATAAACAGAAAAATATCAACATAAGTATTCTCCACACAAATAAATAAAAAGCCTATAATTAGTTCACGAGTTCTCCACTTCGGCGCTGGCATCTTAAATTCAGACGCCTATAGTTAAGTCGATATCTGCATCAGTTTCTAAGAATTTTTCTTATTTGTGACGTCATGTGACGTAGGTGTATTATTAATTTACTCGTAATCCGTCCGTCTACAATATTTATACTTACGTTTCAAATTTCAGTTCGATATCTTCAACCGTTCAACCGAAATCACTGAACACCTCTGTCATTATTAGAATATCACCCTATACATTGCACTGCTTTGAGGACAAAACAAGTGAAATTTTTGTTTTTTAATTTTTTTCACGGAAACCAAATCGAAAAAGTGCAAGTGTGATATATCGTTGAAATCGGAATTTTTACTGCTTTTCAATGGTTTAATTACAAATTGTAAGTAATCATAAAATAAACAACTTGTTGTGTCAAAACGGCACTAAATGTAATCCGATCTCAACCAAAACCTTTTCAGATCTTCTGGAGCACTAAAGAAACCCTCATGCAAAGTTTCATCCTAATCCGTTTAGTAGCTTCGCCGCTATCGTGCTAACATACATACACACACACACACACACACATACACACACACAGACATTTTTCAAAAACAACTTTTTTGGGTTCCTGGGACCTCAAAACGTAAAGATTTGATGTTATCTCAATTTTCGATTTTGGACTAATTGTAGTAACCTCCCACAATTTTATTGTGGGGAGGTTAATAAAAGTATTTTTATAGTACATTGTATTTATTTATCTTAAACATTTTACATTTATCTACACAATTTTTATGAATTTGACATCAGGTTCGTGATCAGCATACCCGAAAACTCGTAAAAACCCATTAATGCTCATTTTTATGGCGAATTTCGCACACTTAATACGTTTCGGTCGGCCATTTTGTATCCGCCATTTTGAATTTTGTAAATCTAACATCAAATTCGTAATCAGCATACCCAAAAACCCCTAGTACCTGATTTTCATGATTTTTCCTCGATTAATTTTCGAGATGTTTCATTTAATAACTAATTTTGCAGTATTTTGTTATTAATAAACAAATAGAGATTTAGCGTACAATACCAACCGGTAGACTTTGAACTTAAACTCATTTAGAACACATTTAAAAAGTTTTTATGAATTTTTATGCAGTTACAAATTATTCCGAAACAATGCCTCTTTTTTGACTACGTTTACTCCACTAGATGAAATTTTATGTCATAAATAATTGCAAAAAAGTGTTACTTTTCTCAGATTTCAAATATTACCTTCGGCTTGGAAAATATTGATCTGTGTAGTTCTGGGTGAAACATCCTGTATAAGAGATAAATTTTAATTTTCTTTTTTTGTTATAAACATTTTTAGCAGAATTTTAATATTTATGATTTCTCCTTTGTAAATATTAAAAACCACTTATAAAATTTGGATAAACTTACGCTTATTTTTAACCAACTTCATAGAGTTTAAAAAAGGAGGAGGTTCACATTATTTACATTTACAGGTTGTGGTTGTTAGAGAAAACGTAAGGATTTGTTTTTCTACTATAATTTTAATGCATTCTGCCCTTAAATTATTTATCTTGATTTTTAGATTTATGCATTCCCAGAATAACACTCAATTAACTATTTTCCACCACCAACAAACAATAAATAATAGTTTCAATTTGGCTTTAAACTGAGAATTCAATTTATATCCTTTGAAGTGATAAATTAGTTTCGAGGCAATAAACATGTTTGTTTGCCCATTTATCTAGAACTAAATTATTACGACGGAATCTCAAGGAATTGCAACCTTGAATCTACGTTTCCATCTATATTCAAATATGTTTTTACATACTTTTGCAACTTTCATCGTGTTGGCATGATATCCCGAACAATTTTGATGGATATATTTCATTGGTTGGCGGAATCTTGGTATTCGTGACAAAATATTTGAAGCTTGTATGTAGGTGTAAAATAAAATGATAAAATTTGAATAAAAATCTTTGTTACTTTTAAGCAAAACGAACCTACCTATCCACTGCCACCGTAACCTTAGATTTGTTTGAAAGTAATTTGATGTAACTAAATGTGTATTGGTTGTGAATGGCGTCATTTTTCGTTATGTAATACTAGCAATATACACATTATTTGCATCGATTACCCATCTGTCACAATTTTCGCAGCGTGGGGATCAATTTAGTGTTTCAATAAAAAAATATATATATAATAAAACGATTGATTTCAACACATCGCGTCACTGAATCAGGTTGTCATCAAAGTCTGTGTAACTGAAACAATGTTATAGTAAGTGTGCAGATGTAACCAAAAAATCAGTGTCTCATTATTTAATTTGGAAAAACTTCCAGGAGTCCTGGAAAACCTGTAAACTCGGGGAAAATGTCGCGAAATTTAAGTTTGAAAAATTGGTATGGTAGAGGCCCTATTGTAAAACCTTTGGGCACTCGATGTTTAATATCTTCTCAAGTTAGTTAGTTAGTTATATTAAGTGTTGTTGGATTTTCGGGTGTATCCCAGACAGCACAAGGTTATCCTACGGACACCTTAGAGATAGAAAGGCTGAGATATAGAAATATCCTGAGGAATATTTCAAGATATGCGAGGGATATCCTTGGAATCCAGAAGTGGCACTAGTTTCCGTATCCTCAGGATATCCCACGTACGTACTTTTGTATATCTTTAGGATATCCCTGAGACCGTTACATGATCTATTTTATGCTATCCTTGGGATATCACTGTAGGCTTTCAGGGCCCTTGTGCTTACCTAAATAGCCAGACTGCAAGTTGCTTTCAAACAATGTTAGCAACTTGCTGCGCTATATCTTCCATTGCATAGCAAACTGTTAGCATTTCACGCCGAGACAATATTTTTACTACTCGAAAGCATTATGCTGCATTGTTTGCTTGAAACTACCAGAAATAATGATACGAATTCTCTTAGCAGTGATGACCTCCATATCATTACTAATGCACAGATTTTATAGCTGTGACTTCTACATGGAACACCGTCGCTACTTGGGACCAGGCTACTGTATGGCCTTTGTTGATCCCCATAGCCCCTGCTCCAGTACTTCTTGATGTTTTTGATTCATCAGTATACCCTATGGTATCATTTGAATATCCTTGTAGTTGCCTTATTCCCTCCACTCCCCTGTCAGGTTTTTGTAAAGTTGTGTCTTGTGCTAATTATATCTGACTGCATGTGTAGTATTCAATTTCTTTCTACTTGTTGAAATATCCCGGTTGGTGTCCCATTCTTGGAATAGTTCCATATCTATTTGATTTTAGCCTGTATGCTGCTAGCAATGCCCCATTCTCCATGATAAAGTGTACTGAAAGTAAGCAAAGTAGTACTTCCATGGCTACGATAGATATTGTTGGCATTGCTCTCGTCATCAGTAGACAGGCCAATCTTTGTACCTTTCTTAATTGTCTCATTGCGTCCCCTTTTCCGGTTTTGTACTACTAGAGCAGGGAAGCATAGATTATTAGTTTTGCCATAATTCTTTGGTGCAACTAGTTCACCACTTTTGGCTGTAGTCCCCAGTTTTTGCCTTTAAGGAACAGAAAAAGTCACTTGCATTTTTGCTCAACTTTTGTTCCTAACAAAGTTATTTTAAGAATGGCTGTATTATTAACATCGTACTATTTTATAATCATTTTTTTCTGACAACACTCACACTCGATCACAAAAACAGTTGAACTTGACCTTTGTTTTGTGCCACAGTGACCGGTAATTCTCTCTTCTGAGTTCTAGGACATTACATGATCGAACTCTTCATTGTAATTTGTAATGCGTATCTCAGTAAGACGAGACATATTTGATGTTTAGTATGATATAATGAAACAAAGAATACTTTACCTGCTTTAATCATTCATTTCCTACGAAAATCCTTATGCACCTCTACTCTTATAAACGAAAAAGAATGTGTTCTTTTAAACAAAAATTGCGATTTACAGGATGTTAGATAGTTGTGCTATTCTTAGACACGACCTACAAACAATGCATCTTACAATTTCAAGACGTGCAGCTTTTCTCAAAAGCTATCCTTAGCTAATTCGTAAAACTTCCGTGTTTCATGTCGTTGCTGTTGTTTTTCGATTAACGATAATCATCTTAAATCAAAGTGGTACGTCGATAATGTCAATAAACCACTAGACTTATTCAATCTGTATCGCACCTTAATATTATTTACTAAATACTCAACAAATTGTATAAACAATATTAACTAGTTGAAGAGGCCAGCACACTACTCTTTTAAGGTACCTAATATATTGTATACCATATTGGATAAATAAAGATATATTATAATTATTATATTATTATAATATTTTCCAGGCACTTTCGTATGTCTGTAAGTCTGCCCGCCTTTCCATTCTAGTAAGCACGATAACATAAGAAGGAGAAGTTCAATTAGACTAAAATTTGGACAGTTAATATTAGCTAATTCTATTTTTGAAAACAATCTATCGGTGAATATAAAAAGTTATAAAATATTTTAATGAAAAAAAATGTACATGCAGACAGTTGCGATCTCTGATAAAATTATATAAAAACGAAAATACTGCACATTACACTGACGAAAGTTTCGCCGTCAAACTGGCATCTAGTAGGTTAACCAAAATAATAATGTAATAATTATACGTAGAAACTAATTTATTTTCATAAAACTGAGAAGAATATCCTATAAAATGTTCAACAATTATATAAAACCTCCAATAAACTAGAAAAAATTTATAATGTTTACATCTTATCTATTATCGGTTTTACAATAGCAATATCTTTCTCTGATCTTCGGATATTTGTTAATTTAATCAAGTTTGTCAGTGTTCCATAATTTTTGCTTTCTTCTATCTAAATACGATAATAATGCTTTCGATAAAATTGTAACTGAATAATCAATATTATTGTAAAATTTTCAAAATTTATTGGGAATGAAAGATTACTAATTTCTTTGAAAATTATGAAATCGAAGCAGGGAGCAAAGTGCGAATTTACAATGCATCCACATGTATTGAAAAATATACTGAAATATAGAGCAGTACATAATATATATTTAAAATGTTGTTCCAAAAATTCCTGTGGTAATCGATAAAACATTTGACGTCATAGTTCGGAACTAATCATGTTAGTGGATATATTTCCAAATACGTCCTTTGTCGACATACGATTCAAAGAAAATTGTCTAATTTAAGGTATACTGATAGTTTCTTATGAATTTTGACACCGATTTGTATAAATATTGGAGTTCAGAATACAGTAATTCCTTACAAAGCGTGACAATAAGTAAAAATATTAGGTAGGTACGTATGTTAAATGAATTTGTGAAGTTGCCGCAAACACATTTACAGCATTAGAAACTCACTGAGGGTAGTATATCTCATGCCCAAACAAAAGCGACGTAGGATCGTAAATTTCTTAACCCACCTACAGCCCGAAATTAATGTGTGCTTCTAAAGCTACTTCAGCTTTCCTACGTAAATGTTTTACAAGCACACATTCACATTAATAAGTACAATTTGGACTTCATAAATCTACAAACTTGATTTTCATTCTAAAATTCTACGGACGCATTTTTTTTATTAGTTATGTAAGAGATGATTCTTAAAATAATAATAATAATAATAATAATAGCCAGCCGGACTGAGACGCCAGCACCACACTCTAAATCTGACAGTGATGCTCACTATTAAGCAGCACTGTTTAGATAGGATTCGAGCGCTTATGGCTATCAAGAAAAAGCTAAATAGGCGGGTACGAAGTATGGAGCAAAATGCTTTGTTCCGTACGAATCCTTCCCGCCTATTTCAAGAGCCACAGCGTGTTGTCGACAATCCGCCGACTGTAGCTGATGTCGAAAGCTTCTGGAAAGGAATCTACGAAACGACACGTCCATTCAGGAGCGACACTCCAGCAATAGCACACTTCGAGGTTCTGTGCCACAGAACCTTTGAAGAGCCAGAAGAAGTGTGCCCGACAATCAGTTCGGAGGAAGTCCAACAAGCTCTTATTGGCACCAAGAATTTCGCAGCTCCGGGGCCAGATGGCATAAATAACTGGTGGTGGAAAAAATTTCTTTCCACCCACCATCGTCTGGCCCGAATTTTCAACAAGAGAGGCAGCAGATTCCGGACTGACTTGTCGAGGGACGTACTGTGCTCATCCCTAAAAAGGGTAATTTGTCTGATCCAAGGAATTATAGACCAATCACCTGTCTGAACTCCTGCTACAAGCTATTTACACGTATCTTGTACGCACGGACACTACGGCAGGTTGATCCGGTCCTCCAGCAGATATACGAGCAGCGTGGCGCAAAGAACGGCATGGCAGGTTATAAGGACAGCCTGCTGGTAGACCGCTGTATTACACAGGATTCTGTGCAATACAATCTATCGATGGCCTGGATTGTCTATCATAAGGCATTTGACACAACATCACATGAACTTTTGTTACATTTGCTCAAATGTGTGGAGGTTTCTGACATTAATTGAAGGCCCTGTCGTCAGGCACCTGAGTCACTCATGCGCTTACTATCTGCATGTCCGCTTTACGAGTGTATTACTACCTACGGTAGACAAAGTAGACCACACACCAGTGCTGCCATATGTCCCCGGAGAGATCGAGTCCATTGTCGACAACGAGAAGTGCCCAATCTATTGGAACTACTCATTCCCGACGGTCAGGCAGATTCAAGCAAACAAGCCCAACATAATTCTCCTCGACCATCAAACCAAGATGATGTATGTCATAGAGTTCTCGGCACCTGTCGAGACAAACATCAAGGAGATGGTAAAACGGACTAAATACCGAGATCTCTGGTATAAGCTCCGAGTGCTATACCCAGACTACTCGGTCAAGATGGTCGTCCTGATAATCGATGTACTTGGCGGAATGAGACCTACGCTGCTCTTGGAATTAAAGAGGATACTAGCTTGCCAAAAGTTCGAGTGGTTGGCAGACCAAATGCAGAAGGGTCCCTCCGTTTTCTTAGGACACACAAATCTGGAATCTACAGTCACTGACCCTGCGGGATGCGGGGAGGGGCTGTAGATAATTCGCTGGAGTTTCTCCCGTGAGAATGTCGGAGACACGGGATAACTGTCCAGCATCGCGCACGCAAAATAATAATAATAATAATAATAATTCGTTTATTTTCAACAGGTTTACACGAGATTACAGAAAATAGTAAACAAAACATATATATTAATAGCTACAATGAGATATAAATATAGATATCAGAGAATACTTAGTTTAATACTAAATACTTAGTCTAATGATTTTATAATAAGGTTTAATTTATTAACTAAATTTCTTCATACCTACGAATAATAAAATTTAAATTATCAAAGTTGACATCATACGAATGAGAGACTTCGTTATATATTTTACACATAACATATTAAACATTGGTGACTTGACTTGAAAATTGGCCTTGCTCTTATTCATGTAATATGTATTATGTTGACGAGCCTTCAGCCTTGATGCAAGAAACAAGATACAAGAAACTTAATTCTATTTAATAAGTGAACGTAGTCTATCTAATTTGTTATGTAGTATTTTATATAATAATTGTAGAGCTAAGCTATTACTTCTAATTACAAATGAGTCTAAGTCGAATGAATTTAGTAATATATTATGATTAATGCCTCTTTCGGGATAGAACCCACTGTATTTAAAAAAAAAATGTATTTAAGAAATTTCCTTTGCGTGAACTCTACTTGCATTATAGAATTTTGGTAAATAGGTGACTAGATGACATATGCATATTGAAGCTTGCTTCTTATAAATGACACGTGTATCAGTTTCAGAGTGTTGACATCTGTAAAATTGCCCCAATTCCTGATATAGTATCCAAGTATTTTGGAGGCAGTAGCAACAATTATGTGTATATGACCGGAAAAACTAAGTCTACAGTCGAATGTTAATCCCAGATCTTTGAAGTTTGTACATCTTTCCAGAATGGTATTATTAATTGTGTATTCGAATAAAATTGATTTTTGGATATTGCAGAATGACATTAAGTACTCTACATTTAGCTACGTTTAGGTTTAAGTAGTTGTTCTCAAATCATTCATTAACTATGTCTAATGCGATTTGCATAGACGAACAGTCGTCAAGTTTGCTTACTTTAGACTTCATAATTAAACTAATTATAAGACACAGGAAATTAACTTATTCTTCTATTTTTATTTGGGGACCTATTCAATTCCCTTTTTATGACCGAAAATACACAAAGCGAAATATACCTACCTACAGTGTTAGGAAATTCATACTCTCGGTTGAAAATATTCTTACCTACAAGACATCTACAAAGAACAGTAAGGATGATTACACGAAAATATAAACCCAATCGTGATCAATCGGGTACTATAAGAAGTGACAAGCATCAGCTTACTGAAATTTGGTACCAATAGTGTGAAAATTTGATCGAAAGTGAACATTCTCAGGCAGAGGATGAGTGGTAGTACGACAATGAATGCGAATCTTCAATACTGAAATTACTGTAATACTAAGTGGAGGTAGCCATACAAAATTAAAACCTGCGAAGCAGCTGGGGTTGACGTCATCTGGCGAAAATGGAGTAAGAATACATCGCAAAATATGTCAGAGGATATGTGAGTCAGGAATTCGGACTGATGACTGATGGCTCCCGTACTATATGTATTACAGTTAAACCTTTCACTAGAATGCCAATGAATTTAGGAATTTCTCTATACATAATATCTTTCAACATATGTTATGGTTATGGGAGCTCTTTGTAATTTTCTTTCAAAATGATATTATTTCATTTATTGTTAAAGAAAGCGAAAATAAACGCATAGTCATATCCTCATCAAAATAAATATCCTTTATTGAACTCATTATGAATAATATTTACATATTTACGTTTATTTCTTTTGTATGTCGAAGAGGTATTATTGATCGTAACATTTTTTTATAGAATTTAAATGGATATAAATATATAACCTTCGTAGTAAAACTGTAATTTGTGAACAATCGATTTTGATTTGTAAATAATCCATTACAGAAAGATTAGGTATTAAAATTTTTAAAAATTACAAAATCCTTTAGTGGATTATAACAGTTAAAAAATTACGTCAAAAACGTACCTAATTAAAGTGATTTAACTGAATGTTGATATTGTAGATTATTCGTTGAAGCGATATTCGACTCCTGAATTATATGGTGCATCTTTTAACGTGCATATTGAAAAAAAAATAACTTAGCTACTTCAAAGTTACTTCGGAACTTGAAATTACTATTACGCACAATGGTAATAAATGTATTTAAAATGGATTATTACACTCCTCACAAATATGAAAATTGAGAGTATCTTGCATTTGATTGGCACATTTCTAAAACCACAAATACCACTAGAGAAAAAACATTCAAATCAATGTGTTAGTGTTAGGGTCCTGCTAGAATAATTTTCATGGTAAGACATTGTGAATAAGACGAAGAGTTAATGATAGAATTCTGAACAACTTTCAAAATCTCCTTCTGTCTGTCTGTCTGTCTGTCCATCACGTTTATTGTAAGAACGATAACTTAAGTAAGAAGAATCCGATTGCATTGAAACTTGGATAGTAGTTAGTGTTTTGCCTATTGTTTTTGAAAAAAAAAACAAACCTATCAGTAAATATGAAAGTTATGAAACAAGAATGTTGTGTTTAACTATATAATTATTTATTTGATAAGATTCTACACACACGAACATGCCGTATTGTATACTGACAACCTAATCAAGATAGCATCATTGGAAGATGATTAAAATGATAAATATAGCAAATAAATTTAAAAAATAATGTATTTTCGAAAAACTGCGAAACTATAGAATGTTCAATAATTATATATAAAATTCAATAATCCTACATATTAGTTACATATTAGTTGTTACATTATGGCATTCATTGCTAAATGATTTTTAAAAATTATCCTTAATTGGTAGACGTAATGAAAGTTTGCCAATAATGTAAAACAATTCCTCTAAATCACGAATTGATACCTCGAATTCTTGCAAGTGTAGTAAATACAGCACAGGGTATTGTACAATCGCTGTAAATAAATTTTGAGTTGGTAGGTACTGCGAGTTTGATAAAGTTATCACCCCATATCGATTGCCAGACTTAGGTAACTGTGTCGAGATAGAAGCTGCTTTAAAATTGCTAAGAGTTTTGGCAAACACGAGCTATTGTCTGTATATATTTATTTATTTATTTACTTACTTATCTGGTACACTATTCAACAGGTAAAATTTAATTACAGAATAGGAAATACAAGGTAATTTAGTCACTTGCCTGTGAACAAAAAAAGAATCTAGCTATATACAAATATTATTCATATATCTGAATTAAACAAATTAAATTTAATTGAAGTTAATATAATACATTTTTAAGAAAGTATATATAAAAAGTACGGTGCAAAATGAAGCTAACGATAAACATTTACGTTAGAAACACATTTTCTACGTTCTGAAGACTGCAAGTAAATATATATATATAGGGTGGACCATTAATAATAGGCCAAAGCTCAAGGGTAGATTTTTTGGATCAAAATATGAGGATATAACCAAACACGCTTTAGTAAATTTTTGCTTTGGAAGAAGATACAGGGTGTCAAAATTGTAATTTTTTTCTCTTTTTTTTGCAATATCTCAACTACTTCTTGACCGATCTTTTCCCAATTTGGTAAGGAAACATTTTTTAAGCTGAGAAACAATAATTTATATATTATATCAAAATCAAAAATTGCTCTAGAAATCCAAGGAGTATATGAAATCCCGTGTCAAGATTGCAGCAAATCATACATAGGACAGACTAATACACGTATAAGTGTAAGACGGAAAGAACATAGGAATGCAGTGCAAAAAGAGGAGAAAACATCGCCCCAAGCACAGCACGTAAAAGTCACAGCCCAAAATAGACTTCGACAACCAGAACAGTAGCCAATATCGAGCATTGTACATCAAGAATTACCAGAGGGGCCATAGAGATCGAAAAAAGACCCCAAAACCTCAACAAACTAGATGACACGCAGAGATTACCTATTGCATGGAAGCCCGCACTTTCAGGCAGATAATAACGGAAAACATACGGCGACCCACGGAAAATGAACCAATCTCGAGAAGGCACGTTTGAGCAGTGACAGTTCATGAAGAGACACTACAACCTGCCACAAGAGGGACCTATCACGAGGAGCCGAAGTCAAGCCCTGACCAATCAAAGAGAAACACGACAACCTCCGGTGACGATTAGACAAGAGGATGCACGAAGAGTAACGAGAAGTCACGTGAAACGTGACGTTTCAGCGAGGCCACTTGCCGGATTATCTCAGGCGCCCGCACATAGTAGAGGGCCAACAACGCGTAGCCAGTCGCGCATGCGCGCTCTAGGCCCAAGCATAGTGAGAACCTGAAGATGGCAGATGGGACTGCCGAAACGGCGTTTAGACAACCGTAGCCCCAGCAGGAGCCTATCAACTACGCGGGAAAACACCCGGAAGTACAACAACACTTCATAACGTCTGTTTGTACACCTTTACCAGCACACTAAAATCAGGATATAAACAGAATATTAATTAAATTGATAATTGTTCAGCAGCTTTTGAGAATCGGTGTTGAGCTATTAATATTTGCCGACCGATATTTACAATTTTGATATGTGTCGATGAAATGAATATACTTTTTGCTTCCGTATTTCCAAAGAGTATAATAATAGGTACGAAAAAAAATACATAGAACATTTTTTGTAGAAAATTTTATTAGCTTTATTTTGTATATAAACATAATTTCTATACCACTAATGGTTTGAGCGAAAAACTGAATCGGAGCGCCATTTCATAATTGATACGAAAAAAATACATATAACATTTTTGTTAGAGAATTTTATAAGCTTTATTTTGTATATAATAATATATTATGCAACGGCCATTTCATTATGGCTATTAAGACAACGGGTATGAGAATGTCAAAATGAATGAGTGTCTTAATAGATTCGAACTGGGAAAAGGTAATTAGAAATATACAAACCACTTTAATAACTGAGAATATGAGAAATTTGGACATAATTAGGAAAATATGGTATATCAATACATATGTATTATCCAAAGTGTGGTATTTAGCGCAAGTTTTACCCTTGCCACATCAATTCAGCCAAAAAATTGTACTAATAACAGGGCGATACATTTGGCAGGGTAGTTTATATAGAACTGCAAGAGAACAATTACAGCTGCCGTGTCAGAAAGGGGGGTTGAATTTAATAAATGTACAGATCAAGGCTTTGGCTCTCTTTGTAAAGACGCAACAACTTTCGTGGACAACGATTGAGAATAAAATAATTTTCAAATCAATACTAAATGACCTCTTTGATAAACCGAATACCATAATAAATCCTGCATTTAAGAATATCCTGAAAGGCATAAATGAAAGTAACATTACATTTAAAAAAGATGAAATACTAAAATCAAAGTTTATATATAAATCTTTAATGGCCAACATAAGCAAGCCCCCCAATATTGAACAGAAATATCCGCAGTACAATTGGGAAAGAATATGGGAAGTGAGTACGAATGAGAATATTCCAACCAAATGGAGATCCGCTGTGTATAAAGCTCTTAATGAAAATTATCCAGTAGCTCAAAAACTTAAAAAACATGGAATGTCGAACACGAACAATTGTTTAAGATGTGACGTAAATGATGATATAATGCACAGAATCAAAGAATGTGGAAGTGCAAAGCAGGTCTGGGATTGGACGAATGAGAAAACGACCAAGAGGTTTAACAAGTCTTTACATTCTCTCGACTATAAAGATATGTGTCAGATCTTCTTTGTACAAAAAATAGATGTAAATGTGTGGATATGGTTTATAAGTGCATTAATATATTTTAACTTAGAAGTTAAACAAAATGTCGAGACCTATGTTAACATGTTAAGGAATGATAGATTTAAGAAGTTAAAACACGGAAAACTAGATTCCAAAAAAATCTATTGTTTCTAAAAATTATAAAACATTATGTATATGTTGTACTCAATCCAATCCAGACTGTGATATATATTTTTATTCATGTATATGTACTATATTATTAAATAAAGGTTTAAAAAAAAAAAAAAAATAGCCGTTAAATGTGAATTGCATACATTATTTTTTTTACGACCAGTCATGATAAAATAGAAAATTAACATTTTATTTTTGAAATTTATTAATTTTTATTTAATTTACAATTTAAGAAATATTATGGATTATTATTTCAAGTTCACTTTCACTATCACACATGTTCACTGGATTTTAATTGCAAGAAGCACAAAGTTTGAGCTAGGATGATTTGTCAAAATTGATACATTTTAGATCTGTCAGATGTTCAAGGCAATAGTTGTTATTGAAAGAATATTGCTGTGAGTCTCATTAAAGGACAGGTAGGGAACGTCTAATAAAAGAATTAAAGTATGGAAGTAGAAAAACAAAATTTCGATACCGCTAATGGTTAGAGATATAAGTAAAAAACTGAATAGCAGCGCAATTTTTCCAATAAGGCGACTCGAGCGCAAAGTTTGAGCTGGGAACTTTTAATATGTTTTATAGTAAACCTTAGTGAACATCTTTGCCAAGTTTCAAAACTTTTGCAGTTTTTTCCTTCAAACATCGCAATTTGCTCATTTCACTGGGATAATGGTGTATAGAATCAGTTTAAATATTAAATAACGAAAATTAAATTTTAATCCAACGTATTCCTAATAATACATGTGAAATCTGTAATATGAAAAAATACGTTCTAACCATCAGATAAATGGCAAACTTATTATAAATTAATCATAGTGTTGCAGACACTTTATTTTTGACGGCTATTACAGATATCAAGCTGAGAGAGTTAAAGTAAATTGTTTTCTAGACTGAACTTGCATATCATGACGATGATGAATGGTATCAGGAAATAATTTGAGTATACAGATACGTATGTACATGTGTGTATGTGTGTTCATTTGTAGATTTACAGTAATTAATCTTAGGTTATTTAAATGAAGAACACGGTATTGTATTTGACACCGGATACCCTTTTTAATCGTCTTACTTCCAACGTTTATTTTAATTAGATTGTTATAGTTAAATTATATTTACAAGAAAAATGGGTCGGTCGTATAACCCGAGAGGTAACAACGACCTAACTTGAAAGACTGATATTGAGTCATTACAATGAAAAAGTAAAACGATAAATGATATATTGTTATAAAAGACGAGTAAAATAATCCTTATACTGGGTGTCCCAGAAGTGGATGATCAAATAAAATGAGGTAATGGGGGAGGTCATTTCTGATCAAAATAGCTGTGTGGTTATCCAATTATTGATGGTTCAAAGATTATTTCAATTTTTGCATTTTTTTCCTGAAATCGCCCATAATGCGTTCGTCGAAAACAACCATTCCGTCAACTGCTGGCTTCAGGGGTTTCTGATTTTCCTCAGCTGTTGGAAGAACAATTGAAAATACTTTTCACTGGTACTTATAAGCTTTCACAAGTAACCTCTTATTTAGCTGAACTCATGTCAAAATAAAATTATCTTGATATACTGTACGTGAAAGAAGTACCCAACATTTAAGACTGCAAGTAAGATCGCGACATAATAATAATAAGACTTATAGATGTTACATTGAGTACAATCCTAAAGGGCATAGCTATGGAGATATTCGACAATATTGTTGTGCTTGTGCAAATGGAAATCGTACAGTCGGATGCTATTCCCATGTGTCAGCAATAATATATTATTGTTAAACGAAAGATATAAATGTCATATAGTTCGGCCAGCAGAAATATTATGCAAATCTTTTTCCTGCAAAAAATGCCCATGTCGTAATTAATAATAAAGGACAGTGATGATGATTAGTAAAAATAGATATTATTGTGAGTGAAAATGTCGATAAAATCCTTTTTTTATTTAACTTTTATTTACTTTCATTTATCTACTTTTTTCCTAGCAAAGTTCTAACTCCTACTCCATGTTTGGTCATTAAAAAAAAAAAATTAAAAATGTCATGTTAAGGTTTAAATATTGTTGATGTAGCAGTAATGGAATGCACGTAACTTATATTACATTTTTTTACATGTCCACCGCTTGGATTTTAATGAAACTTGACACTATTAGAAAACATATAGACAATTTTTCAGCAACGCCTTAGCAACCGGGTAACTCGAATGTTTACTTTCGTTATACCGTCTATACAAATGACAAAAGTCATTTTATATAGACGGTAGTAGAAAATAGTTATTTACATGACTAGATGCGAAAGTGTACTTTTAGCTTTTGTGAGGTGATTATTAAATGGTAGAGGCGCAGGTGAGAGCTTTCAAAAAACACCGAGCACCGAAAAAGGCTTTCGCATCGTGTAATGTATTATATTTTTTTCTACTACCGAAATATATGGGATTTAATAATTTAAAATTAATTATTTCATGAAATTATTTGACGTTTTTAATAAATTGTATAGTTTAGTAGGCTATCTGTGAAAATTATTTCCATGCCAACGAAATATTTACATCTATCATCGAGGTTTATGCTAGGGATTGCAATACCGGTTAACCGGTTATCAGGACAAAAAACACTTGATGATAATTACCGGTTATTTTAATTTTTTATCGGTTATTTCGGTAAATTCTGAACTTACGATATGTCACGTATTCAACGTTCCTATTTATGTCAGTGACTAGTATTCACTAAATACAGAGTGACTGTCCCAACACTGAGCACTTTTAATAATAAATACATAATATTATAAAAAGTAAAATCCAAACACCAAGCCCTAAGAAATACAAGAGAGACATTGACAATATCTTGCGACAGGAAACTGTACATTTCACTGCCGCAAATATCCGTGGAATACATTTAGAAGTATGTTATTTCCAATTCTTATTAACTTATCGACCCACTAATATCGATTGAGGAAGCTGGTGGTATTCTATGCACAAATATCAGACGACTAATATCGATATCGCTTTTAACGAGCTATTTTTAAAAAATATTGTATTTTTAGATTAGGTATTTAGTAAATGCCCTATTTGAGTTTATATTTATAATTTTTATTATTTAAGTTGATAGTTTTGTTATTTGCCGAATAATTATTTATTTAAATTTATTTCATTTATATTTTTTCCTTTTGATAAAAAACCTTTTAAGTTTGTTCATTATATTAAATCTAATATATAAAAATCTCGTGTCACAGTGTTTGTTATCGAACTCCTCCAAAACGGCTTGACCGATTTTTATGAAATTTTTGGTGTATATTTGGTAGGTCTGAGAATAGGTCGTAGGCTATTTTTTGTACCCCTAGGTGATAAGGGTGGCCCTATTCAGAAATTTTATTTTTATTTTTTTGGACAAAAATTTATAATTTATATGGCAAAACAACGTTTGCTGGGTCAGCTAGTATACATATATAAAAATGTTTTTTGTTAAATTTAGATAGTTTTATACATGGAAAAAGACAATTGTCATTTTCGCCACCGTAATTATTCATTTTAAAAATTACCGGTAAATACCGGTTAACCGGTTATTTACATTTTTATTTACTGATTTACCGGTTATTAAAACTTCCGGTAAATTGCAATCCCTAGTTTATGCCAAACACTTTAATTTCTGGTGGTTTCATACTAAAATAAACAAATCTGTTTGGTGCCGATGAAAATAGGATACAAGAAGTAGCCAATATTGCTTGTACCTCGCTTTACCTCAATAAATCAAAAAGCAAGGTATATGCAAACTTACGAAGTGGTAAAATTTTTTTTATCTTTCTGTCCTGGCCACGAAAGTTCTACTTTCGTAGCTAGCAACGCCTTAGCAACCAGTTAACTTGAATGTTTACTTTCGTTATCGCGCGTGTTGCTAGGTTTACAATAGTTATTTATGTACCAAGGGTCGTAAGTGCCCTTCTTTTGGTCGAGAATACAGTTTGCAATCCGAGGCCCGTAGGGTCGAGGTTTGTAAGTATTCGAAACCAAAAAATCACACTGTACGACCCGCTGTGCATATTATATTTTTCGTTACACCCATGAATCATTAAACTAGAAAAAGACTTGAGAAAAACTAGTGGAAAACTATAATTATTTGAGTAAGATTTGATATTTGCTAATAGTAAAGATAGCGATGCTTGGAATATCCATGGCAACTGTCAATAAAAATAAATTTAGAACTCGGTTTCTATTGAAATGACAACTACTGTCAAGGTAAATTAAATCATATTATTATAATAGCTCTGAACATTTTTGAAAATAATGTCGGATGTAAAAGATATAGCAAGTAAGTAAGGTTTGTCTGGATTTACTTCCAAAAAACTTAAAACATTTAATTTAATACTTGTTATATAAAAGATAAAATTCTCCCAAATTTACTTTATTTCCCTAGGGACGTTATGAAAAATAACAACCCGTTGTCAATGGTAACAAGCACATAAAGCGGCACTTACGATCAACAAAATAATGGAATTAGAGTATACTTACGAGGGAGGTATGACGAAAAGGCCATTTATATAGAGGATAGTAGAAAAAAACAATATGTTTTTAAATAATGTACTCGTACAATACAACGTTTTTGAACAATTTTACTGAAAAAAAGACCTTTGCCACAACGTTGTGAATTTGTGAAAACGGTTTTATCTGCGTAATTATTTGTATTATTGTTCTTCTATTGATGTGTATATGTTATTTTAGTTATAAATAATCATTTAAAGTGCAACGTTAATAATAACTCTATAACATATGAACACTTCTATTATTATTAAAAGTATAAACATAAAAAGCTTAAAATCTTGACATACAATTTAAATAAATAATATTATTGATGTTATTTCGAGGGTACCCACTTTTTGGTAGAGTAATCTTTTTGATAATATATAATATGTAAAAATGTATTAATGTAATATAAAATGATTTCATTCTATTAATATCAATACTAATCAAACTGTGCTATGCACATATAAAACATCAAACTCTGTACACATAACCCTATATGCCCTTTATTTACAAAAATTATAATAAAATGTATTTTGCCAGGTCCCAGTAAGTAAACTTAGGGTTATTTGGTGAGTAAACTCAAAAGTCCATATGAGAGAGCTCGTTTGGTAGAAAGAATACAAATTTTCATTTCTATATATATCCAATTTACAATGTGTGCACGGATGGACTTAACAATACTTATAAACGTTTTTATTTTTGTTTTTATCGTAAGAAGCCGTTTTTTCATAAAAATTTCTGTATATTTTTAAAAGTCGAAAATGAAGAAAATATAAAATTATATCAAGAGTAAAGTATCTTTCTATTAATGAATATAATCCAATTTTGTGTAGAAAGTTACACATAATGCTAAGCGCAGTTCCAATACAAAATTTTTCCCACATGGACTAAGTGATTTTCATACTTTTTACTAAAATAAATTACTATTAATCACATTTTATAAGTCAGACAAGAGAATTAATTATAATTGACTATGTGGATGAAACTCTTTATTAGGATTGTATTTGGCATTATTTGCAACTTTCTTCATTAGATTCCATTATATTCATTAAAAAAGAGGTCCTTTACTCTTGATAGTTTTAAATTTTCTACATTTTCAATCACTTTGTATAGTAAGTCGTAGTTTTGAGAACGGTTAAGGGCTTTTCAGAATAGGCAAAAGTTTTTATGATTTGATTTTACCAAAAATAAAAAAGTTTACGAGTACAGTTAAGTTCATCCTTGGACACACTTTATATCATATTAAAATGTAATAGTACTCATAACTGTCATATTTTTGCCATCAAATTATTAGATAATCAAGAAATCCTAAATTCAATTACTTAAAAAAACATAGAATTTATTATCAGACGTACACTTTGTTTCTTATAAGTTTTCTTCTTTGTCTAATTTAATAAGTTTTTGTAATAATAATGCAGACGGATCAGCATCCATTTTCGACAAAATTCCTGATTAATTTTTTATAAAGGATTGTTGTCATTGTTTTTTAAGAAACCCAAAAAAGTCGTGCATCTTGAAAAAATGCTGGGTCAGGTATCTTTGTCCGGTAATTTTCACTTATCTCAGAAATAGTTCATTTTACGTAATTAACATTCGACTGTACAGGACTAAATTAAAAGTAGATACAATTTTTTATAAGAAAACCGTTTTAGTTTTCTCGGTATTTTTTCATTGCCAACAAAGGAAAATGTAAATTTTCCAAGAAAAAATTTTAGTGAAGATACTAATTATTTTTTGTAGGACGGATGTTAAGTTATCGATATTATTCGATTAGGTATAATATTATCAGTAGGTAAATCTATGGACGTATTGGGAAAATCCTCTTTCCACGCTGAATACGTCCATGGATAAGCTCATTTCCACGCAACCCTCTACCCAGTCAGTACAAATGGAATATAACTCTTGCTTGAGGAGACAGGGCCAACGACGCGTTTTCTTGATGATATATCCCTAGTAGGCCTAATCTACGAAATTATACGTAATAAACAAATATTGACATTAATGTTTTAAAACTATTTACTTCACAATTTCACTGAATTTATATTATGTGCTGCATTCACATTCTCGTTAAAACTGGAAATGTATCGAGGGCAAACTTACGAGGAAGAATCAAATGTTTCCAAAGGGAGATACACAGAAATGTGAAACAACTTTCAGTAATTGCAGAAATTCCAGCTTAAATGCAAGACAGGAGAAACTTGAATCCACATAGAGTCAACACTGCTTTATAATCAGAAGAGTATAACACACTGACGTGGAGAATTCACAATTTGTTGAAGACGTAAGAGACTCAAGACCTATAGAATTGGAAAGAGCTAGAATTACATACTGAACACAATAACAGCAAGAATCTTTCTCGAATAGTAAGGGACATTACATATAAATTTAAACTCAAAACGTGATACCCCCAGAACTGACAGACATCAGGTTTTTGAGGTTTGACGCCAATATTGCGAAAAACTTTTCGAAAGTAGTTGTAGAAAGAAGATTGGCTGCAGAAGAATTATTAGCCATAGCAAAGCAGCTGGTGTCCACAACATCACGGCCGAAGTGCTTAAGTTAGCTGGTGATAATGGTCTGAGAATCATTCACAGAATATGCCAGACAATATAGGAGACACGAATGTAGTCAGATGACTAGAGAACCTCAATCTTCATGCCACTATATAATGAGGAAATAAGATTTGTCTGTAATAACCATAGATTGCCGACATTAATATCATTTGCCAGTAAAATAATGTTCTATATTCTTCAGTTTAGATTTCAGCATTAACCGTCTTGGCAAATAAAGCTAGCAGTCTTTGTTAGAGGACGCGAGTAGATATCTAATGTCAGAACCTCGGAGCAGGAGCAACACAGTTTGTGTTCAAAGGCGAATGACCTGTGTCAGTGACCCTGGGAACCAATTGAAACTATTGTTATCACGATAACATCTGATGAACACCTGTTACGCATCTGGCAGAGACCGTTATTTGATAACTTATAATGAATATCTGGCGACCAGGTGGTGGCCTAGAAGTCAATGACACAAGTCATTCACTTTTGGACACACAAACTGTGTGGTCCCTGCTCCGAGGTTCTGTCATTAGGTATCTACTGACGCGGTGCTCAATTTGCGACAACTTATCAAAGAGACGACATATATGCCTATGTATCTTTGTCTCGCAGACTACTGTAAAACTTTGACAATATGAAATGGACAAACTGTGGACCATATTACTGGTACGTTAAGGATATTTAGTGATTGTTAGGTATTAAACAAGATGGTATACCTTGGAGCCCTTGTGGACAATACCGGCAACTGAGATTTGATGAAGAATGCAAATAGCAAGATCAACAAGTTCCTAGTTGAGCAAAATTTGACGTGACAGAAGTATTAAGAAACACAGAAAGATCAGACTCGCTGACGTCCTAGTTTCCTCCTTCGTTATTTATACTCCAGGGACATGGATAGTTAGAGGCAGTGTACCGATGTGATCGAATTTAGGGTCAGGAGATATTTGTTGATGATGAATTCCTTGAACGCACTAATATCTTGATTCTAGAAGAAATACGTCTTCAAAGTGACTGTCCAGCATCGAATTCTCCCGAATTTTCTTATTTCTTTGCCACATCGCTACATCTTGTTAATTGAGTTTAAGTAAGTAAATATTTAATACAAAGATACAGTTGGTCTTACTACGTTACTGTACATATTTATTTATTACGTATAACTTCATGTATTAATCCTACTGAGTATACATAAAAAAACGAGCCGTTGGCCGTGTTTCCCCAAGTAGTCCTAATTTTCTTGCACTGACTGGGTAAAGGTGGTGTATAAATGCGCTTATCTATAGATGACTATTGGACGTGGTTGAAACTCGTCCACTTCCGATGGAACGGAGTTTTTCAAATACGTTTGTTTAATGATAATATGATAAAATCAACTGATCGCAGTAGAAATTTAATACCCCACCTAAAAAAATATCTTTGGTACTATTTTTCTTAATAATTGACATTTGTTACTTGGCAATGAAAACATACCGAAGAAAACTAAAATAGCTGTCTGGTAGGAAATATTGTGTTTTAAATTTAGCTATATGCATTTTTGAGGTAAGAAGAACTGGTTTCGAAATACTTGGGAAAAACCGGCCGAAGGCAGTTCTCCCAAGATGGAGGAGTTAGCATAGTCCGGATCGATGAGGACTTTTTAGAGATTATTTAGGAAGACAATTACTACAATTGTATCAAAAAAATACTATTTTGTCGCAAGTACATATAGTGGGTGTTCCACTTAAAATTCCCGCGGCCATTTCCTCGATAATCAAAAGATATATTTGAATTCTGTAAAAGGTATCCACTAGAATATATGTGACTTCAGTTTTGTGCAAAGACGGTCATTTTATAAATTGAGGGACAGATGGCGTTGGCGAAAATTGTTTGTATCATAAAAGTTGCTTAGAATGCAGTGCCCCATCATCATTTCAAGTTTCCTGACATCGAACAATTTCTTTGCATGCCAACGCCATCTGTACCTCAATTTGTAAACTGACTGTTTTTATTCAAAACTTAAGTCATTTATGTATTCTAGTAAATACCTCTTATAGAATTTAAATAACTGTTTTAATTGTCGAGAAAATGGTTCCGGGAGTTTTAAGTGGGACACCTTGTATACTTAACTCCCCTACAACAAAAAAAATATACATTTGTCCAATCAGGTAAAATCCAGTTTGTTGAATTAGAACTATTACAATTCATCAAACAATGCAAGGCAGATATGAGGTTTAAAATTTACTTAAATAATTGACAGTTAATGAAAGCTAGGATTCAATTTATTATTAAACTCACCAATAGGATAAAATGCTGTCCATTTCTATGAAAATGAAACAAGCTCTCTCTGTTTATTTTTAAAGCATCCAAGTAGTAATTTCATAATGTATTGGTAGCTTACGTATTTTCTTGGTTACTTTGTAGATTATACCCTGTATTGTGGCACTATGACACGAAAATACAATTTCTTCTTTCACTTATTTGCCTGTGTAGATGCAATCGAAGGTAACAGTATTGAAACTATTTTATTAATATTTTACAATTTTCACACTTTTACAGCCACCTATTTGTACAGGGTGATCAAGCTGATAGTATGTGGAAATCAATTAAAGTAATCATCCTGTATAAATACAGAACTACTTCTGAATGCTGGTATTAATAAATTCTTGCATGTGCACATAAAGTTTTTGCTAGATTAATATTACAAGTTTTATAATATGTGGGATGAATTTTTCTAGGACTTCTTCGAGATATTAACCTAAATGTTTGGAGCAGTTTATTAAATAGATCTTATGAACAGAAAACTTATTGCCATCTCCGTGACAATTGATTTTTAACTTTTCGGGTACAACTTGTAAACATTAAAAAACAGGATATACATACAGGATGTCCGGGAATGAGATTCGAATTTTTGGAGTATGCTCAAAATTAACAAAGTCAACAAGTGTTCAAAAATGCTTTCTGAATGAGCGACGCTAGGTTGAAGATGCCACCAAAACTAGTTTTAATTTTTTTATTTTGAAATTTATTTTGACAAAAAAAAAATTGGTATACGAGATACATTTTTCATGAGGAAACTAATGGTTTCCTCAAATAAGGCCGTAAAGAAGCAAGAGCGTGAAAGTTCCCACTACTGTTTTTCAAATAATCCAAAGTAGGAGTTTCATTTGACACGTGGAAAAAAAGTATGATAGTCATTAGTAAGCCTATAGCCATTATTTGAAAAAATGAACGCATCTTAATTTATACATTTTTTACAATAATT
This sequence comes from Rutpela maculata, assembly GCA_936432065.2. NCBI lineage: Eukaryota > Metazoa > Arthropoda > Insecta > Coleoptera > Cerambycidae > Rutpela > Rutpela maculata. The sequence goes on along the minus strand of OW386287.2, from coordinate 165,933,585 downwards.
GAAAATTAAGCAGTAGGACATTAAACCGAAAAATTAGTTATTCTATGAAGATAGAAAAAGAATTTAATTCATGGAAAACGTTGATGATGATACAGCATTTCAACAATTTTCGCAATATACGCCGAACTTTTCGTAACCTGTGTTAACTTCGAATAGTCTGACAACCTCAATTAGCCATTGTTATATGTCTTCAATAGTGTTTACGGATGCTGCCTCAACGGGGGATATCAAATAATCACAAAGAAAAGAATCCAAAGGATTCAGATCCGGACGTCATCAGTGTCATCATACATGTACAGTGAAATATGATTTAGTTCCATTAAGCATAAACCACATCCCTACTCATGTGGGTCTGTAGACAAATTGTTTAATTATTTTTTTTTAATTTTTTTAAGAAAATTTTATTTCTTGTTCCTGATTTGAATTTTTTTGAATATCTTAGTCAGATCGGAATGTGTCAAAAATTAAATTGTTCGAGTTAAATATTGCTTTAATACTGTGAGACTTTCAACTCCTCCAAAAAAAATTAAATCCACAGTGCTCAGTAAATTTCCGTTTTTTAAATTATTTAGCTTGTAGTACATATCGGGTGTCACAGGCTAGCGACCCCCTATATTTCCTTTATTTTTTAACTTATCTATTTGAAATTTAGGGTTCATAAACTACCTGCAAAAATGAATTATTGGACATAAAAAACGGTATGAGACCATTTCCGGTTTACCTGGCTACATCTTTCGATTGGATGGAACACCCCGTATATTTTTACATATTTAGATTCAAGACGACATTTTGAGTATACCATGAGATTTTCATGAATCTTTGAGTCGATGTTGATGGGAAAAATATAATTTTTCGTTTAATTTCATTAATAACTATTTACGAGGCCTCCAAAATTAAACAAATCACTTTTTTATCAAAAACTTTTTTTTCAAATGGGAAGGTGGTGATTCCTACTGTTCAATAAACTATATATTTTTTTTATGAATTCATTTATATCCATTTCAAACCTATGCTATTTGTTTTTCTATTTTATTAAATTTATTTAAAAATAAAAAATCACTTTCAAAATAATTTTTATTGATCTTTATAGTTTGCACTAGTACTTATACTTATTAAGAAACAAAAGAGAGAACCAAAAGGCTATTATTCATAAAAAGGTAGTTATTGACATTTCATTATTAGACATATAATTTTTGCAAAGGCAACTACGTTAAAGTTCAAGAAAAATTATATTGCAAGTGATTTTTTATTTTTAAATAAATTCAATAAAATAGAAAAACAAATAGCATAGATTTGAAATGGATATCAGTGAATTCAGAAAGAAAAACTATAATTTATTGAACAGTAGGAGCCACCATCTTTCCATTTGAAAAAAAAAAAGAAAAATACTATCAAGTATTTGGGTGTCTTTCTCGACAAGAGGCTCTGCTTCGGGCCATATATCACGATGGACATAAATAAAACTTTTGTAGCTCTCATCAGGCTTTATCCTTTGGTCAATAAGCGTAGAAAATTATTCTTGGAAAACCAGATCTTTAGACCTATTTTGACTTTTGGCTGCATGGTCTGGAACGCAGTCTCAAACACCCAAATAAACAGATTCCAGACCATTTAAAATAAATTGCTCAGCTTATTGACCAACTCGCATAGGTATGTCATCACTGAAGGGCTGTCGGAATTATTAATCAATTTGATTAATGATGCATATCAATTGATAAAAAATTAACTTTATAAAATGTTTTTTTATTAAAAAAAACTGCCAAATAAATTATTCTGACGTTAGATCTATTCCTGTTCCTGTTCCTGCAATTTTTATAATCTATTCTGCTCTAATAGCCGACGAGGAAGAGTATCCGCAAAAGTACTACAAACGGGCAAAGATTTCTTAAATAATAAGTGGTGCTTGGATAATGGATGTACTGTTCATTTATATAAAGATGAAGAGAAATTTAATTCTATTGATAAAGCCAACTGTGGCAAGGTTAATTTGGCTAACAAGACATCAACATCAGTGGCTGGTAGAGGCACAGTAAAGATCATTACAACTGATGGAACTATTGACAAGTCTGTGGATTTTCATAAAACATTATTTGTACCTGACTTAAGGACAAAAGTTTCAGTAGCTCGAATTACTGATATACTATTCAAGAAAGGCATGGGTATCATCAAGGATACTGCAGATAATATTAAGATGATAGCAAGACGTCAAGGAGATTTATACTACATAGAGGAGAAAGAAGAGCTGATGTGTGCTATTAGTACTGCAACAGTGAAGAAAGAAATTGACTTGTGGCATGAGTGATTAGGTTATTTAAATGAAAAAGACATACTGTTGATGAAGACGAAGAAAATTGTCAAAGATATGGACTTCAAAGGAGATATGACTATATCCAGTTGTAGAGTCTATTTTAAAGGAAAATTGACTGCGAGTTCTTTCCCTAAGACAAGTGAGAGATGTAGAGAGATCCTCGGAATTGTCTATTCAGACCTCCGAGGACCTACAGCATCAATGGGTGGTGCTTACTATTTTGTTCCATTTATTGATGACAAGTCAAGATGGTATATTGTAAAGCTATTAAAAAAGAAATGTGATGTATTTGCTGCTTTCAAGGAATACAAGGCTATGGTAGAAAATATGTCTGAGAGGAAAATTAAAATATTGCAGTCTGATAATGGAAGAGAGTATTGCAATACAGAATATGATGATTTTCTGAAGAGAAAGAGGATTCAACGACGACTGACTGTCATACATATACCAGAGCAAAATAGAGTAGCTGAACGCAAGAATAGGACGTTGGTTAAAATGGCTCTCTGCATGATGATTCAGTCTTGCCTATCAGTATCATTTTAGGGTGAGGTAATAATGACAGCAAATCATATCAGAAATAGATGTACTATGAAAATATTACTTGGAGAGACACCGTATGAAGTGTGGGAAGGATTCAAGCCAACAGTAAAATATTTTAAAACTTTTGGAATGAAATCCTATGAACTTTATAAAACACCAGGAAAAGATAAATTTCAAAAACTAGCAAATAAAGGAGGTTTCGTCGGCTATTCAGCAGAATTTGAGACATATCGTGTGTGAGTCAAAGATCTTGCACAGCACGTGAAGTCAAATTTATTGACGAATTTAGTAATAATCAGAAGCAAGAAGATTTTTTGAATAATAATACTGTTTCGGTGGAAGTGGCATTACTACGCGAAACAGTACAAGAATATTTACAGAGATTGGACCTTCCACACAAGTAGAAGTTGCTCGACCTGACAATAGAAGTGGAGATAAACTACTAGAAGTTGAAGGAAATGCAGGTGAAAGTGAAAATGAGCTGCAACTAATAAGTCCTCAGTTGAAGAGAGGGGCTAATCGTCCTCGTTTGTTAGCGAATGGCAGAAGGAGACGACGAAAGCAGTATAATATGGTAGTTCATGAAGGTTGTCAAGCTGGGGGAGATATGCTCGATTATTCTCAGGAGCTTGATAACCCCAATTCACCAGAGAATGTGTTTGAAGATTGTTTTAAAGTAAATATGATTGAAATAATTGCTAATGCAGTTGTATCAATGCAAAAAGCTATGTCGACTCTGGAAAAGAATAATGGAAAAGTGCAATTTATCAAGAAATGAAAAGCTTGATAGAAAATAATACTTGGGAATTGGTGTATCGATCAATTGTGAAAAAAGTTGTTGGGACTCGAACAATATTGATGAATAACTATGATGCTCAAGGAAATATAAAACATAGAAACGTTAGAATCGTAGCCAAAGGATTCTCTCAACGTCCAGGAATGGATTATCATGATACATTTGCTCCAGTGGCTCATTTGAGTTCTTTACGCTTGGTGGTTGCAATTGCAGCAAGATTTAATTTAAAAATTCATCAAGGAGACTTCACAGCTGTATATCTTAAAGGTACACTGGTCGAAGAAGTGATTATGGAAATACTTGAATATCTTAAAGAATTGCTGAGAAGAATGCCATATCAAGAGTCAGGACTCATTGCTGAAAAGGCAACGATGATGCTTAATGAACTGATGACTGGCCAACAAGTATGCACACTGAAGCGTGCACTCTATGGACAGTCGTCAGTGGCATGAGAAATTGACAAAATAATTAAACAAACTAGGGATTTGTTCCAACCAAAGCTGATTCTTGAGTTTATTATGCAAACAGAGAAGGAGATATCACGTCGGTGATTGTTTATGTAGATGATATTCTATTAGCTTCGAGAAGTTTTAACTGGATTGATGAAATTTTTCAACGTCTAAAGAATATCTCCAAGTTTAAAAGGTTCGGGGAAGCCAAATTTTATCTTGGACTTGAAATAATGCAGACATCAAAAAGCATTGCATTGTGTCAGCGTGCATATATTGCAAATTTATTGAAATGATTTGCAATGGAGGATTGTTAACCTGTACGTCAGGAGAATCAGGTGCCAACTTTATATTTCCTGAGGAAAACAGGGATCTAAACACAATACCATACCGAGAAATTGTTGGATCTCTCATGTAATTAGCTGTAGCAAGAAGACCAGATATGTCACATATTGTTAGCGTTTTTAGTCAATTCAATGACAATCATGGACTATAACATGTCGCTAAGAGAGTGCTGAGATATCTAAAGGGAACTAACAACTATGGATGGATGGATTAATATACAATAAAACCACAAGAAATCTTACCGGATTTGTGGACACTGACTGGGCTAATTGTATTATTGATCGTAAATCATACACTGGATTTGTTTTCATACTGAGTGGCGCGGCAGTCAGCTGGAATCTGGGAAACAGCCTACTGTTGCTCTCTCATCCACCGAGCAGAGTATATGGCTCTTTCAGAGGGAGTTTAAGAAGCTATGTACCTACGCAGGCTACTATCAGAGCTGAGATTCGAAGAAATAAGCAAACCAATTGTATATGTCGATAGTCAAGGTGCTTGTGAAATAGCACGGAATCCAGTTTTTCATCATCGAACTAAGCATATTGACATTAGACACCATTTGATACGCGAGGTGCTTGCATGAGACGAATTTGAACTGAGGTATACTCCAACTGAGACTATGGCAGCAGATGTGCTTACAAAATGTTTGACTAGAATGAAACATTGTTTCTTCATTGAGTCTACGGGTGTTAAAGATGTTTCACATCATAAACTGACTTCGACTTGAGAGGGAGTGTTGGAATTATTAATAAATTGAAGCTATGAGATTAATGATGTATATATGGTTGCATATCAATTGATAACAAATGAACTTTATAAAATGATTTGTTATTAATAAAAACCATCAAATAATTTGTTTATAAATAACAAAGCATTACATGTAATAGTAATATGTGAAGTAGGTATTCAAAAAAATATATTTTTGTCACTTTAAATTTTTCACTCAAATCACCTTCGAGCATCCCTGGTAAGTTCCAATGTCAGATTTGGACTCAGCGCCTCTAAAGCCCCCGGGAAGCGATTTCCCCGTGATTTTTGGGCACTTTAAATTTGTCACTCGATTTCACCCCCTCCCACCCGCGAAGAGCCACCCCCGAGCATCCCTGTTAAGTTTCGATGTCAGATTTGGACTCAGCGATCTCGAAAGCCCCCGGGAAGCGATACGAGATTTTCACGGCTTTCTATCAATTTCTAGAATTTTTCAAAAAATTATGCCCTTTAGATGCATGTTATGCACCCCCTATGCAATTTTCTTCGAACGGCTTATTCACTATATGTAAACTTTTTTCCTAATATTTTTCCGAAAACCGCATCTCGATCCGAACTGTACTTCAAAATTTAGTTAAGTATTTTTATCTAATTTCCCTGGTCGAATTGTATTGTAAACTATAATAAATGAGATATAATAAAATACTAGCCCATGACATGTAACTAAAAATATCAATAAAGACAATTCCATGGTTAATGGTTAATGGTTAATGGTTAATGGTTAATGGTTAATGGTATCATCAAGATAATGCAGGTTACATAATAGTAATAATGTTATAAATTATCTTATGCAAACATATCCAGGTTGATGGATTGGTAGAAATGTGGTAGTCAAATGACCCGCAGATTAAAAAATGAGATTTATAAACGACCAATAAAAGACATGGACGGCCTTTATAAAGAAGACTGATCTATTGCAGCCATCGGTAACGTGTAAAGTTGAACTGTGGAATAGTTTTTCCATATAAATAGATGGGAATGAACATATCTCATAAGCCAATTTTTAAGGCTGTTTTTTGTTTTTATAAATGAAATTAAAAGTTGCTGATATTGCACTATTTATTTCCAGTATTACTAAATTTATTACTATGATTACTAGTACATTAGAAAAATCTTGAAGTATTATTTTCTTCAATATTTTTTAACAAAATAGAAGTCATATTTAAAGTTCGAAAGCAAAGAGATTTAAGAGGGAGATTCAGAAGAAATGTTTCTTTATGATTCGTATTAACTTCCTATAAAAAAAGTCTCAAACGAGCTATCGTCTAAAATTAAAAAACATTACATTTACATTCAAATATCTCAAAAACGTATTTTAGAATTTTTTCAAATAACGATTTGGTTGAATGTGAAAGCTTCTTGATATTGCGCAGTGACATCTACATTTCAGCATATTGAACAATGATTTGTATCCAAAGCTGAGGCCATTTTTACATTCTAGCAATTGGTTGTTGAATAATGTAAATAAACTTACGTGCATAGAAATTGCCGCACTATAAACTTTTGACTTTAACTATATTTTTTTTAGAAACTACCTATTCATCACATCAAGAAAAATATGTGCTGTTTGAAAGACAATTTAATATGCTTTAATATGAGAATTTATCAAGAGTGCTTATCGTTTATAAGCTTAGCAACCTGTAAACAAATCAAACGTACTTATGCGGTGGTTATAACTAGAATAAGAAACTTGTGAAATATTGAAATTATTGCCTTTGCAATTGAAATTTGAACATTATTCGTTTTTCATAATTTGATTAGTTTTCAAGTGTGTTAGTTTAATGCATACTACATCGCAAAAAGCCGCCCAGGTAATTGCTTTCATCGAAAATGGACTAAGCCAGCGAGCTGTTGCTCGACAACTGGGTATGAGACGCGCAGCGTTTCGAAGAGTGTGCCAATGTTATGAGGAGACTGGATCCTTTCATAGATAACCTGGAATAGGCAGAAATCAATTTAAAACGGCTCGTCATGATCGCTTTACTGTGTCAACAACATCAAGAAATCATCACCTTAATGCAGATCAATTGCAACAACAGCTCCGTGAAGTACGAGAAGTGACTATTAGTCAGTGAACAGTAAGACAAAGACTGCAAGAAAGTAACCTGACCCCCAACGTGCCTGCGATTGGTCTAAAACTTACTCCAGCTCATCGTCAAGCACGCCTGCGTTTTGCACGAGATCATCTGAATTGGACATTGGAACAGTGGGGAGGTCTGTTCTCTTCTCAGATGAGACCAGAATAATATGCCTTTATAGTAGCGACCGAAGAAAACAAGTGTACCGGAGACCAAAAGAGCGATTTGCGGAATGCTGCATTGAAGGGCGGATTGCTTATGGAGGTGGTTCCTGCATGATCTGGGGTGCAACTTCTATGGAGGAACAAACCGACCATGCTTTGATCCGTAGGGGCGACCGTGGTCATGGGAAAGGAGGTTTAACGGGTGCAAGGTACATCGAGGAGGTTTTAACAGTTCATGTGGTACCTTTCGTTGACTACATTGGAGACGAATTTATTTTTACACATGACAATGTGAGGCCGCACACTGTAAGAATCGTGCAAGATTACATTACAATAATCGGTTTTCGGGTTATGGAATGGTCAGCATACAGTCCCGACCTACACGGAACGTTTATGGGATGAGCTAAAATGAAGAATTCGAGCTACTACTTCGATCCTACCTCGATCCCAGAGCTTATTGTTGTGGTTGAAGGAGAGTGGCTTAATATCCTACAAGAAACAATAGCGAACTTGATTAGATCTATGCCTAATCGTATGAGAGATGTTATTAAAGTAAAAGGGGGTCATACCCAATATTAAAAATTAAGTGTTAATTTAGATAATTGTCAATAACCATACTTCCTTTGGTAACAAAAAAAGTTAATGCATTAATTTCACTATGTTAAGAATAGGATTTTGCAGAGTGAGAGAGAAATATGCTATTTTCGGTTTATTATAAATATTTAAAAAACCAAACAAAATGTAATTTTTAAAACTGTTTTAAATAATTGCTATTGTTCTAACGAATACAACTGTATATATGTTTTATTGTAAATTTCTGTTGTACTTGAATATCGCAGTTTGTCAAAGAAAATAGTTCCTAATTTTATTATTAGAGTATGACATTTAACTATATACAAAATTTACGATAGAAACTGTATATGGTTGTATTCCTTAGAGCAATGGCAAGTATCTGAAACTATTTTAAAGAATATACCACTTACAATTTTTTAAATATTTATAATAAACCGAAAATAAACGCATATTTCCCTCTTACTCTGTAAAATTCTACTCTTGAGCCTAAAAAGCCGAAATAAATTTTAATAAATTTAAACTCATATTAATAGTATATTACGTAATGAGTGATGTAAGAAGCAAATTACGCACGAATGGAAAAGTTGCGCACGATGCCGCGTAGTGGCGAGTGCGTATTTCCATGAGTGCGTAATTGCCTTACAACTCGAATTTTGTACTATACTTTACCTACGATCATATTTATTTAGCTATTGAGTAAAATCTGGATTTAGTTTACTAGTCAACAATATTATTCAACAAATATTATATCAGTTCTGACAGCGTTTGAAAATTAAGTAGGAGCATTTGTTTTTTTAAACCCTGCGTCTGCGATATAAGCCACCTATAATTGCGTGTCCCGTGCGTTTTGTTTACCAAGCGATTTGTTTACAGTGCGTTTTGTTTACGATATGTAAAATTCAACTTACATAGATGGCAGGTAGTGGGTTTTTTACTATTTACAGTAGTGATCGTAGGTAAGGCATATTAAATTGTCTTTCAAACAGCATATTTTATTTTTGATCTGAAGAATAATTTCTAAAAAATATATAGTTAAAATCAAAAATTTACAGTGGGCCGATTCTATGCACGGAAGTGTATCTCCATTATTTTCCAAAATATTTTGTTTGGTGGTTTTTATTTTATATCCATTTGTTGATATTAGATTACAATATTCTAAAGCTGTGTTATTGCTGTACAAGTTATCATTTCAAGTATATTTGATACAGCCAACTAGTTTCAGATTGTATTAAACTATTAGTTTAAATAATAATTTATATTAATCTCGCCTATTTTTTAATTCCCCACAGATTTGGTGAGAATTTATACACAAGGTAAATCAGAATTAATCTTGATTATTCAAAAAGGATACAGCTTCTTTATACTTTTCTTTAAAAAAAAGTTATTGAGTGTTTAATAAAAATCTGTTGTTTATGATACCTGCAATCAATATGAACACATTCGCAGAGAAATTTCACACGTATTATTATTATTACAATTATCTTTGGTTATCAAGAAAAACAGCAATTCCAATTAATGAGACATACTCCACGGGAAAATTCCCGAACATTCCTTGTTATTTTTTTTATTAAATTTCACTATTATCCTAATAATTGGTTCTATTTTTAAAAGTTTCATAATAATTTAATTTTATTCTAGAAGGTATTCTATTGTACAAATATGTTGGATGTTAATAATTTTAAATTACAAACATTAATTATTCATATTATAAGTTGATAAACATGTATTCCTGGGTTAGGCTTGATTGTATTTGGTCAATAATTTATAATATGATTAATTACTATTGACCGGCGATAACTAATATAGAATTAGTACAAAATGATACAAATATTTCACATGTTATGAAATTTACACAGCTGTAAAATATTATCTGATATTAAATAAACTCAGAGTGAAATTCAGTGGCATATATTGGGGAAGGGGAGGAAAGGGAGCCGCCCAGAAATTATGTAATATGTTATTAGGACCGAGAAACTACTTTAGAAAAAAGTTGACTTTCCATTCATCAAATGTATTAATATTAATAATTTCATTAATTCAAAATTCAAGTACCATTTTAACTAACGCGAAATTATTCTTTAGTTAAAACTTTGCGCAGTGGCGATATCGTATCATAACTTATTCCGTTAATCCTGCCTGTAAACGAAATAGCATGATGGCATGATTCATCAGACACTTGACTGCAAAAAGACTAGTACAATTCCTTTAAGCCAAATTCTCACTAATTTAGTTATGTGTAAACAGAGCCGGCATAAGCCCATCATTATAAAATACCGATTTTGATATGAACAGTTTATTGGTTTTCTATTAATGATTGTAATTAAAACACTGATTGATTAATAGACGGGTCAATTTATTTAAAAAAGCCCCCTAACCTAAGACGAATTCTTAAAAAGATCTATGAACGGTTTTTGTAATCATTAGGTGTACCGATCGATAAACAAAAAGTCTACCAATTATTGTCAACCAGAATGAATTACATGAAAATCTGTAAAACTCCTGTAACTTTGTCACTTTTAAGCATAGAGCAATTATTTTTCTATCAAACTTACTGTTTTTCATTCATTCCTATCAATAAAGGTCATGGGATAAAAACGGGGGCCAACAATGAACAATATAGGTACAATACCAATTATTAGGTCAAATATTAAGTTGTATCTTTCTATTATAGTATCACATTTTAATCATAATATATACATTACTGTTTTTTTTCTAAAAAATACCTATTCTACAAGGTGCACTTAAAATTAGATTAAGAAAAAGTACTGCAATAGGGGGGGTAACAAAAATCACTCCTTCATTGTCTATTAGTCCTCGTCACTCTCTCCTAGTTCATCTGACACTGGTTGTCACAGTACATAACTTGACATGATCCATATACAGAATTGCATGGAAGTTCGTATGTTCTGCAACTGCAACGGTTGCCACTGCAACCAGTTTTACAATTGCAATGCATAATTTCAAGTAGAGTATCTGGTAATAATAATGCAATCATCGCTTGACTGCCAAGACTTAACGATATAGCGGAGTTCTTGTCTGGTAAAGTGAATGCAATTAGATATTCCATTAACTTACCCATCGTATGGAGTAGACATACCGGCCTATATGAGGATGGTTCATCTGGTGGCTTGTCCCCTTTCTTTATCAACACCAGTCTTGCCTTCTTCCATCTCTCGGGGAAGTTTCCCCTTTCCAGGGCGCGGTTCATAACCCATAGGATTACCCTAGGTTGTTCTTCCGCCACCAGCTTTACTATTTCCGGGGGGATTTCATCCGGTCCAGAAGCCTTTCCGCTCTTGAGCCTACCACACGCCTCCGACATTTCCTCCTCGGTAAAACGGGGAACTTCTCCCACCTCCGTTGGTCTCCATATTATTTCATCCCTTTCTGGGAATAATGCATTCACGATCTCCACCATCTTTTCGGCTGGTATAGTCGGAGGAGGGGCTTTCATTCGTCTCGTCGCAATCTTGAACCCATCCGGTGTACTTCATAAAACTGGGTAACAAAGGAGTAGTTTTTGGCCGTTTGCTTAGGGGAGATGATCCAGCATCACCATCGTGTTCAGCATGCTCGAAAACGGGGGGTGACGCAGGTTTAGTCGGTATGAGACGGCGTATCCGCGTTTCACCCCTTTCGGGGTTGGTTTTTGGCCGTTTGGGGTTAACTCGGAAAGAGTTTAAATCACCGCCATCGTGTTTAGCATCCTCGAAAACGGGGGCAGACATAGTCTCCTTAAGCTATAAATTAGTGACACTTTTCGAGGTTTTTTCCGACTCACAGAAGCCAGTAATATATCTTCGGTAAAGTACATCTTACAAAAAATGTACACAGAGGTTGTGTTTAGAATCTAACTTTCTACAACTTTACTAAAAATACTTTTTGTTGTAAATTGAATAATTAAAAAGTTATTACCCTTGGAAGATAGAAATTTGTCACAAAATTTTCTTTTAAGCGCTAAAACTTGTTTTTCTTCAGTTTTAACTAAAAAATACATCATATGTTTTTTCTAGAGGATTTCATAACTAATAATTTTAATTTATGCTTTTTTAAAATTCTCTTGAGTTTGAAGGGTTTTACAGCGCTGCGAAGGGATCAAAGTGAGATTATGGCTTACAAATTGAGAGATCGGCGGTTCGATCCTTACACACTCCAGATTTTTTTCGTTAAAAACTTTATTAAATATTGTGGTAATGGTCGATTACAGGCGGGTGCTTCGCCCCAAAATTGGGCCTCCGTAGGTCTCTGAAGTGGCTCCCATAAAGATCCGTCGCGGCTCCCTTCTCGGGTCCCATTTTAGTCTTCACTCGAGGCCTTTAGTCCTCTTTTCCACTGGGGCCAACATAACCTCACTCTGCATCAACCCATTTCTCTCCTACAACCGATGAGACATCCCTAGCGTCATCTAGTGATCAATCCTCAAACTCTGAATAATTATAAGCACCTAATATATAATGTAATTTAATCTTGTAACAATATTTATATTTTTCCGCAATTATTCATAAAGTTTTTAGCGAAAAAAATCCAAAGTGTGCAAAGATCGAACCGCTGATCTTTCGAATTTTAAGCCATGATCTATTCGTTATGAAATCCTGTACAAAAAACGTGATATATTTTTTTGTCAAAATTGAAAAAAAAAAGTTTCAGCGCTTAAAAGAAAATTTTGTGGCAAATTTCTATCTTCGGAGGGTTATAACTTTTTAATTACCCAATTTCTGACAAAAAGTTTATCTAGTAAAGTTGTAGAGAATTCGATTCTAAACAAAAAAATCTTTTTTATTTTTTGTGAGATGTACCGTTACGGAAATATAGGGCAAAACCCGTTGACACCTCCTTTTTCAAAATAGCGGCCAAATGTAAGCGTCAACTAGAGTTTACGAGTTTTCAAAAGTCAATTCACAAGTTATTATATATAGTTAATACTGTTTGTAGTTGTACTTCTCTTAGAAAATTTATTAGGAAATAATAAAAATTGAAGTTGTATAATAGTGTCGGTCGCAAAAATTGTTTGTCGTTGTATTTGGTAGAAAATATATTTAAAAAAGAATACAAAATTGATTTTGTATGACAGTGCCGGCCGAAAAAAAATATTGTACGTTACGTGACCGGATAACAGTGTTTTGTAGGTCTCTCCAAGCTTGCAGGAATTTCCTTAGGTTGACCTGCAAAACACCTCTTTCCGATCTTGTAACGTAAATTACTATATCAAACGTGTTTTGTTTACAATATTTTTTCTACGACTGCAAGGAAAACAAACAATTGCATAAGTAAACAAACATATGTCATTTTTTTTAACAAAACACAGAAAATTAAAATTGAATGTAAAATTGAAGCGGTTAAACAAGTCAGTTGCTATGAACCTGAACAGACTAGCCTACTTCAAAAAATACAAATAAAAGGTGTCAGTTCTGTTTTCGACAGGACTGTGTGGGAAACATGACAGTACAGTGTTTTTTGGATTTTTGCACACATGTTGTGAAAAAAGACAGTTTTGAGTAATGGCTACTGTGCGTTATTTGTCGTTTTCTAAGGCAGACGTAAAAAAAACTGTTAAAATACCAAAATTTAAAAATATTAGCGCACAGCGTCTTGACAGAGGTTTTGTGATCCATGCATTATTTTAGTTAGTCTCACTTTGCTATTTAGCACGTTTGACAGCATCACACCATCTATCGCGGTTGTCTGTTACCCGTACGATCTGACCAAAGCTCTTTGCCAAACGTTTTGTAAAGCGTCTCTTTTTCCCCTTGTCATCTATCTCAAATGCTTTATAATGTCCTCTGCAGCTGAGGTGGCATCATATGCAAATTGTAAGTTAGAAATCTAATTGTACACATCAAAGACTACATATTCTGTGAATATCAGCTTGGTATTCAAAATAATGAGAATGTTCAAGCATACTCTACTTGAACAGTTTGACTTTAAATCGTAGTCTGCTCTTTTGTTCAACACCGAAAAAAAATAAAACGTGTTAACCGATTTAATATCCACTACACATCATCATCGTTATGTGTTTAGTTATAATAAACGTTGTAGGAAGACGAATATGATGGAATACCCGATTAATTTAAAAGTTTTAAATGTGCGACAGGAACAGTATAATAAAGTTGTATCGAGCTGAATCATGATTTATGGCCCTACAAGTACTATTCGTCTGGTAAAGCATGCTTTAATTGGACGAGAGGAAGTAATACAAGTGTTCAATGTTTAAACCTTCTGTTATTGATTTATCACTAGTGGAGTTAAAATTAAGTGGTACAGTATTGAATAACATGCAGTGTGTCGCGAAATTCCTGCATTCTCCTTTAAGTGCTGAATCTAAAAGCAATTTAGTAAGAAATGCTTCTTAAGGAAACTATGGCTCTCCGAGGATCACACCTAAATATAATAGTCTAAGAGCTGGGCACGAAATTTCGATATGACTCGGGTCATGGAAAGTTTCCATAACAATACGTCGTACACTAAGGGAGGACCCTGTTTTGGGAATTTGCTGACAGATCGAGTGGGGAGGGGCACGGGTGAGAGCGGTGAAAGGTTTAACAAAAATCATCGCGGTTACGCTTAAAAACTTATAGAATAAGACATTGTGAATTACGTAATCGAAATGTGTAGTTGCTGACAGGTAGGTAAGGAATATGTAGATTGTTGACGAGTGTCAACTTGCCAAAACAATTATAAAAAAAATTACTGCGGTTATAATACAGCGGCGAGAGCATAAAACATGGGGTTTATTCCGAATAAGTGCGGAAGTTTTGAAACTTTCAGAATTTGTAGATTTCGATGCCCTGAATGAAATAAGAAAAAATGCAAAATGTGATCTCAGCCGCCGGCGCCGCCATATTATAAAAATGGCGCACAAAAACCGTTTCCTTGAAATATCTCGCTTCGGCTGCCTCATACGGCAAAAAATGTTCTTATAAAAATAAAAGATATTTAAATTTTCTACAAAATACGTCGTATATATTTTTCCGTAAACCGGAACAGTTTCGATGCAGTAATCGATCGAAGTCAAGCATTCTTGACAAAATTATGATTTTTTGTATTTTCTAAATTTAGTGCTAATTTTAAGAAGGAGTATTTTTATTTTGAGACAAAATTTGTTTCCATACCCGAAAATCTTCAAATATAGTTGATTTTACTTGTCTTCTACGCATAGCTCAATGTTCAATACTCGTTTCCACACCACCTTGAGGTAGAGTATATGGCGCGTTTTTCTTTACGTAGTTGTCCCTTATACACTGTAAAAAATAGACGTAAAAATACTTTATGGATGTAAAAATACTTTGAAATTAGTTCAATTTTCTATGAAATTATACATAATTATTTTATTTTTACAGGAACAATTTAAAAAGACTTAGACTTTCAGGGTAAAGTTAAACATATTTATGGTTTATTACATAAAGTAAATTAAAACTATACACGTTCATGTATCTTTACTTCAATTAATGTAATTTCCCATATAACATATAATTGTGTATGAATTACATAATAAACTGTGTAAATATGTAGGTTAATCTGATGAATTACAGAACCTGCCCATCAGAATATTACACATACATGTAATCGCGATTACATGGATAATCGATGGTCCACTTGTTGCTAGCGATTATTCTGGTAATGGTACACGAATGTTTGAAATGCTTCGTGCTTTCCTGTAAAATTCCATATAACTGTGTAATATACTGATGGGCAGGTTCTGTAATTCACTAGATTAACTATGTATTTATACATTTTATTATGTAATTTATACATAATTATATGGAAAATTATATTAATTGAAGTAAAGATACATGAATGTGTGTAGTTTAACTTTACCCTGAAAGTCTTTTAAATTGTTCCTGTAAAAATAAAATAATTATGCATAATTCATATAAAATTGAACTAATTTTAACTTAACTTTCAAAATATATTTACATCCACAAAGTATTTTTACATCCATTTTTTACAGTGTAGGCCTAATTAAAATATGTTGAAGAATGGGGCTGGAAACAGAGCAAAGCTGGTTACATCAGTAACAATGCTGAAAGATCCTGATTCTGAAAAACTACTTAAACTTTCCTCTAAATGCAAGCAAAGGTGCAGTGCAGCATGTGGTTGTAGAAAGGCAGGGTTAAAATATTCTGTAATTTGCAAATTTTGTAATGGACAAAGCTGCGACAATGCACCAGCAACAGTCGACGAGTTTCATGACGACTCTCCAGTCGAAACATTTCTCGCACGCATGGAAAACAATCAATACGTAGAATCAGTGAACAGCGCAACAGAAGCAATTTCCGAGGAAAGTATTGCTGAAGACTACAATGAACCTGGACTTTCGACATCAAGCACCTAATATGCCTCAAGAAGCAGGCTAGACGTGGATTAGGCCTATAGGAGAAAACCACGTAAAAAAAAACGCGCCATGTACTCTACCTCAAGGTGGTATGGAAACGAATATTGAACATTGAGCTATGCATAGCAGACAACTAAAATCAACTATATTTGAAGATTTTCAGGTATGAAAACAAATTTTGTCTCAACACAAAAATACTCCTTCATAAAGTCGCACTAAATTGAGAAATTACAAAAAATCATAATTTTGTCAAAAATTTTGACTTCGATCGGCTGCTGCACCGAAACTATTCAGTTTAACGAAAAAATATATTTTGTAGAAAATTTAATGCTCTTTTATTTTCATAAGGACATTTTTGCCGTATGAGGCGCCCGAAGCGAGATACTTCAAAGAAACTGTTTTTGTGCGCCATTTTTACAATATGGCGGGCGTCTGAGATCACATTCTGCATTTTTTCTTATTTCATTCAGGGCATCGAAATCTACAAATTTCAAAAGTTTTAAAACTTCCGCACTTTTTCGGACTAAACCCCGTGTTTTATGTTCTCACCGCTGTATTATAACCGCAAAAATTTTTTTGTATAAATTTTTGGCAAGTTGATACCCGTTAGCAACCTACATATTCCTTACCTACCTGTCAGCAACTTCACATTTCGATTACGTAAAAAAAAAGCCAACTTTCACCGCTCTCACGCGTGCCCCTCTCTACTCGAGCTGTCAGCAAATTTCCAAATCAGGGTCCTTCCTAATGTACGACGTATTGTTACCGAAACTTTTCATGATCCGAGTCATGTCGAAATTTAGTGCCCAGCTCTCCATCTATAAGTTCTTACTGATTATCTCGGTGTAATTTGGGACAACTTGGTGTGTAAAATAACACGAAAGGTTTTGTAAAATATATGGAAATATTTTCTAAGTGAGCTAGCTACGTAACCAAGTATTTAACGACTTGTACGGTAAGTCAATAAAACAAATCTTAACTATAAATACAGTGGCCCAAAATTCAAAAAGAGCAAAAGCAACATACAAAAACAACGAACGAGTAGGCCGTGTGTACGTACTTAACCAAGTAACGACATAAACTAAAATATTGCTTGAGAATAACACAAGGGAGAGTACCCTATCTGCACAAATGTCAGAGTATCATGCGCGACCCGAGCCTACTCCAATATTCGAGCAGGTCTCAAACATTATTATTAAATATTTTGGAAATATTTGTTTCTTTTTTTTTTCTCCAAAACTATGGGATTTAGACCAAGGTTTTTTGTTTGTCTAGTCGTTCTTCACCACCATTCACCATTTTTTTTAATGACATAAAACTAATTACACCCTGCATAGTCGCCATTTTTTATAGTATAATAGGTTTATAGTTGCAAGAACTAGTCAACTGAAAATGCATTTTACCGCAGTATATAAGTTATACGAGGTTTTCCCGCTTCCTTGCGAAAACGTGTTAACGGCATATAACCTATTAGTAGAAGTAAGGAGTCGGAAAGTATGCAAAATCGTACTAAAGTCATGAAACTTATTTCTTCTCCCATTTTCAAAGGTGCTGAACACGAATAACAGGGTGAAAATATTTTAGTCATGCGCACTCTCTGAAACGGCCAAAAACCACTATTCTGCGCTTATTTTTCATATGACAGCTTGGCATCGACTATTTTTGAAGGGACTCTTTGTTATTTCATGGGGATATAACAGATGGTGAAAGGTGATATCAGGTAGTAGACCGCAACCGCTATCGGGGGTAGAGTCTACCCTGTCATGGGTTCTAAAATTATTTTTTTTCTTGTTAAAGACGTTTACCCACGTTTTCGAGGATGCTGATCAAGGACAATGGTAAGAGTGAATTGTGACAACCTCAGGGGTTTGGTTCCACCCCCAGGGGATGGAAAATTGTTTTTTTTTTAATTTTCTAATTTGTATATTAAGTAGGAGTGGTTTCGTAGTCACCATTTATCCATTTTACATCCTCATCAAAAATGAACCTGTCTCCGCAAGGATTTCAAATTCATGTTCCTTAAAACAGAATATAAGGAAAAATTGTAAAAATTTTTGTTGTTAATAAATTATATATACGGGAAGCGATTTTGAGTACAATATAATATTCTTTACAAGACATTAATATAACCTAGGGCGCTTACAAAGAGAATTACATGGTTCATATTCCTCGAAATGAACATCATATTGAATGCTCTTCCTTCTTGATCGCACGCATCGTCCGTTTCCGATTCATGATCGGAAATATACACTTCAGGTATAAAATTTAGGAAGTTTACAGCATTATCATAACTATTATCATTGGATTCGTTTGTTTCTATGCTTGGTTCATCATCATCATCCTTTGGCGTACAATTCTCTTAAAATTTATCTTGACAAGTCTTACAAAAAACGCTACATCGTAAACCTAACATCCGCATCGTTTCGCACATCCGCCCTTACAATTACAATTATAGCCTTTAAAAAAGAAATCAGGAACCAACTGATCTTTTGAAAATTTGAAATAGATGGACTACGGATACCTCGAGGACACAAGATTTACCCAGAATACAGTAGAGGCGACAAAAAAAATAAAATGATAGTGCGAGTCCCTAATATCAACCAAGTCACCTATTATTATTATTATTATTATATTTTAAAGGTGAAGGAAGGGTCAAACCAGCGTAAAACCATTTTTTCTTGATCAGCGTTCTCGGAAACTAGGGGTAAACGTCTTTAACAAGAAAAAAAAAAGAAACAATTTTACACCCCCTCATAGGTAAATTCCACTAAGGGCGGTTGCTGTCTACTACCTGACATCACCTTTCACCATCTATTATTTCCCCATGAAAAAACTGAGAATCTCTACAAAAATAGTCGATTCCAAGCTGTCATATGAGAAATAAGTAGAAAGGGGTGGTTTTTGGTCGTTTCAGGGGGTGCGCATGCCTAAAAACTTTTTTCGTATTCGGTACCCTCTTAAAGCGGTCTTAAGAGTTTTGTTAAACCTTTCTATCATGTCGTTGCTACTCGGGTGATATGCGGTCGTACGAATCCTATGAAATTCCAAAAATTTTGAAAATTCTTGGAATAATTTTGATTCAAATTGAACTCCCTGATCCGTTGTCACTGTGACAGGGACACCGACTCGGCAATCGGAATAGGTTTCATAACTTTAGCACGATTTTGCTTTTTTCGACTTCCACTATAATAAAGGTTTAGCGCCACGACTTCGATTCCGAACGAACCCTATGGAGAAGAACTCATTTATGAGCTAATCGGCCTTTCCTACTATTTCGCTAAATCTCAAATTTTGCCTTCCGGCGTGAAATATGTTTTTCTGATGGTGCTTTTGTCACGTGGTTAAGGCGCCTAGTGGATTTAAATTCCTTTTATTCAAAAAACCGGCCTGGGCAATTTTAATTTTATTAATCCAATCATTTCAGTTAGAGAGTACAGGCCTTTTTCACTTTCCTCGTTTTGCCATTTAATATCTAAGATAAAATACGGCGAACTTTTGAATTTTTAAATTTTTTTACCACACTTCTTCGGGGACATGAAAAAATCTTTTTATAACGGCGCTGATGCCAGAAATTTGATCAGTTGTGTTCTATAACATCTTTTGAGACCAACATTTTTTTCGATTTCGATTTTATGCTATTTTTCAACTTTTTGTTTCTCCGAGCTTCGACAACAGTATCACCAAATTGGTACTAATTTTACGTTAAAAAATTTAGTTGACATTAATATTCTCCTTTTAGCTATTCACCTGTTGTCCCTTAAAAGTATGCAAATCTACATCGTATTACCGACTTTATTTTATGTTTTAGCTACCACTGAGCTGTTTATAATTAGGTTAGTTTCATATTCCGTAACTGTCTTTCCTATTGTGATATACACCCTCTTTCCGTGGTCAACCAGTGCAGTGTAATGGTATGATAAAACAGAGCCCAGGACGAGAAGAGAATGCCCTTGCGAAATATCCTGTGTATTTTATAGGTATTTGTCAGGTTAATTTAGAAAATTAATCAAGCAACAAGTATACAGCGTACATTTACTAGTGAAATATTTTGAAGAACTCCTCTATACATTTCCTTAAATATATATACCTTCTATACAGCGTACAATAATTGGCTAATTGAGAAAATCCAATGCTCAAAAAAAAATTACATATTTTTTTTTTGTTTTGATTATGTACAGGGTGTAATCATTTTCATAACGGTCCGCTGGAATTCCAATTATCTTCAAAGCGTACCGACAATGTCGGGTCCCTGCCGCTGGATCGTGTGTAGACCACTTAATACGGCTTTTTCAAAGTATTGCGCTCCTTTGTAGAGACCGCGCGTCGGCGAACACAGTTTTTTATGGTTTCTTTAAAAATAGGTAAGGTAAAGGAATCTACACACGATCCAGCGGCAGGGACCCAGCCATGTCGGCATGCTTTGAACTCATTCGTAAAAGTGAACTGGTCCGCTGGAATTCCAATTATCTTCAAAGCGTACCGACAATGTCGGGTGCCTGCCGCTGGATCGTATGTAGACACCTTAAAACTATACTCCCTCTTGTGCAATATTTTAGTTTCTGCGGGCACTTCGTTAAGCACACACGTCGAACCCATTCGTTGTTTTCGTTCTTTTTTAATTTTAGGCCACGTATTTACAGTTAAGATTTGTTTTATTGACTTACCGTTCAAGTCGTTAAGTTTTTGATTACGTACAGACACTACTTGTTCGTTCTTTTTGTGTTTGTTTTGGATTTTGGACCAAGTTTTTATTTTTATTTTCTTTATTGACAAAGTTAGTTAATAATTTAGTGTGGTATTTTAATGTGCATAGAAACCATAAAAAATGATCCTAATTTACCAAATGTGTTAAACGGAGTGCGTATGATGTCCTTAGTTCGACGAAAAGTGTATTGATGCAGACGGAAGCCATTTTGAACAATTTATGTAAATCAACTTTATTGGTAAGATTTGTTGAATAATTTTAGTTTTCGATATCTGATCGGCAATTCGTTAAATAAATCGGATTTTTTTCTAACTTAATAATTCTGTTATGGTATCTCAGACGTCTAACTCTTTATTTCCCAACGTCATGCAATAATTTCTCGTTTTTTAAGCTTTTAACCCAGAACACTCATTTAGGTTACAAATGTTAATAAATCACGTTTAAATCTGATAAAGTATAAACAACAATGAAAGCTCCAATATTTTGTTCTGAATTAAAAAAACACACATGTAAAGAAATGCTGTGTTTAAACCCCTTCTACGCCTATGAATTGCTAGTAGTTCTGCAAAAAGAGATAACGAATTATTTACATTTTTATACTTGGTTCGGTTGAGGCGCGCATCAAAGGTATCGCCGTTTGCTTTGAACCGCCGGCCGGCGACGAGTCGGTCGGTAATCTTTGCACTTTTTTATGACAATTTAAAAGTCGTAGAATTATACCTAGTACACGTCCATTGACCCACATATGTAGTGGTTCTCAAATGTTTCCTACCCTAATATTTAAATTGTTGACCTAGGTCAGTTTTTTTCAGTGCCCCCTAGGGGGGAAAGTCACAAAGGTTTTTTGTTTGTCTAGTCGGTCCCCATTACCAGTTTTTTTTAATGACATGAAACTGATTACACCCTGTATATTTTTCTTCATCGAATGCATGGCTAGAGCGATGATATGAATTAGCATATATTTATAATTTTAATCAACGCAGCTTGTCGTTGAGTATCTATTTTACAAAGTAGGATGTAAATATTGTTTATTGAATATAACCAGTTTATTTCAACGCGAGGTTCTTCTTCTTCTTCTCCTTTTAGTAGGGCGACGAAAGGTCTCGCACTCAGGTCTTGTGGCCCAATGTGCTTCCGTCAACTCGTGGTTCAACAACTATATTTTTTATTTTATTATCATAAATAATTCAAATTATTTCTGAAAAACATCCAAATAACTGGGTTGAAGTGTAAACACAATACAATATTCACTCGAGAACATGTATAGCTGTTTTTTCGATATATGCCTGCCCGGAAGAGATACTGCAACAATTTTATATTATTGACGCTGTGTATTGGTGATCTGCAAGGTATTCATTCTAATTATCTGGATTACTTCCAAAAAGAGTATGTTACACATATAAATATTTTTGTGCTAAAAGCCTTTCATATCTGGACAATGTCGCATTAAGCCATCCTGTTTGAAATGAAAGGAAATTGCTTGTAAAATTACCCGCATCAGATTTAGTCATGCATCGGAAATGTGAGCAACCACTTCATTAGGATGCAATTTCCTTACGGTTATTTTCTGCTATTCTTACCCGAATATTTCTCATCTCGGCAATTTGCCTATTATATCCTTTTAAAGATTATCTATAGATTATTCCTAGAATATTTTCCCAGAAAATGGAAGATGAATGATATATATGTTGTATTTGGATTTACCAAATTCACTTTTTAAAAACAATTTTTTATTTTGAAATATTACAAATAATTATTTATGTAGATTTACAGTTTCACAACTATATGCTCTACTTGTGAGCTTAAAATTATAATGGTATTAATATAAAGAGACTTTGCTCGAATAATAGAAGATTGAAATAATATTGGGTCTTCACTTAGCCCATTTACTTATGACTAACGAGTTAAACTGTATTACGGCAACTGAACTGCGATAGCTGTTCGGTTGTATTTATAAGGTTGAGTTATCTCAGCTGAATTGCATTTATTTATATTAATTTGCGTTTCACATAGTAAAATAATCCTGTACGTGATTTTGGTTGACGAAAGTATCAGGTTACGATGATAAAATGAAGATATGAACGGAAATATTAAATTACTTGTGTGAATCGACTTGATTATGGACTTATAATAATACGTTACACAATACAATATAATATGCTTAAATCTAATATAACAACTCTCTTTCTTATAAAAAGTTGATGCAACTTTTAAGCGTAACTTTTGCTATAACTAGAACTTAGTTCGATGTTTTCGGGTTGTTCCCTTATATTTATCCTCATGTACTACGTTGCACGATATTGTTAAATTTAAGCCTGTTTCCATTAGGCAAGAGTTTTAACTCACCAAGTAATTTTCGTCACCGCCAAACCGGACCTTCCCCGCCCAGCCTCACAGCCTCACACCCACCAGGTGGATCAATTTTTTTTTTATCCTTTTTAGTGACCTTTTTATTTAGCTTCTACACAGTAAAGAGAAATATTCGTCATTTTGAATGTTAATTTTTAAAATCGGGCTTGTTATCAGAGAATCCCGATGAAATCACCATGTTTATGTAAACTGCAATATAATGCAATTATCGCAATCATCGTTGGATGCGTCATTTTGAATCCATAACTTTTGACAATGTATTCGATATCAGCTACTCCTAAAATACTTAACTACTAATTTTAATGAAATTCCGACGAAATTTGAATTTATCACTAGCATATTTGGGAATTAAAAAAATTTGTTTTCGATTTTTGGTCGCCTTGCACTAGACCAAGCTTGATGAAATTATTGTGGGACCACCGCCGAGCCGTTCCTTGAAGTTTGAGAAAGAGTTCATAGAAGAAGTCTATTCTTGTTCAAGTCAGTGAGAAGTTACGGTAGTGAAAATATATTGGTATTTCCTAACATCAGATTTTTTGAAAACTTCAATTTTTCTACTTTCTACCTCTAAAGGCTTCAGGAAAATTCTATTTCAATTTTGGCATTACCAAATCAATGGAAATTACTATACTATTAAGCAAGTTTTATAAACATACAATTATTACACAATTATTTACTAATAAAATTATAGTCATTTTTTTTAATATCCAAATCTGTAATTAACGGCAATCGTTTTCTCTAAGTCTGGAGTTTATACGCTTCTTGTTTTTCGACTATTTGTATTTTACACATGACTGGAAAATATTGAAATGAATAAATTCACAATCTGTTATATGTTACATCCACATATAATTTACGACAAATGTCATGCGGTCGCTGGGTGCCAACCGCTGTTTTAACGAGTTTATTAATCTATTCACATAATCATCATAAATCACAATGTCTATTATCTGGCTATTGCAGTTGTTTTTCGTTTTGTCATCGAAATGGCACTGAAAAATTGCGGTATAACTTCCTCAGAATTCATATAATTGTTTTTTAGAGTTTGATACATTAATATAATTATTCAAAAAAATTATGTCATGTTTCAAAAATGTTTCATTTGTTCAATTTGTTTCATTTCATTTTTTATTTCTACATTCATATGCACACGATAAGGGTATTGGCTATTTAGTCCATCCGTCAAGTCATATAAAAAGGCCTTACCAGTAATTAAGTCGGGAAGTTTTGAAACATGGCAGGGTTGTAGATTTAGGTATCTACAACTAAAATCCACATTTTGCACAAAGCAATATCTGCCGCCGGCGTAGCCATATTGCCAAGATGGCCGTCAAAAACAGTTTTTTTGAAATATTTCCTTTACCTTGGGTTTTAGAGTTAAAAGACTTATTACAAAAATGAAAGAGGAGAATTTCCTACAAATTACGTTATATATATGTTCTTTGTAAAATCAATAGTTTAGACACAACAGTCGATTAATGATAAACATATTCATTTTACTTTTCCAGGCCACGTTCTTTTTTGTCACCTTTGCAAGTGGGTCTTGCTGCATTTTTGTATAAAAAATATGGATTTAGTAACCTTTTGAACGTATTATCATCTTTAGCGTTTTGGTCAACTCATGACGAAGCATTGCTGTTTGACAAAATGATGCCAGACACGCCTATGCTCGGGCACCTAGCTCTGGGACATATTACTTTGCAGACTGTGGAATTTACAGACAACGCCTGGCCATGGAAAACATTATTTGTAACTTGAACAGATCTACAATCTTCTCAACGGATCACCAAGGTTTGTTTAAAACGATTACTAAAAAATTTGAAGAAGGACTAGCAAAATTGGAAAATTATGGACCTACCGCTAAACTGTGGATGCAATATTTTAGCATGATAACTTTGGTGAAGCAGTTTATAGAAGCAGAAAGAATGGGTAAGACAACATTCAATGAGAACGTACCATCGAGTCCAACGATGGCACGGCTTTTCAAAAAAGGGAATGGGGTTGGAAGAAAACTCAAACTGCTATCACCCCAGTAACCACATAAAACGTTCCTTACTTTTATATTATGCAAGTGTAAAAACGGATTGCGGTTGCAGAAAGGCAAGTTTGAAATGTTCTGTAATTTGCAGTTTCTGTCATGGAAAATCTTGCAAAATGTCGCACAAGACATACTTGAGGCATCCGATGAAGATGAAGACTTTAGACTTGCTTCTTCATACCATTATATCAAATAAGGAAATTGGTGAATCATGTGAATTAGAGGAAAGCGACGTTGATTCTGAAACAGAAACAACTACAAATACCATTGAAAGTACCCGTAATAATAACGAAGTAGGTCCATCAGGCCTATATAAATGAAAAAGGGTGTAATAAATATGCTGTTGTGGAATAGGCCGCTAGGGGATACCACATAAAAAAAACACGCCATGTACTTTACCTCTAGGGTGGTGTGGAAATAAGTACATACTGCATTGTTTCAGTTAAATATATATTAAAACGAATTACGTGACTCTTGTTTTTATCCTTTTTTTTTATAATTGAATGTTTATAAAAAATGAAAGCTACGCCACTGACCCAAGATGAAATTGAACAAAGGGGGTTACATAAGCCATTCTAAAACACATAAATTTCAAAATATCGGTCACAAAAAAACGCCTTTAGACGAAACTAAACGAACATTTTCAAATTCACTCGACTGCTGTACCTAAACCGTTGATTTTAGAGAAAACATACATATGACATGTTATATAGAAAATTTCCTCTTAAATTTTGGTTATAGCTATTTTGACTGTAGAGTGTACGGTAACGGAGATATTTGAAAAAAACCGTTTTTGGGGGCCATCTTGCCAATATGGCGGTGCGAGCGGCAGTGCTTGTTTTGTGCAAAATATGAATCTTAGTATTACACACCTATCTCTAGAATTATACCAAATATCAAAATTTTCCGAGTTAATTCCACCTAAAACTACCTGACGAATGGGCTAATTGTTGTTGCTGGGAAAAATACATTTAAAAGTACGCTTTTAGACAAAAACATTAATATGGAACAATTATGAATCTCAATAAAAACTCTTGACGTGAATATGTCAGGCCATAGTCTGGTATCGGTATGTGTTGAAAATAATGAAAATTAAAATCTATACTCCTAATCACTTTAATAGTTCGGAGCAGATTTGGATAGTAACGACTTCCGTCAAATAGTCTATGTACTTTTCTGTGCAAAAAAAAGCGTACAACTCTTGAGCGTTATTTTAAGGTTTTTTTAGCTATGTAAATAGTATTTTTAAATAATACATATTGACAAGTAATGACAGGACCTATTTTTGACATTTGTAGATATTCATTTTGTTAAAAGAAACGACCCTATTCGTTGATGTTTGATTTAATTGGTTTAATGGTAGTAACTACAAATGCAAGTAACATTCCTGACTTTGTAGTTCTCATCACCTGTATTGCCTCGGTGTCCTTGTGTCCACTTCAGTTGTATATGCTATTGTGTTCAGCCAGTTTCGCCAGGGACTCCACCCAATCGCTTACCGTTTCAGAATTTACCCTTTCTTCTTTTACAATGGGCTCATTTAGCACTTTTTTATTTGATTATCGGAAAGATATTAAAATTCTAAGACCCTGTGCAAAAAACTAGAATTTTGTGAGACCTGTAAATCGTCTAAAAAAATCATAAACATGAAAATCATCAGCCTTGTCGAGTCTCGGCCGTGACGTCACTTAATAGGAACCCGCTGGCCGAAGCGGCTAGCTACAGAGCGTTATTACTATTTCACAATATTACAAATCGTCAACTCAAGCAGTGTCTTGAAACTTATACGTGTTTGTGAAGAATTTCCGTTTATCAACTATTTTCAGAGATTTATATTAACAATGAATAATAGTGACAGTAAAAGGATTTATAAATATTGTATTGCTCCTGAATGTCAAGGCACCATGGTGAAAACTCCGACTAAAACATTTATTACCGTTCCAAGAGATTTAATGAGTAAAATTGAAAATTTTTAAAAACCCCAGATCAATGTTTCTAACCGTACCAATTTCATCTGACCGAATCAAAATGAGGCCTAAATCATGTTCGGCTACCATAATTGTCTGCAAATTTTCAATTTTACTTCAATCGGACAATTTCTAGAGAAGTTCAACATGGCGAATTCAAGATGGCGACCAAACATCAAAATCTAATATGGCCTATAACCTTTTCGACAAAATACTCCTTCAAATAAAAAAAACTGCATCAAAATCGGATCACCCATTGAAGAAATATGAAGCCACAGATAGACATACAGACAAACCAACATACAAACATACGCGTCAAACTTATAACATCTTTTGGGGTCAGGGGTTAAAAATGCGAAAGAAATGGCAACAAATTATAAAAAGAGAGAAAAGCCTTACTACTAAACCAACATATTATGTTTGTGAGAATCATTTCAATATAAGTATCTATATGTTAAATTATTTATTATTAAATGCAGTATTGTTGAAAGTTAAACGTAAAATATATTTTAAATACTAGCAATTTTTTTAAGTATTTTCCATTTTGGTTTAAATATATTTGAGAAAATCGCCATTTTATATTTCAACACCAAGTTGCTGTTATACAGGGTGTAACGCAAATATATTTTAAATAATTATTAAATTTTGATTGTAGGGAGAAATTGCAAATTTCTTATGGTTGTTTTATAAACTGTTATTAAAACTTATTTCTTAAGTTATGATTAATTTCTTTATAAAATTCTTTAAGGCTAGCAATGAGAAAAATCTAAAACACTATTTTATTTTTTTGCTCGAAAAAGATATGGAAAACTACATATGTTCACATAAAAATGAGACCTATCAATGTGGCACACATTTTTGTCAAAAAAATAGAACAATAACATGTGGTTCAGAGGATCGTAGATTATTTCTTACAAGGCAGCGCCAAACCATTCTTCAGGAAATTAATGAACTACAAAAAAACAATAAAAGATATTACAGGGTTTAGTCTTTACGTAGCTAAAAAAATTCCCTGAATTTTCCAGGTTTTCCATGACAAAAAAAATGTTCTTTGATGACAAATAATTATTAATAATTATATTATACCGGGTGATTTTTTTAATTGGTACAGCACCTTTTCCTCGCTTATTATTA
Organism: Rutpela maculata; assembly: GCA_936432065.2. Classification (NCBI taxonomy): domain Eukaryota; kingdom Metazoa; phylum Arthropoda; class Insecta; order Coleoptera; family Cerambycidae; genus Rutpela; species Rutpela maculata. Next base: position 165,905,018 of record OW386287.2, on the reverse strand, counting down.
AAGATAGAGTTTTGAAATTTTGCAGGCATACTTAGTGACAGTTTTTGCATCTAAGGCACTTTTTTAAATTTTTCAGCTGTGTCCCGTCTAACCGGAAGTGACGTCAACTTTAAAATTTCAAATGAAACACTATAGTTTTTCTTTTGAATTTCAAAACTAGATTTTTTTCTGAGTTAGAATATGTAAAAAAAAGTATTATGTTAGAGAGGAAAGTTTTTGAGATAATACGATTTTAAGGTTTCAGGTGTTGAGAAGCACTAAAAATCGAGTTACCTATGGAATGATTTTGTGGCAGATTAAAATTGCCGTCAAAACGCGTAGTAGGCGCATGTCAAGTCAATAGAAGTTTGCGTTGTCGTCTTTGAATTTAGCATTTTAAAGTTTTCTGGCGTCAGTTCACAAAAAAATAGTGAAAAAAATGGAAAATGATTACACAAACGAAGATTTCTTTAACATCCTTATGATTTTTAACCAAAATGGTCAAAGACATTTACCAACTTGTCTTAGTTTCAAGCAGAATATCCCGAGAAAAGAAGACTTGATTGTCGATTTAAAAAAAATTCACAGATCTCGCACCTACGCAAGCATCCTATGTATTGAAAATACCTGACACAACTTCTTACATTTTAATGTTTTCCTTTTTGATGATTGTAGGATTAGGTTATGAAATCGGAGCACGTTTGTTTTGTTTATGATATATGTGTCACAACTTTTTGAATAGGCCAGCTAGCTAGCATTGTTTTTTTGGATACGAAAATTGTATACAGGCCGTGAAACATATTTTTACATTGGGCGCACAGTAAAAATAATGAAGCCCTATTTTGCGTTCGTTATTTTTTGTTTTGGTTGTTATAAACAACGATTCACTATTAAAAAAGTGCATTCTTTTCTGTTTTTCGTGTTTGAAAAAAAGGACCAACTAAATGATCGCCAAATACCAGCCCAAACATTTAATTTTTGTGGGTGTTGGGTGTGTACCTCATCCAGTTTTATTGATTTTGAGCATTTTCGACAAAAAAATTAGTAACCCCTTATTTAAAAATTTCGACCCGCCACTGGTCCCCCCTTACAACAAATATCGGACCGTCACTGATCTCCCCCCTCTAACTAAAAGATCCGCCCGCCACTGATTCCCCCCTTAACTAAAAATTTCGAGCCGCCACTGATTCCCCCCCCCCTCATCACAAATTTCCGGCCCGTCACTGATGCTCCCTCCTGTGTATAATAAATTTCCGGCTGCCACTGAAGTCCCCCCTTATCTGAAATTTTGTTATTCGACAAAAACAAATAGTAACCCCTTATCTAAAAAAATTATTAACCCCTTATATAAAAACTGTGTATAATAAATTTCCAGCCGCCACTGAAGTCCCCCTCTTATCTGAAATTTTGTTATTCGACAAAAGCAAATAGTAACCCCTGTCTAAAAAAATAGTAATCCCTTCTCTAAAAATTTCGACCCGCCACTGATTCTCCCCCTTACAACAAATATCGGACCGCCACTGATCCCCCCCCCTAACTAAAATATCAACCCGTCATGTAACCCCTTATCTAATAATTTCGACCCGCCACTGGTCCCCCCCTTACAACAAATATCGGACCGTCACTGCATAGCAAGATATTTCAATACTAAAATTTCGAGCCGCCACATTAAAGCAGTATAAACATTCAATAAATGTCTTAGATTACAATGAACTATTTATGTGCCTCGACCTTGCTCCGTCGACACTTTAACACTGGCTTTTTGCCGGTCGAGGTCACGACATCCAATGTTACGTTTGCATAAAAATGATCCCAGTAGTATTTTCAATACTAAAAAATAATTACAAATTTCAAAACTTCAGGACAATTTAAAGTGAAACGAAACAGAACTTGCTATATGACGAGGCAAGAGGATAATGAATTAAATATTCTATTGGCCGTTACGGAAAATTCAGGTATTTCAATTCGTCAACTAGAAGTGCAATTTGGCATATCATATTCCTCCATCCAGAAAATATTGAAACGATACGGACAGCATCCTTACAAATACTCGATATATCAAAAGTTACTTCCTGGAGATTTTCCCAGACGAACTGCGTTCTGCGAATGGTTCATGATAAAAAATCAAGAAGATCTGGGGTTTTGGAGCAAAGTAATTTGGAGTGACGAGGCGTTTTACTAATAACGGTATTTTCAATCGACATAACGCACACTACTGGTCCACGGTTAACTTACACTTAACTAAATCCAGCAACTTTCAGATAGTTTGGAAGTTCAATGTTTGGGTTGGGCTTATTAACAATCAACTAATTGGACCTGTTGTTTATGATCAAAATCTCAATGTAGCGTTTTATTCCCAAAACATATTGCCTTTCTTGGAAGAAAATTATCTAGATAATTTACCTTTGGCAGCACTTAGAGAAATTTATTTTATGCAAGACGGAGCCCCACCTCCCGATGCAAGGGTGATGGACGGTCTCCTAACAGTTATTTTTGAGGACAGGTGGATCGGAACCTCCGGGCTGATTAGATGGCCAGCGAGGTCCCCGGATCTCAATCCATTGGATTTTTTTATGGAGTCTCATTAAAGATAATGTTTATGAATTCGAACGCGAAACAAGAGCGGCTTTGGAAGCACGTGTTCGTGAAATCTGCCAAGAGATGAATCCCCAGTTTATTGAAAACACAACAGTGTCAAGAGAAGAGTTGAAAATTGTTTAGATCAAAATGGTGGCTTATTTGGAAATTATTTGTGATAATTTCCTTGTTATTGCAGCTTCATGTTTACATTTTTGTCACTGTTTGAAATAAAAATGTTTATTGTTTTGTTTGATTTTTATTGTTTGAAATGCTAAATTCAAAGACAACGCAAACTTCTATTGACTTGACATGCGCCTACTACGCGTCTTGACGGCAATTTTAATCTGCCACAAAATCGTTCCATAGGTAACTCGATTTTTAGTGCTTCTCAACACCTGAAACCTTAAAATCGCATTATCTCAAAAACTTTCCACTTTAACCTAATACTAACTCAGAAAAAAATCTAGTTTTGAAATCCCAAAGAAAAACTATAGTGTTTCATTTGAAAATTGAAAGTTGACGTCACTTCCGGTTAGACGGGAAACAGCAGAAAAATTTAAAAAAGGGCATTAGATGCAAAAAATGTCACTAAGTATGCCTGCAAAATTTCAAAAGGTGCTGTAGCAACTATAATTATCATTATATTAAAAGTAGTTTAGATAATCAAACAATGTTTTACTTTAATTTTCGATTTGACAAAAAAATAATTTGCTGTATAAAATCGACATTAAGTGGACGAACGAACGTTTAAATTTAACAATAATTTAAAATAACAGTGGGAGCAAATAGTTTATTGTTTTCCATATCGTGACTTAAAATTCCATGATTTTTGAAAAATGTTTAAAATTCCCAGTGATTTCCATGATTTTTTTAGGGTTTTTAAAATTTCCTGAATTTTCCAAGTTCTTCAGATTTTCCATAAGAGTCCCTGTATTACCTAAGTTAATGCATAGAACACTAAGGGCGCACTACGATTTTTCAGAGTGCGATTATTTTATCCCAGAAATGTGATACATAGAAAATAAATGTATCATTCTACGTGCGCAAGCGATAAAATAATCTTAGTAATTTTAAAATTTGTATATGTTATATTTTATACGCACACGAGTTTAAAATCTTGCTGTAACAAATCGAATCGTAGCCTTAAGAAAGACTGGATGATCTCAAGCGGAATGCATGACCGTTTATACAGTATCGGAAAGTCCTTCGTTTGGCATTGCGGTATTAACCGAACGCCCACAATAAAGACGTCTACCAGTACTCTAGCAGAAGCAATCAGTGACACACCCGTTCAAGAGTTGCTGCTCTCGCTTGATTTTATTGCCGTACCCATCACTTTCCGATACTGTATGTTGCGCGACCGTTTTGTTTCCTATTAAGTGACGTCACGTTGTTAGTCGCACTGTGCTTCAAATTCCTTTTTAAAAGTTGCGTATTTTGAGAACCACATATCGGATTCATCTGGTTTCCACAAGAAGTAACAACTACTGAATGAAATTCATTAAATGAGCCCATTCCACTACAGTGCGGCAATGGTAATTTACGTAAAAACCTGCAGTGAAGGTTAACTGAGAATAACGAGAAGGAGAGAGAACACTTGCACTTCTGTTCTCCGTTATTCAGTACATTGCATAACGTCGAGACATGTATAATAGCGGCGTGAATTGTGTAAAGCCGATCGGTCTTTTAAAATGAGAAATCTTCGACAATATGTTTTTCAACTACCGGAAATAATTGGCTAGAGAGTAAAAAAAACGGATTTGTTACGATGACAGGCGTAATAGTCCTTTAAAAGGGCAAAGCAGTATACTTTTGCCCACCATGCATAAATGTGGCTACATTTCAGATATTTTAAGTATGCCCCGGTTACATCTACCGACGTTGAGTGGTCCTGTTCACAATTTAAATGAATTTTCAATGAAGAGAGCCAAAGTTTACTTCCAAAACATTTAAAACAGATATTAGTAATATACTTTTATCTACTCTTATTAGGTTATATACTAATTAATGAACTGCTTTTGAACAATTAATAGTATCCATAAACAAGTAGCGTGAGTTATAATGATTGAGTTATTATAAATCACTAGGTACAGAGTCAATCACCTTTATCTTCATACCTAGCCTATCCAATCGACGTAACGCACGTAACGCTCTCTGTCCGAGAGAAATTCTTTTCCGATACGGTGAAATAGAACGGTCCATTGTTATTGAGGGAAGGAAGGTGATTTATCATGTTTGAATAGTTTCGACGTTTTCAAATCAAGTTAAGTAATAATTGTGTCAAAAATGATGTATTGATGTATTCGGTTAGTGAAGATGAACTAATATCTACACACCAGAATGAAGAAAAGTAGCTAATGATACAATACATAATTTATTACCCGAAAAATCGTAGAACAAATATAAAAGTGTACAAAAATTAAATTTTACAGTTAATTTTATTAATAAAACAAACTGAGTAATTTAAACAAAATGTTCTCAATTTAATATTTATTGTAGATAAAGTATAGTATTCAACTTGCGGTAATAGTAATAACTCACTTCATGAATTACAGCACTCACCTGTGGCTCGTGCTGTAAACTTCATCTGCGTGAGTTATTACCTACGTTACCGCTCGTTGAATAATTTACTATTATTCTTGTAGATTATTGGTAGTGAAATACTTATGCGTGGGTGATAGTTTAGTGTTATATCCCCCAACATATGTAATCCTTTTCGAGTGAGCGTTTATGATAAATTGGATATTAAGGAACTCGCTTAAAAAATTGCAAGGCATATGTTGCGTCATAAGTGTATGAAAATCTTTACGCGCTAACAAATAACCTAGAGCCAATCCCGGTTCTGATGTCATAAATACCTAAATTCCGAGCTCTGATCATTACAATAACTTTACGTGCAACACATATATCGTACGAGAATTAATAAATCGCACTAAGTAAAATTTTATGAGACTTTAATTGACACTTAAAATTACATAGAGAAATATTCATACTGTAATATATTTTAATTTAAGTCACAGCCAAACCGAAACTCTATGTTCAACATAATATTCCATGTTCATGTTTTACCGCTAACACTCCAAATTAGCTCAATAGGCTGCCTGGATGCGACGGTGTCATTTAATTAACGTAACATACACAAATTCAACCCGAGGTGCTGCACCAGTAATTATTCCTATTTGATTTAACCAAATGGGAATATGATATAACCGGACAAAAATTTTTAATAATCAACATTAAAAAAAAAAAAAATTCGTTCCATCGCACGCTCAATACAAATATCGAATAAAAAATGTGTGAACATGTATGTGTGTGTGTGTATGTGGGTATATGTGTATATGTGTAGATCGTTCTATATAAATACGAAGTTTAATTAGTCTAAAAGCTTTTAATACAATTTCGTATAATAAAGATAAAACAACTTGGTAAAATATTTTTTATTGAAATTGAATAACATCCGCCATACGCTTTTAAATTTAATTACCTAATAATTATTTTTAACTTTTTAATGCGCTACTCATGAAAGCGTGTTTTTTAATTTTTTAAACTATAATTTATTTTTACTCCCTGTCGCGGAAAATTCGAGTCTATGGCAGAGTCGTCGGTGATACGCTATTGAAGAGTCCCTATGACCACCTACCACCTCCATCATCATACAAGGTCGATGGTACCATATTATTGTATTGTCACCAGAATTGCATAAGCTTGTAAAGTTTCAAATCGATACGACAATTAGAGGTGGGTGAAAATGAGTTGTAAGATTTGCTTACAATGTTACAAGTCACGCTAATAGAAGCGTGTTAAAAATGTAATTTTAAGGGAGCCGTCATTCGAAAATAATAAATCAAAATGTTAAATTTTGGTGCAGGCTGATCAATAATATTGCATTGATTTTTCAGTAAGAAAATACCCAATGTGATTTCTTGAAAAACCAACTTCTTTTACTTCCACATTCAGTGGAAGTACAGTAACGACAAAAAAATTTTAAAAAAATTTTTATTGTTCAAATAGGCTTAGAATGTTATGAAACGTCGAGATTTTAAGTTTGAGCGAAAAAAAATTTTTGTCTATCTGTCTGTCGGTCGGTCGGTCTGTAACTTTTTTTGTGCGAACGTTTACTCTGGAAGCGTTTGAGATATTAACTTGAAATTTGGTACACACTTATGGCAACAAGGTGGAGTGTACCCAACGAAGTAGAAGGAAAGACTGGAACGCTGAAGAGGAAGAAGAGGAACAAGAAGAAGACGTGGACTACGGAGACGAATTAGACAATGAGATATATATGAGTGAAAGCTCATCAGATGACGATGAATTAAATGTTTGAAACCTTACAATTTTAATCCTTCGATCATTACTGTATATTGCTGTATAACCTTGAAATTCAATTCCAATTCCATTTAAACAAATTCTATGAAGGCTTGTACTTACAAACAGCCTTAATTTGCTTTTTTTGTCGAACTGGGAAAAAGTTCAGTTCATATTTTTTTCGTCTTCTTAATGATATTTGGAATAGCCTGAAGTGGAGAACTGCCTCGCGTCGATTACTCAAAATTGAGCAATATGCGAATGTAATCACTCGTAACTGAACTAGCAAAAAGTTCCATTCACTTTCTTGTGGTCAAGAGACATCGAAACTACTCGATACTGAGCAGAACTGCCTCGCCGCGGTGACCAGAATTTTGACCGATGGCTATTTGTCCATTATTTCGGTCTTTGTAACTCGGCGTATCGGCCGTTCTTAATTTTGTATGTACTTTAACGAGATCTGGAACTAAATTATATTTTCTTCTTGTTCCGTCGAAGGGCAGGGGGGTAAATTGGGGTAAATTTGGAGTAAATAGGTAAATCAAGCAGGCAAGAGTCCATAAAATTGGTATTTAGTATATACAAGAGAAGCTAAGGTCTGAAAAAAATTTTTGGCATTAGTCACCCCCATTACCACCCCCACCCCATTATTAAAGGGGATGAAAAAAAATGTGATTTAGTGTGTGTACAAGAACCAGAAATCTCGAAATATTTTTTTACTTCATCCACCCCCACTACCTCTATCACCACCCCTACCTCAGTACCGCTTTATGGGTTTTTAGGGTAAAGGATTTCAAATATTATATTATTAAAGTTCCATAAACAATTATTTCCACACACAAAATTTTTTCGTTGTGAGTGACTTGGATTGAAAATCTGGATGTGTAAATAGTGATTTCTTGGGCAGCGGTTTTTTAACATTATTAGGTTCACCGGTATCTAACTATCTAAGAAGGTCTAAGGAACTGAATTTCACCCACTTTTAATTGTTGTATCATCATGAAATTTGGTAATTGTGTGTAGCTCTGATGACAATACAATATAGTATACTCAAATTTAAAATATGTTCAAAATGGCCGCCGCCTCAAGATGGCGGGTTACCATTTCCTTTACAACTTCCTTGATATGGGTATCAAAAGAATGGACTTGATAAGTAGAAAACAAATATCTGATCAAAATTTAAAAATGCAAAATGGCGGCGTCAACATGGCAGTTAGGTTTTATCAATTATCGTCGGATTCGACTGAAAATCGGTATCTGTGGGTTGTCGAGGTTGCTGATCCGGTCCCAATTCAAAATGGTGGATAAGTTTTGTAATTTATGGTGTAATTCATATGAAAATCAATATCTGGAGATTTTCGAGGTGGCATTCGAATTCTTTACATAAAGGTCGAAAGTGCCAAAATTATCTCCTTAAATATAAGACCAAAAAGTAAAAAAATAAATTAATAGTTTGAAAAATTAAAAAAACATGCTTTTATAAATAGTGCACTAAAAAGCAAAAAATAATCATTCTCTCTGTCTACCCCGTAAGGAACTTAGTGTAAGCGTGTTTGTAATTAAGTATAATATTTGAGTATAAAAGCGTGGGGCGGTTTTCATTTAATTAAAACGCTGAAGACATCATTAGATTAAATAAAAAACGCCCCACGCTTTTAAATTCAAATATTATTCTTAATTACAAACACGGCTGACACTAAGGCCCTTACGAGGTAGGTAGAAAGGATGATTATTTTTTGCTTTTTAGTGCACTATTCATAAAAGCATGTTTTCTTAGTTTTTTTAAACTATTATTCTTAATAAAAATACACGTCAATGAGACACAGTAAAGGTCTTAGACATCGATCTAAATTTGGTTGGAATTTTAAGACTAATATCCGAGACACGGAGCCATTACAAGTGGGACACGCAGACAGAATATTCACATGTATGGTAAATATTACTTTTGAATAGTTGAACGATTCGACTTTTACTTGGTGAAAATTCATATCAAACCTATAGTTTCACAAATAAAACACAAATGTTTTTTAAAATTTTCACTGGTATATTAAGTCAACATGACAATTGTTTCGCTAAACATTTGCTTCTTCAGATGTGAGTACAAGACTTGTACTCACATAGGTTTTATTACTTTTGAACATTTAGTTCTGAGATTACATTAAATGTGTACATTTCATTCGAATATCTATATCTACATAGTATCGTGAACAGTATTAAAATCAAAATCAAAAAATTATTTTATAATATGAAAAGTATTTTCTATCAATAATAATCGTTCTAAGAATATATTTAGTTTAATTATTGTTAGGTATTTTAACTGATTTGGAAGTATATTATATAGTATCATAAATGTATAATTTACAGGCCGCTGAGTTCTTGTCAATCCGTGATATAGCCGAGTAAACTTTAACTTGGCAGGTGTATGAGTTGGTAACACAACGTTCAATTTGATATGCGATGCGCACAGAATCATTGCAATGACACAGAGAGAAGCTAGTCATGTATCTCTGATCCACTTAGTTTATATGGTGAAGCGACCTTTGGACCCGCCAAGATAAAGTTTACTCAATTCTATGGAATGCTTAAATTGTTTTTATTCCTAATGCCATATTCATAATGATTTGAATTTTTTGGCAGTAAGGTATTTTCTTCCATGTGCATAATGCACCTGTGAATAATAATTCCTGAATTAGTTAATATTTCCATACTCTCACAGCTCTCTTCGGTATTTTAAATATTATATCATTGTCTGATGAATTACCACAAAGAATAATGCCCTAAGTTATAAGACTATCGAAATTACTATAATAAAACGTTAAAGCTGTGTCTAAAGTGGCTAGATTCGTTAAATGTTTTATCTGATAAACTACCTTGTTTACACACTTTGCTAGAAGGTCAATATGTTGGTGCCTATTTAATTTTGAGTCAATGTATATGCCTAAAATTTTACCAATCCCGAAAGAATTATTGCAACGCAAAAATTATGGTATGTGTACAATTCCGTTATTTTGGTCCGGTATAAATCAGGCATTGTATTCCCTGATAGCTCATTCATATGGCTACAGAATCGATTATAAAGTGACTGTTTGATTAATGTGTACTTCAAAACGCGTATATACACCTGGACGCGTTTAGAAATGGCGATTGTTTATAAAATGCGCATTGCTATCCTTAACAAGACAGAAAATAATTTATATAAACTATACTGTTCTGCTACTTGATGATAAAAATAAACTTAGTAATAATTTTTACAGGGTTGCGCATATATCCATCTTGAGTATAGTCGTATCTTAATATAGAAAATTAAGCAACGTTAATCTCGTTTTCTTTTTGTTCGGGAGCCATCTAACTTTCGTTTCCGGAATAACTGCAGCCTCTTGGTCCTATTGTGATATTCTCCCATTTACTTTATGATAACCAATCCAGTATTCTGGTCCCTTGCACCAGCTTGTACAACCCCATCGCTGGTTTGGTTTCATATTCTTCTGGACTCAGTTTTGGTTGTCCATATATTGCCTATCTTCTGTAATCCAGAGCCTCACAGTCACACAGGATGTGGTAGGAAAGTCTCCGTTGCCCTATTGTATTGTCTGCATCTTAGGTCCCCGTTGAACAACCCCATTTTGTGTAGGTGTCCTTTCAGGTGCCCTGTTAGGAAGCCAGTGATTATGCGGAGCTGATTCCTGCATAATGACAGCAGTTCTTCAGTCTTCTTCCTAGACGGTCCTTTGATAAAGGATTTTTCATGTTGTTGCCCAGTTGTTTTGTCCCAGTATTCTTTATGCTGATTCTTGACCGGGTCCCTTATTTGACCCCGCACGGTGGTTTTGGGCACGGTTCTGGGCCGGTTCTGGGCCAATATATGGAACTGACGATCCCTTTATTGCTAGATCGTCAGCTTTCTCGTTGCCTTCGATTCCTGCGTGTCCCGGTACCCACTAAAGGTTACCTTATTGTGATCCGCTAGGGATCTGTTCTTCTTGGCATTCCCACACCAGCTTGGACGTCACCTTGGGGTTTAACAATGCCCCTAGAGCCGCCTGGCTGTCTGTTAGAATATTGATCTGCCTATTTTTATAGGCTCTCTTATTGTTTTCTACTGCGCAATCTAGTATTGCGTATATTTCTGCCTGAAAGACAGAAATGTATTTTCCTAGCGATATGCTGAACTGTGAGTTCCTCATCACTATATATACCGGCGTCAGTACCTTCTACGGTCCTTGATCCGTCTTTATACCAGACCAGGTCCCATGGTTTGGTGCTGTTGTCGGTTAGTGACAATTTACTTCGATCTCCTATTTTTATTTCGAAGTTCCTGATAAAGGTGTATTTAGGGATCATGTGGTCTGTTCTCATCCATCAGAGATGTTGTCACTCCCACTAGGTTCCTAAATCGATTGCACCCCAGTGCTGCGTATTTGTCACTGGGTTTGCCTTGCAGTCTGAAGTGTCCCATCGCCCTCTCCCCTATTACCACCAGGTGAAGGGGGGGGGAGGTCCAGAAGGACCTCCATTGCTGCTGTTGTTGTTGTTTTCATCGCTCCTGTTACCGCCAGACAGGCAAGTCTTTGTACCCTGCTTAGTTCGGCGGCAGCAGTGCACTGCAACATCTTTGGCCACCATAGCAAGGATGCATATGTGATCATGGGTCTAACCACCATAATATATATCCAGTACATTATACTTGGCCTTAATCTTCATGTTTTCCCACGAGTGTACCTGGCCAGCATGAGTGTGGTTCTGTTTAACTGTTGGTTCCAGGTAAGTTTGGGATCTAGTATTACTCCCAGATATTTTACCCCGATAGTTGTATTAGATCACCTCGAAGTTTTAGTGGTCCAAGCCCATCTACTTTCTTCTTCTGGTGAATGCCATTATGGTTGACTTTGAGGGACTACTATTTAGTCCCTCCTCATCTGTCTATTTCGTTACAACATTTAGGGCCTGTTGCATACGCTCCTTTATTGTGTTGTTGAATTTACCTTGTGTTAAGATGACTAGGTTATCTGCATAGCCTAGTGTTTTATGTCCTTCTCTGTTCAGTAACGTTAGCAGCTGGTCCATGACCAGGTTCCACAGAAGAGGCGACATCCTCTATCAACCCGAGCTACCAATGTTTCCTCCATTATATATACCAATCTATCCCTAAGCATGCAGTCTGTCCGTCTGTAGCTGGTCGCATCGATCTCTTTTCTCCTCGTTGCTTTCCTGATCGATTGTAGGGATATGTTGTCAAACGCTCTCTCAATGTTCAAGAAGGTACATATTAGTACCTCTTTGTTTTCAAGAGCATATTCAGCTTTATTTACCAGTTGATCTAATACTATTTCTGTTGACATACCGTCTCCATAAGCATATTTGTCTTGATGTAAGGGTTGATTTACCAGTACATTATCCCGAATATGCCTATCCAGCAGTTTTTCTAAAGTCTTTAGTACAAAGGACATAAGCCTTATCGATCTTAGGGACTTCGCGCTTTTCTGCTCCCTCCCAGGTTTCGGTACGAATATCACTCTAATTAGTCTCCAGGTCTTTGGTATGTATCCAAGAGATATGACACTTCTGAATGTCACACATAACCTGTGTAATAGGAGGTTCGTTCCTTTCTGCAGCATTATCGGATAAATGCCATCAGGTCCCGGCGATTTAAATGGTTCGAATTAATTTTATTCTGTCCACATTTATCACCGACTTTGCTACCTGCCAGTCTTCTCTGAGTGCCTACGTAGGGCGATCCAGATCTATGTTTTGGCAGTCTGCCGGTGATAAGTTGGTGGTTTTGGAACCAGGGAAGTGCAACCTTGATGGTTTCCTCCCCTGTGTTGGTTATCCGTTATCCATCTTCAGAGTGTATATTGAGCTTTGGGTATCCTTAGAAAGAATCTTGTGGAGTCTGGCACATTCTGGAGTTCCTTCTATACCCTAACAATATCTCCTCTACGATTCTCTCTTAGATTTCCTCAGAGCTTTGTTGTATTCGGTGAGGGCCTGTGTGTAGTCGTCCCACACCTTTGTTTGCTTAGCCGTGTTGAACTTTTTCCTGACTTGCCTCCTCATCCGAGCAAGGTCCTCGTTCCACCAGAGCACGTTCCTGTTGTTAATCTCGGTTAGTATGTACTTAGAAATGGTGGCCTCCAGGGAAATAAAACGGCGTTGCTCTACTTTCTAATGGCTTGCATATCTCATACTATAGGTAGAAGCTATGCAATATTAGGTGAAAATTGCGTGGTAGATATGCCATCCTTCGGAGGGGATGTAAAGCAGTCGGTCCCTTGTCTATTAGATGTGAGGCGAGAAAAGTTTTTCTACTCCTCTTATGAGGATAATTATTTGAAACACTTATCTGACAGAAGCCAAATAAAATCATGTCAAATTAAAATGCAGATGATAGAACTGCATTTATTACATTTCTGTCAATTTGCTTTTGAAAAATTTAATCTAAAACTTATAATCACAGTTTTAATAATCTCCAGATGATGCCAAGGTTGGTCAAGCGCGCGTCGAGTAATAGTGTTCAAGTGTTTTGGTGTTGGTGGAAACTATTTTAGAGGGAACTTCAAATCGAAGGTTCGTTCTAGCCCCCTCCAGGATTATAATCAGAGGTTAATTGTTGTTTATATTTTTATCTTGTATACCATACCTGTAAATTCTTCGGTATAAAAAAGAAAATAAGCGCGATGTTGAAGCTATTAGTCGAAGTTTAGCAAAACCAACATATCAAAAAATTCTCAATTCCAAAGTGAGTTTGGCTCTACTTTTACATACATTTAAAAGTGGTCACATAAATAAAATGTGTCAAAATATACGTCAACGATTTTTTGCATACAGCTTATATAACAGCAATTTTTAGTAATAGTCTGCAATCTGTATTATAGTGAAAATATTAGGCTTTGAGGGAAAACAAAGACCGAATAAATAGCTTTGAAAATAACGAAATTTTAAACATCGACGAATACTTTACTGTTTTGGCAGTGCGAAGATTTTGTTATGCATGCATTTCATGTACATTCTACAATAAATTGTAAATGACCTCTTTCTGCATTTAAGCGCCTAATCTAATTGAGTCAATCAATTGACCATGCATAAAAAAAATATCACAAGAAACTATCTGAAAAGTACTTACCATTTCTTTAGTTTATTGCACCCTTGCAAATGTTAAGCAGGATACATTTTTCCATCTATATTCTACGACTTATTTGGAATAGATGTGGTCACCTGGGGGGCGTGCTGTGGAAAAATTTGTAGGTAACGGCAAATAAGCTGTTCCCAATCTCGAGTCAACAAAATATATCACGCAAGGCAAAGCAATAAATAGCTAAAGAGATTAATAAAATTTTCACATCATTCAGTGTTTAATATAAACACTAGGGCGGTCCTTATGTTTCGACTTTATGTTTTTTTGCGTGCCACCCACTAGATTGGTTTCAATACCTAAAAAAATGTTCTATGCAAAATCTGAACTTAATTGGATAACGAGAAAACGTGCCACCCAACCCTTGATTCCGGGAGATTCAAATAAATTGTAATAAATATCGATATTTATTTTTTCAAAGCTTGCTACTGACAATCGAGTTAGTAGAGACTGAAAATAAATAATATACATACTTAAAATCATTTTATTTATGAAAAGTCGTTAATTTGATTATAATTTTTGGGATAAGGTCTTCTTTTTAAAATCGGGAAATCGTGTTCTGTAATCTTTTACCACTTGCAAGATGAATTGTTTTTGTTCCTCATCTTTTGTTATTACATTATTGTAATCTGTCATTAACTTAACACCCCGCTCTGCTGTATCATTAACAACTTTGATTTTTTTAACAATATCCAACCCTTTGTTGAAACTATCGTTTTTAGCCCAAGTTGAATGCTTATGAAATTTTTTCAACGCAACACTGGATATCTCGGGATCGACGGCCTTATAGTCGTAAAGCTTATTTAAAAAGCGGAGGTCCTGATAAGGCGCTTCGGTGGCAAGTGGCGCGCAAAACCAGGCTTCAATATAAACTTTCACGACAAAAATACATATATCTGAAAGACCTATTATCTCTCCATCAATGGGAATTCATCGCGAAACAAGAAAATCTTTAAGCAATAAATAGCTTTTGCCATCCATCTCGCGTGGTGAATGGCCCCAGGAACCCGAAAAGATATTCCACGAGGAGGAATTTCACCCAAGAATATTAAGGACAACTCCAAAAATTCTCTATAATCTTCTCGAGGCTGCTTTTTCGGATTTTCCAGAGCAGATGTCATAAATGTGACTAACCTCTTTTGTATGATCTAAAAATGGAAGAACATATCCGTCTTCAAATCCGGACTTAAAATAATGTTTGTTAATCTTAGCCCAATACTGTTGAAACCGTTTAAAGATTTGGTTTCACCCATTTTTTCTTCGAAGACTCCTCTGAGAACTAGCTCGTAGATATGGTGTCTAAAAGGAAGGTACAAAAGTTCTTTGATACCGATCCAAATTTGGTTGAAATTGGATAACCATTAACTGTGTTGCGAAGGTGTTTTCACTTGAAATGGGTCACACTGTATACTATTAATTTTGGTACTTACTTGCTTCTTCAAGTTCTCGTATATTGCGTTCTCTTCTTTCTGAAGCTTCGCGTGCTCGTTTTTCAGCTCTTCTTTCTCTGCCTTCTAATTCGTAATCAATACCGTACATAAATCCTGGTCGACCTTTTCCCCGTTGTTGAACTAAAAATTGCCTATCTTCCTAGATAATCATCGTCTCAAGCGCGATTTCGTGGGCTATGTCGAAGAGGTCATTAAACTTTGCTACAAAATTTGCCTCTTTCTATTATTGAAAGTTCGTCTGTTTCTTTTTTGTCTGCCTTTTTTGAAGCGTCCTCCATTCTTCATACAAAGATACTAGCTTATCAATACAGTGGTTTTGTTTTCTAGTGGGAATTCTTGCCTTTTCCCAGAAAATCACAACTTCTTGTATAACAAGTCTGGTACTTTCACGTAAATTCAGCTTCACTTTTCTTAAGTTAAAAAAAGTACACTCAAAACTTGTTTATTAGAAGGCAGTTTACTTCCAGTAATCTCGTTTGAAAAATTACCGAGCAAATAAACACTATCACGACCACGCAAATTAATTTGGCGGGACATTGAGCTGAGTACTGCTCTTTTCACTGATAATGAGGTACTGAAATGTTTTGACGCACTTATTGCCATACGGGTCGGCTAAAATTACAGTGAGGATTAAGGTTTATGCCGTTCAGGTAGAAACTTAACTGTACTGCAGAGACTAAATTCGAGGAAATAGATCTTAAAACTAGGGCCTTGCGGGCGACCACCTATTAAAATTCCTTAATCCTAAAAGTTTTAAGGAATTGTAAAGTCAATATTTTCATGGGTAGTGTTTAGAATTCACTTTCCTCTTCCTAAACTAGTATAAATTATCTTCAGGATGTCAATTATACCTATTGTTTACTTATAAAAACCAAATATAACAATGTGGGAAATTTCAAGAAATATTAAATCTAGGGGTGGTGGGTGGCACGTTTTCCCCGTATCCGATTTCGCTCAGATTTCACCCACATTATTTTTTTAGCAATTGAAACCATTGTGGGGGGGGTGGCCCAAACTAAATTCGAAAATATTTTTTTCCTCAAGTATAAATAAGGACCGCCCTAATAAACACATTAGTCGAATCAAAATTTTAAGAGAAAATAGTTTAAAATAGACTTGACATTGTTACTCCTGAATACGTGCAAGTAAGTACCAAGTGTTCTTCAACTAAGGGTGATTTTATCCTCTAATTCTTAAGAATTCCCCCAAACGGTGATCCAGAACTACCAGTTTACAATTATTTCGCAAATGGTGCATAGAATGAAGAATAGTATTACGTCAGACAAAACTGCGAGAAATAAGATCGTAGTAGTTATAATACTATGTTCTCTTTTTCCGGGCATGGGAAGATAATAACTAAACATCTGTTAGACCAAGTTCTACCTACATAAGTCATTGTATTGATTTCTAAAGATCTCAGGTAATTCTTGAGCCTGTAGCCGCTGGAGAAAGATTCATTCTTGCTTTGTAGAATGCTCCAAAACAAAAACTAAAAAAACTTTAATCATTACAAATTATTGATATCATGTGTGTGTCAGTCATTCAAAATGTTTTTTATTGTCAGCCATACATTGGATGAAAAAATAATAATTTTCATTTTGTTGCCATTTACACTGAATGATGGAATGTTGTAGAGCAGGTGTATGAGGCCACCCTTGCTCGCTTCAACTAAGGTGGTATTGGTAGAGGGCACAGTGACAGTTCTGTCTTTTTTAACTTAACATTTGTCGGACTACATTCTTAACTATGCTTGATAATGTAATCCAGCAACTACGAAATTGCAGTTTCAAATACAAAAATATAGTTACATTTAACAAAGAAATTTCTGTTCGGTAGGTATTTGTTATACTTTCACTAGTTGTCAAAGTAACTAAGTAGCTGTATTAATTTCATTACCATAATATGCCATAATTTCACCACATTCCTCATCGATAGCCGGTTCATCAAATGTAGAAGCAGTGGCACAATTATTTCCTTTACAATAGACACATAGAATAGATATTCAGTTTTCTACAGCTACACTGATTCACAGGCACACACACAAAAAAAATATCGAGTGCTAGAAGGCAGACCTATGTATTCCCATGCACTTCGACCCGCTGAACACGAATCCGTTTGCCAGATTGGCTCTTGTATTTTCGCTAACCTCAAAAAACACATTAAAAATGCCATAAAAATCCCAAACAAGTAAATAAAAAGTTTATATGAGCTGATCACTATATCTATAACGTAATTTGGGGCGCTGAAATTGAATATGAGGTCAGAATTAGCCGATCAGTTAGGAATTTTGATATAACCTCAAAAAACACCTAAAAATGCTCAAAAATCCAAAACAAATAAATTAAAAGCTTAAATCAAGAACTTTAAAACTAACATAACCTAAGACAAGAGCATTACACCAAGAACTCTAAACCTAGCATAACCTAAGGCAAGAGCTTTAAACCAAGAACTCATACTAAGAATTCTTAACTCAACATAACCTGAGACAAGAACTTGTTAGATTTAGAGTTCTTGATTTAAAGTTATTTGTGTAAAATTCTTGCCTTGTTTTTACTAAATTCGATGTTCCGAATTATCGAAAAAAAATCAACGATAAAATAAAAAAATATTTATTTAAAATGTTATAGTATGGAAATAGTGGATAAAGGTTTTACATGATACCTTGCATCATATGTTATAAGATGTTGGACGAATGGAAAGAACGTTAAAAAGTAAAATATAAAAATCCAACAATATGGAAGGAGCCTGGAATCCGTGAAAAGTGTTATTTTTTAGCAATACAAATGTTTCCGGAATGGGGTCATTTCCAATAATTCTATATTGCGACTTTTTCAACATTATCATAATTTGTTTAATACAAAAACTAGTCATACAAAAGTTCACGTCTTTATCTATGATAGTTTTCAAAATATTAAGCTCCAAAGTTGCCGCGGACGGGAAAATAAACTCGTGCCCGCGTGACGTCATTAGGCTTAAACCGACAGCAGCAGCAGCTTGACGGTCCGCGCCGCACCGTCTTCTCAGTGAAATTGCATGTATGTATTATATGTTATGTAATGTGTAATTATATATGTAAAATTTATATGTGCATAAAGAGACGTGTAGGTGTTTTTTTTTATATACTTTGTGCTTTTTCAAAACAAAAAATGTGCGAAAGGGGCTTTGTATAAGCAGATTTTTCCAATCTTGCGGAGGTAGACCTGCTAATGGTTATGGAGTGTTTTAATTCCAATCACGAATATTTAAGTGCAGAAATGAGAGGAAATAAGTGCAAACGTAATAAAGATTTTACTTTTAGTAACACATATAAAAATTACTTCATTGTTTTCAAAATAAAACTAAATATGTGTCTAGCATGAAATTTAATTCATAGAAATAGAAAAGTTTACAAAGAAAAATCGGCAGCTACTGGAAGCGGCTGGAACCTCCCCACACGGTGGATCCTTATCAGCTGTATTTGGATATTACATCGGAAATCAGAGCACTGAGCAAACAGATAAATTACACGTGACTTTGGAGCCATTTATTTCATCAGCAAATATCGAACGAACTGAAGCGGACTACAAGCAATCTGTTAAAACATAACCTCTCATGTTTGTTTATGTTGCATGTTAATCAATTGCCGGATATTATAAGGGTATTAACAGATAACGTTTCGAAGATTTTGTAAAATATTGGATAATGAAAAAAAAATAATAACACAGAATTTAGCCCAAATGACACTCTAACTTCAACAAGTCAATAACATTATGGACTGTTCAAGCAGACTACGCATGCATCAAATTAAAATCTTCCTGCTCGATCAAAAAGGTTGAGCAAGTCGAGCTTCGTCCGAGGCCTTTATTTTGTAATATTCGAACGTTTAAGATTTAGCTCAGTTAGCTCGATTTGCAATGAACGATTGTGACGTGTCGCATTAATCAGACGTAATATCCGAACACGGCTATAAACAATTATTACCTTAAAAAAAACAACTAAAATAAGTTTTGACATTGTCAAAAATATTTGGGTTGGTAACCTTTACGAATGTTGATTTTTAGGTTATGAAATATATTTAGGGACATAACATGTTTAAGTTTTTCCAGTTTATTCTCATTTTTAATGTTTGACTACGCATTTTTAGCTTGGAGCCACAGTGACTCCGAGCAGATAGTTAAAAAACTCATGCAAATAATTTTTCTATATAGACCATCTTAGGATGACGTCACGATAAGTCGACCATATTGCCTGAGGGATAACCAAACTTTTTATTCCAATGTAAACAAAGAAGTAATCTCAGTTTTAAATGTGAAATAAAAATAAAACACCATCTTTTTTTGCGACAAGGTGCGATTGTGAGATAAGGTTTATTTTGAATGTAAAAAACCTTAGAAGAAAGGTAAAGAAATCACTTTCTGGCAGAGTCTATTGAATACTACATACGGATAATATATCACTGAAATCTAGCACTTAGTTATTTAAATGTAAACTTGCCTTGCCCATAACAACGAATACATTTGAGTTTATCTTTCTTGCACAAACTTCTTGCACAAATCCAGCCTCATAATATTTATATGCTTGTAAAGATTTGTATACCTTTAACTGCTGATCTGCGAAGAAGCTGTGAGTCGACACTAAGTAATTTACCATATTAATTACGGACACACAAGGTAAAATAGACAAATCTGCAGAAAGGTCTCCAGTCTCCACTCCAAGGGTGTATGGGTCAATATTGTCTATTATTTTGATTTTCTCATCGTAGCGACACTTTACATCACCCATAAGGATTGGATAATATTCACTATATGACATTGTTACGAAAACACACACAGTTTCTCAAGAAAATCAGAAAAAAATATATAAAACCCGCAAACTGCGTTTTGTTGTCCCTCAAGCAAAATGTCAAAATTGTCAAAACCATGTGACCTAAAAATGATTGATTAATAAAAAAATAGATTGCTAATTACAGGTTAGATTTCTAACCCGCAAAAAGAGTCCTATTTTATTAGGACAAAGTATTTAGGACTTCATAAACATTACACTGTACTAGATTTTAGTTGAAAGTACGGGAACCAGGCCGAAATTTTAATAATAGCTACGTAATATTCTTAAATCTTAAGAAATATATATTTTTGAGGTTAGCTGTGACGTCACGTACCATAAGCTATAAATCAACATTCACAAAGGTTACCAACCCAAATATTTTTGACAGATGGCAAAATACGTTTTCCCCTAACAATAATACCAATAATATTTTTTGGATGCTGTCATATGTGCGCATATAAGGAATTATTTTTAATTTTTTTAACGGAAACCAAATCGAAAGGGTGCAAGTGTGATATATCGTTGAAATTGGAATTTATACTGCTTTTTAATGGTTCAATTACAAATTCTAAGTAATCATAAAATAAACAACTTGTGCCAAAATGGCACTAAACGTAATCCGATCTCAACCAAAACCTTTTCAGATCTTCTGGAGCACTAAAAAAACCCTCATGTAAAAGTTTCATCCAAATCCGTTTAGTAGCTTCGTAGCTATCGTGCTAACACACAGGCATTAGTTACAAACCACTTTTTTGGGTTTCCGGGACCTCGAAATCGTAAAGATTTGATGTTATCTCAATTTTCGATTTTGGATTAATTGTAGTAACCTCCCACAATTATTGTGGGGAGGTTAATAAACACAACACTATAAAAACTAAGTTCGTAGGCAAGAGCACTTAATAATTTTGATTACTGATACGGGAAACAACTAAACGAAAACATCCGTTCGTTGGTAATGGGTGGTAGGGATGGCCATCTTTTGGAAAAACCATATAACTCTTGGTGGACAGCTTCCCTGCCAGATGTGGCCGGAGTAGTGTTCATGGTGGATCGTTTAAGTTTGAGTTGATATATTTTGTTTTATCTTCTGGCCTCGGCCGATTTTTCACTAAATCGGTCGGGGAAATAAGCTGTCAAATTTTTGGTTTCAATGTTTTTCTGGGGGAATTTGGTTTTTGACAGTTTTCGAAAAAATATTTTAGGTTGGTACCAATGTCTTAAATTATTTTTAAGTTATGTAGCACTATTTTTAGGTTATGTTGCCGGAAGAATTTGGTGGGATGACGGAAGTAGCGGAAACAGTTTTTAAAATATAATGTCACTTTTAAAGTTTTATTGGAAAAAACTCACCGAAAACGTTCCGGTGAGATTGCTTATACTTGTAGGGCTTGTGAGCGGTTCACGAAGGCTTCTCACACCTTCCGTGGGCTTTATGAACGTCGTGTAATGTCTCGATGCACTTGACACTCAAATTTACTCAGCATACAGTCTGCACGCTTTAACACACTAGTCTATTGAACGTTAGGTTAGACCACTGAGTACAGTAACTATACAGAGGCGAAGCCTAGCCTTCCCGCCAAAACCAAATTTGTATACTCATCGCCATTTCTTAATTGTTTAACAATCAACCTCACTTTTATCTTGACACTGTTGATATTTATCGTGTTAAGTTTGGATTTGTGAATTTTTTTTTCCACTCATTTTGGGATATTGAAAACATTAAGCGAGAATTAAAATTCTCATAAATAAAACCTAGTGTACAACTCAATTGAAAATAGGCGCCGATTATAAGCAATTCAAATCGTAATATTTTTCAATCCAACTCGAAATACACTGTCTTTTCAGTGTATCCTTAAATGGGGATCTGCACATGACGTCATAGCTAACCTCAAAAATATATATTTCTTAAAATTTAGTACTACGTAGCTATTATTAAAATTTCTGCCTGGTTCCCATACTTTCGACCAAAATCTAGTTCAATGTAATGTTTATAAAGTTCTAACTAGTTTGTAATAGATGGCAGGACCAATAAGTTCTCTCATTACTTACGCATAGATAGATAATTTTACAGGTTCTGTGCATACGTACATACAGTGTTGCATACATTCCCGGCTTCTTGTTTTTGACAAGAGTCCAGTGACATCTGACATTAATTAGCTAAATTAAAACATTGCAGTATTTCACGTGTCGTCACAGCTAACCTCAAAAATATATATTTCTTAAGATTTACAGGTATTACGTAGCTATTATTAAAATTTCTGCCTGGTTCCTGTACTTTCAACCAAAGTCAAGTTCAACGTAATATGTATGAAGTTTTAAATAGTTTGTCACAATAAAATAAGACACTTTTGCAGGTTAGGAATCTAACCTATAATTAGCAGTCTATTTTTATTAATCAACAATATTGAAAAATTATTTGCGTGAAATTTTAAATATTTGCTTGGAGCCAGTATGGCTCCGAGCTAAAAATGCCTATACAAACATTAAATATGAGAATAAACGAAAACACCTTAAAATTTGAGGTTGTGTTAGTTATACGATGCACATGCCCAGGTAATTGTAGGACCTTATTGCTCGCGCCATCTATTAAAGTAAATAGAAACCATGCACTTACGAAGCCATTATTATAATAGGAAAGTGCCGGACCACCTATTTAATACACCGTGGTGTAGACGCAACTGGTACGCAAGGTCACAGAAAACGAGCCATCAAAACTGAAAGGAACCGCCAAAGACTTCGCCTCTGTGCAGTTACTGTATTCTGTGGTTCCACTATAAAATATATTTTACACAAGAAGCGTGTTATTTGGTTTTTAATTTTTTTCACGGAAACCAAAGCTAAAGAGTGCAAGTGTGATATATCGTTGAAATCGGAATTTTTACTACTTTTCAATGGTTCGATTACAAATTGTAAGTAATCATAAAATAAACAGCTTGTTGTGCCAAAACAGCAACAAACGTAATCCGATCTCAACCAAAACCTTTTCAGATCTTCTGGAGCACTAAAGAAACCCTCATGCAAAGTTTCATCCAAATCCGTTTAGTGGCTTCGCCGCTATCGTGCTAACAGACATACACACACACACACACACACACACACACACATACACACAGACATTTTTCAAAAACAACTTTTTTGGGTTCCTGGGACCTCAAAACGTAAAGATTTGATGTTATCTCAATTTTCGATTTTGGACTAATTGTAGTAACCTCCCACAATTTTATTGTGGGGAGGTTAAAAGTTCTTATTTAACAGTTTGCCGACAACAAACACCTGGACAGTAAACAACCATTTTAAGGGCGACTGGGGCAAATATTTTTCTAAATTATTTTTATGGAAAACATTATCACCTGCTTAATCCCTACTGAATATTAGTGAGAATAATTATTGTATTAATTAAATATATTTTTACGCGAATTCTTATAAATTATAAATATGTTTTACACGCTTTCTAACTAAATGTTTTAAAATTTTGTTTGCTTTTTGTCTTTCTGTTTTCTATTTTCCAAAATAATCCTGGAGTATAAAATAAATACAAAAAATTATAAAGTTTCATGTGGGATAAATGAAAAAGAACATAATATTGCAGAGGTAAAGTGCGAATATTGTGCAGCTTATGATGGTGGTTGTAACCATGCAATAGCTTTTGTAATGTGGTTATATCGCCGAAGTGAAGAACCTTTGCCAACGGATACAGTTTGCTGTTGGAAAAATCTAGGATGCTTTATATTTCTACAATATATTAAATAATAAAATATAATGTATTACGTAATAGATAAAACATCTTTATTCTCATGTAAACTCTATGTTCTGGCATAATTAATTAAGATTTCTAACTCTTGTGGTAAAGTTACGCAAGGCGCTTGTCGCCCCTAGATGAAATAGGTAAGAAACCTTTACGGCTTTTATGTCCCCTTCTAGGCGTGGACACAGAAACTTCGAATTTATCGGTCAGTATTTCGTACCTGAAGGGTATTGGTATTATTCTAGATTTAAATTAGGAATTTTCGTTAGTGTATCAATGTTGTGTACAGTTTGTGTTTTCCACGGTTTTTACATTACATTTTGGCGGATTAACTCTCTCATATTATTATTTAAAAAATTTGAAGTACGGCTCTGGACAGCGGTGACTAACTCTAGCCAGCATGTAAATGACTTCGACTGTGATATTTTTTTGGCTTTTTTTTATTCCTACTAAATACTTATTACTTATTTATTTAAAAAATATATCTCTCTTCTAAATTTTATGTTTATTGGTATTTACCTTTATTTTTTATTAACTTAATTAACTTACATTAAAATGGGCAATAGGCTCCTATTTTTTCATTTAAGAGGACAGCCCGACCCATTTCTTGTTGCCAAAGAACTGTTTTCTTTTTGTCTGTCGACAAACAAATAAAATATTTGTCTGGTGTTGACGCCGTCGCGCGTCGTGCTTTTGCATTCAGAAACAATACAATATTTATAGTTATTTTTGGTGCGGTATGATGACATTTTTATTCAAATCACAACAAAAAAACAGTTTCGAAGTTTAACAATGTCTTTATCCGATGATTAACAACATTGAACTAACCTAATGAGAGCAATATAGCGCGCGCCCTGTGTATTGTACGGGAGTCGCCTCACAGCTTTAAGCCTAATGACGTCATTCGGCTCGGTCGGATTTAGATGCGCCGCGCGACTTTAATAATTTTTTTTAACATGATCGGATTGACAGAATTGGATAATTTTTAGTATATCATCTTTTTGAAAGTAGTTCTTCAAGAAAATAATGTTTTTGGAATAGGTCGAAATGACCCCAAAAGGGTCAATGGAAACTGATTGTTCCGAAAGTCAGGAAGATGACAGTGAATATGAAGATAGTGAATGTGAGTGTTCGATAAGAAATAAAACTCCCAATATTTGGTGAAATGATAAACTTAATAATTTTATTAGAAATCTTGGTCTATCTAATGGCAGGGAAGAACATTTAGCGGCGATTATGGAAAAAGACAATTTAGTATCAAGTGGATGTTCGTTTTAGCTCATACAGAAAAAGAGAAAAAGACATAATGAAGAAGGGTTGATGAATATACTTAAACCTATCACATATAGATTTTAGATTTTTTATTTTATCGCTGATTTTTTGTCGATTTTTCGGAACCTCGAATTTACTACAAACAAAACAGAAGGAATTTGCATTATTTATACAGTTGTGCCAATTTCTTGTACTCATAGGGAGCCAAGTTTTCCACTTCACTAGAGCTGCGGTTGCATGATGACAACACCCGCGGTCCCGCTTTCCTAACCTGACCGGCCGCCGATACTGGGGTTTCCCTCCCCTGGATCGTAAACTCTTTCTCTACTTTTGCCATGACGGGATTTTTCTTACCTAGGAACTTAGCCTAAATAAATCGTTGCCCGCCGTCACCACGTGGAGGTGTCCTAGTCGCAAAAATAGAAAAAGAAACAAATGGCATATGACAATCATGAATAAAGAAAACTATACAATTCTAAACAGCTCTAAGAAAAAAAGTAAAAAATCATCAAGTGAGGTAAATGTTAAGACCAAACGATATTCCTCTCTCAATAGAGCAAATTTTGTCCGAAAATTTTTTCCTAAAAATGTCACTGTTCAGTAATATTTTTCTTTAGATACTTGAAAATTTAAAAGTTACCCATCTCCGCTTACTAGGGTTGTTGAGAATATATGTTGAAATGATATCTAATATATAAAAATCTCGCGTCACATTGTTTGTTATCGAACTCCTCCGAAACGGCTTCACCGATTTTTATGAAATTTTTGGTGTATATTTGGTAGGTCTGAGAATAGATTGTAGGCTATTTTTTATACCCCTAGGTGATAAGGGTGGTCCTATCCAGAAATTTTCTTTTTATTTTTTAGACAAAAATTTGTAATTTATATGGCAAAACAACGTTTGATGAGTCAGCTAGTTTCTCTATAAAGTTTGCAGATTGCGCTTTAATTCTGACTTCGGTATTATGTTCAGCTCGTGAAAATACGTCGGAAAATGTTCAGATATTGTGTAAAGCAAAGTCAATTTCGGGCTATGATTCAGTTATTTTGGGTACATTTTCATCCTAAATATGGATTTTACAAGATATTCGATCGTCGCGCATAAATTCTGACCTTGGTTTCGGTTTCAGTGCTCCAGATTACGTATAGATATAGTGATCAGTACATGTAAGCTTTTTATTTACTTGTTTGGGTTTTTCGGGCATTTTTTGTGTTTTTTGGGGTTATGTCAAAATTCCTAACTAATCGGCCAATTCTAACCTCAGATTCGGCCTAAGCGCCCCAAAATACGTTTGGAAATGGTGGTCAGCTCATTTAAGCTTTTTATTTACTTGTTGGAGAATTTTTGGGCAGTCTTAGGGTGTTTTTTTGGGGGTTAGGAAAAAGGCAAAAGCCAATCCGGCAAAACGGACATCGGATTCGTGTTCAGCGGGTCGAAATGCATGGGAATACATAGGTCTGCCTTCTAGCACTCGACATTTTTTTTGTGTGTGTGCCTGTGTTATTTTTACAGCATTTCTTACATTTGCAAGAAATATTACTTAGTAAATTTTTAGGAAAATCATTACTTTCACTCATAACATCAGGCATTAAGCCATTCTCAGTTTTAAGCCACCCGAATTGTAACAGACCTTCCTTAGAACCTAACAATTTTTGGAATTGGAAATATACTTTTAAAGTGATTTTCTATTACTTTTTCATTCAGTAGGTGGAATTATATTTTCATCAAAGTTTTTGTCAATTATTTTATTAAGTTTAGGCTTGTAAAAATAGATTTTTTATGATGATTCCATGCCAGAGTCATTATAACCAAAAGGTCAATGTCTTTACCAACTATTATAACTTAATTGTCTTCGGTTTTCTAATCAATAGCAGTTTTAACGATTGTAGTATCGGCGTCTTCTCTGCATATTTTAACGTTAAAGTCATCATCTATTAACTCTTTACGCAATAATTTTATAAAGCTATCCTTATTTTTACCATTAGCTAGAAGTTTTTTTTGACTAACCAATGATTTTATAATGTCACTTGTGATTGAAATACTTACGCAAACATTTCTTTCTTTCTTTCTAAGCAACCAATGCGCTCGTTATTCTTAGTGCTATTCTATTCATCATCAAAAATAATACTACACTAGTCTTGACTGATTATTGATCATATATTCATATATTATATTATTACCATGCGTATGCTTAATAAATTTCCTTTTCAGTTTCATTTTGTATTAAATTTTTGAAGTCATACGATACTTTCTATAGCATATTTCATTTTGTTTAGATAACAATTGGGTAAAAAAAGTAGGGTTAAAGAAAATATACATTTTTGAAAATTGTAAAAATGCACAAAAAAAGTGACGTACAATGCCTCCTTGATAATTGACGAGGAATTAAAACTTTCATTTCGTCGGCAATCTTTGACCGTTCTATTTGACATACGGTGTCCGGGATTAGTGCATTATATTTGACCATGAATGAGTTTTTTTTTTTTTGAAAACTGGTGAAATTAATCCTTTTTATAGAAAAGATATTCAATTTTGATTTTTTAGGCTATTCTTGATGTTTTCTATTTTTTCTAAGTTGGCGAATTGCCGAACAGGTCTATATTTTTTAAGAATTTTATTTCAAATAAGCTAGTACTTTTAAAATTCCCATCCGATTACTAGTACAAGATATATTAAGCAGATAAGTTGAAAATCCGCGAAAGCGCGTCAAAAAGTGCATATAACTTTTGACGCACACGGAATTTTTTATCACAAATATTTTTCTTGTAATCAGGAGGTCGTAATACATAAGAATCAACAATAAAATTTCAGATGGAATGTTGTCGCCGAAAAAAATTAAATTAAATCAGTTCGACTGTAGTGTACGACCGAATAAACATTAAAAACGCTTTACATTCTCACGACATTCATGGCTCCGTCAAACGTAAATAAATGACATGACGTCATGCCTGGCATGTCAACCGTCAAAATTAAATAGTGACGTTACATCCATTTTAGAATCTTATTTTATTGGTATTAAAATTTGTGCGTATCCCCTATTACGTTTACTCTTTATAAATTAATTTACTTATTTGACCTGTTCCGTGCTAATGTTAATTGTATAAATAAAACAGTAATAAATACCACACTTATAAGAAATTGATAAGATAATTTCACATAAACTTGAAAATGATATTAGCAAATTAAATATGTATGACTAAAAAGTAAGTTGATACACACTATCTTCATTAATGAAACCACTAAAATTATTTTGACAAAATTTTACTCCGGCAAATATACATATAACGAGAGATGACAGCTGAGTTGATATAGGGAACTTCATATAATCATAAATAGAAGACTGCGGGCTTAGTCCTCGTGGCTGATAAACATGAGGAGGCAATTTGCAGATGGTTTCCCTTATTCGCGACGAGAGAGGACTCACAATGTCACATCACTAGCTAAAGGCGATATTAATTTATTTTAAAAGAGTGATGCCTTTATATTCTATATGGAGTGTGATGTATATTATTAGATGTTTTCATGAAAATAACTTTAGCTAGAAGGATGATGTTGTTCTGAAGGTATCCTAACAACTGTTTTTTTAACTTTGAGCACCTTATAAGAAAATTCTTTTCCTTCTTAAGTGTTTACTATTCTCCGCCACAGTGTATCTTCGACATTATCCAGAAAGAAAAAAGTTCGTTATATTTTAATTCTAAGGAATAAGTTGCGTTCTCAAAAGGTGCTTACCTAAAATATGAGATTCACATAGAGATATTCGATGTCCAAAATACAAGGTAAACAGAAATTATGAATACCTGAAAGCTTAAGAAAATAGCTTGATTTAACTTAGGGGAAAATACGAATATAAAATTTGTTTAGAATAGGAAAGTTTCAAGATGTACGTAAAAAAAATACTAAGTAAACTATGGAATTTATTAGTAATATTGTAGACTTGTCTGTAATGAACTTAAAATTGATATATTTGTTGTTATGTATCCTTTATTTTTTAATATTTTAAAATTCTACTCTATAATCGCTAAGTAAAAATAACAATTATATGAAATTAGTGAATGTACGAATTTAACCAGCATTTACTCCTATTTAGTAGGCGTGTGCGAGATACAATATAAATTGATAAAAATTAAGAGATTTGATGATATTAAAAATTAATTTTGAATTATAAACCTAAATATACATGTTGCTTGTATGGTTTGCCCGCTTTTCACGAGCAACATGTGTATTTAGGAGTTTAATTCAATATTAATTATTAAGATTGACAAAACCCTTTCGTGGCAAATAAGTATTATAACAGAACTGGGTAGGG
Organism: Rutpela maculata; assembly: GCA_936432065.2. Taxonomy (NCBI): domain Eukaryota; kingdom Metazoa; phylum Arthropoda; class Insecta; order Coleoptera; family Cerambycidae; genus Rutpela; species Rutpela maculata. The sequence goes on along the minus strand of OW386287.2, from coordinate 165,875,441 downwards.
TGGCTTTCATAAGAATCTAATTTGATGAAAAATATTAACAGCAAGGCTAAATTTTAGTTTTGTTGAATATTGAATCGAATAAAATTTCACGAAAAAATCTATTAGCACCAGTTTAATAGTATTTCAGGCGTTAATTAAAGTGCCATTGCAGGGGCGAGCATAGAGACGTCTTGAATATACGTGTATTTCCAAACATACAGTTAAGCAACTGTCATCGTGGTTAGTACTTAAAAGGGTGACAGTCGGAGGAAACTCAACGATCTCGTCCCACCTTTTTGTAAATCAGCGTGTACGCAGAAGCTATGCAATTTAAGTCGAGGATTATGTAGTGGATATACCATCCTCCTGAGGAGATGTAAACCAGTCGGTCCCTTATATCAATTCAGTTCAATTAAATTATTAATTTAAAAGTTATTTCAATGCTCACAATTTGATATGCATGCCACATAAACAAATGTTTGTGCGTGGCAGTTTACAATTTGTTAGCTCGTGCAACATACATATCATAAATTCTTAATAGAAAGCGTAAAAAGATACAAATGGTTATAGCTATTCAATATACAAATAAAATAAAGTTAATTTATACATGTATGAGATGTTAACATGACGGTCGATTTTTGCTACACTCTGAAGAGAGAAAATGTACGAAAGGAAGTGAAATACAAAAGAAAAGCACTCTCTTTTGAGGATAAAAACGTCCGACACCGTAAAAGAATGGATGTATAATAATGGGCTATATATTAGCACCATTAAAGTAGGTAAAATTAAAATAGCACGGAGGTCCAGCTTCAAAGTACGATTATGGAGTCTCAAATTATAAATTGTAACTTGAAATGTTTTTCTGCTTATATTTTTTGGTTGCGAACAAAGGGCCACATGATGGGTCAAATCTGGCATCGGATTAGGTTTCAGCGACTTCAAAAATATAAAACAACCTATTTCACAAACAGTTTCAATAGACAGAGTTACAGTTCAGCTCTTAGGAGTGCCATTTTAGCGTTTCTTATCCATTTTTTGAGGTTAGGGAGGAACCGTTATCTGACAAGCCAAATCTGACATCATATTCGGATTCAGCGACCCCAAAAACATAAGGATATGATGGTTTCGTCTGGTGCACATGACTTTTGTTTCATGGGCCTGTATTATTTGTTGTTGGCTTTATGACTGTCGACATTTGTTTAATGGAGCATTATGCCATACTCAAGGAACATCGAGTGTCACGAAAGACGCCAAATTCAACCAATCAGTGAGCTGTACTTTCTCAGGTCATGCTATCAGTTTTCTGTCACGCCCCTCTTTATTTATTTAAGTTTAAACAGAATTCTGATTTTGATTGTTTCCCTCATAAACTATAAACCAATGACATTTCGTGAATTTTTAAATTTCAACCAATGACAACAGTTTTACACTAAATAAACGCAAGCTAGCTTTTTTGAAAAATTAACAGCGAATGAATTACCTCTAGCTTTTAAACGCACATAATGGATTTAATTTACTCTCAGCAAAAACAAAATAAAACATTACAAATTCAAGAATTATTATTCTTATTTATAATTACTATAGGTGTATTTATGCAATTTTACAAAAATATTTTTAATATCAAGCTGTCACAAATTGTCAGGTTTGCCATCACGATCGCGTAACAAAAGTCAAATAACTATCTAACGCGTCCGTTTCCATGGCCTCGAAACAAAAGTTGTTTATAGAACGCGTCCCCGTCAATTAATTAATAAGGAAGTATGTTTTCCAAATTAAAAATAAATCGTTTTGAGATGACAGAATTTGTTAAAATTAACAAAGAAAAAAGTACCTACGTAAGGAATTTGTTCATTTGGAAAATAATCTTGACATATACCCCTCGAGCTCTAAATCTTATCACACAAACTGCGGGTAGCTATATTTTTTATCCAACATTTACATATAAAGTGATCTTTATTGATGAGATTTTGAAGGTATAAAGTAGCCCATAAGTCACTAGTGAGATAAAGTGATTTAGTCACTAAAGAGTCTTAATATTAAACAAAATCCAAGCAATTTATTTATTGTCTTTATTATACGGAAAATTAACAAAACAAAGAGTCCATGGACTAACACTTATTTATTTATATTTATGTTAGCATTTATTGTCATCATATTCGATTTTTCACAAATAAAACTGCTCTCCTACATACAATTTTTCTCTATACTAGTAACGACGTCTGTATCGCCTGACTCGTTGCGCTGCTCTCCCTGTATTTGTTTATCAATAACAATCTTGTTTGAGACTGAATCTTCCAAACAACCCTCCACCATGGATGATTTCCATCCACCGTGACGTTTAAGGGTGGTAATGTCACCCCCAGCATTGGGCAAAAGAGTTGCCGAGGAACGGCGCACGCTATGGCCAGTATACAAATCTGCATCTGGCAATTGCAAATAATCAGCTACAATTCTTGGAATTTTTGAGAGCTTATTTAATACAACGCATTGGACAGTGCACTTTCCCCTTTGAAAATTTACGAAAAATCTTTTGTGAGACACATTTTGCGATCTTAAAGACACATATTTCCTAATCAAATCAAAAGGGTTTACCGAAAATCCTTCATTTAAAACTGTGAAACTTCTTGATTTATTCGTCTTGGTATGGATATTGTTCTTTATCTTTTATATCTTCGACGCCCTAGTAGGTCAGTTCACCGCAACGGCAGGCACCGCAAACTCCCAATATTAATGCGACCTAAAAAACCTAAACAATTAAATACATAAAAGCAAAAACATCATAATAAACACCTACCTTTGACATAAGATGTTCATCGTCAGGGGCATCCATCAAATATTGTTCGATATGTGCTTTTTCCAAAATTTTGGCCTTTTTGGGTTTGAAATTTCTTGATCGGCTTTTTAAGTATGCCACAAGTTTTTCATATCTTGTTATATCAAAGTTCCTGTATACTTTAAAGTCGCCTTTATCATAGAATATTTAGTCTACATCGAAGAAGGTGCAATTTTTTTTACTCAAATGTAGAATGTAAGCGAGAAGCACTTCTTCGTTTACAGCACTAACTCCTCTTCTTTGCATCCAATTTTCAAATTGTAGATATTCTTTAAAATAGGTTACTTTGGACTTTTCTGGAATTAAATTGGCTGTAGCTTCTTTGGCTTCCTGCAAAATATCGGTCGGAATTTCCATATTATATCTTTCACAATTTTCCATTTTGATGCTAATTACAGAATGTTTATTAAACAAACCCCTGGTTACAAACGAAATGGATAACAATTACAGCTTTCTCGGTACATCCATTCAGAATCTATTTAGCAATAAGCTACTTGTATTTTATATTTTTAGAGAAACACTTGATTTTGACATCGACAACAAACAAAAAATCGGTGACATGACATTTTAATAATCTTATTGTTTGTCACCGAAAAAGCATTTATATGAAAGTGTTGGATAACATGTTGTATTACACACGTGAGTTAATAACTCACTAGCCTAATAAATAACTATTTGTAATATTTTGCTGTTAAGCAAATGTTCTCGACTTAATAATTTACACAAAAAGGTAAATTATTAACTCTCGAACATTTTCTAAGCAAAATTTTACAAAAAATAGCTACCCGTAGTTTATCCGATAAAATTCAGACCTCTCGCGATATAACCTGTGATTAATTCTGGACAAGCACTTCAATGGTGAAAAGAGCTTCTAAAGTTCGCACGCCGATATATTTTTATGAATAAACTACAATATATGAATATTTTTAAGGCTATAGAAAATTGATATATAAGACCCTTAGATGTCTTAGGTCAACATTTTTTATACAAAATTACTTTCTAAGTAAACTAGCGATTTTATAAAGCCCAGATAATTTATCCATCAATTTCTGCTTTTAGAAAATATTGACAGTAGACCCTGGATGTACCCAAATGAAGGCATATATTCACAGCACATGACAGCTATTACTAAGTATGTTGATGTTCACATAGTCAGCGGCGTATATACCCACCACAGCAAGCTATAACGTGGCTAACCCTTTAAGTTCATTAATTCTATATATGAAACAGTCTGCTCGAAAGGTTATTTAATAAAAATACTAAAGGACAATAGTCATGTTAACATGCCACGTTATTCTAAATGCTTGTACCTAAGATCTATACAATAAAAATTGATAGCATGGAACACATTTGCTGGATTCTCAAATGAAGTTTCTTGGATAATTCCCTGAGGGATTATATCGATTTTAAATTCAACGCATATCTTGAAACTAGGTTTTATTCCTTTCGTTCATAATGATGCTTTTATCACTTTTATACTTTTCGCAAAAACGTTTTTGCTAAGAACTTTTCTAAAATCGTAAATATTGCTCATAGAGAATTTTTTTACCGCTTTTAAAAAAATTAATAAGGACGAGGTACTCAATGCGACTCATATGTATGTTCAATATGTTCAAATTTATCATTTGCAGACTGTAGGTAATGACTCAGCAGTGGTTTCATTATACTTTCATCAATCTAAGTAAACAAAATTTGAAAATATATATTTTTTAAAATTTGGCGAATAATAAAAAACGTTTTATGTTTAGAATATTGTACTTTAGTAACAATGTTTTGAGTACTAAAGAACGTTGTAGAGAATTGAGATGTTTTTGAGTTTGACAGTTTTTAGTTTAGTTTAAGAGTTTGCAATAATTTGTATGCTTCTAATCTAATAAAAAAAGGTCCTTCGAAGTATTAGACAGACATCTGAAATGGGATCTGCAAATAAATAACATTATTAACAAAATAAGAATCTTCTGTCAAATTTTAAACACCTGAAAAACTACTTAGATATAAAAGAATTAAAAATCCTATATTTCTTATTAGTGCAATCACAACTATCTTATGGAATAATAGCTTGGGGAAATGTGGTAGGCACGTATCTAAAAAAACTAGAGGTAATACAAAAATGGATCTTAAAAATTATATTCAATAAAGAATATACTTACCCTTCAGAAGCTCTTTTTGAAGAATCCAAAGTATTTACCATCAGAAAATTATATTGCGCTGCACTACTGGTTCACTTAAAAAAAAATGAACATAATATTAAATTCAACTAGCACATTTACAACACCAGACATAAATTGAAAATTACAGAAAAGCCTATAACTAAAAAAGCAATAGGACAGAAAAACCATACTTACCTCGGTCCCAAATTATATGATATTATACCCAATAATCTAAAACACATAAACAATATAAAAATATTTAAAAACAAATTAAAGATGTGGTTGTTCTCAATGCAAAATAGTGCAGTAGAAAGTATAATTAAAAATTCATTTCTACACCGTGATACTGTTTATGTTTATTATTATTAAATAAAATTAAATCTCTAACCGATATTCCGTTTTCTTTTCTACAGAACTTTATTTACCTCGTCTTAATAATGGTTACTTATCCCTTGTTTAATACAAGTCAGTATTAGTAATAATTAAAATTAAGATACCTTGAGTTACCTACTTCAATGTTACTACTACCGTTTTTATTTTACACCTTTTGTTTTGTACTTTGTACATCCTCATGAACAAGTATTTCAAATACTTCAGTGAGTATTTCAGTATATTTACAATGAGCAAGATGCATGAATTTTAAAAATGCGTTAATTTATTATTTTTTCATTATACATATTATATAAACCGAGTATATAATAAAGAGAAACTATAAAAAAAAGCTATTTTGTAAAAAAATTATTTTAAAATTCAAATTTTATTGGAACAAAACCACGTGATTATAAACGATACGCCATTGGTCTGACGTCATCCGGCATTCAGTTGATCCATAGACAAGTTTGAAAGTTGATCGTTTTGACAGTTTACATCTGCTAGTGCTGAACTATTAAATTGTGTGTTGATTAAATGTTAAATTGTAGTCTGCTGACCTTTAAATTATTAGTGTATTAATTTATATTAGTGGTAAAAATGACGGACAGTGACTTTGTGCAAGCTCAAAGTGACAATTTGCCGAAAATCGATGTCTTTATGATGTGCACTTTTTTTGGTAATAATACCGATTATATCAGTGCAGAAATTAGAGGTGGAAAAGCGACAAGGTATGCATCATTAATTGTTCTTAACAATAAATTTGTTTATGCTCCCTTTTATCCTTTTGCTGTAGTTTTATATTTAGATACCTAACCTAAAAATATGTAAACATCATGCAATATTTTAATATTTTTGTCAACATTAACTATTGTTTTTCGTCTCAGATTATATAACTCTTTTAATATTAAATACTTTGCCACCACTAATACATACATAGATTGAATATCTGTTGAAAATAGTACTAATAAACATTGCCAATGCCTAATGTGTACATTTAATGTTTTTCTAGGTCCGGACGAGAAGCTTATGGTGACAATGCTATTGGCTATGTACAAGTTAAAAGAGAAGGTGGTGTGTGCATTGTGAAGGCAAAAATTACACCTGAACATAAGGTTCGGAAGAAAGCATATTCAGTTATTTTAACTTGTGATGAAGCCGAAGGTGTTATTACTTCTGTGCAATGTGAGGACTGTGCTGCACATTTAGGTAATATATATTGTATTGTCTCTAAAATATAGTTAACTTTATTTAAACTTTTGTTTATGCGAAAACATGTCACAATGTTTTTTTTTCCTTTGAAAAAATAAGTTATTAAGTACATACTGCGACACAAATTTTGAAAATAAGTATTCTGTACTGTCTCATAAAAACCAATTCATTCTTTTTTATTATAGGAGGATGCAAACATGCAATTGCATTTGTAGCTTGGATGCACAGACGCAGCGAGGATCCACCTACGACATCTGTGAAATGTTATTGGAAGAAGTCTAAAATGTCATCCGTAGGGAGAACACTAAAGTTTATAAAAAGCAAGGAACTGGGAAAATCTCAGGATATAAGTCTGTCACCAGGAGATGGAAGCTTTTTAGCTTCAGTTGTAGAGTACAGTCGAGAAGTAGGTAGACTTGACAGTCAACTTACAAAATATTATAGAGAAATAAGCAATGTAGAAAAATTGTCACTAAATTATTTATTAGATTTGTTTTTTTCATCGGATCGTCCCCAAACAGCTACAAGTTTAATGTCATTTATCAGTGAAAATATGTCGAGTGAAATTTGTAATGAGGCATTCAAGGCAACAGTTAACCAAGCTAATTGTTTGTTATGGTTTCAGTTAAGATATGCTCGTATTACTGCTTCCAAAGCATATGAAGTGGCACATTGTAAGACTTTAGAAGGTTCCCTGGTCGAAAGTATTTTCGGTGCTTCAAAACTCAAAGACACTGCTGCTATGAAAAGAGGTCGGTCATTGGAAAAATTTGTTATGAAAGAGATTAAAAAAATAATGAATATCAAAATAAATAAGTGTGGTATAATGTTGAACTCCAAGTACCCAGTTGTAGGAGCTTCTCCAGACGGCGAATCTCTCAATTTTACAATCGAAGTAAAGTGTCCAACTTCAGAGAAAGCCGCAGAAAGGTATATTACTAAAGATAACAAAATTACCTCAAAATACATGGCACAAGTTCAGCTGCAGATGCACTTCTGCAACAAGAAGCAAGCATTATTCTGTGTTGCTTGTCCTCATTTTGAAATATCAAAAAAAGTGAATATGTTGTTAATTGATTACGATTTTGAATATTGTAAAACTTTGTTGGAGGAATGTACTGTGTTTTGGAGTCGAGCAATATTTCCTGTGTTAAAAAAAAATTTTGAGTAAACTGAATAATAAATTTTAAATTCTAATAATTGTGAAGTATATTTTGAGTCATATTAAGTGACATATTTAATGTAAGACTATTGCAAGTTTAAATATTGTCTATCAGTTTTGGGCCTGAACTACAACAAACTGCTATTTACATTCACAAATATTCTAGACCTATACTAAGCTGGGTTTAGCTTATATATTTATATAACTGAGTAAATAAATTATGTTAAGTTAATTTCTGTTAGTAAATAATTATGCTAATTGAGGTCCACAGTTGACAGACGATTTTTAAACCTCTGCTAGTCTGATACTGTCACGTACGCTAGCACCAAATGTGGTCGAGAAAAGTAGACTGTATTTTTATTTAGTGTAAACTGATACTATGATCAAATGAACAATTACTGGTATAAAATATTCTAAAAGAAGGCACTAAGCGACTTACCCTTGGCGAATAAGGCTCCTGGGTCTCGACGAGGGTTGCTGGGTGAAAAGGTCTTTTCGTTGAACAAGCCTGACTCCTTTCGATCTCAATAGTATATTGCAGCGGTGCCAATAATTATTCACACACACGCGATAGTACACTGTCTTTCAAAAAATGCAAAAGGACCGTATAAAAGTACGGCGATGCGAACAGTAATCGAAAATTAATAATAATTAGCGTAAAAACCTTTGAATTCAAAGCAACAGAGAATATGAATGTTTTTTGTTTTTTCTTCTAAACAAAAAGTGGCGCAAAGTATGCCGCCTAGTGCCAAGAAACAGCAGTAAATTCTACTTTTAAGGACTGGTCTATATGCAACCAGCACTACGCGATAGATACTAAATTTGCTCTGAATGGGACTTTGTAGTATTTAATTTAGGTTTAAAGGACATAAATAATAATAATGTCTAATAAATATAAGTGCACACCAATCTTTAGCTAATATTATATTTTTAACAAAGTTTTACATAATAGGCACGCCAATAATTAAGAATGTTATGTATTGTTTAATCTAGATTTAAAGTTAATAAGTAAAAATGTCTTTGTGGACTAGTGGCTATCCTGTGGAACCACATTATGTACGTAAAAATGAACTTCGACAAATAATGAATTAATGAAATAGTAAAATTATGTGAATTTTGTGACAAAAAAAAATGTATCATCTTTTTATTTTTAATGTTGATTATCTGAAATAATATTGAGAATTGTTTGTCAACAGTTGTTTGATTTCATATACCCGGTAGAACAATGATGTCTCGGTGTCCCATATGTAGGGGTACGTAGCACTGAAGATCCACTAGTAAAACATATTTGAATCACAAAATCCGAAAAAAAATGATAATGGATAACGATATTAGTAAAACTGGTAGACAATACTTTTACCATGAATTTTTTTCCAAGTCTGATAAGAAAAAGTCTAAGAGTATACATCTTTACGTATATTGATGAATCATAAGGTTCATAAGGGCTATAATAGTTTCTCTTATTGTTTTTTTTTTTTCAGTCCAAAAAGAGTTAACTTAATAAATGTACATTTATTTTGCAGTGTGTTGTACATGAAACAGAAAATGTTAAGTGTAACAATAAATAATACCATTTTTTCACAAGAAATAAATAACAATGGATAAATGAAAATAAAAATAATATAAAACTAGGATATAGTAAAAATTATTACAGAAAATAAACTTATAGTGGCATAAAATGATTCATTTTTCGTTTCGTTTTCCTTAGATTATTATGTTACTCGTGTATACGGAAAACTTGTCTTATCTTTTCTAAGAAGTGATAAATATATTAAACGTTGAAATAAAAATTCACTTAGGGTAGGTAATACGTGGCAAGACGTATGTTGTAGACTGATAACTGCTGCTTACAACATAATAACTATGAGGATGGGGTAAATTCATTACTCAACTAAATATAGAAATATTTTATTAGGTACAAATCAGAGAATTTATAAATTATATTCACTTTGAAAAAGTATTATTTTTTGAGTTTACGACATAAGTTTTGAAATGTTTCACCTACCCTAGTTCTTATTTGTACATTTGTTATCTACAACTATCTATTTACTGTAAAGAATTGTATTTTATTTGTAAATATTCTATGAGAAAATATTAAAGTTCTGTGTAAAATTAAGGTAACTGTACCAATTATCGTCATGTTAAGCAAAAGTTTAACATTTAACTTCAATAGTATTGTAATGAAAACTCAGAATTAATATAGCTATATAATGTTCTGATACTTAAGTTATTTTTAAATGAGAGTAATAAGATATTTTTAACAAAGAAAATAACGTTGTTTTATATTTTTAGTGTAATAGGGAACAAGAACCAATTGTCCTAATAATCGTCACTTGACGCTCTATATATCGTCATATACATCGTTCAATATTTTCATTAAGTAGTGTTTTTTCCATATATCATATTATCGTCATAGACAGTGCATAATATCGTGACCCTTTTAAATATTTTTTTTGTAGCCAAACTATTCAGAAAAGTGGGTGACGATAATTAGGTGCCGAAAATGTTTCACCTTTATATAGCTGTTAAAAAATAAAACAGCTTTATAATAACAATATCAATATAATTTTTATTGAACTGAAAATTTCATGTAAAAACCCTTTTATTGTCACTTATGACGATAATTGGGTAATCTCCCTTGTGGCTTTCCCTAATATCGTCACCTCGATCGTCACCTATTTTTTTGCTGTTAAAATTAAAAAAAAATCATATCACATGGTTAAATAACAAAAATAGCATCCTTCATGAACCAGAAAATAATTCCCAAAAACTAGGAATTGAAAAATAAGCTCGACAATAAATAATATAGGTAACCTGTACTCTCCTCTTACCTTAGAATTTTAAGGGGGCTGTCGGTAAAGACTCTAACACTTTCTAGAAAAAAATCTAATATGCGAAGGGTTAAAAGAGTTGTTTAAAAACATTTCCAAATGTATAAAAAAATATTTTTAATATTCGTTGTATATGAACAAATTCCTAATTTCTTATTTTCCACAAAAACATGTAAGAACTGACGATAATTGGGTCTTTTACCTTAACTTTGACCTTTTATTAACAAATCTTGTAAATTTATAATGCCACATGCAACAATAATTACATAATCAAGTAATACAATATGATGATTATCAACGCATGCGTGAGGCAGCAACATGTCAAATTCTCTGAGTCTACCTATGACACGTTCCACATGTATGCGCAGCGCTGCAATTCTTTTTGACTCTTTCACCTCTTGCTGTGTACTGGGAACCGTAGCCGATACTGATGGTGGGCGTATAAGAACACAATTTTTTTGCTGAAGTAAGTGTGAAATGTTTTTAAACCCTCTGTCAGCCATTACTGCGACACAAGGAGTCAGTTTATCTAAATATCCACAATCTTCCACTATTACCACATCTGAAGCACGCCCTCCGTACCCATGCGAAATAAAATTCACTAGTCCATCTGGTGTACATGAAATTAGATATTTGACAGTATTACAACCCTTATACTGTGACCACGTTAAGGACTGGTGAAGTGGATTGCTTGGCTTTTCTATTTCTATTTCTAAACAGTCTATTATAGAAACTACCCTCGCATAACGTGCCATGAAAGGTATAGGTAACCGTAACCTCACATTTTTATTATCGGGCCATACAATTAACTCTTGCATCAAGCTGGCAATTAATATTAATGTTTTTCTGAATATCCGACTAGCGTTACTTGGTGACATTCCAAAGTGTATTGCCAAAATTGTGAACGGGCTATTTAAACGAATTTTTTTTAATGTTAATAAAATATTTAATATCGGCGCGGATGCTTTGGCTGCCAACATTTTCATTATAAAGTAGCTTTCTTTTGGCAATCCTAAAAATAATTTTGGATCCTTTTCAATGGCCATTACAGTACTTCTTTGCATTAATAATTTGAAGTTATCATTCATCACTTCCGCTTTCATGGAATCAGATGTACTAGAACTATATATTGATTTGTATTTGTCAGAGTCAGTAGACCCCGAAAGCTTTATGCTTTCTTTGTCGGTTTCACTGTCTTCAAGAAATATTTTCTTCCTGCTGTCTATTTTTGTTATTTTAAATGGAGATGTGGCAGCATTTATTGAAGGCTGCAAGATTGGCGATAATGCTACATCTATCCCCGTTATTTTTACATTCACAGCTTTACTACGATATGATGGCCTCAAATTAACTTGAAAACTTTTGTCTGCATATAATACATGTTCCGGAATCTCTTCAAATGGCTTGTCTTTCTTAGAATCATCCTGCGCTGTACCTACCGCAGTACCTGCCGAAGTACCTACATCAAATGTTACAGTCGATACTGTGTCTAATGTTTCCAATGCTTCCTCCACTAAACACTTTCTTTTTCTTTTGAGAGCTCCTTTTCTCTCTGGCGCAATAGTCTTCTTAGTTCGTTGGCACTCAAAGATATGGGGTAGGACTCGGTATCGCCAATAGTTCTCCATATCTTCTTCCAACTAAAAATTAAAATTTAGTTATAAAATATTGAGAGACCAATTAAACTTATGACTTTATAGAAGTACTGTTTATACTAGGTGGGTTAATTTACTGTAATACATTTCATCTATATGAAGACATAATTAAAAAAAGTTAAATTTACTGTACAATTTTACATCTCTCGTATGGAGTTTTTATCATAATCATAAGGATATTATTATAGTACACTTAATTCCAGCACAGTACCACTTGAGATGACCTGTGCATATACACTGATAATTTTAAAGCGCAGTCCTCTACACCCTCATCAACTGTATTATAAACATTTTGTAAATAGATATCTAATCTAAAATAAAAGTTACACTATTTTAATACCCCGTATATACGCACTTATTTTATTGAAATTTCTTTTCACTGTGATTAAGTATCCAAATTAACAAATTATTTTGGTACCCTAACCTTAAATAAGTAGGTATATGAAATCATTAATTTAAAGTTAAAAACTTACAATAAAATGATCCTGGCAGGTATATAATCGTGAGGATGATGATAATTTCGAGATTCGGTTATTTCGTTTCATAACACTGCACCATTTCTTCCTAATTTTATCATTTCTAGGAACATTAAAAAATAACTTTTCTGGAGTTTTTATTGTTGTACTTGTACATTTAGGTACAATGCAATATTTATAACTAGTTTTCTTTTCACTTGCCATGGCACAACTACATATACAACACTTTTATTAGTTATTAACTCTTAATTTACATAAACACAAACAGCACTCAGCAAGGTAGCACAGAGGTTAAATGCCGGATGACGTCACACGCAAATGGCGGGAAACTTGCTTCGTTTGAACGCGTCTAAATTCTCGGCAAAACTAAATAATTTTTTAATCCTTTAATTCGGATAAAAAAAAAATAAAAAATACTGAGAAAGTAATGTTTTTTAGTGATCTATTAATCTGGCATGTCAAAAAAATTTATGCATTTTGCTCATTGTGTATTATTACATTACTTAAGAGTAATAGGAAATCAGATTGATTTATTAGTATTTGCACTTATTTATTTTTTTAGTAAATAGTTTATTGATCTATTTGTATTTGTATTTTGTATTTATATTTTCTTTTTTCGTAAATATACTATTATTATTATTATTATTATTATTAATCTTTTTTTAACATTGGTCCTTCGAGCCGGATGATGAACTTTCAATTTAATGAACATAGAAGTCAGCATGTAAAGTGATATAGTGTGTACGAGTTCAAACTACAGAGAGAGGTAAAGAAATGATTACCACTAGCATTGAGCATTGCATACAATTTAGAGGCAACTTTATACAACGTGATCTACCAAGAAATGCGGAAAATAAAATGGTGTGCTAGTCTTCAATGTGGGAAAGCCCCTGCAAAATTTTAGAGGATTCTGAGATAATTTAGTATATTAAATTATTAGTCAATTTGCGAAGGTACACTACTGATGTTGAGTAAGTCCTGACCTAATTCTGAAGAGGTCGACGAACTTACTAGCGAAAGAACGTATTCGAGTTGTTTACATTTCCTTAATTTGCATAAAAAGTGAGCCGGCTGGCGAGATCAAAAAAAGAGGTCTACACACGATCCTGCGGCAGGTAGTCAACATTGTTAGTACGCTTTGAAGATAATTGGAATTCCAGCGGACCAATTCACTTTTACGAATGAGTTCAATGCATACCGACAAGGCTGTCTCCGTGCCACTGGATCGTGTGTAGACCCCTAGAGAGCCGCGTTTTTTGCTTCCGGTCGAACAATAGTTACACGGCCGTGTCATTGACCGGTTTAACTAAATATCTCGTATATCTGCTTTTCATTTCAGCATAAGATCAACGTCTTCGATTTATTTAGGTATTTTTGTAGTGTGATTTGATTAAAACCAAAAGTCACTTCTATCTTATTATCCAGCTTTGCTGTCAGTAGTGTCAATCCCAAGTCTGATAAAGTGATATGGTTGTACCGCGTTACGTTAGATTAGTTGAAGTCATTGGCGGCGCATTCCTACAAAAAAAATAAGGTAATTTTTTTGGTCATTTTTTAAAAAATTTTTCATTTTTTTACTCCTTTCGGTGGGGACAACCTACTGTTAAATTTTCCGCATGTCCTGGTAGATCACGTTGTATACTTTTAAATCTTAACATAGTATAAAATGAGTGCAGATTCTAAAAACAAATCAGTAAATAAAAGAACATCCACAAGAGAGAGTATCATTCTAAAACATGATTTCGTTAGAGATTTTAACGCAGAAATCAATGACACAGTAGTTACAAATTCGGGAAATGAAGCTTAATGGACTTAGGCAAAAGTACATCGCAATTCAGACACAATTAGAAGGATTTAATGAAGGGGAGCACAGACCAGATAGAACGGATTATGAAACTGTATTTTATAGGAGAGAGACCATGCTAAAGAAAATGCTATGTCAAGGGAGGAGAGAGATTCAGAGTCAGTATCATCTTAAATGAATAAAAGGTACCCCAGACAGAAGTATCAACAATTTCAGGAAAATATCAAGAGTGGCATAGTTTCCATGATATATTCATATCATTAGTTCATAAAAATACAAAAATGAGTCAAGTTGCAAAGTTTTACTAACCAAAACAAAATTTAGATGGTGAAGTTTTAAAAATAATCTATTCAATCTCCTCAACACCGGAAAATTATGAAGTGGCATGGAGTTTACTAAACGAAGGATTCAATAACAAAGATGTCATTGTGAATTCACACCTATCACCCATATTTGAGCTGCCAATAGTAAGTAAATATTCATGCATTGATTTGAGAAAGTTAACTACTGAAGTTATACAACATTTAAGATCATTAGAAGCACTTGGCTTAATAGTAAAATCATGGGATCCGATAACAATTTTTCTTTTAAAAACAAACATGGATCCTTTCTGTATACGAAAATGGGAGCTCAGCAGAATTTCCAAAGATCAAAGGGAAATACCGACATTAAAAGAGTTATTGACATGTTTGGAAAGAGGATGTCTTTTTTAAAAGCCATTGCCATGTAATGTAGGAGAAAACAAATCATAAAGTAACCAATTTGTGGCATTGTTCTAAATTTATCAATTAAAAGAAATTTGCAACCATTAAAAAGTTAAGAGTTTATTTTAGAAGAAATCATTCTGCAAATGATTGCAAATCAAGTTCGTACAGAAAATGCGGTAAGAATCACCACACACACACATTGATTCTTTCTGAGAAAATCATTACTTAACAGAAATTCTGAGTCAATCCAATAACAGTCAAGCATATTATAACTTGAGTCAACCAACTGAAATTTTATTAGCCGCCACCGTCATTCAAGTACGAGACTCATCACAACGTTGGTATTTTTGCAGAACAATTACTTGACAGTGCAAGTCAAACTAATTTTGTGTCTATATCGTTTAGTCTGAGGTTAGGCATTAAACCCCACACCAAAAGTATTCCTATTAGTAGAATAGAGCAATACGAAACATAAGTAGGAACATCGGTTCATTTAAATATAAAGTCACGTGTAGGAGCTCATAAAAAAAAACTACAATTCTTAGTCTTAGACGTTATCACTAAAGAATTGAAAATTTATTGACCCTGGGATATTTCTAATAACATAACCTCACAGTTCAATATTTCAAGTCAAGTGAATATGCTACTAGGAGCTGAAATATTCTTAGGAATTTTAAGAAAACAACAAATTAAGGTTAGACGTGAATTACTAATGGTTCAAAATACTGAGTTTGGTTGGATTGTGTCAGAAAGAGCAAACATTGAAGCAAATGACACAACCTCAGGTTATTTTTTTCTCAACAGAAGGATTTGATATACAAATGAGAAGATTTTGGGAGATAGAAGAGGTCCAGCACGAGAAGGTTCTTTCGCAAGCTTGAGTGAGAAGAACATTTCACAAATAATACGGTAACAGACTCAACTGGACGCTTCGTAGTCAAGGTGCCTTTCAAAGCTAGTGAGGAAATTTGAGGCGATTCATACATAACTGCATTGAAGCGTTTTCAATTCTGAAGAATAAATTTAAACATAACGTGAATTTAAAGATTCAGTATTCTGAATTTTTGCAAGAATATTGTCTTCTGAATCACACGCAAGAAGCAGTTTCTGATGACGTCATAAGGGATTACTACATGCCGCATCATGCTGTAATAAAAATCTCAAACCTAACAAGAAAAATTCGAGTTGTGTATGATGCTTCAGTTTCCACGAGCACTAATGTATCGCTCAACGATATTTCAATGGTAGGCCCAACTACACAGATAAGATTTCAACTACATGAATATGTATTAACAGCATAGAGAAGACGTATCGACAGATATGAGTAGTAAATGATCATGATACACATATTCAAAAATCTTATGGAGACCTTCGCCAAATGAAGAGATCAAATCTTATCAGGTCAAAACTGCGTGTGGAACTGCATCTGCTCCGTACCTAGCCATTCGATCTCATTACCAATTAGCAGAGGATGAGACAGATGAATATCCGTTAGCGAGTACACTAGTCAAAAGAGGGTTTTTATTTTTAAATCACTCAGAATTAGAATTTTGTGATATGACATCAAAAATATTGTCTACTAATTTTTGTAAAATAACACAAAATTAATCAACATACCTTTATCTTTAATTCCATTGCAAAAAAAAATCAGATGTTTCACTATTCCAGGAATTGGCACGACAAACAAAGTGGGTAGAGAGACTCATTGATAACACTTAATTAGCCCTCTGTAATGTGGCCAATTCCGACTACAAAAAAGAAATTACAGAGTTTCAATATTGACAAAATATCTATACTGTCGCAAAGCCTTATCATCGGTGATTTATAACTAGTCATAAAAATTGTTAAAAAAAAAATGGTAGTTTATTTCAATTTTTTTATGATTGTGTCAGTGAACGAATTATCAAAAACTTTCATAATTTCTGTCTGTCTACCTGCCTGCCAACATATAGTTGTCGTAATTGCAATAGTGATTCGACATACCGCCTATCTAGGCGGTGTTGTTGAGAGGCAAGGGGTGCAGAATGCAGAGCCGGATTTAACTATATTGTTCGCTCGTTTACTTTTTATAAAATTACACTTACAATATCCTCTAAAGCACTGCTACGAATTGGTAACAAAACTTACTAAAATTATTTTCAAAAACACATTACCAAATAAAGAAATATAAAGTAATTATCGACAGTATAAGCTCGACAGCGGTGTCTCTAATTGCGGTCCTGGGTTAAACAATACACTCATAAGTTTACCTTCGTAGTGTTTTCAGATGCATAAGGCTCCCATCTTTGGATGCATTCCTCGGGTTTTCTTCTTACATACAGATAATAATAACTTGGCTCAAATTGGCTGACTGAGTACTTGGGTTATTTTTAGTTTTATTTATTTAGGGTTGTTAGTTTATCGTTATTATTAGTAGTGGTGTGCTTTTTATTTTAATTGAAGTTAGCAGGTGCACACATTGTTTTGTGATCTGGATGGCTCTTTTGATGTTTTTGATTCTCGTGTTTGTTTATTTGATTGGCTCTTTTATACATTTCTGATCTTTAGGCAGTAGTTGTTATTTTTTCTCACAATAGGTTTACAATATTTGTGTTTTTAGGGGGGGGGGGGGGGGGTGGCTCGGGCCTAAAGATATAATTAAGGGATGGGTGTTTTGGTGCGTGAAGGAATTTAGTTACCAGGGGGTTTCTTAAAGTGGGGATTGTGGACTGAACAAGTGCGTTGGCGAAGTTGTGAACAAGACGTTGTAGAATAAAGTTAGATGGGGTTGGTGTACCACTAATATCGTGCAGAGTTTGTAGTGGGGTATAAGTAGGCAGGTAGTCTGTAATGCGCAGAATTTTGTTTTGGACTGTCTGGAGCTTTTTTTATAGGGTACGAGTAAGTAGGGGGTACCATATGGGGGCGGCATATGTTAAAATAGGACGTAGATATGTTTTATATATGAGGATGGATATGTGAGGGGGAGACGATGCAAGTATTGGATACAGAATTGATGTTTTTCTCCAGCATCTAGTTATAACACTATCCACGTGTGCGTTTAGTTTAAGTCGCCTGTCCAAAAGGACGCCGAGTTAATCGATTTGGTCAAGCCATTCTAGGCTACTGTTTCTGTAATAATTCTGAGGTAATTTCTGGTTTTTTGAGGTGGTCATTATTGCCGTATCATCTGCATATAGGCAGAGTGTGATACGGTGGTCTGTCGGTGTTGGTATATCATTGATATATAAATTAAATAAAATTGGTCCTAGGGCAGCGCCCTGTGGGATTCCAGATAGTATTTGTCGTTCGGGAGAGCACTCCTGGTTAACTACTACTCGTAATCGGTGTTTATTGATATATGACTGCATCATTTTAATGATGCGAGACACAAGTTTACGCTCACACGCACGTCATATAGTTGACATAGAATCGCCGGTATCTTCTCTCTCATTTAATATAAAAGTGGAGTAAAGACTGGAGATCTATTTGCTGCCCTATTCATTCCCCTCATAATGTCATAACCCCGTACACTATTAAGACTGCTTCAACTATACAAGTTTATAATAAAATATCGAATCATTCCGGCTTCTATTAATATAGTAACCATACAGTAAGCAATGCAAGTGAAGTCTGTGTATTAACTTTTTCGGTTTTTGTTGTTAGTGCTTTCATACAATATCATAAATTAAAAAAAATGCAAATATGTAAATTTATAATCAAACATCAATAAATTTACGACTTCTATTAATTCAGTAACGATAAGTAAGCAATGCGAGTGAAGTTTGTGCATTAGCTTTTTCAGTTCTTATTGTTAGTTATTTCATAGAACAGTACCAAAAAAATTGTCAGAGTCAAATATCTTGAGACCGATGTGTCAGATAATGGACTTTCTTGAACAAAACCCTATTGTTCTGGGTGGTTAATTAATGTGAATTAAACCCACTTGTAATAAACAAATATGTATTCAATACAAGCGTATACAAACTGACATGGATGAATGTGAATTTGATACTGCTTAAAAATATATGTACAAAAAACTCAGTTTTTATAATAACCAGAAATGTATGGTGTTAATCAATAAAGAAATATATTAACATATATAACACCTATAATGTACCAGACTGTCACTTAGTTAAGGATCGATTTTCATTATGATCGATTTTCATTTGATACAAAAAACTCAGTTTTTATAATAACCAGAAATGTATGGTGTTAATCAATAAAGAAATATATTAACATATATAACACCTATAATGTACCAGACTGTCACTTAGTTAAGGATCGATTTTCATTATGATCGATTTTCATTTGATACATTTGAGGATATATTGAGCACACTTGTACCAAAATACGATTATGTGTTGTGCGGTGGTGACTTTAATATTGATTTTCTAAATACAACTAGTAATAACTATATTAAAATGTCCACATTACTTGAATCTTTTGGTTTAGTGCAGGTAGTGGTAGAACCAACGACGGTGGGTCCGGCTTCCGCAACTTTATTGGATTTATTTCTTTGTTCTAAAAATGTAAAAGGTAGTTGATTCTGTTGTAACAGATCTTCCAAATTTGTCCGATCATTGCATGGTAACTTGCAAACTTGATTTTAACCTCGAAAGCTATGCACCGTTTTTTTGTACATATAGGAATTTTAAAAACTTTGCTCATGATTTATTTTACCGCGATTTACAGGGAACTGATGTTAATCAAATTCTTTATTTGGAAAGTATAGATGAAAAAATAGAAATGTTTAATAACTTAGTGATATCTCTATTTGATATACATGCTCCAATTATTACTTCAAAAATTACAAAAAAATATGCCCCATGGCTAACGGAGAATTTAAAACATTTTATGAAATTAAGAGATAAAGCTTTTATGAAATTTAAAAAAACAAAAAATAATATTGACTGGGATGACTATAAAAGAATTAAAAATTTTGTTAATAGAGAAACAAAAAATGAGAAGAAAATATATTTTCAAAATAAAATTGCTAATAATAACAATGGTAATGGCAATAACAATACTAAAACTATTTGGAAAACTCTTAATGAACTAGGCATTCATCGACGAAAGAATAATCATGATATATCTGAGCATTTGCAGGATTTAAATGGTTTAAATCAGTTTTTTGTTAAAGCTGGCCACAACATAAATACACCTAATAACGACACATTAAATTATTACGCAAATAATATAAAACCAAATGTAGGAGAATTTTATTTTCATGTTGTGGATATTGATACGGTTAATAAACATTTACTTAGTATAAAATCTAATGCTACAGGATCGGATAATATTAATTTACATATGTTGATGCATTGCTGTCCATTTGTTCTTCCATATCTTACTCATTTAATTAATTATTGTATTGAAAAAAATATTTTCCCCTTACACTGGAAAATTGCACACATTAAGCCATTACCTAAGAATAAGGAGCCAAGTTACTTCAAAGATTTGCGCCCCATAAGCATTTTGCCGGCATTGTCAAAACTTTTGGAGAAGGTATTAAATGAACAAATTAGAGAGCATATTGAGAAATATAAAATTATACCAGATAATCAATCTGGATTTCGTCCTAACCATGGTTGCGTAACAGCATTACTAAAAGTAACTGATGATATTTTCTTTGCTAGTGATTTCAATAAATTAACAGCACTAATATTAATAGATTATTCGAAAGCTTTCGATACGGTAAACCATCAGTTACTTTTAGCTATTCTTCATTTTAATGGATTCACAAATAGTGCCGCAGCTATGATTGAGAGTTATCTTAGTCAGCGAAAACAATACGTCAAATTAGAAAATGATATATCCGAACCACTAAGTATCTGTCGCGTCAATATTGGGTCCCTTATTATTTACTATATATACCTCTAAAATTTCATCTTTCCTAAACAATTGCCAATCTCACTATTATGCAGATGATACCCAAATTTATTTTTCTTTCAGTTTTGACGATGCCGAGAATGCAAATAATGTAATAAATGATGATTTAAAAATTTTACATAAAGTTTCTACTAATCACTGCCTTTAAATAAATCCGGATAAATCGAAAATAATGTTTTTTGGAAGTAAGCCGCAAAGAGAAATGTGTAAACTAAACTTAAATGTTGAACTAGGTTCGAAAAAATTAGAAAGTGTGAATATAACTCGTAATTTAGGACTGTGCATCGATGCTGATTTAAGATTTTCACAGCATACAACTAACTCTATTAAAAAATCGTATTCTAATTTAAAATTGTTATATTGATGTTCCGCTATATTAGATAAAAAAACAAAGACAATGCTGTGTAACTCACTAGTTCTTAGTCATTTTAATTATGCACCCTCCTTGTTTAGCAAAAACAGACGAAATACGTATACAACGTGTGCAAAACTCTTGTGTAAGGTATATTTTTGGAATAAAAAGATATGATTCCATATCTAGTAAGATTTTGGAACTACAATGGATGACAATGCATCAAAGGAGAATATTCCATACTTGTTGCTTCTACCACAAACTACTGGAGCACAAGATCCCACAGTATTTATTTGATAAAATAGTACCACGAGGTACTGTACATCAAGTAAATACTAGAAACAGAAATTTGTTAACGCCCCCACTGCATACGACCGCTTTATATGAGAGATCGTTCTCATATACCATCACTAAGCTTTATAACCCCATCCCACAGAGAATAAAGATTCTTAAATATAGCTCTTTCAAAAGAGAAATGAAAAAATACATAATGGATATGAATTATGATCATTAATATAATAATTCAAACGCAAGCCACATATTTTTATTTTCATTTTAACTTTGTTAAGTTTTCGCAGATACCGTTTTTTACCGTCGTATTTCAGATTTATCAACTGTTTATTTAAAAATATTTGTATATTATTTATTTGTATGTCCTGTATATTGCTTTCAAAGACAAAGACAAAAAAAATCATGTATAACTACACAGCATTATTACATAAATGTTAAATGTTTTATTATTATATTGCATGGTTAAGTGGAAGAGCACTTTCTTCAATAAGTGAACTTCGCCAATTAACTGTAATTATATTGTTTTATTTTATCTATATTTGGTATATACATTGTGTAATGGTTAATAAAGACATTATTATTATTATTATTAAATAATTTCTATCTTCGTGTCATTTCTGCAATAGAAACTGAATTCTAAGCCACCATTGTAAATTTTAGAAAACATTAAAACATGAGTTACCTTATTTATTTAAGGTTTACTATATCTATACCAAGTTCCAAGTTTCCAGTGATAGAAGCGGAACTGTATTTTGGAGTCGCATTTTGAATTTTAAAAATTTTGGAGATCGAGACAGTGCTTTCTACTACGTATTAAATTTCCAGTTTCTATCTCGTCAAGAAGTACCCAAACAATTCATCAAAAGACAAATATAGATAATGGCAAAAGTGACACTCTGCTTTATATATACGTTATATAGATTACAATTCTGCCGTCCTTAGCTTAAACGTGGTAAGTTAGATTTTTACAAAAATTGAGATAAGGCCAAATATGTATCCTAAGCATCATTCTACAAGTGTACACTAGCTTAGAAAGTGGTATCTGCTTTTTTATTGAATTATTCCAAAAAATAATTATGCCATCCTACATCACTAAAACGTGGTAAGTTCGTTTTTTGAGTTTTTTTTTGCAAAATTTGAGCTGACAAATATAATTTACGAATGTTGATAAATGTTATTTATTACTAGATACATACAAAAATGGAAAATTAAATAAGATAATACGCTGAAACTGACATAAACGTGACATAATCAAATGTATAAACTCTTAATTTTCTGTTTTAATATTTAAGGACTTACCACATTTAAGCTAAGGACGGCAGAATTACCGGAGTCAAATTAGGATTTTAAAGTGTATTATCAGGTCAGGGCAGTTTTTCTGTTTTAACGTGTTTACGGAGTCAACTTAAGTTCACAGCCAGTTTTGTAGTTACTGCGAGGTCGGCGTATTGTATATTTAAACAATTTAATTTTTTAGAGCGCGTTTTCCATCGGTTTTCTTGGAATATCTCGAAATCTGTGTCCTATGGAAAACAATAAAAAGAAGGAAAATGTTCGCTTTGAGTTGTACAATAAAAGTATATAAGCTATAATTCATTCCAATTATTATTATTATTTTCAAAAAAATTAAAATTGCATAATTATGCGTTTTTAAACAAATCACGGTTCTTTCAAAAATAATGGATAATATTCAATGACATTTTGAAAAATTATAGCTCTTATTAAGTACAATCACCACTTAGAATTTCAAATCAAAACGATTATTAAAACGGTTCAAATATAAACGTTTTTTTTTTTTTTCAAAATTTAAACCCGTTTTATTGCACTTGTTCATAGTTTTCGAAATTTTAGTTATAAACAAATTCAAGTAATTCTCTCGTTTTTTATGATATCAAAAACTGTAAACGAGTCATGAAAGTAGATTAAAAAAATCAACTTTTGAAAAAAAAAGTTAATGTTCTACTTGCATTTGGACCTGAAATACGTTAGTTTTTACGATTCGGTCACTTATAAATAAACAAATCGATATTTCTTCTTGAAATTTGGACTGGTTATTCTCCAATGCTTATTATTTTGTTTCTGCTATTTGAAGATAATCCAAAGCTACAATTGTTAAAATAACATCGAATGATGCGACTTTGAGAACATAATGCACATTTTCAATTTTATTTATAGCTTTTTTTAATTTTTGTTACGAAAATAGTAAACCAACCGAATTTGAACAACTACCTTTATGTTCATATATAGAGCATTGTAAAACTTTTAATATTACTGATATAATAAAAAAATATATATACCGCGAGCAGGATTTGAACCAGAGCTTTACCCATTGGGCTATCTAGCGACTAAAGCTCAATTTGTAAAAACAAAATATAACATTTAGACATATTTGTTGATTTTCAGATCTCTAACAAAATCGCTAAAGACCCCACTTTCGAGCCTCTATATAGTATTTTTAACAGTTGTAGCTTTGGACTATTTTTAAGTAGCAGAGACAAAGTAATATACATTGGAGAATTGCCAGTCCAAATTTCAATAAGAAATATTGATTTGTTTATTTATAAGTGACCTAACTAACGTATCTCAGCTCAAAATGCAAGTAGAGCATTAATTTTTTTTTTAAAGTTGTTTTTTTTTCATTACTTTCATTATCATTACTTTTTACTACTTTCATTACTCCTATACCGTTTTTGATTCCATAAAAAAAACCAGAGAGTTATTTGAATTTGTTTATAACTACAATTTCGAAAATTATAAACAATTGCAATAAAAAGGGTTTAAATTTTGAAAACAAAAATTGTCTCTTCGTGATCTTAAAGTACTTATAAAAAGCTATAATTTGAGCCATGTAGACATTTCTTGGTTTTGATGGCAGGATTTCACGAGGGTGCAAAATTTTAGCAACAATTGTATATTTGAGCCGTTTTAATAAATCATTTTGATTTGAAATTTTAAGTGGTGATTGAAATTTATAAGAGCTATATATAGCGTTATCGCTATAAATAAAATTAAAATCGAAGTTAATATACGTATATTTGTTTTTAATACATGTTCATATTTTATGTGATATTAGTATTTTTAAGTATATTGATATTATATTTTTATATCGAATGTTTTTATTTTTCTTAGCGACTCCATGGAAACTTCTCCATTATGGATCGAGTTTTCCTTTTTGTTTCTTAGCGACTCCTTGGAAACTTCTCGCTTTTGGAAGTGAGTGAGTCGCTATAGTCGCTATACTATACTTCTCCAAATTTTCATTGAACGTTAATTATCTTATTTTTGAAAGAACAGAGATTTGTTGAGAAATGCATAATTTTGCAATATTCATTTTTTTTTAAATAATAACAATTGGAATGAATTATAGTTTATGTACTTTTATTGTACAGCTCATAACGAACATTTTCCTTCTTTTTGTTGTTCTCCATATAACTTATAGATTTCGAGATATTCAAGGAAAACCGATGGAAAACACGGTTCAAATAATTAAATTATTTAAATAAACAATACACCGACCTCGCAGAAACTGCGAAACTATACTATGAACTTAAATTGATTCCCTGAATACGTTAAAACAAAAAACTACCCTGATCAGACAATTCACATTGCGAATTTTTTAGTCCTAATTTGACCTCTAAATAGATAGTAGAACATTAAAATTCGACTAATTCATGAAAAGACTTTACTTTTTTAAAAACAAAATACCTCTAACGAGAAGTATTTCTATTAATATAATTTTTATTCCGAAATTTAATCGTATTACTTTATATGTATGTACTTACTTTATATAAATTTCCTTCATACAAATATCTGAGCTGCATTACTATATCATTTTCGATAGCATTCTCGTTCAAAAATATACCATGTAAGCAATCATGAATTATTCATACGCTAAAAGGGCTGACATTGATTTCTTTTATATATTAAGAATTCTAGGTAGCTCTTTCTTACCTTTATAAGAACGTGCATTAACTCTGTACGTGCAAAATAAGGCAGTGGCGTACAAAATGATATAAGAAACAATTCTAAATATTTAAAGTAGAATACAAAAGTATTATTAGATATTTTGTTGCTAAGATCAGATCAATTGAATAAGAAATATATTTACGACGCATATATTTTCTTAAATAATAATAATAATGCCGCGATAAATGGTGTGATACTGTCAGATAAGCCATACAGCAAAGAAAGGTCAACTAAAATAATTCATGGATCACAAAAGTCTGTCAAAACGTTGTGTATAAGAAGAAGAAAAATACCGTTACCTGTTGACCTCCACCGAACTCGCGGGATACCACTGTGACCTATCTAATAACCGGAGGCATAAAGTCACTTATCTATTCTATATTGATGACTAAACTGTATGTATACTAGGGTGGCCCATCTCTATAGGGGGTGAATTTTTTTTGCGTATTTTTTAAGTCTCACCCCACGAAAATATACTATTATACTAGGAATAATTTATGTCAATGTTTCAGATAATTCGGTGAACGGTAACCCGTGCCGCATTCAGGTAGAAATTTGTAGATAAGATTTTATTACGGTAATACACTTAAATTTTACTTAAAATACAAATATCTACCTCTTTTCTCATAATGTTTTATTGGTGTAATTATTTCCTAGAAATTATTTGTTTTGGAAGTTTGGAAATATAATGCACCTACGGTAGGTTTTTATGTCAGTTTGCAATTGTGTTTTACAGTGGTGACATTATAAGTTCTAGCATACGTTCCTTTTTGAAAAAACATTTAACGATGACTGATGTTAGATCCTTACGAAAGGATACTTTCATTTACTTAGTTGGACACTATTCGTCACAAATCATTGGCAATAAATTGCCGTCTAATAAACAAGTATTACAAGTGCTCTTTTATAACATTCGTGAAGTGAAGCTAAGTGTACATGAAAGTGCTAAATTAACAATAAAAGAGGTGTCAGTTTTTTGGGATAAAGCTCGCATTCCGACACGTCAGGATTTTCATTGTGTTAAACAACTAGATAAACTTTATGCAGAGTGGAGGAACTTACAAAAATCGGCTAAAAGGGAGTAAAGAAAAAAATTTCGTTGAAGAATTGGACGATCTCTTTGACATTTCTCATGCAAATGCATTGGAGTTGATGAAAATAGATGAAGATAAGCAGTTTTTAATTAACCAAAGAAAAAAGGGACGTCCTGGATTTATGCATGGTATTGATTACCAACTTGCTTCTCAAGAAAAATCAGCTGAGGAGAAATTACAGAAATTATCCGAACGAATGCAACGAAGTCAACAAGAAAAAGCTAGATTAGAGGAAACAGTCACCTGTCCATCATCAAGTAGTAATTCAGCCGACTCCAACGAAAATGAAGATGAAATAATCGAAGCCCAAGAAGAGTTGTTACAAGACCAGCCTGGCCCATCATAGCCAAAAAAGAGGAGATTGTATGGAACATGTAACATCATCACACCAAAAATAGCCGCTGCATTTGATGCTTGCAAAATAAGCGACAGGTATGGAGTCCATATTTTGACGGCAGTAGCAGAAGCACTAGGACATGACACCACATCTTTGTCCATCAGCAGAACCACACTTCAGCGCTCTAGACAACGCATCCGCGAAGAAAGAACTGAAATATTAAAAACTGCCTTCGGTAATTCTGAATTGCCGGCCCCAGTCATCCATTGGGATGGAAAACTTTTACCTTCTCTCACTGGAATGGGAAATATCGATAGACTTGCTATCTTAGTTACTAGTGGAGATATTGAACAACTACTTGGAATACCAGCTTTGCCCAATTCAACTGGAAGAGAACAGACTGAAGCAGTTTATGATGTGCTTTGTGAATGGAATTTGGACGAAAAGGTAATAGCTTTGTGTAGTGATACAACAGCATCAAATATGGGTTATATAAATGGGGCAGCCACACTATTGCAATAAAAATTAGAAAGAGATATTCTATATTTTCCTTGTAGACATCATATTTTTGAAGTGGTTTTGAGAAGTGTGTTTGACACAAAAATGCCTTCCTCATCTGGTCCAAATGTGCCACTATTTAAACGTTTTAGGGAATTTTGGCCTAAAATAGATCAAAATAAACTAAAATCTGGATTTCAGGTATCAAAAATTAAACACATTTTACAACCAGTTAAAGCCGAAATTGTAAAGTTTCTAAATGCAGCTTTAACTGTGCAACAGCCTCGTGATGATTATAAAGAATTTTTAATGCTTTCTAAACTTTTTGTTGAAGAAGAGCCCACTCACACGACATTCTATCAACCAGGAGCATTTCATCATGCACGTTGGATGGCCAAAGCCATTTACTGTCTAAAAATATTTTTTTTCCAAGATCAGTTCTAACTAACTAAAAAAGAGAAAATAGGTATTGAAGATATATGTCTCTTTATTGTAAAGGTTTATGTAAAGGCCTGGTTTACAGCGTCATTTGCTAGTAAAGCACCGCTTCATGTCTTAGACTTTTGTAAAGAACTCATTAATTATCAAAATATTGACAAAGAAATATCTCAAGCCGCAAGTAGGAAAATAGTGAACCATTTGTGGTACCTTAATTCAGTAAATGTTGGCTTATCTTTCTTTGATGACGATATTTCAGTTACCACTAAAAGAGAAATGGTTAAAGCTTTGAATAGGAAAGCACCAAATCAAGAGGGTATTAAACGACTTATGATTAGTAACATTACTGAAGTTGAAAACAAGGAAATTCAGGACTTCATATGCGAGAACACTAAACAGTTTTTTCAAAAATTAGGTTTGTCTATGGAATTTTTGGAAAATGATCCAACAACATGGAGGGAAAATGAAAGTTATACCCGATGTTTCAATATTGTAAACAAAATTAAAGTTGTAAATGATGCCGCTGAGAGAGGAATCAAACTTATTACTGACTATAATGACATTTTAACAAAAAATGAAGACCAAAAACAGTTTTTACTCCAAGTTGTAAATTATTATAAATCACAGTTTCCAAATGTAAAAAAAGAAACCCTGTCGCATGCTTTGGCCTAGTGCAAAAAATATTGTTTTATTACTATGTGTCTTGTAGATTTAGGATAATATTTGGTACTATGTATGAAAAAAACGTTTCATAATAAAATACACAAAGATAAAACGAGAGTTTTATTTCAAAAACTTCTAGTCTAGTTTTCTTAGACTACGAATTTACAGTAGTATGACACATGTCATAGTCACAACAGATAATGTCTTTGATATTTGTATGACTTGATTAGTCATTCTAAAGATAAATGTTGCTGATTAAAAAAAAAAACAATGCATCAACCAAAGAATGTAAATAATTCCATTTACTTTTATTATTGCATAATAATGCATTCTGCGGCACCCCTTGCCCTCAGTTTGCCTCAATAATATTTTGAGGGGACTGTTTTTTCTTCAAATGGAACCATTTGCAGGGGTGAGAAATAAAAAATTTCGATTTCGAAAAAGATGGGCCACCCTAATGTATACCCTTCAAAAGCGTGAACTTTAAAGCATTCTTAAGGGTGGTCGAGGAGTACACGCGGGCCATTAGCATGGAGTTTGGTTAAAATAAGTGCGTGGTCGCCTACCTCAAGGGAAGGCGATGCGGAGACTTTTCGTAAGGCGCACAGCTTGCAGACGGAAACATCTTAAGACATGTGGTTGTCATAGAGACCTACACGTCGTATGCAACAAGTAAAGGAATTCCTCCGCGGCAAGTACAGGTGCCTACTCCGAAAAGTTTGGAAAGAACTTGGAACTTTGGAGGGGAATAAGATGTCCGCCACGAATATGCTTGCTGTTCCTGTTCTGCTCTACTCCTTTGAAATACTGAAATAGTTGATTTCGTAATTGATGGTAGGCGAGGAGGAAGGCGTTGACGCAGTACTAACCTAGAGTCGGTCACTGAGCTTCAGTCAAATCATCTGGAAGCCCAAACAAAAGGTACCGAACAGGAAAATCTGTTTAGGCAGTATGTAAATAAACTCATGCACGGTGTTTACCATATAGGAACGTAGAAACATTATTGGATTTATCAACTAGGCTGATATTCGTGCTTTTAAGGTCAGTTATTTTTAAGTCGAAGATATAGGGATTCATTAAAGCCAGTCGAGATGGTGTCTTGGTGGTTTTTCGAAACCATGTAATTGGTGTAGAGGACCCTGATATCAACTGCAGGACCTGCCATTAGGCGTCAGAATTACTAATGTATTTGCTTTCTGCATGACCAGAATATGCGATTTCGGCCTGTATCCACCACCATAACGTGGCGTCACGATTGCAAAATACTACCATCTACGTCACTCGTAAGGAGTATATGAGACACCAGTGCTGCCTTACGTCCCAGAATACATCGAATTCGTTGTCGAGAGGCTCCGCATTTATTAAAACTACTCACTCACGACCATTAGGCTAATTCAAGCCAACAAGCCTTATACAGTCTTCATCATCCATGAAAACATTCTGTGGTATTTGTTATCGAATTATCAGTGCTGAGACAAGCATCGCTTTGAAGGAGATAGGAAAACGGATTAAACATCGTGATCTCCTGTACGAAATTCAAGTGCTGTACCCGGCTACTCAGTCAAGTTGCTCTAATAATCGATGTACTCAGAGTAGCCCACTCTGCTCTCAGAGAGATGAAGATCTTACGGGCCTGTCAGGAATCTATCGAATCGTTCGCAGGTCAGACACAGAGGGAGGTTATCTAGGGGTCCCTTGATCTACTTAGGGCACAAGATTCAGGTATTTGTAGTCACTAACTCCATAGATTGTAGAGATAATAATAATAATAAACACTTACCTAATTTTACTACACAAAGATATGAATTACAAAAAATAATATAATGATATAATTTGGACGAGATTCAGTGTGCAGTTTAACAAATAAATTATCCCTGTTCTCCCACCTAACCCTAAAAAGCCTATGAAAATGGTAATGACCACAAACACTCCAGGTGATTTAGACTTTTGCTGCCAATTTGGTGCCATACGAAAAAATTTTTTTATTGTATTTATTTGGATGTCTTGAATAACAAGTTATAGACATTACCATATACCTACTTCCTTTATTTTGATTATTCCATTTGCATTTTAAGCATAACCATATTAATGTTATAGATTTATTTTTTATCAAAAATAAACAACATTCCGAAACCACATTCTTGATAACAGAATTTGTATAAATACGGAATTGATACGTGTAAAAGTCAGTTCTACATTAATCGTTGTTAAGTAAACATCAATAAGTGAAAGTATTGTACAGTGCTAGTTAATAAAAAGCTCTCAAAGAAATTTATTGTGCTTGGCTCCCACGACCCAGCATAATTAACACGTGGTAATTACGCTAAGATACACCTGGAAAATTTCTTGAAAATCGCGTCGTGGAAACCGCGGATTCGCGATTAACCCAGTTTGTATGGCTCAATCGGGAACAACACCTATTGTAAAAGTTGTACATCTGTAAATTCTATCTTAAAGGTGCTATTTTTTCGAATGCCTAACCGTTTTAGAGATATGACGCAGAATAAGTGAAAAATTTAGTTCCGCCAAACCTCTTTCGCACCACATATTTCGCAATTATCTTTCTTTCTATGTCTCAGAATGAAAATTAAACATTGCTGTAATAGAGCTCGGTGATATTTATTCTCTACATTTTATTTACATTTAATTACAGTGAATAAGTCAAAAAATGCATTCATTTCCGCACCACCTTAGAGGTAGAATGCTCGTTGCTCTTTTTTTTAACATGGTTCCCCAGGAGGCCTAATACATGCCGGATCTTAAATTAGTCAAAATTTCCGACTCCTTGGGTATCTGAAACGTTATCGTCCAATAACAAATCGTTGTCATTTTCCTGCACAACCCTTCGTACAGTTGCAAAAAATTGAATTTAACAATTGCTGGTGGTAACTGCGTTGGTACTGGCTGCAAAATATCATTCTTCCTAATCCAGCCCCACTGCTCAGGATCGATGTCTTTTCCCAACCAGTTTGAACGTGATAATACCCTTTACACAAATGCTGCTGAGCTGCTGAAGATGTTGGAGGAAGTGATGCATTTTTCACTTAGTCCGCGTCGTATCTCCAAAACAGTTAGGCGTACGAAAAAAATGTATAGGATCTTTAAGGTAGAAAATTTACAGATGTACAACTTTTATAATAGATGTTGTTCCCGTTTAGGCCATAAAAACCGAGTTAATCACGACCTTCCGACGCGATTTTTAAGAAATCCTCCAGGTGTATCGTGGCGTAACTACCAAATAAACACAATAAAAAAAAATCGTATGGCACGAATTTAGCACAGAGGTCAATTTTACAACTAAAACGCCTGGATTAAAAATATAAAATTTGCATCCCACATGCTGCAACAGATGAATGATTATAAAAACATTAAAAAGTTGTTTTATATATTCCGACATTGTAAAAAAACGGCCGTTTAAAATACTGGGTTAAGTGTGAATTGGAAGTGGTGTAGTGTGTTTGTACCTTATGTTAATATTATGTACATCGGCACGGAAAGTTATTTTATTATACAAGTTTGGCGGGGATTTGCCTTGCAAAATGCCAGGAACCATCAAAGACAGTGTCTTTTGTTTGCGTAAGAGCATAACTCGAAGGATCATGAATGGGGTAACGTGTTATTTATAGAGCGTATCAACGTACTGGAGAAGGATACGATGCTTAATCCTCTAGAATACTACAAAGCGAGTATGGGTAGTTGTGTTCTCGTCAACTGCATAACTCCGTATTTTGCTGAAATCTGTAAATTAATGCCAAGCGTACTTTTTTGATTTCGTAGTATTTTTAGGGTATGCCGTTTAATTTCATCGTTAATTTCTGAAGATGATTTGATTCAACGTCGAGCTAATCATATTTTTATTTGTTACTTATTAAGTAAATATTTTACTTTCAACGTGACAAAATGTAACAGAATCTCACTTTTTATTTGTTATTTATGGTATATGGACAAGTGGTATAATTATTTATTTATTTCCATCAATAAAAAATAATCGACTAAATTTCAGTCTTACTGGTTGCCTTTTAGGAAGAATTGTAAGTCAGTGTGTTGTTCGGTGCGTTAAATTCTCAATAATTTTATGGGCAATGTATTATATTATGTAAAATGTCCAACTGCTATTTCTCTCATGAAAATAAAAGTGCTTTTAAAACAAACTACGTGTAATTGTCAATACAATTGCATTTACATAATCTATCCAAATATTCGTCAGATCTGGAAATGTTTATAGTCAAATTACTCTTTGTATACACAAGTAAACTACTATTAGTGGATTCTTTTATTTAGGCGTTAATAATACTAAACTGTTGAATTTAAACCACCGCCGTTAAGTAATAGTCTTGTTTTAAGGAAATATGGAATTTTTTCCTGCCACAAATCTATATATGGTCTTCAACCAACACCACCTAGAGATTAAAGCCAGACAACTAGCTGACGACGTCACTGAAGGAAGGCCCAGCATATACGGCGTAGTGCATTAAAGCAATGCTATTATACTACATATGATTACTCCTAAATAAGAAATATTTATTACCTGCGGTAATGTTTGCTCTTTTTAAGCTTAGAGTGATGTTTTACTTATACTATAATAAAAAATATGCATATATTGGTTTTAGATATTGAGATACATAATACATTTGGACGTAATTAGAACAATAAAAATCACTTCTAATTTGCTTCTACTAATTCTAGTAAAGTAAAACGGTTTTTTTTTAATAAAAATTAAATTCTGAGGCAAAACTAACGAAAAGCGTATTTGGTCACTCATATAAGATAAGTGAAAACCTAGCCTCAATTTTAGTTTCGTTCGATTTAGATTACGAGAGACTTAAAAATAATAACTCACCAGAGTGCATAGAAATTTTAAAGTTTTCTCGATGAATAGCTTTAATCCATTTGTTTCTCAGTTTCTCATCTTTGGGAAACGTGTACCTTTTCCCCGGTGGCATAATTACCAGTACAACGAGGAACGCAGCATTTGTTTACCATTTTGTACGGCAATTAAGTATTTTATAACTACCACTGGAATGCATTATTTGTTGACTGTTTTATTAAAGTGGGTTTTAGATCACATTTACACGTTTAAAACACAGAATAAACAATAAGATACAATATTACTAAAATGCAAATACAACAATGATTTGTTTTATTTGACACTGCACTTGACAGCACTAATAAGTACTAACCAGTCACGGTTAGTCGGTCGGCCGTTGAAGCGTGACGTCATGTCAGCTGGTTGTCTGGCTTTAATCTCTAGGTGGTGTTGCTTGAACTCGCTAATTAGTATATAATTTTTTCTCTCTTGTTACATTAGTTTTTAACTTTTTCTCTTTTTCTATAGGATAAACTAGTTTTTACAAATATCCTAGAATCAACAAAAACAAAATTATGTTTATTCTGGAAATGTTAAAGGATTTAATACTTCTATTTTATAAATAGAAATAGTAATTATAATAGTAATAATAATAATAACGGGCTCCAACAGAGCTGGATCCTAAATGCGCACGGTCATCGGTGAATAGTTACGGCTGAGAAAGTGTGCCGTTTGTCTATAATAATAATAATAAATCGTATTTGTTAGATAGATACATCACATACATCTTATCGTCAGGCCGAAGCTTAGCCACAGTGGCTTCTCTTCCACTTAACACTACGTAAAGTTTTAATTTCCACAATAAAAAATAAACAAAAGAAAAAGATATATAAAATATAAAACGAAGTAGTAATAATTAATAGAAGAGGGAAGTAATGATATGAAATCTATCTAGTCTGACTTCTTCTATATCTATAAAAGAATACCCTGACTGACTGACTGTCTGACCTATCAATGCACAGCTCAAACCGCTGGGTCTAGAAACTTCAAATTTTACGTAGAGGTTCCTCGAATGACGTAGGCAATCACTAAGGGATTTATCCGACTCAAGAGAGTAAAAAAGAGAGTTGAAATTTTAGGCTTTTTCGGAAACGGTTAGATCTAGATGCGTGAAATTTGGCAGAAATATTTTTTGTTGAAATCTATCAGATACGTGTAAGATGAAATTTCGATTTTCAATTTTTGAAGGGGTGAAAACGGGGGTGGTAGATGGTTTAAAGCATACTTACTCGTATTTTTGAAATCACGTAAGTCAGAAACGTGATTATTTGGGCGATAGACTCTTCTGAGGAAATAAAAAGACACATATTCAACGCTTTTCAAAAAGAGACACCCGAAAGGGTGAACGGGGAGGGGGAGAGTTTTAAGCTTTTCTAAAACGTGAAATTTGGCAGAAATACTCTTTATTGGAATCTATTACACATGAGTGAGACGAAATTTCGATTTTAACTTTTTGAAGGGGTGAAAACGAGAGTGGTAGATGGTCTAAAGGGTACCCGTATCTCTGAAATCGCGTAAGTCACAAACGTGATATTTCAGCGACGGGCTCTTCTGAGGAAATAAGGAGACACGTATTCGACGGTTTTAAAAAAGAGACCCCCGAACGGGTGCACAGGGAGAGAGATGTTTTTAAACACGAAATTTTACACACACCCGCCCATGTGCTTTATTATCGATTAAAATAATTATTTTTTCGTTTAACTCGATCTAACCCAAAAATGGAATAATGAATGGGCCTTCCCCACGTTTTTTATTGAATATTTGAGAAGTTCTCTTTAAAAAAACTCATCCGTATTTTTTCTTTTTTGCGAAATTTGCTTCTTTTCTGCAGAAAAAATTATTGTTATATGAATTTAAAATTGGCGGCATTATTTCTCGACTAATGACGCATTTGGCGGACGGACCAATCAGTATACTCTAGCTACATATGAGCAGATTGAACGTATAAGTGTCTGTCTCTTTCTAGCTTTACCGAATTGACAGACATGACAGGACATTCACAGAATAACACTTTTTCATCATTTTCATCTATTAATACTTCTACTGCGTACATTTAAATTATATTGAATAAACAAGACTCTATCTCAGTGTTCCCTTTAAGTTAAATTAAAGTTTAGGTTCTAATTAATAACTTACCGTTTAGCTTTTACATTTTTCACTTCTGCTGATAAAAAGTTCATGTTTGAGACATAAAATTCATTCACCATTTCACTGTCAATAACAGGGAGATTATCACTTGCTGCCTTCTCAAAACCTTTCTCCATTTTTTTAATGTCTACACAGTACACACACACACACACACTTTTAAATAATTAATAAGAAACAAAGTTATAAAGTCAAAATACTAGATACGTACAATCACAACGTAAATAAGAGAACACCTATTTATTATTATTTTCCATCAGTGTTGCAAAGTGTTAGTTATTTGTTGAAAGCCGACATGTAAAGTGTGTTTCTTCTGTTAATTATTATCATTTTTATTATAGTAAATGGTATTATTCAATGGGAATTCGTTATTTTCAAAAGTAGACATTATTTAGTGAAATAATTAAAGCATTTCCTCCATTTTCCATTCATATACATTAGGCAACATGGAAATAGTCTCATCGGCAGGTTTCCAGACGAGATGTAAAATTCACAAATGTCAACAGGTTAGGTTAACGTTCGTATGAAGCCGGAAATTGTTTAATTTTGATTGACGTAATTTGAGCGCGTTTACTTGTTTGAAATATGGAGTAAAGTAGACAATATTTTTATTTTTAAAATATCCATTTAACATTAAATTATTATACGATATGACGTGTATATACAATATTTATTTGGTGTTAATAAATGATTTATGACATAATAAATATCAAGTTCAATTACGCGGGAAAGGCCCATTGTTGTCAAATTGCGATGCGCAGTGGGTTTCCCCGAATAATATGGATGCGCAGTGAGTTTCCTCGAGTATAATGGATGCTCAGTGAGTTTCCCCGAATACTATGGATGCGCAGTGAGTTTCCCCGAATACTAGGGATGCGCAGTGGGTCCCATCGAGTATACTTCCTGAGTACTGTAGGATTACTCGTAACTTAGTATGTGAATGTTCTTAATTCCACGCGCAAGAAGTCTTCCACGCGGGCGAAGTCGCGGGCATCAGCTAGTATGAAATAAGAATATATAATAGTATATTATTCAGCAAGAGTATAACGATTTCTATTACTTGCGAGGGTGATATTTGCGGCACGAGCCTAAGATGAGTATCGTAAGTCATCCAAGAGTGTAATAGCCATTGTATGCGAGCAGAATACTATACTTTATCCCCGACTTAATTGTTCAAATTATTTAAAGCTGAAAAAATAAAGTTAGTTCACAGTAAAACTTTGTTTTGACATTTAAGACGTCAAACACGAAAACATGGAGTCTCCCTTGGAAATAATGAATTCTCTCATTGGTTATAAAAATTGCTAGCTACTGATTGGTCAAAAGTGTGTTATAATGAGATTATGTTACGTTAGCTTACGGCGGAACGTGTTTACTTTTATATATTTTCAAATTTATCTTCTATTTCATTATAAATTTTGAGTGCTAAATGAAAATGATCTCTGAAATAAATGGAATAAAGCAGTAGCATGTTTTGGTATTATAATATAGACTGTAGAGCAAAAGAGACGTGGGATACCCGTGAATAATTCTTACAAGAAATTTCTTGTTTGTATTGTGTAGGAGGAGATGACCCTTTTCGGAATAACAGAGCCGAGTATCATCGGCATTACGATTTTTTATAGTGGACCCAGGACGGAGCCTTGTGGTATACCTGAAGTAACTTCAAGTATATTGGACATACCTAAATTAGTTTGAAATTGTTAGGTACGATAAAATTGTTAGTGTTATGGTAAATAATTTTTTATATCAAGAATAAATACCTCTATCTATCAGTCTATCAATTTCATTTTAATGACATTGTTTCACTAAATTAATATTAACAAAATTATGGCAATCACGCAGAACTTCTTGCCCACCATGTATCAAAATTATATTTAATAACCAAAAAATGTGTGTCTCTCATTTACAAGTGTGAGAATAAATTAGTTATGTTTTTAATTTAATAGTAGTTTCTCATTTAATTAAAATGAATACTCGCAATATGTTTCAATATCAGCTAGATATTTTGCTACAATGTTTAGTCAAGTGGGTTACATTAACTCTCTATCTTAGCAGATGGATTGTTACCGTTTTATTTACTTATCCCTAATTGAAATTCAGAGTCTTATATACTCCATTACCGAAGCTACAAAACACTATACAATGTAAACTCTGAACCGCAATCAAATTTAGGAAACCAGAGAAGGTGATAGAAAATAAATGGCACCAAACTCAAATATAAGCTTAAACAATCTGAGCCGCTTTTAAGATGAATTCGGTAAAGCTGGTGGGTAAAACAACGGCACATATTGGATTTAACTGCATGTTGAGATAACAAAGTTTGGTATAATTTGACATAAAGCTTTACTTTGTTTAGGAATATATATGTTGTTTTTTACTTAGACACAAGTTTTTTCCTTGTGGATTGCGGTACTGAAGATCCGCTGTACTGCTTAAGCTTAATTTACCCTATAGTCTTATTATGCCATAAGACCCGTTCGTCCTGAAAAGGGAAGTAGGGAGATTTTTGGTTACCCCTTTCGATGTCGCATATGGTCCTCCAAAATGTATTATTAATTAAGTCTTAATTATAGTTACTTTATCGATAACCGTCACTGTCACTTTATTAATTGGGCAACTGTAACTTAGTTACTTCTTTCTAAAAGTTACTATGTCTTGGATAACTAAAGTTACTCTTTTATTATGCTGGAAATAGATTCTCAAGTAAATGATGCAAATATTATTAAAACTTGAGAAAACCCGAGTTACATCATCATCATCAACAAATTGAAACAAATAGATCTGGAGGTAGAGACAGATCCCTGACAACGATTAGTTAGCGTCTGCCAATTTTTATAGGTATTTGCAATTTATAAGCGTATAAAGAAAGTTTCTTCGATTGCAGCGACATTGCAAATTAATTGTTTGTTTTTAATTGAAAACTAACGTTTTGAACGATCAGTTAACATCTGCAAAGTGGTTTTTGTGAAACTTTGAACAAAAACAATCCAGCGGAAGCTAATCTGCAGACGATTTCCGCGTACAGGAGGGCCAAAAAATTTAACTTAACTTGCAAGAAAAATGGACATTTGAGAACAATGAGTTCGCGTCTGCCATTTAACTGAATTATCATTAATAATATGGAAATTGACAAAAAATACTTTGTACATACTATGTAATGATAAGTTGAAGTGGAATAAGTCGAGTTGAAACAGAATTTATGCGACCAAGTGCTGATATAATCATTGGCAGACATTTTGGACTTGCAGAACATTAAAAAAAATATTTCGAAAGTTGAAAAATGTTGACAACATTTTGAACGATTAGTTAGCGTTTGCCATTAGTTACTTCATGAAATTTTTTATAATAAATAATGATTTGAAAATTTGCAAACGATTCGACAATTGCCAGACGATTTTAGCATGTAAAAGACTATATAAGACAATAACATCAGGGATTCTCAGGGATCTGTTACTACAGCCCGGTCTAAAACAATTATTACTACAAATAGAGAAAGAAAGTCGCACTCCCAAATGAGTCACGCAGAGGTTGATTAATACAGTAAATCTAACAATTTACTGTATTCTGTTGGACCTCGAGTCACTTTAAATCACTAATTTTTTTGTCTTATCACTCTTATCTGTGTTA
Source organism: Rutpela maculata (assembly GCA_936432065.2). Classification (NCBI taxonomy): domain Eukaryota; kingdom Metazoa; phylum Arthropoda; class Insecta; order Coleoptera; family Cerambycidae; genus Rutpela; species Rutpela maculata. The sequence goes on along the minus strand of OW386287.2, from coordinate 165,836,111 downwards.
AAACTGAATTCTTTAATTTACTTCCACATCGTGATAGCGATAAAAGAAACTGAAATTTTTTTGTTGTTCAAATAGGCTTAAAATGTCATGAAACGTCGAAATTCTAAGTTTGAGCAAAAAGAATTATGTCTCTCGGTCTGTCTGTTGCCATTCTTTTGCACACGATTACTATGGAACGGTTTATGATATTGCCTTGCAGGTATTAAAACGACATCTGGAACTAGATTATATTTTCATCTTTTTTTTCGCTGAAGTGTTAAGGGTTAAATAGATAAAGCAAGTATAAGAGCCTATAAAATTAAGATTTACGAGAAGTCAATGTCTCGAATTTTTTTTAGCATCAGCCACCCCCACCTCATTTTTTAAGGTGTTAAAAAAAATAGTGATTTAGTGTGTGGACAAGAACCAAAGACCTCAAAATTTGTTTTGATATCAGCCACTCCAGTACCACTCCCCACCGGAAAGGATGTGGAAGTAGTGATTCCTTAGGCAGCGGTTTTTAATTATGTAGTTAAATTATTTTATAGAATTATTTATTTTGTTTCTCTAGTTACATTAAATCACTCCTATCTATTTGAAATTGAATCATGTATTTTTATTATTATTGATTTTTGCGAAAATACTTCATTTACAGGTAAAGGTTTTCACTTGTTAATTTTATTTTATTGGTATTGTTTTTATGTAAACAGTATTTAATTAAATTTAAAGTAAATAATTAATAGTATATTATTCAACGAGCGATAATGTAGGTAATAACTCACGCAGGTGAAGTTTACAGAACGAGCCCCAGGCGAGTACTGTAATTCATCAAGTGAGTTATTACCATTACCGCAAGTTGAATACTATATTTTATCTACGATTATAACAATAAATATTAAATTGAGAAATTTTTTTTTAAATTACTCAGTTTGTTTATTAATAAAATGAACTGTAAAATTTAATTTTTGTACACACATTTATATTTGTTCTGCGATTTTTCATGTAATAAATTATGCATAGTATCATTAGCTACTTGCCTTCATTATGGTGGTGTACATATTAGATCATCTTCACTAACCGAATTCATCATTTCTGGCACAATTATAGCTTAACTTGATTTGAAAAGGTCGAAACTATTCAAACATGATAAATCACCTTCCTCCCCACAATAATAATGGACCGTTCTATTTCACCGTTTCGTTAATATATAGATGCTCTTTTTCTCTGTTCGTTTAAAATACGCATTAGAAAAAAAATTCCCTCCGCCATATTGGACCCACCATTTTGAATTTTTTAGGTTCATAACACAGGCACACAAAAAAAAATATTTTCCAAAGGTGAAAGACACCTTGCTGCTTCCAAGTATCACGTCAAAAATATATGTTTCACTACTTAATTTTTCGCAAATTGACATTTAATCCCTAAATTCGGGGTTAAATGGCTATTAAATCTAATAGAACGACACGCGCTGAAATGAAACTTAGTCACATACTCCCAACGTTCTATCGTACCACGGAAATGATGGCGGTGTACCTTTTCGCTTGTGAGGGCTTAACGGATCGGGGGTTATTACAAAGAATATTGATCGAATATCTTTTGACTAGGAGATGCCAAAACAAAGTTGGAACCACCGCCTCCCTGAATGAAAAAACCTTCCGAAAATACTGCGAAAGGGCTGAAGAACGGTTCCCTCCAGTTTTCGAGGGCGAGTAACATGATAATTGAAATATTTTCCCCCAGTCTTCTGGAATTACCCCTAAATGAAAAAACTACCCTTTTTTCTGACTTTTTCGTACTACATTTGTGAAGGCTTGACAGATCGGGGTTATTACAGAGAATATTGATCGAGTATCTTTTGACCAAGAGACGCCAAAACAACCCCAGGGGGTTGGAACCACCCCCTCCTTGAATGACAAAACCTCCCGAAAATACTGCGAAAGGGCTGAAGAACGGTTTCCTCCAGTTTTCGAGTAACACGATAATTGCAATACTTTCCCTCAGTCTTCTGAAATTACCCTTAAATGATGTAATTTTTCCATACTACATTTTTGAAGGCTTGACAAATCGGGGTTATTACAAGGAATATTGATAAATCGAACACATTTTGACCAAGAGACGCCAAAACAACCGGTGGTTGTAACCACTCCCTGAATGACAAAACATTCGGTAAATACTGCGAAAGGGCCGAAGAACGGTTTCCCGCGTTGTCGAGGCGAGGAACACAATGGTTACAATATTAATGGTACAGGGAAAGACAAATAATAACTAGCAAGAGACACCCTTCCAAACTTGAACCAGTATTACCAAGTAAATTTAGCATGCGTTAATAAAAATGGCAGATTACACGTTGCAGAATAGTTATTTGTTTAACTAAGCAGCAAAAAAATAGATTGATTGTCGGGGCTGGTAACACAGCCAAGACAGTCAATCTATTTTTTGCTGAGTTGAACGTATAATTTTTTCGCCGATTGTTTAAATACATTAAAATATTTAAAATATTACAATTCCCATAGTCTCTTTATTTTTGTTGTAGTGGTAAAGTCAATAAAAATTCACTAAAAATTACAGTTGTTTTGTGTTGGTTACTACGGAAATTTTACGTCAATAGTCACCTCAATAATCAAAGTTTGATAAGTTACTTATTAAAAATTGTACCGATTTTACTGTTAATGTCAAAAATAACTAAAAATGCATTGTTAATTTTCTTTGAACTTTTCTGTAATTATGTTTCTTAATAAATGTGTCAAATATTTAATTTCCATGGCGACCAATCATTTTGCTGTCTAGGCATCAAAGTGAGAACTTTGCTGGAAAAGTGAGACTTTGCTGATGATTGATATTAGTCAGCAAAACTAGCATTTTGCTGTCAATCGGCAAAAAAAAACCATTTGCTATATTTCTAAGATAGTAAAAACCACAATCTACGCTGCATCCTCAGAGGCCGTAGCTTCCTTATGAAGTATTTTTGGTCATATGTTTATAGCAACTTCCTTACTATTTCTGAGTGTAGAATCACGGAGCCTTGGCAAGCAGATGTACGGCTGGGTATCAAATGGTTCGGATTAATTTATAAATTGTAGGGCCTCGTTCCTCTTTACCTAATTCAGAATTCTGGACTTTCAAGGGGTTGCTTAGATGACTTTGAGAGCAGTTAAGAAAACATTTCAATACATTCTAAGAAAACATATGGGCGGGAATATCGACAAGAACTAATATAATTCAACATGCAATCAAATCTGATTTCATTTGATTTTATTTCATGTATAATAAATTAAAAAACAATATTAACTACTTTCAAAATAAAAGTAATTTTAATATAGGTAGATGATTTATTTCCACAATAATCATAACTACTCAAAAAAGTCTATTTTATTACAATTTCTAACTCACTTGTATGAAGTTGTTAAATCAAAGTTACCCTAACATGTAAGCAACTATAAATCACTATATGGAGCATTATGCTTCAGGTACATAAATTTTAAATTACAAAAGATCCTTACAATCTTTGTTTTGCGTGATATGTTGCTACCTAACTTCCTTAAAAGTTTTATGCAGGTGGATACAAGCAAAACAAAAACGTACATTTTGTCTCTTTTTATTTATTCATTGGATTGGAAAGAGTAGAAGAGGATAATAGAAGCACTGTTTCTCAACATACAGTAATTTTAAAACTCATTAATATTACTTGTTTTAATCCATTTTATCAGTATAGCTGGAAAATTCAGAAGTTTTTCATTTTAAAGGATAAGGTGTTTGTTTAATCGCGTTAGTGAAGTGATTTTCAAGAAAGTGTGTTTTGTAAATTATTTTTCTGGTATGGATTATATACAAGGTGTTTCGAAAAGATTGGGACAATGCTTAGCCATAGATTCTTGACATCGAAACAAGTCGATTTAATCCAAAAAGTAGCGGTTTAACTCTTTTCGTTTTCAAGATACAGGTTGGTATAGTAAACAAATTGTATTCGTATTTTGTCTCTATCTTGGAGACTATTAAACGTATCTACAACAAGTACTATTGACGATTTCAAGACATAATACTTGACGTACACCTACTAGATAAAAAACTGCTTTTAGATTGAGGTTGAGTTTCTTGGAACTGGTGTGTTACAAAGTTGTAAAACGCGTATTTCGGAAAGGGTGCATTTTATCGTTTATCTTTAGAAAATTAAATTGTGATTCGAACAGAATACAATGTCCAAAACCTAACCTCAAAAAAATTATGGCTTAAAGTGTCACATAAAAGTACTATAACTAGCGCCATCTATAAAATGGGACATCGGCAATATTACATTGTAATTGGAGATCTGAAAAACAAGTCGTTACCAAGTTTGAGGTAGATACGTATAATAGCCTCCAAGATATAAACAAAACACGAATACAATTTTGAAAACGAAAAGAGTTAGACCGCCACTTTTAGGTTAATTCGACTTGTTTTGTTGTCAACGATCTACGGCTAAGCGTTGTCCCAATCTTTTTGAAACACCCTGTATGTATATTATACAGTGTGTCCTCGGATTGAGTTTGCGACGAGGTTTGCGATAGGTGTAATATATCAAAAAAAAAATTAGTACGGCCTTCATTTTCTGCAGTCTCGGTCTGCTTGACGTAAAATGGATTTTTACCAAATTTCAGTTAAAACAGAATCTAACTCGTGGAGTTAATCTAAGAAGAAAAAAAAGAAAATAAGTCATTGTAGGTAAACTCGTCGTTGTGTTAATTTTACGGAAAAATTCTATTTGATAAAATATTTGGTATTAAAAGTTACAGCCATTATACCAACTTTGATTACATTTGAACAAAAAAAAATAATAATAATTCCACGTAAAGTAAATAGCTTTTTATTTTTGACACAATCAACAATTTCAACGAATTCAACTAAAAACCTATGCAAATAGTACCCCACCTAAATTACTACATAATTCCACCCTTATTCTAATTCCTTGTATCTTCTTCTAATTGAAATTGGTTAAAATCTGTATATACTAGTTTTAATTTATTTTTTTGTAATTACCTTCAGAAAAGGTCACTAAAAATTACGAAATAAAATCTCACCCAGTTGTCCAGTTAACTGAACCTTATTACCTAGTGGTAGATAAATAGTCAGTTCAGGACAATAAAACTACTGTATTCTTTCACCAACGTTTTGCCTACTTAATAGTAAAGTTCTTCAGAAATCCACGCTTAAGTAAATGAAACATTGATGAAAGTATAAAGAACTTTTATTGCCTACGATAAATTTTCCAACTTTATTCCCATTCAAAGAAAATATTTCCATATGAAAACTTAAAATTACTTAAAATCGGTATTGAAGTCTGTCAATAATACGTTTTGTTTATTTTTACACCGACCTAATTAATAGATAATAAGTTCCAGTTAGATGGACAACTTAATAAGATTTTGTTTCATAATTTGTACCAACCTTTTTGAAGGTCGTTCAATTTCACAAAAAAAAAATTCACCCTTCTTGGTGGCATATTTAGCTTCTACATAGTAAAATAAAATATTGTGATAAAAACATGCCGGTTTATATAATTACGTAATTATTCGGTTATGGCAACCATAGTGGATGGTCCTACTAAATCTTGGCGTGAAACTTTAAAAATCAGTTCCAAGGGAGAAGGGAGGGGAAACAGGAAACAAACAAGAAATATTATGCAAGAAACCAAACTTACTATTTGTTCAAATTGAAATTCCCAGAAATATTATAATACATAAAGACAAACATAAGTTAAGTGAAACTATTGAACTAGAATAAATCGTTTCCGGTTTGAAAGCGTAATGTAAAGTAATCGAATAGTAGGAAAATGTATTCGAAACGGAGCGCGGAGGATTGAAATATTTCATTCTGATTAATTTCCTTGCAATGTTCCCACAAATTTATAAGGAGTTCTACAATATCTCAGCAGCCGCAATATTTTACAGGGAACTGAAATTGGCGATTTATATTGGTCTCTCTCACTACTTTTAATACGACATGCAGTTTTGATAATAAAACGTGAGTTTGTCTTCGCAAGTAACGCTGACTGTCTTTAATTAATAATATTACTTGGACTCATTATGAATAACAGAAAATCTTTTAAAATTTTGAAAATATTCAGATTTTGATCGTACATTATATCCCCGACGCGACGTCTAAAATGGTTGGTTACAAGTTCTTTATCTTTTTAAAACGTTTTAAAAAGTATCAGCTCCCACAACTACAACATAATATTTTTAGAATGTAATGATTATTATCAAAAGTAGAGCATACCTTTAAATGTGCAGTAATTTAATATTTTTCGATAAGTTCATTGTACAAGAAATTATGCATCCCAAGATCAAATTAACTTCAGAATAATTTAACCATTATTACTTGTATAACTTTGAGAGCTGCTCAGCTGTTATTAATGATACAAATTCTCCTACTTGTGTATGACTTGCGTACCATTTCTTCTATACAAACGTAAGTAGGGAGGGGAGGAGCTTGGTAACGAATATAGATGGACGAAAACTAGAGTAATTTAGAAACCGCTTCCTTCCTTGGGAGTCGCTACATACAAATCTAGATCCCTTAGCCTCTTACAACGAAAAAAAGTTGATACTATATTTGTACTCCAATATGTGGAAATAATTGTTCATAGAACTTTAATATAATATTTGAAATAGTTTACGCTAGAAACCCATAAAACGATATGTCGTATTGGTTGTGACGATGGGGGTAGTACTTGGAGTGGCCGATGCCAAATAAAATGTTGAGGCATTTGATTCTGGTACACACACTAAATCACAATTTTATTTTTACCCCATTTAGTGTTAGGGTTTGAGTGGTAATTGGGATGATGGTGTGATAGTGTGTGGCTGATGCTAAAAAGATTTTAAGACCTTGGCTTCTCGTACATTCACTAAATCTCAATTTTATGGACTCTTATTTGCTTGCTTCACCTATTGACCCCCCATTTACCCCCAACCCTTCAACGGAATAAAATCAAAATATAATCTAATTCCAGATCTTGCTGTAATACATGGGGGTACCAAATTTCAAAGCAATATCATAAAGCGTTCCTGGATTGAATATTTCCAGCTCTACTTCAACAGTAACATGTGCGCAGCTGCGATGCTATGTCCTCCTTTATTGCACTGAATAGTACGTTCAGTGTTTCTCTGTCGCGCATCTTTGCTTGCTTCGATTTTTAAACTTTGCAGCCTGGCAATAGTAACTCATGAACGGGTTTTTTCAGGCAATAAATACTATACCATAGTGTTTGTAATAAAATTATCTTTATTTTAATATATATTTCAATAGGCAAGCAGATCAGTGCAATCATCAATAACAACTTACCTGTTTATACCTGCTTGCCCTGTAGTAGTGAACAGAAACAAGTAGGCAATAAAACTTTTGCATATTCGTTATGCTTTATACTTTTGATTTGCATTAAATTCGTTTGGTAAGCATGTGAGTGAAACATAGGAAAAAACGTTAATTACAGTTTTTCTAATTAAGGATAGCCATGAACATATTTTAATAGGCAATACATTCGCGACATATTCTATTATATATAAGATTTGATAAAAAAATACGTTTCATCTGGTAAGCAGATGGGCGAAGGACAACCTCTCTTCGGATCTTAGACTAGGTGTGGATGTAGAAGAACGCACTACCGGGCGTCAAAATGACGCGACACCAATTTATTTCTCAGGGGGCGCCAGTCGCGTATTACCCCGTTCTTCTACCTCCCAGGCGGGTTCGAGATAAGATGCACTTCGGTAGCCGAGTAATGGACCAAGGCTGCACTACCCCAGATCGGAAACGATGCTCTCTCTGGACCCGAATTCACTCGTTAGGGGTTTAGGCACCTCTTAATTTCCTGAATTTTTGCATAAAAAAATCCCAACCGAAGAATTTCTCTGCGGAGGGATTAGTTTTGGTACGCGGAAACCACGTTTTGGTCTATTAATAACGGAATTTATTTCTCAAAAAACGCATAAACAAATCCCTATCAAACCTCCGTAAAGCAACCAGAAGGTCGAACGTTAATGCGAATTAACTCGACACATCCGGTTTTCTATACGAAAGTTCCAGGGATTATAGACCGTCAACAGGCCTCAAGATCAATTAAGAAACAATAGTTCAAAGAATCCGTTTATTTAACAGAATTGGTTATACAAAATCCTCAAGATAAGAATCGTGCCTTCCCCAATCAAGGTAGTGACTTTCAGACCATACAAGCGAGAGCGCTCACGCTAACGATCGATTAGGTAGAAACAATTCATACATACCTTCTCAGAATCAAAATGCGAGCTTTTAGAATCATTTCAGACTCTGGGTAAATGAATAATTAAGGCTGACTGAAATTAGCTTCACAGTCGTTCAATATTATCGATATGGCAGCTACTCACCTCCGAGCGACTTTTAGGCAAAATTGATTTTTTGGATTTTTATGCACAAGGCGTTTTCCTCTATAACTTTGTCATTTGAAAAGCCCTGTTATTGGCTTTTCTATCATTGCTTTGTCTGGACCACTCAACGCGACCACTCAACGCGCTCGACCAAATTGCGAGCCGCTGAGTCAATCCAAACTCTTTCTATGCGAGAAACCGGCCTTGTACATGTGCATTGATTTTTATCAATTTTTGCTTATCGGCACTACGCCGGCTTTGTCAAAATCTTCTATTTTGCCTTTCGGATGCAGTGCATCGCTAAAATTTTATGCTCATACTTTAGAATTGGGCTTTCAATGACCGTACCTCAAAGGTCAATGTCTTTGGTGGAGGAATAAAAAATAAAAAATATTTTAAAGTATATTTTCGTGGTACTTTTTAAACTGACTGACTTTGTGGTACTTTTGAAAAATCTATTTTAAGACCAATTTTAGCGTACTTTTGAAAAATCGATTTTCGAGCCAAATTTCAAGGTACTTTTGAGAAACTAATGTGCGGGTGAAATTTTGGCGTACTTTTGAAAAATCGATTTTCAAGCCAAATTTCAAGGTAGTTTTGAAAAATTAATCTGCGGGTGAAATTTTGGCGTATTTTTGAAAAGTCGATTTTCAAGCCAAATTTCAAGGTAGTTTTGAAAAATTAATCTGCGGGTGAAATTTTGGCGTACTTTTGAAAAATCGATTTTCAAGCCAAACTTCAACGCAGTTTTGAAAAATTAGTCTGCAAGTGAAATTTTGGCGTACTTTCGATAAATCGATTCTTGAGCCAAACTTTGACGCCCTTTCAAAAATATTATTTTTCAAAGTCCAATTTGTGGTACCTTTGAAAAAGTATATTATTCATAAATCTTTGTCATTATATACTTCTGCTCTCATATCCTGAACCAAAAACGTTTTTTCTAAGTGAAAATTCGGTGTTTCTTCGAATTTTCACCTGGTCATTTACAACGCCTTATAGAACCCAAAACGGTCCTTAAGGACTGATCTGTGCCTCTGCAGACTTAAAAATGTCTTTAAATGAAATTTTTGCCCAAGTCGAATTTTGATTATGTCTTCAACTTAGGACGATTTTGGAGAGTTCTACAACATGGACACACTTGCAATACCCCTGTGCACACTATTCAGGGCCACTCTGGCCATTAGTTACGTGCCAGCTGGTTGGCGGCAGTTAAAGGTGGTATTCATACCAAAACCAGGGCGTGACACCTACGTCCAGGCCAAATCCTTCCGGCCCATTAGTCTAACATTATTTCTCCTGAAAACTCTGGAGAATCTGGATGATAGGCATATCAGATAAGCTAGCCAAAGAAGGCGCAAAAGCAGCCTTGATGGGACCCGAACCATCCTGCGGGATATCACACAATACCGCAAGAGGAATCGTAAGGGAACTATTGAGTCAGAAACATAACTTGTATTGGACCGGGGCGCCACACAGTGGAAAGAAAAAGCCTTTTTTGGACAAAAATCTGCCTACAAGTCAAATCTTAATCAATTTTGGCTTAAAATGTAGGTTATTGGCTACACTTTCAGAGTATACTGCCTAAATTGCAAACCCCGATTTCCTAACCTCAAAAAATGTATCAAATATGACTCACTTTTTCCTATTTCTACAACTCAATTCTTGATCGATTTTGACAATCCTGGGCTTAAAATGCAGGTTATTAGCTACCCTTTCAGTGTATACTGATTAAATTGTGAATCCCGATTTCCTAATCTCAAAAAAATGTATCAAATATGAGAGTAATCACTTTTTTCTATTTCTACAAGTCAAATCTTGATCAATTTTGACAATCCTGGGCTTAAAATGCAGGTTATTAACTACCCTTTCAGCGTATACTGCCTAAATTATGAACCGCAGGATTGTCAAAATTGATCAAGATTTACTTGTAGAATTAGAAAAAAGTGATTACTCTCATATTTGATACATTTTTTGAGGTTAGAAAATCGGGGTTTGCAATTTAGGCAGTATACTCTGAAAGTGTAGCCAAGAACCTACATGTTAAGCCAAGGTAGATCGAAATTGATTAAGATTTGACTTGTAGGCAGATTTTTGTCCAAAAAAGGCTTTTTTTTCCACTGTGCGCCGGGATGAGACAGCCACGTATGTTCATCACTGGCGGGCCATCCAAGACAAAGACCAACGAATTGCTAAAGCTGAGCAGAAAACAGCTGAGATGTGCAGTGGGAATCCTAACAGGACACTGCACACTGAATAGACACCCTACCAACATGGGTGTGAAGGACAATCCAGACCGCAGGATGTGTGGTGAGGATGAGGAAACTCCTCACCACATACTATGTGAATGCTCAGCCTTGGTGGCTGGGAGGTTTTCATACTTCGGGGGACCAACCGTGACTCCGGAAGAAATAACCAGAGTTCCACTGACCATACACTCTCCTTTTGGAAAGGAACGGGATTAATGGGATAACGAGACTATGGGGTACAATAGGCTTAAGCTTTAGTACGGCGGGGTTTTTGGCACCGCAACTCTAAGGCAAAAAAAGGGTGAGCACAAAAAAGTTAGACAGACGACAGAATGACAGATTGGCAGATAAATTATGTATTCGCTGACACTTAAATGCTCGACGTTTCGTGACATTCTAAGCCTATTTGAACACATAAGAAATTCATTTCATTTTTTTTCCGTTACTGTGCCTACTTCCATGACGTGGAAGTAATCAATTTTGTTATCATGTAAATCATTTGTTCTAGTATAAATACACATTTTATCTTCTATCTTTTAAAATTAATTCGTGTGTTTAAACAAATATTGCCGATTATCTCAAAATTAAAAAAAAAAACAGTAATTAATTTGTTAATTACCTTTTTCAAACAAAATTTTTACATAATGTACCCACTTTACACTAATGAAAAATAAAGCTAACGCGTCCATCCAAATATAACAATATAAAATGATTTTGAATATGCCTTTGTTCCATTTGGATCAGCGCCACTTAGCACTAAAGTCGCTGAAAGAGACTGTTTGCGAAATCTAACAAAGACAGCCAAATAATCCCCTTCACGTTCCTTACAATGCTTCACTGTTAAAAAATACAAACAGCGCCATAGGCTTCAAAAATATTTCTCCCTCGAGAGATTACAGTATTCAAACCATCCGACGTTTTCTTAAATAACGTTTATAAGAGATAGATTTGAATAAACATGTAAATAAATGTGTACTACGTGCAACTCGAAGCATCATCAATGTTGTCTGTTAGACAAATAAAGCGATAAATCTAACAGTTCAAAATGTGACTGTTGTTTATTATTAAAAATAGTTTTTTTTTAAGTACCTACGCAAACTATAATAAAAAACAGCTTTTCTGAAATTTATTATTTCTTTGATTTGTCACCTAAATCCTTTATATATTGGGTGTTACAATTTAAATACTACACAGTTAAGTGAATATCAATTAATTTTTATTCGAAAAATCGACTATGTCCAATCTTAAAACACAGAAATAATTTTTAATTAAAATTCCGACTAAGTTATTTTTAAGAACACGGAAAATAATTTTAATTTAAAATTTCGGCTATGTTCAGTTTTAAAACACTAAAACTTTGATTTAATTCACTGTAGCGCTATCTGAAAATATTCTATGATCAGTAAGTCAGTCTAGTAACCGTTGTTGGTGTTGTAGAACTCTCCAAAATCGTCCTAAGTTGAAGACAGAATCAAAATTCGACTTAGGCAAAAATTTCATTTAAAGACATTTTTAAGAGTCTACAGAGGCACAGATCAGTCCATAAGGACCGTTTTGGGTTCTATAAGGCGCTGGAAATGACCAGGTGAAAATTCGAAGAAACACCGAATTTTCACTTAGGAAAAATGTTTTTGGTTCAGAATATGAGAGCAGAAGTATATAATGACAAAGATTTATGAATAATATACTTTTTCAAAGGTACCACAAATTGGACTTTGAAAAATAATATTTTTGAAAGGGCGTCAAAATTTGGCTCAAGAATCGATTTATCGAAAGTACGCCAAAATTTCACTTGCAGACTAATTTTTCAAAAGTACGCCAAAATTTCACCCGCAGATTAATTTTTCAAAACTACCTTGAAATTTGGCTTGAAAATCGATTTTTCAAAAGTACGCCAAAATTTCACCAGCAGATTAGTTTTTCAAAAGTACCTTGAAAATTGGCTTGAAAATTGATTTTTCAAAAGTACGCCGAAATTGGTCTTAAAATAGATTTTTCAAAAGTACCACAAAGTCAGTTTAAAAAGTACCACGAAAAAATACTTTGAATTATTTTTTATTTTTTATTCCTCCACCAAAGACATTGGCCTTTGAGGTACGGTCATTGAAAGCCCAATTCTAAAGTATGAGCATAAAATTTCAGCGATGCACTGCATCCAAAAGGCAAAATAGAAGATTTTGACAAAGTCGGCGTAGTGCCGATAAGCAAAAATTGATAAAAATCAATGCACATGTACAAGGCCGGTTTCTCGCATAGAAAGAGTTTGGATTGACTCAGCGGCTCGCAATTTGGTCGAGCGCGTTGAGTGGTCCAGACAAAGCAATGGTAGAAAAGCCAATAACAGGGCTTTTCAAATGACAAAGTTATAGAGGAAAACGCCTTGTGCATAAAAATCCAAAAATTCAATTTTGCCTAAAAGTCGCTCGAAGGTGGGTCGCTGCCATATCGATAATATTGAACGACTGCGATAAGGGCTAGTAAGTCGTGGACTGATCGAACGTCATTCAACTTACGCAGTAATAAGTCCTCTGAATGTGTTCGAGTACGTGGCTCTTCATGATACAAGAACTTTAAAGCTAAGTAGTCTCTAGCGAACCTAAATTCATTAAGTAAAACTTTTTAAGTTATTTCAGTCAGCCATAATTATTCATTTACCCAGAGTCTGAAACAATTCAAAAAGGCCCGCACTTTGATTCTGAGGAGGTGTGTATGAATCTTTTCTACCTATCGATCGTTAGCGTACCCGCTCTCGCTTGTATGGTTTGAAAGCCATTGCCTTGGTTGGGGAAGGCACTATTCTCTAATAAGAATACTGTACCCCCTAAAATTTGTTAAATAAACGGATTCTTTGAACGCTTGCATCTTAATTGATCTTGAGGCCTGTTGACGGTCTATAATCCCTGGAATTTTCGTATCGAAAGCCGGATGTGTCGAGTTAATTCGCATTAACCTTCGACCTTCTGGTTGCGCTACGGAGGTTTGATAGGGATTTTTTTATGCGATTTTTGAGAAATCTTTGGCCGTAGAGTTCGTTAATAGCAGCCAAAAACGTGCCCCGCACGTCCCAAAATCAATCCCATCGAAGAGAAATTCTTCGATAGGGATTTTTTTTATGTAAAAATAAAAATTTTCAAAAGGTACCTAAATCCCAGAACCAAGGATTTCACGCCAGAGTGAGCATCGTTTTCGATCTGAGGTAGTGCCGCCTTGGTCCATTACTCGGCTACCGAAGTGCATCTTATCTCGAACCCGCCTGGGAGGTAGAAGAACGGGGAAGCACGCGACTGGCGTCCCTGAGAAAATAAATTGGTGTCGCGTCATTTTGACGCCCGGTAGTGCGTTCCTCTACATTGGCACAGGTAATTTGGCGATGATTTTCGTTTCGTCCGCAGTGGAACTTAGTCGTCACCGAAGCGCATTTTCGAACATCTTGTGTATGTGGCGGCAGTATCTAGTTGTATAGACAATCTTGAGTGTAGATGAGTTGTAGTTGACTTGTTGCTGGAGAACTTGACGAACTGACAACTATCTGGAACTGACCATGATGAATACATTTTTTTCTTTTATACTCTCCGGAGTTGTAAACAATTTCAGATTTGTCAGGGTCGTTCAAAAAGACCCCCTAGAAATTAATATCCGTCCAAAATTTTATTGAAAAGTGGTTATAACTTTTTAGTTTTAGAAGGATTTGAAATATTTTGCAGCTATTTGTTAGTCCTCCATGATGTGATTCTTTCGGATTAATTTGTTTTCAATTTTCTCAGCGAAGCACTTAATAACTAAAGCTTTGCGCACTCGGTGACACTTTTCTTACAAATTTCATTGGAAATTGGTAAATAATTTTTTTAGTTTAAGGAAAATTTGAAATGTTTTTTGACCATTCGGTAGGTTTCGAGTATGTTCTTCTTTTTAGTTAATTCGTTTTTTAGATTTCTCAGCAATAAGCTAGAAATTAATTATTTAGTGAATTTTTAGCGTTCGGTGACATTAGTTTCGTAGATATAGCACCAACAGACAGATACAAGATCGACAGACAGACCTTAGTTTTCATATCATCCGAAACCAGAAGCAAACCGCTAAGGTATTTTGGTGTACAGCTTCCGGGTATTACTAGGTATCATTGGGTATTCTTTATTATGAGGAACTATTAAAATATTGCTCGGTGTTACTAGGTATTATTCTGGTAATACTGGCTATTTATCAATATTATCTATTTATTAGTGGGAATTAATTGGTATTACTGGGTACTACTAAGAAATACCCAAGGATTACTATAAAATTTAATAGCCGTTTTATTATTAGGTATTAGTAGGTATTATTAGGTATTTAGGAATTATTAGGTATTTCCAGGTATTTTTATAAGCTGGGTATTTTACCTAGGTATTATTAAGTACTATCACGAAATACCCAGGTATTATTGATATTACTATGCAAAGTGGGTATTAATGTACAGATATTTTTTCTGCGGTTTAACCCTCGGTCTGAAACGTGAAAAACCAAAAAAATCTCGTAGACTGATCTTTTCACGATTACAATACTTCCCTTACGTATAAGTGAGGTAAGTAATAAATTAAAGCACGCATAAATTTTATTAAGAAATATTTATCCATTTCCGAATCCCAATTTAAAGAATTTCAAAGGGAAATAAAAGGCACTAGTTACTTAGTGGAATCATTAACATTAATTAAATAGAGATGGCCACAAAATAAGAATAGGTTAGGTAAGGGGTTGCAAAAATATTGGAATTACTAAATATTCATTGTAAATGATGTCCTTTCTATGGCTATTAAAATAATAATTCATTGTAAACTTAAAAATAAAATGCTACAATTAATAAACTAAACTAGGAGTTAATAAATGTCAAACGTATATTTGGAGACGTGTTTAAATTTTATAAAATCAAATCTATAAGAACTTCTGATTCAAACTTATATAATATTCCATATCCATGGGAAGTAGAGGGAGCAGATTTATATAAAAAGGGAAAAACTATTTACTACTGGTAGACTATTTATCCAAGTACATAAAAACGGGGCCATTAGAAAATTATATAGTCAACATACTATTAGTTTATTTTACTTCCACATCCTGTGGACAAACGACAAAAAAATTTTTAAAAATTTTTATTGTTCAAATTGGCTTAGAATGTCATGAATCGTCGAGATTTTAAGTTTGAGCGGAAAGAAAATTTCTGTCTGTCGGTCTGTCGGTCTGTCGGTCTGTCTGGCGGTCTGTAACTTTTTTGTGCGCACGTTTACTCTGGAACCGTTTAAGATATTGACTTGAAATTTGGTACACATATGTACTTTAACGAGATCTAGAACCAGATTATATTTCCATCTTGTTCCGTCGAAGGGTTGGGGGGTAAATTAGGGTAAATTTAGGGCAAATACGTAAATCAAGCAGGTAAGAGTCCATAAAATTGATATTTAGTATATACAAGAAAAGCTAAGGTCTCAAAAAAATTTTTGGCATTAGCCACCCCCATTACCACCCCCACCCCTTTATTAAAGAGGATGAAAAAAATTTTGATTTAGCGTGTGTACAAAAACCAGAAACCTCAAAATATTTTTTTACTTCATCCACCCCCACTATCACTCCACTATCACCACCGATGTATCGGGGTATCGTTTTATGGGTTTTTGGGGTAGAGGATTTCAAATATTATATTATTAAAGTTCCATAAACAATTATTTCCACATACAAATTTCTTTCGTGGTGAGTGACCTGAATAGAAAATCTGGATGTGGAAGTAACGATTCCTTGGGCAGCGGTTTCTCGTCAGACATGGCATTCCAAAAATAACTGTATTGGGCAATGGCGCCAATTAGAGTTGTGAGTTTTTTTTTAAGTGTAAATTAATAACAAACCAAACATATAAACATTACTTTAACACGTTAGTGGGGAACGTTAATTCAAACTTTCAAGAAAATTATAGGTATAGTAGAATGTGAGAATAAAGATCCATATTTGTGCTTACCAGAATGTCGAAATATCTTAATTGATATAAATGTACCTTTGCCGAGAGATACATTATTTAACAGAGAAGGTGAATAGTTTAATACCAATACCAATATTTTCTGTTCTTATTAATGACGAAAGTGAAGTACATAGCATGAAATCGTTGTTAAGAAGAAGGAAAATTAGACAAAAATATCATTACTATAAGTCGACAAGACCAAATATTCAAACCAGTGTAAGTGATGAAATTGCAAGCATTTACCTACCAGATTTTTGTCCGTTCTTGTGCTTGGCAAAGAGATGTTGGTTCCGATACAAAATCTGTTGTTGCCTTCTGTATCAGTAATAGTTTCCTTCATTGTAATCCATCTATTGTACGTTTAAGGAAAATCTGACCATCTATTGTTATTATTAGTTTATAACGTCTTTGACTTAAAATAGTGATACGACTAAATACATGTCATACACTAGTCTTAGCAATTTTGTAAGTATGTTACAATATCGGTACATATTTGAATATCTTGCTAGAAATATTATGGAATCTAGCATGCCTATCATTATTATTTAAGAAATTTATAGTCTCATTTTAAAGTTTGCGGAAAATTCAGTCGATCTTGTTTTGTTGAAATTTAAATTTTATTAAGAGATGAAGCAAAAAATTAGTTACCACTAAAAAGTTATTCAGAAACTAACAACTATTTTAAATTCAAGTTAGTACCGAAAAACGTTTAGATTATCATAAAAGTTAACGAAGGCATTTTTTACTTTACATCCCGAGGACTTAACCGCTTTACATCTCGATGAAAACGTTCAATCTCAAACACGACTTTCGGTATATTTAAATTAGGATTATAGGATATTAGCGTTCCATGCTAATACGCTCCGTTAAGCAAAACTTGAGTATTCAATCCATTTAAAGCTGGTAACCATAATTATATTCATTTAAAGAAGTTGTTGAGGTAGTATTAGATTTTGTCTCTGAAAGAATTTCAAATATTATGTGTAATTATGTAAAATACATTTTCTGAATAGCTGACAGATGAAGGAGAGTTCTTCTTTTTACGATTTAGTACTCAAAAGTAAAAAGAAACTCTTACAGAATAACTCATTTGTCAGTTTGTCAGTCCGTCCAACCGTCCGCACGTCTGTCACAGCGGTTTATCTTCGAAACTATTATAGGTAGACACAGGCAATTTCATTTGTAATTACAATTTGATGTTCCGCACGCAATTCTGAATCGACTCCTCAAAAATATTTCATTAGGGGCCAAAGTGTGGGACTTAAAAAAATGAAAAAATTAATTCGGGTATCGTTATCGTTTGAATCAGATCACAATAAAGCCGATCAATGTAGTACATTTGTTAATTACGCGTTGCCAGCATAAACATATAAACATAGCAAGTACGAAGGGAACGTAGACACACAACCATTCCTTATAATATATTGCTTTCTGCTGAAGTTGGGATTTGAACCGAATCCAGGAGCACCACAGAGATCAATAAATCAACTTTTCTGCATAAATTGCTACCAACACCTAGGTATTTACCCTCGTTCACTCGGAAACTCGACTAAAATTGCAACATAGTCAACGTAGGCAAGACACTTTTGGAATTTATTCCCCAAAAGCAATACTTTACTTTTTATATCAAATTAAAAAGAATAGACAGAATATCCATGCATAAAGCGACTGGTAATATCAATTATCTTATCACTATTCTAGTTGCTCTACTGCATATTCACCATTTTGCACAAATTACTAGCCAAGTTATATCTTCAAATATTACCTGTTTACTCTATCAAAAGTCTATTTATGGTCCATACATGATCCAAAGATTTTACATACAGGTCCTTTTACCTTATGGCAAACATAGAATATGTAATCCTATAATTTGCATAGGCAACTTATTTTCTTTTTCACTCAATACACAGCCACACATAAAAAAAAAGTTCAGACCCAGAAACTACACCTACCAATCTTTATGTATTTTGACCTCCTGAATTCGATGCCACCATCAGAATTTAATTTTATCGATGGGTTTTTTTTATCTTAGATTTTATCTTTAAAATTGCATTTTTATCGCAAAAAACGACCAATTGATGTCAGGTAAACTCAAAACTAATATAAATTATATTCAGATATATGTTTTTCCATGTATTTTGACGCGCTAAATCTGAATTTGATGTTTTAAATGGTCTATAAGACGAGCATTTTTGCCAATAACTCACAAATTCAGCAATTTTATCGCCAGAGACGATCACCAGGTGACAGATAAAATGTAAACTAATGACAGTTGAATCCAGATCTATGTTTTTCCATGTATCTTGACGCGCTGAATCCGAATTTGATGTTGAAAAACTTTGCGATACGAATTATAACGGGTATTCATCAAAAGTTCGTAAAATCAGTAATTTTTTTATCAAAAACGATCACCAGCTGGCTGTAAAGTTAAACTTCGTAAAGTAAATTTTCAGGTAAAAAGCTATCATAGCCATATCACGAATTTCTTCTCGCCTTTTTACTGTACCGTTAATCACCCATTGTTCTACATTTTTTTGCTATGATATCTTGCTTTCTTATCTTCAAATTCCGACATTTAGATGGGTGACCGTATCTCATCTCTTCGTCCTGGTTAAATGGTGGAGTAGCATTAGCTAAACTTTGTCAGGATGTTAAAAAGAAAATCAGATTTAGCACACCAAAGTACACGGAAGAACATATATCTGAATATAATTTATATTAGTTTAAACAGTTACCTTACATCAATAAATATACCTTTCTAACATGTCCTATTAGAGAAACAGAAGCAAGTATTGTACATCCACGGCTCGTGTCGCACAGATCTTCCTTTAAGGAACAGTGGAACAAAAGTCCAATACTACCCCAATTCAGAAGTGGCCTAGGCCCAAGCCTACCTAGCACTGTAATCAATTTTTATTTACTGATCGAAAATATGATGTGTGACTGTTAATATAAGTATTTTACCTTATAGCCCAGTCGACGTAGGTATTTACCTACAAAAAGTTGCAAACTGTGTACACTTTTTTTTAATGAGTTCGTGAAAGTGTGTAGAATAATATTCTGAAAAGTTTGCATTTCGCTCGGGTGTAGAACATAAAAAAAAAGGGAAAAAAAAATTTTTTTTATCCATTTTTTCAAAATGTTGAAATTAAATCAAGCTAGAAAAAAATAAAAAATACAGATGGATATATCACGTACTTGTGAACAAAAAATGTCCTAACAAAATTTATCGTTAAAGCCACGGTTTTCCCGAAAAAAAAATAGTCAAATGTAACGTTATAACTCGGAGCGAGATCCATGCATGCACGCGCTTGAATACGCATGACTGGGAAGCCGACGCACTGAATTACATGTCACTAAATCAGAATTTGTTCAATTTATATGAGTGTTGGTTCATTTAAAAGATGGAAATTGTAGCTTTCTGATACTTTTTTGTTTAAAACAATACAAGCAAAGGATGGATGGGAAAAATATACTTATATATATTATCACGCCCGAAATCAATCGCCGCAATAAACAATATAGAAAAAAATAAAAGCCCTTCAAAAAAATTCTTTCTTCATTGAGAACTGTTGAAAAGTATGTACACTTCATGATTATTATGGTTTATTACGTTGTAGTAACGAGGATTAAAAAAAGTGCATCTCAAATCATTTTAATTTCCTTGCTTGATGATTTTTTTTTTTTTTGGATAAATATATGTATTGGAAGATGTAACTTGTCGAGAAATTGACCCATTGGAAAAAATAAAATATCACTATTTCGGAAAAATTGTATATTTTTCGAATATTCAAACACAAAATCGTTTACTTGTATGCATTTTTTCGAAAATATGATCAATCAGATCATGATAAGAAATTGCGATTTTCACCTTATCCTTATAACTATGAAAATATCTTTGATTGTTTTGAATACAGATTCTGGAACTTTTCCAATACATTAACAAATGTACAAGGAATCCATTGGATATAGCTGAAATGTGGATATGTGTACCTGTAATAAATACAATACAGTAAAGGCACGAAAAAATTTATGCGAGCGATTCAGCGGGTATGTGTGGTATCTGTGTATGCATTGATAATTATATATTTTCCCTCCATACTCACTATTTATCCACCTATTCACTAAGAAAAATGTTTAAAACGTGTAATCAGGAAGAGACAAAAGCTTTATTTTACTCGATAGAACAGCTAAGAATTTTTAGAGGTTCCATAGTATGCATTTAACCGTGCGCTAGCCGCGCAGAGTGACAAGATTACTTCACTATTTTTTTCCAGGAATACCGTGGCTTTAGCGAAAAATTTTATTAGGATATTTTTTGTTCAGAAACACGTGGTCTATCCACCTGTATTTTTTATTTTTTCCTGCCCTGATTTAATTTAAAAATTTTGAAAGAATTGCCAAAAAATATCACTTTTTTTATGTTCTGCATCCGAGCGGAATGTACACTTTTCAAGATATTATTATTCTATACATTTTCAAGAACTCATTAATAAAAAATTATTCAGTTTGCAACTTTTTGTGGGTTTCACTATAAAATGTTCTCTGTCGTCTGGGCTATTTTTCGTATATATCTGTTTCCATGTTATTCTAGATCTAATTCCAATATTAGACAAAACATTCAACAATTTGCAAGATATGAAATAGTTTCGTTTTGAAGAAACCCAGCATTACTATGACAACTTACCTCACACAAATAAAGAAATAAGGAGGAAAATAATGAAAAAGTTGAAAATAGTAGAAAAGGTAAAAATAAAAAGGCACAATGAAGAAAGGAAAGTGATGTAAAACTGGACAATCCCCCTTATTTCCATGAATATATATCTGTGTCTTGGTTCTGAAGGGGCCAATGTCAAAAATGTACAATTTGAGGAAATGAGGTTTAAAGTTTTTATGGAAAATTATATAATTATTTTTATTTGTGTAAGTCATTAGATAAAACGGCCAACGTCTACTTTGGGCTTTCTAGAAACGAAACATACCTTATTAATACAGTCTATGTTACAATTGGCCCTTTTATCTGTTTTACAAAAATTTTTTTTACAAAGGACTCCGCAGAAATCCTAGGTAAATTGGCTCTCAGTCAAATTATCTGAAATTGTTATGAGGTCCTGATCAAAAGTTCTCATGGGCCCAACTCAAAGTAATGACTAGATTTTGACTTAGAGACGAGATAAGGTTCACTGATTCGCGATTTTCATATAACTTATAAATATTCTTTAAATACATATATGAATATTTTATGAGTTATATCCTATCATATTTCTAAAGCATGTTTGGTAAACCTCTGAGCATGTCAGAAACATGCCATGGCATATCTGTGTAAAGTTCTATTTCTATTTCTAAAGTAAATAAAGAGTACAATTTTTTAATATCTCTCTACGTATATGCATTGCTAGCATAATACTAATCGGTGAAGTATAGATTCAAGATGCCCTACAGTTATATCTTAAGAATAAAATCCTGATAAAAAAGTTAAATCACAAAGAAAAATTACAAATATTAAAAAATACCTACGTCTTGTGTAATCCCCAAGACAGACATTACAGATTTTGTTGGGCTATCAAACGTGTTAGGATGATGAAGCTTGTTTGTCCCAAATTTAGTTATTCAATTCAAAGGTTGATTGCGCTAAAAATAAGAAGTGTTTGTAACCATTATCACCAATTATTTTATTGTTATATGTTTATGTGTACATGTAATTATTAAGAATTCGTTTGCATCATAGCTCATAGCCCTGTACAGATGAAATATCTGCACAGATGCACAGACTATATAATCGACAACCAAATATGAGGAAGGCTATAGCATATGTTGATGTACCTATCTAAAAATTGAGTGTTAAGACAATCCTTTTGTATATTTAAAAGGTATCATTTAGTGAAACCGATCATGATAGTGGCACTTGAGGCAAAATTCTTGACACTCAAGGACCTTATTTTTCCGATAGTCACAATAATGATGCAGCACTGTTGTGAGCTGTTGTGAGCTGAGACCTTAATTGGATGAGGGAAAGGTTCCAGGCTGGAGATATTCTTATTGTAGACCGTGGATATCGCGATGCTACAGAATTACTCGATCACTTAAATATAAGAAACCACATGCCGCACTTTCTACAAAGAGGACAGCGTCAATTATCGACCAGAGAAACCCATATCTCCAGGTTAGTAACAAAAACTAGATGGATTGTAAAAAGTCAAAATGGTCGTATTAAAAGCATTTTCAACTTTTTTGCACAAGTAATAAGAATGGCACACACAGCTCATATTGGCTTTTACCGTATAGCTGGTGCATTAATTAATCGATTTCATGGTCCTGTACTGGTGGAAAGGGCAAATGCAGAGCTAGCATTAACTTTATTACAGAGATCTGAAGAGGTAAATATTGTCCACGCACGCAAGGAGGCAAAAAATTTATTACGTCGAAGGGGAGCTGAGTGGATTCGCCTTGAGCATAATCAACTTCCGGGCTTTCCTGAACTCTCTCTTGAATACTTGAAAGATCTAACTATTGGTGCATATCAATTATATTTGGCACCATCATATATTCAAAATAATTTAAACCGGGAAGATGACGTTTTCCAGGTAGATGTACATGCACTGGTGCCGGGTTTTGTAAGATTTAGACTACTTTCACGTTTTAGAAATGATACCGTTTATCAACAATGGATTGCTTATAATACAGAACTAGAACACAATTACGAGGAAGAGAATCCAATTGAAGGGTATTACTGTACTTGCATATCAGGAGCAAGGACATTAGATACATGTTCTCATATTGCCAGTGGTATCTTGGGTATCTTGGTTTGGTCGGCACCAACAAAATATCAGATATCCACCAACTTCTCTTCTATACCAAATATCAGATGCTGCTGAAAGAGCTTTACTACTAAACAACGATGGTTTAAATGATGTAGATATTCGATAGAACACAAATATTAATTGTAAGTGGAAAAGGGACACATTAATCAAGCACCCCATGCATGACATTTTATTTCATTTACGTTCTATAATCTAAACATGATCAGACACATTACAGACACGCTCAAACACGTTTTATAGCCCAACAAAATCTGTAATGCCTGTTTTGGGAATTACACAAGATATAGGTATTTTTTAATATTTGTAATTTTTCTTTGTGATTTAACTTTTTTATCAGGATTTTATTCTTAAGATATAACTGTAGGGCATCTTGAATCTATACTTCACCGATTAGTATTATGCTAGCAATGCATATACGTAGAGTGATATTAATAAATTGTACTCTAATATAATCAAGTTTGATGTTTTACTTACTTTACAAATGGTTAACAAACTTTACACAGATATGCCGTGGCATGTTTCTGACATGCTCAGAGGTTTACCAAACATGCTTTGGAAAATATATGATAGGATATAACTCATAAAATATTCATATATGTATTTAAAGAATATTTATAAGTTATATGAAAATCGCGAATCAGTGAACTTTATCTCGCCACAAAGTAAAAGTCTAGTCATTACTTTGGATTGGGCCCATGAGAACTTTTGATCAGGACCTCATAAACTATAACATATCTCAGTTTCAGACGATTTGACTGAGAGCCAATTTACCTAGGACTTCTGCGGAGTCCTTTACATTTTCCCTAGAAACTTAAAATTCTCAGTCATTTATGAGAGTTTGACATTTGCCTTTTTTTCAAGATGCAATCTGAACGAATGTAGTTCGTTGGTGTCAATAAGTCATTTTAAAGAAAAAGCGACATTGGCCCTTTTAGAACCAAGCCACAGATATTTATTTCTGTGACAATTCCTGTTTTTCCCCTGAATATTTGGATATTGTTTGTGTTTCGTATTTTTTTTCTGTATAAACAATTTTTTTTTGTCAGAATGCTTTTAACGAACAGTTTAATATACTTTCATAAATAAAACTCAGAAGTTTTTAATTAAATGTATCTATACGTTAAAAGTCAGCGAGGTGTCAAATTTAAAAAATCGTTTTTCTCAAAACTAACTTTTTGTGACATACCTCCTTTTACCCCTGTGGTCTTCAAATTCGATCAGTAAATTAAAAAGCTATCAGTCATTTCAGTTTTAAAAAATTTTCTTAAAAACCTATGTTTTATATTTGAAGAGAAATCTTGTGAAATACAATTTTCCGTCATTGTTTATTTATATATTTTATTAACGTACATTTTATAATAATATAATGTTCAACCGTGAATATTATTTTCCATTACACATATTATAATATAGACATTAACACATCAATTAGTAAGGTATAATGGTCTAGTGTTTAAAGTTTAAACTCTACATTCCAGAGTTGCGGATTCGAGATCAAGTAGGTTGTATGTAGTATGTAGTACATTTTTTTACTTTATTTTATACTCACAAATGTTCCACCAATTAAGTTGCCATCATAAAATTAAAAATGTCTAAGACTAATATTATTTACGAAAAAAATATGTGAATAGTATCTCACAGAATGAGCAATAATTATATGAGAAGTTCAACAAACGACACGGCGGAGTAACCGTGTTGGCATCATTTGTAAAGTGTTAAATATCATTTTATGATAGTGTTCCAGTTTGAAATTTTGTGAAACTTTCAATAAGACGCTGAATGCAATCTTTATCTATTTTACATTTGTATTTCAAGTGAAAACAAGATTATTTAACTGATGAAGTGAATAGCGAAATAGAACCACAGTGGCTTGAGTCTTTTCCATAAACCATAGATGTCTAACATTTTTATTTCTGTTGGGCCACACTAAGTATGTACTCAAAACTTTACCAGAGGCCACAGTACATAATTTCATAACATATTTAATACACTTGTATTGGGTGCATACATTAAACTATTATTAATAATTTCCGAAAATACGCATAAAAATCAATATTTTTAGATAATTACTGACTAGCATAATATACCACAAACATTAACGACAGTGTTAATGAGACACTTAAACTTTCCTTGTAAAATCAGTGCATCTCGGAATGTGGAGTTTGACTGACTAGATTGCAATTCGGCGACAACTGAACTTTCCATTAAGATGCAGATCTAATTGCACCTTTACACATTCCATTTGCAAGTTCGTAGATAACGCATTGGCGTCGATTGAAAATGGAGTAATAAATCTATTGAAATGCAGCTTGCGTTTCCTTAAAGTCTTGAAACCTGTTCTCAAATTGCATTACAACCAAAATTAGGATGGCATATTGTCGGAGTTTACGTGGCTTCGAATATATAAGTAAAACTAACTTGAGACTGCCATAGTGTAAGTTTTATTTCGCATGCTGGAAACACAGCACTGGTCAGTTGGATGGCGCCTTTGAGACGCATGTTTAATTAAATAAAACTAGTGGGAGCATTATACTCTTCGCCGAATTACTGAGCTTTTTATATAATTGTTACACATTCTATAGGATACTCTTCGCAGTTTTCTTGTAAATAAAGTTAGTTTTTGGACATCTAAATTTTGTGATACCAACTTTGTTGTAAAAGAGATATATATGAAAAAAAAATATACGAAAATATATATGAAAAAAAATGAAAAAAAACGCCCTGTCTGGGATTCGAACACAAAACCTCTGGATTGCCAGACAAAGCAAGCAAGCAAGCACCACACTTTTTATCCACCACACTTTCCTGGCAGTAGTCCAGTCAACGAATGAGTATAGAGGACATGGAGGGGGGTAAAATTTTCCTCTTCAGGAATGTGTGGATGAAGTAAAAAAATATTTTGAGGTTTCTGGTTCTTGTACACACACTAAATCACAAATTTTTTTATTCCCTTTAATAATGGGTGGTAATGGGGGTGGCTAATGTCAAATATTTTGAGGTTTCTGGTTCTTGTACACACACTAAATCACATTTTTTTTTATTCCCTTTAATAATGGGTGGTAATGGGGGTGGCTAATGTCAAATTTTTTTTTGAGACCGTAGCTTCTCTTATATATACTAAATACGAATTTTATGGACTCTTACCTGCTTGATTTACCTATTTACCCCAAATTTACCCTGAAAATCACCAATTTCAGGAAAATGGCGATTTTCAGAAGCGGATAACTCGAGAACGGTTAAGATAGAAACTTTCTGTTATAAATAAAATATAGGAAATTTTGTCAGCTTTCAAAAAGGTAAGAATATTTTTTTTCTCTAGGACAAATAGTTTTCGAGTTATAAGCGAAAAACCAAAAAAGTCAAAATTTAGGGCCTTCCGGAAGCCCCCCACCGCAACGCTCACCTCCTAGGGTCGGGGACTTTTAGTATGTTTACCTCCTAACTACCTCAAATACATCCCTGAAGTCAAGAATTCTGCAGCCTTCCATGTAGTCTACACCCCCATATTGAAAATTCGTTGACTGGACTACAGGAAGACCACCAGGGTGGAATTGCTTCGAACGAGGATTTTTCGTTGAGTTCTGTTTTCCCGGGTCAGCAATCAAAATTTCAAAGTGTTCGTCTGTCCGCGAAACCGCTAGTTTTTTAAAGTGCTAATTTTAATTATTTTTTAAGTATTTTTGTGTACTATTATTGATCCAAATTGTGAATTTTAAGCTTTATACTTAGGCAGGAGTGTTAAGCTTTTATATCCAGCTTTAGCCAAACCGGACCTGCCCCGTCCCTGCGCGTCGTGGTTGTCTGGCTGGCTCCGGGCCAGATTCCGAGGAGGCACATACCTCTAACTTTAATAAACTTGTTATTGCTTGCTTGCCAGACAAAGCTTAAGCCATTCGACCATTAGACATCACTACGAAAATTGAATGTCTGTATTATATATCATTCGAGTATTATATTTCAACGAATTAGATATAGTATTATAAAATATATACATTAGTAAAATAAACAAAAAATATATATAAAGAATAAAATTTCGCAAGATTTCTATTTAAGTACAAATGGTAAAAGTTAAGAAAATAATTTTTCTTATTAAAATGATTAATAACTTTTTTATTTACTGATTAATGTTTTTCAAAAACAATAGGGTTCTTCCTTTAGCTAACGCTAACTTACTTTCCAAATTTCAATACAATTGGACTTTTCTTTCTTAAGACGGACAGACGGACGGACAGACGGACGAACAGACGGACATTTTGAAAGTTGTTCATAATTCGTTCACTAACAAAATGATATGATTTTTTTTTCTCTACGAGCGATATTTACTGATTTAGAAATGTGCCGATCAAATACAATAATATACCCTTCGTTTTTGCGAAGAGTATAATAATGTAAAACTGATAAATCAATCAGTCAATTATCTTTGAAGTTCAAGCAAAGGTTTTCTTTCGAAGTCCCCTTATTTATATTACCATCATAGCGGAGTTTAGCCAAAATATTCCACCATTCAACAAGGATACAACACACAGACAACAACACAGCAATCATTCCCTGCAACATTGGCATCTGCCGCAACTGAGACTCGAACTCAGGAAAAATAGCAGTAACTAGCCATGTTTTCTCACTCAATAGTGGGCTAACCCACTGTTATCGTCTTGGCAACGCACCAAAAACGCCATTAAACATCCATACCCTAACCAGGATTGAACCTGGAACCTCATGTTCACAAACTTAATATGTAAGCACTAGGGGCACTGAGTTATTCCTTAAGTCATAAATTCGTTGGAAATATTTATTTCAACTTAACTACTACCGTAGTAAACTGCAGAAAAGTAAAGAATATCATCGTAGTTAGCATTCACGGTTTTAGTGAAGAATTCAGTCTTTTGTTTACTGCTTTGATGTCTTCGCCCATAACATTCTTCATTTTCAGAAACTGGGCACAGATTTTATTGGTGTATGATACAATGATACTTCATTAAACGTGCCTTGTCAATTTTCGTGGCTTAGTCTTCTATTAGCTTGATGAGTGCTCCCCGTTTTCCAATAATAATTGGAGTCGCATCTATCCATACATCAATCATCAATGATTAAGGAAAACGTAAATATTGCTTTTATTGCTCCATCAAATCAACAGAATTCGTTGTCTTTAAATGCCACTAGAAAAGAATTAGTGGATGAATAGGTTAAATTCTTTGTCAGTACCTCGCATAAAGATAGCCAGTTGGATCACGTACATAGCATTAGTAATTTTGGGGTTAGTAGCTAGTTAGTAGCACGTCTACATAGCGAACTGAGTTAGAACCCCACCAGTATGAAATCATTAATGAGTATCAATTATTTAAAAAAAGTTGTTATGGTCTACTATTCACGGTAGATCCTGCGTTCAAAGTGTCACTGAAGTGACTTGGAAATTGATTAGCATTTTCTCGTCCAACGCTAAAAAAAAATTACTTTGCGCTCTCTGCATTTAAATCCACAAGGTCATTCCAGATAATGTACGTGTTTTTTCAAAACTATTTCTGCGCAACTCTACCATCGAATTTGGCGCTCCTGATTCACGACTACCTACCTCAAGAATAAAAGCTGCACTCGGTTATTTCAGACAGCGAGTAACATTTTACTCGGATATATTATTAAACTTTACTTATAACTGCCCTCTCTTGTAACGATGCCGACGCTAAAAAGTCGTGTATAAATTTAATTATATTCCTAAATTCAAATTTGCCAAATGGCCAGAGCAAGAGACAAATCGAGGGGTGGTATAAATTCCTAGTTTCTGTCTTATTTGTATTATATGAAACAAAAGATAATGTAATCGGTACCAACGAAATAAAGAAGCAATCCCAGGAGCCACCGATTATTTATTACATTTTATTCTGCAAGGAAATCATAAAAACGAGTTTATAACTTATTATTTAGAATGACAGTTAATATAATAAAAAAATGTTTAGAAAGTAGTTCAAAAATTGAATAAAAAAATTTAGCCTCAATAGGAAATCGAAAGAAATAATAAATATTGTCGTTTTTATCTAGACATAGAAAAGCAAAATCGGTCAAAATATACGCACTAATAACAGAACTTCGTTGCAAATTTTTAGGCAGCATTGTCCACATTGCAATTAGAAAATAAAATAAGGAATTTACAGTTTATTGTAAGGAAAAGCGTATCACCTAGACCAGCATCCACCCGCACTTGTATTATCTAATTATTCTAGCTTTAAACGGGCACCGGTACAGCGAACATTTTACAAAAAATAGAGATTTAATTAGAGAGATATTGTAAACAAGGAGGTATCACATGCAATACTTTACAATCAATAATTAATTAAACGATTTACCTGTAAGAAAGTTCAATCATAATTATACGAAAGGACATTTCCTCATAAACCACACTGTAGTATCGTATAACAATGCGATTTAGTCACTATTTTTAACAAATATTTTAGTGATTGGAAATTATACTGGATATTCCGATCCTTCAACATTACTTTTTTGGTGCTCCCAAAGGAAAATTAGAGTGTAAGGGGGGTGTAGGGATAGTCAAGTAGTTTAATCATCAATTACATTTCAAAGGCACCTATTGGTAGACCACACTGTAGATGTTTAAATCCTATCTTGAACACAACAAAACAATCTAATTTTCCTCATTCTCAATTTATCTTAGTTAAGAGATAAACATACATATGTATTGTTTACCAGCAAAGGACATTTTAAATGGAAAATGGCTCCTAGTTGATTTATGTCTAATTGTGATGCAGTTCGAGTCGTGCTGATCAAAAGTTCTCAGTACCCTCGAGCTGGCTCATTTTCGATCTACAGGGGCTATAGGATGAAAAAATGTGGTAGGCGTATAACTATAATGAAAGCTAATTAATTCAAAAAATCCGTCAGTAAAGTTTTAAGTTTTGCTTATTCTATTTATAGGGTTACCTTTGGTTCTTTTAGCTCCCGTACTTTCAAAAGCAGTGGTTGTGGGGTGAATTCTGTAATACCTACTGATATAATTAAAAGTTAACATAAAACTATGTATCGGCACGGTAGCTCAATCGGTTAATGCGCATTGAAGTATCTGGGGGTTAACTTGGTCAAACGACTAACGTTTAACATACATATTAACGAAACAATACGCAAAGTCTACTCCATGTCCAGGAGTCTGTACCCGCTCCTGGCCAGGGGTAGCGACCATAACAATTGTTATACAC
Organism: Rutpela maculata; assembly: GCA_936432065.2. Taxonomy (NCBI): domain Eukaryota; kingdom Metazoa; phylum Arthropoda; class Insecta; order Coleoptera; family Cerambycidae; genus Rutpela; species Rutpela maculata. Next base: position 165,805,505 of record OW386287.2, on the reverse strand, counting down.
TGTGACGTGTTTTTCCCCTAGTGAGAGTATGTCACTTTGGCACTCGAGCTCTCGGCGGATTTGTTTCCGAAATTCGGTTTTGCTCGGGCGAAAATTACAAAATGGAATAACGAATTTGCCCTCCAACAGCCGGTACAGTGGGGCTGGAGTAGCTGCAGTGAAGAAGCGGTATATCTAAAGATCGGTAAGATAGATCAGACAAACACACACACAGCAGTGAAACGCATGAATTGAAAAAAATAAAAATATTTATTTACGCTATAGGTATACAAGAAAATAAAATAAAAGTTATTATGATCAGGTATCAATTAACAAAATATTTTATACAAGTATGTAACAAAGTATGAGAATATAGTACAATATTAGGATCTAACACAAGTTACAACCTATCAGTAAACCATATATTTCGGTGAGCGAGAGCGATGGCTTAAAGTTTGCCGCAAGCGGCGGAAACGGCAGAGTCGATGGGTTACAGGCGGCGGTCTAAACGACAAAGTCTTTCTAAGAAAACTCTGATGGTCAAAATTTGACGCAGGCGGAGGAAATGGCAAAGTCGCTCGAAATCTCTCAGAGATATAAAAATATTTATATCAGTTTAAACGGTAAAATTTTCAACAGACAGAAATTTTAACTAAGTTAAGTATTAAATAAAATATTACCTAGTTCAGTTGCGATGGACAGCAGCATCCAAGAAGTAGTGATTTTCAGAAAATGATTTCGGCTTTTATATGTTTCGCGGCGCTAGTGGGATCATGTACAAAATTACCCACGGAAGGCCTCTAGCACAGCGCTCTGCTGGTGAACATGCATGGTTTTTGCTTACATTTTAATCATAGAAAACGGATTCGAGACTTTCTTATACATAGGTTTACACATGATTGAAAAACTATATTTCAATTTTATTCATGAATATAAATTTTGATTAACAAAATTTACGAAATAAAATTCCCAAGTGAACAAAACTATTCAAAATAAAGTTTGTAATACAGACAGGTTAAATTAAACTTTTAGCAAAATTTTATAGAAAAATTACAAAGTGAACAAGTTAAAATAAAATAATTATTACAGACAGACTAAGTGAAATTTTAGTTAGCAAAATTTGCAATCTAATAGCAGACGGATGATTTATTTTGCCATGAGAATAAAATTTAAAATAGCCATAGCCATCCACTGCGGGCCAGTTAGAAAATAAATTATCTTAGTACCGAATGGTTTAATAGAGAAACGTGTAGCGAAGCGTGTTTGAAAATCAAATAACAATGTGCATAATTCCCACAGGAAAACTGCTTCGTTACAACACGATGGTGTAGCATTCCGATTATGACAATGCGAAAGTTCTTGAACACAAATTTATGCGCCTCATTTCTGATTCCGGCAGGAACACCTCCCTCAGAGATCTATACGCACGATATCACGACATAACCCCACTAGCGGACTACATCCAAAAAATCTCTCAAAAACGCTACTCTTTCCAACTGGGCGATAGTCCACTAACCAGCAACATAACCCAAATCACAATACATAATGCCCCATTCTATATCAAACACCCCCTACCATACCAAGCGTTGCCTATCTTCCGGAAACCTCTTCCCTAGCCATACTTTCCTATACCACAACCTACCATTTCCCCATCTTTGATCTGTCCTCAACTTTATTTTTGCAATCCTGTCTGTTCTCTTTCTTTATGTTCTATTTTTGTTCCTTTTATTACACCCCAGGCATTAGAGACCCTTATCTGGAAACGGGGTCCGCCCGACCAAACTCGGCGCCCTAGGCGAACGGGAAATCATTACTTGTTCTGAGTATTGCTAATAGGCACAGCTGACCGCTCCGCGTGGTCGGGGTCGTTGTCAGCCCATCCCGTACTTTCGCCATGCCGCCGCCAAATTCGAGTGCCCTAGGCTGTCGCTTCGTTTGCTCTGCCTGGAAAAATTCATGGTAGTTCTGCAAATAGGCTTACTTTACGTTCCGAATTTTTAACTTCCCACCAAAAATTCCCCCCGCAACCTCCTCAAAAATTTGAAAATAAAACCAAAAAACCATTTTTTTATCTTTTTTTTTTCGGTTTAGGAAAAATATACCTAGAAATTCGGAAAGTAGGCAGAATTTGCAACAAAAAAGGTCCTTTGACATTTTAACGTTGAACGAACGGGGAAGCGCTAACACGCCTCGCAGCTGCATGCGCTAAGTTACACGTCTGTTACGTTCTTTGAGTCAGGAATATTCTCACATGAATTGTTGCGCTCGAGGCACATGATGGAACATTTCAACCCGCTTTCCTCGAAGCCACACGTGCCGCGGCAGCCTTTTTTACACCTGGCGGAGATAATCTTTAGAAGTTTTGGTAGAGCAGGGGATTCAAAGTAGTGACATGAGAAAGTCCGTAACTGGTTTTTTTCCAGCCCAAATTTTCTGGCTCGATAACATTTCCTTGCCAAAGTTGGACTTGGTGGTACGTTCTCAGTGAGTGTTGCGCAGCAGCAGCTTCAGGTGGGGCCAAAGAGGCAATGTTGTGTTTACTGCTGTACGGGGTCTTGATGAAACACTGATGTCTAAAACCATGCAAAGTCATGTGTTTTCATCCTTGCAACCATACAAATGAAGAAAAAATGGTTTCCAGCTTTTGCGATAGCTTGTGGATCTGTATTTGGAGTCCGGAACAGTTGAGCGAGGGAATGCAAATCTGGGTTTTGGACGAGGACTTTGATCAATTTAAAGTCACATCAACCATGTTTAAAATATTATGAGAAAACAGTTCTCATGCGAAACAAAATGTTTTTTAAAGCAATTAAAATAAGAGGAGGATAAAACTTCGATCGCGATCAACGGGTTACTATCAATTCTCGAGCAGCATACAGATGTCATAGATCGGGGGAACAGGGAAGGGCCTCTTGACAACAGTAAGTTGGCTCGAAGGGCGTAGCAGGGGAGGGGTAACCCCAAGAAGATCGAAAGAGGTGCATGTTTCGGGATCCACTCGCTCACCTCCCTTCGTCAAAATTTCAAAGGACTTTTTTTGTTGTAAGTTTTGTTTACTTTTTGAATGTCTTTTTTTTTCTCCAAAACGGAAAAAAATGATAAATAAATCAAAAACCAATTTTTTGGGTTTCTTCTCTAAATTTGAGGGAGTTGCGGAGAGAATTTTTGGTGGGAAGTTAAAAATTTGGATTCAGCGGGCCAAAAAAATATAAAGTAAACCTATTTCCAGAACTACCATGAATTTTTCCAGGTAAAATTCTCTAATGCCTGGAGTATTATTCTCCTTGCCTTTTTGTCATCAAAAATTCCATTTTGTCCGAAAAACCTTTAAAAAATTCAAACATTTTAAACCCCATCCTTTTTTCACCACATTTTCGTAGCGTCAGGGAGACCATCAGGTCGGTAATTCTCGTACGGGTTTTTTCGTTTAGCTTTTCACCCGAGTCAACAGCCAAAATTTATTCAGTGTTACAATCAGTAACTAGTTCTAAGTTTTGTATGTATTAGTTTTAGGCCCATGTGGGCAGCATTATTTTTAAACATATTATTAATTTTAAACCCACGCTAGGTGGGTAGGAATTTTAATTATCCTATTTTATTATTGCCGCCAAGCCGAACCGAACCTACCCCTCCCAGCCCTACATTCACCACAGCACTATGCGTCGTGGTTGCCTGGCTGGCTCCGGGCCAGGTTTCGGGGAGGTGTATATGTATCCCAGAATGTTAATAAATTTTATTTGCTATTTGCTTGCATTGTGTGACGAATATGCTGACAGACTCTCTATCATATTCTGGTTTCGAGTCCCAGCTCCGATATTGACAATATGGATGTTTGTCTGCGTTTTTCCAAATGTGTAAGCCCCTTCCGGAAAGCCTCGGCCTTGGATTTCGGGGTTGTCCACTACATGTGGTGTATTTATGTTTGTTTATTATCTTTACTAGAAACAGGCAGCTTCGATTTGTATTTTATTTAAGCGATAAGACTCACTTAAACATCATCCAATATAAACATCATCCAATAAATAGTGCAGGGTAAAGTTAGGAGGTGGAAGGGATAACAACAGTAGAAGGAACAGCTATAAAAATTATTCAACACTTTTGTCAGAATTTTCTACTATACACATTTTAGAGCCAACATTTTCTCACTTTGGGACATGCTAGTTGCTCTTGTTCACATTCTAATGGTCAATCAGACATCCTAGTTGCAGTTTCTCACATCTGCACGGTCGACATTACATACGAGTTGCAGCTATTTGCATCCAGATATCCAATAGGACATCTACGTGGCACCTTTTAACATCCAAACCTATAAAGAAACATTCAGATTCTCTGTTATACAGAGGTCTGGTAGTTTTCCAGCTCCAGACATCGAGTAAAGCATCCGAATCACAGATTTTCATATAAGAATCCAGTCTTTAATTTCTAAAGATCCGACTAAACATACAAATATTTTATTACATCCTGACGTAAAAACTAGAATTCGGTTTTCCAAGACAAGCTCCCAAGTAACAATTTAAATGCCAACAAGTATTTATCAGGTTTTATCACAGATTTAAGAAGGTAAATAAACCGAACTGGGTTTTATTATTTCTTTTGTGCATACCAAATTTATCTGCAGATAATATGTACTTAAAAAAAGGCCTTCGAGCTATCTTTAAAGCAATTTGTTAAATCTCTTTGCTCTTTAAGATCTATTGGTGTTATAGCCACTTAATTGTTGCATTATTAAAAACCACAATAAATTCATTAAGTTTTATAGTGGATTTTAAATATTTTAAGTTTTGTGGTAGACATCTATAAATTTTTAGGTTTTATGGGAGTTTTAAAATATGGTCTTTAAGTACTCCTTATGATCAAACAATAAAACTAATAACTCTTAAGTAGTCTTACCCTTAATATATGTTATCATAAATACTATTTGCTTTTAACGATATTTGGTAAAGGTTCCTTAAAACTTAATAGTTTTTTGGTAGCTTTATTAAGCTACGTTAAAACTTTTTGGTTTTTATAAAGCACTTATAAATCCTTTGGTTCCCCCACTTACGCCTTTACACTTTGAGAGAGGGGGCATATAATACCTAATACACTCATCATGTATTCAAAGGATATTATAAGGAAACTGTTTAAAATCTACTTACTTGTAGTTTTTCACTTTTTCTTGCTCAATTAACGCTATAATCACAGAAATAACGAGAAATTAATGATCGCACACTCAAGAACACACGAAATAAATAATGATTTTTTAGGCTATGTTACCTAAGCTAAGTACATTCGGATTAGAGATTGTCAGAGACAAATCTTAAGAGTTTTAAATAAGAGTAGTAAAGCTGGGTAAAGTCTTACAGGCTTTAAAATAGTAATAAAGTGGAGCAATTGGAACTTAACAAAACTTTTTGTTTTATAAAAATATTTCCTAAAGCCACAAACTCTTAATAGGGTATTCTATTAAAATAAATGGTTTTATTAATTTTTCAGCCATGTTTTTTTTCTGTTAACTATAGCAGACGTGTTTGAACAAAGTTGGGGCAACAGTGTTTAGTTATATTTTTCTTATTCTTACTGTTTACATTTAGCTTGCAACTATCTAAAATGTGTTAATAATTTAAAAGCCCAACATCATACTGAGTAAGCTAAAACTAGGGTTACTATTTTTTTTATTAATTGTAATTAATAATTAATAAGCTGACAAATGAAAGGCGCGTGATTTTTTTTTAAAATTTTTGATATACTTTATCAATAAAGTGGTCTGCGTTGACAATTTTTTGATACTAGGTTGTTTATCAATATCAAATTTTAAAACGTTAGCACATGCAGATATTTCAATAGAGGCAGACATACTTCATTACTTGGCGACATTTTCTGATTTAGATAGTTTAAGTGCAACAAGTTTTCGACAAAGAATTATTAAAGACACAATTATTTATGATGTTCTTGAAGCAGGCTTAAAATTTGATTGCAAGTACTAACGGTTTTAAGAAGATTTTATAAAAGGTTTTATAGTAGACTTGAAAACATCTTGCAGATTTGGGTTCTAAAGTACTGTTGGTTTTATTGATAGATTTAAGGAAGATTTTTATAACCTTTATAAAAGGTCTTTTTTGGTTTTATGCCAGGTTTATTGTAGCTTTTAATGGGTTATCTAGTATAAACAGTTTTACGATCAGTTTTATTATATAGACTTAATAACCTCTTGTAGATTGTGATAAAACTTAAATTGTTACTTGGGCTGTCTGTATCTGAAAAAAAAAATGAACAATTTTGCTAGCTTGCAATCATACCAATTGTTAGAATCCACCACCACCTTATTTTTTAAAGCTGTGGGAACAATAAGGTCAAGAAAATGAAGTGTTAAATAAAATTCATAGCTGTTCTGTTTGCTGTCGTTATCTCTACCTCCTCAACTCTCATTATTGAATGGCACTTAAGTGAACCTTAGAATACTTTGATTATCACTTAAATATAACGCAAATAGAAGCTACCTATTTTTAGTAAAAATAATATACAGTTTTATGGTAACTTATAATTTCATTACTATAGAAAGCACCAAAGGTGAGAATAAGCATACCTTAAAACTTTATTGGCAGATTTTTTAAAATAATTAGCTTTCATTATAGTTATAAGCCTCATTTTTTCATTTTATAGTTCCTGTAGATCGAAATTGAGCTATTTTCGAACGTCGTGCCCATGAGAACTTTTGATCAGCACGACTCGAACTGCAACATATCACAATTAGACACAAATCGACTGGGAGTCATTTTCAATTTAAAACGTACGGGGTCCTTTGTACACCCAGCGACTCCGCCAAATCTTTGAATTTGGAAAATACCACTATTTGTACACTATCGGCAAGTCCTGGATTAGGTTATGTATTGTTTCAACGACTTAACCGACCGCATAAAACAATTATTTTTCCGCTTAACTCGCTCTAACTCAAAAAGGGCACAAGGGATTACTCTCAAATTTTTATCGTGTAATCACTAGATATTTGTTAACATAATGTGTTAATATGTAGGTCAAATTTTAATAAGTGTAGAAAGCATTTTTTTTTCTAAGGCTATGTCGAAAATTTACATTCTCAAATGTAACATGTGGGAAACTTTTTTATCTTTCGAAATAGACACCAAGTGTATCGAGAAGTAACGAAGATAAAAGATGGACGTAACTTTTTTTATTTGAAACTTTTTTTTCTAAAATTAGCAGTTTTCGAGAAAATTGTAAATGAGTGATTGTTGGCCAGGTACTGCAATTAATTGCTATTAGATGTCCACGTTCTTTATGATCTCTTTATCATTAAATAGGTTTTGCATGTATTCCCATGTATATTCAATCTCTAAAAGTGTCACTCCTTCACGGTTGGAATTTCGACATAGCCTTAGAAAAAAAAAATTAGTTGAGCGGAAAAATAATTGTTTTATGCGGTCGGTTAAGTCGTTGAAACTTTACATACCTAATCCAGAACTTGCTGATACTGTATATAGAGACACACTGATACCAATGACACGATAGTAAGCAAAATTGTTTCTGATTGATCCTCATCGATCGTGTCCCTCGATGCGGATGCCCGTTCACTCGGGTAAGATGAAAGGTCCCGATTTGGTATATACAGTAGAAACCACACCGCTGCGAATGCGAATGAACAGGATATTATTATTAATATTTCGGGGAAATCACACCGCTGCAATAGGAACACAAGGCGATATTAATATTTCGTGGAACCCGGGGGTGCTAGAAGCCTCGGGCCCCGGGGGTAACTGCGCGAGTTGCGCGTACATGGCTACGCCTCTGCCTAATATTTTTTTTCAGATTTACCCGCAAGTATTCGTTCTGTAATCAAAGAGGGTAATTAACATTTTAATATTTTTGGCGCTTTCTTTGATCACAAAACAAATCAGTTCTGCAGGATACTGTGATATATTAAGTGTTACCTCTGACTCATTTAAATACAACCCCACACCAGATCGGCTAGCCGTTCACAATTCCACCTCCTTCTTTTATTCTAAGCACTTGCATATAAAATGAAAAGTAGGTCAAGGGTGGAACAAGTAATGCGTATATTGCATTCAACTTTTGTCGTATCCATACCATTTAATTATGTACTTTAGAGAAATTACTCATTTCAACTTTCACTGTACAGGATTTCGAGTTGTTTTATTGTAAGGCTGAAGTATTCATTAACAAATCCACTATAATCTTATAGACTAAACTACTAAGTATGAAACCCGGGTAGAGGCTTAGAAGAACTTTAGAATTTCAACTAAAGCAGCTCATGTGAATTTGTAGCAGACTTGAATATGGAATAGAGACGCGAAGATGGTCCGAGAAACCGCAATCTCTGAATAATATACTCTCACTTTTCGGGAACTCAACCGAATAATTTTAAATAATATATTTGCAGTGCAATGGCGTACCATATAAGCACGTTGTAAAAATATGTTAGTTATTATTTTGTTCCTAGCTTATGTTCACCTACATGTAATCAGTACGTGCGTATTTTTTATGGTTTTAGATAAAAATCTGTCTTCTAAATGCAAAAGCAGACATTTGATATTTGAAATTGTTTGGGTAAAATGCAAAAAACATATACTGCAATGCAAAATATTTATTTACATATTATTTTTTCTGAATTATCAATTCAATTGAACACACTGCAACAAGGAATATAAAAACAGAAATCTGGCTTACTTTTACTTCCACGTCCAGTGGAAGTATGATAACGAAAAAAAATTTTTTAAATTTTTATTATCAAATAGGCTTAAAATATTATGAAACGTCAAGATTTTAAGTTTGAGTGAAAATAAAATTCTGCCTGTCTGTCTGTAGGTCTGTCTGTCGGTCTGTCTGTCGGTCTGTATGTAACTTTTTTTTGTGCGCACATTTACTCTGGAACTGTTTAAGATATTGACTTGAAATTTGGTACACATATGTACTTTAACGGGATCTGGAACTAGATTATATTTTCATGTTGTTGCGACGAAGGACTTGGGGGTAAATTGGGGTAAATAGGTAAATGAAGCAGGTAAGAATCCATAAAATTGGTATTTAGTATATACAAGAGAGGCTAAGGTCTCAAAAAAATTTTTGGCATTAGCCATCCCCATTACCACCCCCACCCCATTATTAAAGGGGATGAGAAAAGATTATGATTTAGTGTGTGTACTGTGTACAAGAACCAAAAACCTCAAAATATTTTTTTTATTTCATCCACCCCCCACTACCCCCTATCACCACCCCTACTCCACTATCGATGTGGTTATCGTTTTATGGGCTAGAGAATTTCAAATATTATATTATTAAAGTTCCATAAACAATTATTTCCACATAAAAATTTTTTTCTTTGTGAGAGACTTGGAAATCTGGATGTGGAAGTAGTGATTCCTTGGGAAGCGGTTTTTTAACTATGAGGAAATTATATCTGAGATTGCAACTTAATCACTGAAAATATGTTTAAAAATGAATAATCACCTTCATTTTACAAGAATGTATTTCACACACTATTTTTCGAATTAAGAAAAGAAATTAGACAATATATAAACGGAATATAACCTATAACTTATAAACGGAACATAATAATAATAAATCGCCTTTATTAATACTTAAGTCCTGGCGGAGTTTAGCATAGCTATTCCACCACTCAACCATATAACCTAACTCCATATGAAAATAAAACAGCAAAATGCATAAGTCATAATACACTGCGAAAAGTAATTAAAAATTGAATTGTAATTTTCAGAGCATTCGGATCTGAACGAGTTAATCTTTGAACTAATAATATGACTATATATCGGTTCCATGATTAGTCGCGGAGGGATGAGCTCATACACCTGCTGGAAAAGATACGAGCAAACAATGAGCTCTGGTTAGGGTCTAAAGGTAAATTACCATAAAACTAGAATTCTCATTGCAGTCCGAACCAATGAAAACCACCCAGACACAGTGGCGTCCTGACTAGGTCCGCGGATCCGCAAACGCTAGATCCTTTAGGGCCCCCACATCCGATCAATAGAACATGGCAATGAACAATCGAAAAATTTGTAATTTGCCTCATATTATACTCTGTCCGTCCGTCCATCCGTCCGTCCGTCACGTTTCTTGTAAGTACTATAACTTAAAAAAGAAAAGTCCGATTGTATTGAAATTTGGAAAGTAAGTTAGTGTTAGCTATTTTTTCTGAAGAAAATCAACCAGTAAATAAGAAAGTTATTAATCATTTAATTATATTATATTTTCGTAGTTTTTGACGCTTGTACCCTGCGCGTCATATTAACGTGGTACACTTCGATTTTAACAATGCAAAGAAGACTAGACTGGTCACATTTGACAATAATAAGATCTATCACAAATCAGTATTTAAACAATAACAATGTCTAGACAGTTAAGTAATATTCAGAAGCTTGAGAGAACATCACAATCTACCAAAAAATTGAATTAGTGGTTTTCAGTTCACAAGTGCTGTACCATATTTATATGCCGTGCATTGTATTTAAACAGAAATCTTGCGAAATGTTATCTCTATAATATATATATTTTTCTTTTTATGCATTTTACTAATATATATTTTATAATATATCTACTGCGTTGGAATATGATTCTCGAAAGATATATATTACAGATATTCAAGTTTTGTAATAACGTCTTATGGTCCAGTGACTAAAGTTTTGCCTTAAAGATCCCGTGTTCGAATTCAGACAGGTTGGATGTTTTTTTTTTAATTTTTTTTTTCATATGCTTTTTTTTTCACAACAAAGTTGGTATCACAAAATTTAGGATGTCCAAAAACTAACATTATTTACAAGAAAACTGTGAAGAACATCCTATAGAATGTGTAATAATTATATAAAAACCTTAGTAAATTGGCGAAGGGCACCTACGTTTTTAGCTTGTTTATTTCTCCAACATCATCTATAATTTGTCGCTACTTTCTACAAGATAAGAAACTTATCTTTGCGTCTTTGCCAGGCAACAACGCTGTCGCGTGCTGTCTATGCTATAACGGCGATATTGTGTTACAGTTTTAAAATTTTCCTCACTGCAAAGAAAAAAAATTGGGCACCCCTTAGCCCAAATCGCGGACCCAACTAAAATTTGCCAGGACGCCACTGCCCAGATACGAATATGTGAATGTGAGGCGAACAAGAGTTTTTATGAGCAACATCGGCAACTTCTAATGTGTTCTATAAAAAATATATATGGTAGAATTGACAATGTCGAGCAAGATATGGCGTGACAGAAATACCACAAAACTCACAGATCAGACTTGCGAACGCCCTAGTCTTCTCCATCTTTGTTTATACTTTTGAAACTATTTAGGAGACGTACAGATAGTGTACCGCTGCTTGGAAATGTTTGTTACTAATTTTTCTGATCACCTTTCCAAGATCACCTTAACAACGCAACAGATTCAATCGAGGAAAACCTATCAAAAACAGAAGAATAGGAAGTATGCAAGGAAGTAATAAAGATCACAGCAAACAATGTCTTGGTAATCATAAACATAAACACACCACAAATAGCAGATAACCCGCAAATCCAAAGCCAAGGCTGTATGGAAGGGGGTTACACATTTGGAAAAACACAGACATACCATCCATACACACCGGGGCTCGAACTCAGAGCGCGATAGACAGTCGGTCAGCATATTCACCACTCAATACGCCTTAACCGACTGAGCTACCGTACCGGTAATCGGACGATCACAGGCTGTCGTCGACTGATTCGACAAGATTACCAGAAGAAAAAAAGATGCATATGAATGTATGCAACAGCACAGGACACGTACAGCCGTTGAAAAGTATAAAGAGCTAAGAAGAGAGGAAAAGCGTATGCATAAGAATAAAAAGAAGAAATTCGAGAAAAACATGTTAGAAGAACTACAGACACAACGAAACCAAAATGAAACAAGGAAACTTTATAAAACTATCAATAATATGAGGAAAGAATTCAAACCAAGGCTAAACATGCAGAGGCAAATATGGTAACATACTTAACAATATAGATGATGCTCTTAAGATATGGGTCGAACAGTTCAGCGAACTGCTTTGTGAAGACAGCGTAGAACTAAATTATAACATACGTCCCCAAAGTTTACAAAATCATGAACGAATTGAACCGCCTACCCTACAAGAAGTGAGAGATGCCATCGAACATCTGAAAAACAGTAAATTTCCAGGTAGTGATGGCCTCCCTGTCAAACTGTTTAAAAGTGAAGGACAAAATCTAACCACCTGAATACATAAAATAAAATGTAGAGTGTGGATGGAGTAACAAATGCCAGAGGAATGTGATGTTGGTATGATACACCCGCTGCATAAGAAAGACGACAAGCTTGAAGTAAAAATTACATTAATAAATACAATATATAAAGTCCTCTGTAATACACCATATAACAGGCTGAGTGCCTACACCGAGATGCTCCTAGAAGAATATCACAGTGGCTTTAGACCACGGCGATCTACCACAGATCAAATATTTACATTACGCCAAATACTGGAAAAATTACGAATTTAATATCGATACACTTCACCTCTTCATAGACTTCAAAGCCGCATACGATATTGTTATAAGACCTAAACTCTATGAAGCCATGCAAGAATTTGGAATACCAGAAAAACTAATCAAACTAGTAAAAGCATCGATATCTAAAGTAATCTGCAAAATTAAAATACAGAATAGAACATCGGACGTCTTCCAAACACATATGGGCTTAAGACAGGGAGACGCACTGGTGTGAATTCTATTTAATATTGCCCTAGTAAAAGTAGTAAGAGATGCAAGTTTGGATATTATAGGCACTATATATATATATAACAAATCAACCCAAACACTTGCGTATGCAGATGACATAGACCTAGTTGCTCGTACTTTACAAAAAAACAAAAAAACATTTAGTACATTTTATAATGCAGCAGAAAACATTGAGGCTTGAGAGTCAATGAAGGAAAAACGAAACTAATGACATCAACACCAAACAATAATATTGGTTAAAATATTACAACAATTGGAGACTACAATTTTGAAGTGGTTATATAACAACTTTATATATCTGGGGTCTCTAGTAAATAGTGAAAACTCAATATCAGAAGAAATATAAAAAAGAATAATGTTTGCCGCTATTTTGGACTTAATAAACATCCTAAGAAGTCATAGTCTGTCATGGGAAACTAAATTCACCTTAATTCTTCCGGTGCTGACATGGACAATTAGTAAATTCGATGAAAATATACTACTATCTATAATCTACTAATTTTCGAACGAAAAATTCTTCGAAAAATATTCGGCAGTATTGGAAAATGGTATATGGCGTAGAACATATAATTCTGAATTCTATTCAAAATGTACAGATGTAGCAAAGAGCAAAGATATAGTAACGTACATTCAGAATGCGTCTTAGATGGGCAGGACACATTGTAAGGGCCAAAGAAAGTTAACCGCCGAAAAGAATGCTCTTCTCAGAGTCAGGAGTAATACGAGGAGGAGGATTAAATTGCGATGGAAGGATGGATTGGATGAAGACGCAAGCAAAACTGGTGCACCTGACTGGCAGAGACTGGCAAGAGATAGAGACCAATGGAGGAAAACACTAGGAAAAGTCGGGGCCCATTAGGGCTGTAGCACTACTAATGATGATGAATTTCCCTCAACAGCTCATTACACCAACAGCTCTATTTTCCAGAAAGTGCGTCCCCCAAAGCAATTCTCCAGCATCGTAATCTTCCAAATTCTCTTTATTTTTGGCCGCATCAATCAGAGAAAGAACAATATAGAAACAGTTTATGTATCTGATGACAAAAAGTTAATAAGAGGCCGCCCTCCAAAACGTTGAACTGATGTCACCAAAGAGCAGATGGGAAAGACCTTTGGGGAAGCCGTGCCCTTAACAAGCAACTGCGGCAAATCAGCGTTGCCAGCCCTACCGATTTTTCGATATATCTACTGAAATGTACTAAAATCTACCGATTTACCGAATTATTTTGACTTCTACCGAAATTTAATGTAGCTGAAATACGAAATTTTGAAAGAGATATGGAAATATTTTGAGATAAAGTAAAAAAAAATAAATGTGGAGATGGGTCTTTGATGTTATTTCCCTTGTAAGAAAAATTAATTTAAACTCTAGTATGGTTAACTCATCCTTCAGTAAATATTGAAAGGAAGAGTATTTTGCTTTTTGTCGATAAATTTAATTAAAACTAAACAAAAAAGATATATTAAACACCAAATCTACATCATTCTTGGCTTTATTACATATAAAAAGAGGTACAAAGGGAACAATGAATGTTTTAACTTCGAAGTGAATTATTTTTAAAAGATATGTCTAAAGGGAATCTATGTTTAGCAGGCACAAGAAATATAATACATACAAATTATATCGTTTTCTATAGTTTAATATTATATTTCTTATGCTCATTAATATGATTAAAGTTTAAATATTTTAAATTAATGAAATTTTTTAATTAGTTTTTTCAACGTGTTTTATTTATTATTAGGTATAAAATATAATTTGTGCATACGATTTATTACTTTTAAGTGCTGTTGAAAAATACATCTACCGATTTTTCCTGAAATCTACCGATTTTTCGTTGTAATTCTACCGAGTTCTATAATGGAACGGTTGGCAATACTGGCAGATGGTGTGGTACTGCTTTGATATAGAGCAAATAAAGGCTAACTAGAATAATTTATGGATCACAAAACGTCAAAAGTCATTGTGAATAAGAAGAAGTAGCAATGAAGTGGAATATTTCTATGAGCTTTTTGAATAAAATGAATAAAACTAAAAAACAAATATAGTTTCTATTTATAGTAGATACCTGTTACAGCCGTTTTGTAAAATGCCGTATAGTGCTTAAAAATTGTTATTTTATGTAGGTACTTTAGTTATTTCATTCCCGAAAAAATCTTTCAGTTTCCATTTTTAACTGACAGATTCTTAATAAAAATAACATGATAACAAAATCGTATATAGCATAAGCTGCTGAAAATTTTCCTCACATATATGCAACTAGAATAGTGTCCTAATGTAGCATTTTCGAGCGGGGATCATAAATCATTAAGTTTCATTCCCATGTGACCGCTTAACAGGTTGAAATTTCTTTTTACCTCTAAACTGTCTCTACTTTTAATGGATGAATTGGCTTGAAATTTAGTATTTATATTTAACATTAATAATATACGTATTAAAAAATTCAGGGGGTCCTCTGCGGCTATTCCAACCACAACAACAAAAAATTGCACCCCCTTAAGGATAACTACCCCCATTGGTACAACCGCGACACTTTAATGAAATATCCATTGATGACTTAACTTTAATGTGTCATTATATTGTGGTGAGACAGGGTTAACAAATAATCTGTAATACCTGCCACGACGTGCATTTACAATAAGCAATAAAAAAACTAAGCATCTCGGGTTGTACTACATTTTATTAAATGCTCAACGCCTCCTGAAGATTCTTCTATTCCATTTTAATATGAATGTTTTTCAACATTCCTGAAACTCCGCCTCTGCAAGACGACATATACATAAATTACACTGATTGCGTTGTGTCCCCGCCGCGCCCATTTCAATAATGTATTATTAGAATTTATATACCATTTTATATGTTCCAATATTTATTCTTTGGATATCTTAGACATGTAACTTTTTTTATTAAAATATATAAATTTGAAAAATATTTAACAGCATCCTCCATAAGAATATTACCTAGTACCAAATAAAACACATTTTTAGCAATGAATGATAACCCAAATTTTGTAGATGCAAATGGAGTTCATCCTTGGTAAAACCCAAGGAGCAAATAGAGAGCTCCTTTATTTACACAGGTTATCAGAAGGCGTGTTTCAAATCATTGCTCATGCGGAACATTGACTTCCACATTATTGGTAATTGTAGTCCGGTGTCACGATTACAGTTATTCAGACGTTTATTTATTTCAATTAGGGATTGCAATTTACCGGAAGTTTTAATAACCGGTAAATCGGTAAATAAAAATGTAAAAAACCGGTTAACCGGTATTTACCGGTAATTTTACTTCCACATCCAGTGGAGGTATAGTAACGACAAAAAAATTTGTAGAAATTTTTATTGTTCAAATAGGCTTAGAATGTCATGAAACGTCGAGATTTCAAGTTTGAGCGAAAAAAAATTTTCTGTCTGTCTGTCGGTTTGTAACTTTTTTGTGCGCACGTTTACTCTGGAACCATTTGAGATATTGACTTGAAATTTAGTACACATATGTACTTTAACGAGATCTAGAACTAGATTATATTTTTATCTTGTTCCGTCGAAGGGTTGGGGGGTAAATTGGGGTAAATTTGGAGTAAATAGGTAAATCAAGCAGGTAAGAGTTCATAAAATTGATATTTAGTATAGACAAGAGAAGCTAAGGTCTCAAAAAAAATTTTGGCATTAGCCACCCCCATTACCACCCCCACCCCATCATTAAAGGGGATGAAAAAAATGTGATTTAGTGTGTGTACAAGAACCAGAAACCTCAAAATATTTTTTTACTTTATCCACCAAAGTTATAGGTAATCTGTGGAACTGGCACCTATCCGCAGTTTTGAAATTTTAAAAATTAAGATTATGCCAAATGAAATTCGCCCATTAAATATTGTCTACAATGGAGTGTTGATAGTTTGCAAACATTTTTTGTAATCTCATGGATTGCCCTAATATCCTGAATATGTTAAATCATTTCAGTTTTACCTATGTATATAGAGAAAAATGTAATATGCAAAATTTTACCCCAACTGAAAAAAATACACTCCATATTGATCTTAAAAAAGTGACAGAAATAATTTATGCAAAAAATTTTGGAATAATGATCTTATTTGAAACCCGTAATCATAAAAGGTTTTATCTTCCCACTCCACGAACAAATGTTCTGATATTCTCCCCCTTATTTTTTATGTGTAATACTTACATGCCTATCGAAGCGCAACTTGATATATTCTACTCGAGTATTTCAAATATTAAGTGGTTTTCGTAGTAATTTGTAATTTTATTTTAATATGCTTTTAATCTGTAATCTGTGTATCTCTCTACATGTTTATAATCGGTTCTTTTCCCTTTTTGTCTCTTTGTATATTTTTTACCATTAGGTATAAATTATTGTGTTTTTTCCCATCCCGTAATTGCTTTTTACCGTGTAACTATATAAATAAATAAATAAATAAATAAATACATTTTTGCAACGACTCCTCAAGTTATTTTTTCAAGTTCGTAGTTTTCTGTATTACTCTCACCACACCAGAATTTTTTATTTCAGCTTGACTTTCAGCTTGCTCTAATGTAACTATATCGTAGAATTAATTTTGTACTATTATGTTGTCGTATTAAACCTCAACTCACTATATTTTTTGTTTCAGACTTTCTGCGTTGTGTCGAAAAGGTTTCGAAAAAACTATATCCATCGATTTACCGCCACAAGTTCATTCTTCTACTTCAGCCCATTCAGTCGCATACGGAAAGCATGTATATATTTATGCACCAATCAATACTTCGATTATTTGGTTATGGCTACCATATTGCTCAACTGCGTCTTCCTCGCCATGGCCGAAACAATTGAAGAAGCCGAGTAAGTTACCTAAGAGAACATATTTTTCTTATTCTAAAAGTTTTAAATTTAAGCCAAATAATGTTACTATTTACAAAATCTAATTTAATATTTTTTTTTGAAAATTGGCATTCTTGGATGACCTCTATATCTCAATTACCAAGTGTCGAATTGAGTAACACATTCTTGAGGCACTTTTTTGAGGAGAATCCGTTGCTGATAAGAAGAAAATTATGCGTGCCTCAGCTTTCAAGATATAGACATAAATTTTATTTTTTTAAATGGAACAATCTGTAAATTATTTCATCATTATTCGAACACATTAGCTATCAACGATATATCATATGTCATATTTATCTCTATAGAAACTGGTTAATTTTCAAAAAATGTAATATATTTGTGAGGAGGACATGGAAAACTATTAACAAAAACAACGCTTCTTATAATATAAAATAATTTTGCCAAAAATAGGAAAAATCTAAACTACAATAAATGTTGTAATTGTCCTCCGTTGACATCTCTGCATTTTTGACACCTTCTCCTTACAGCATTTGTTACATTTCCAATCATGACATGATGGCCTAGTCAACCTGATTGTGGCTGTGGACGCAAAAACGAGAAATATTATTTTAAATAAGGGACGTCTGCATATAAATTGGAAACGGTGCACTGTGGCCGATTCTTATCATATAAAACGCTATAACACTTGCAGCGGTTTTGGTCATCTTTCTAATAAATGCCAAAATAAGTTCCCTGTGTGCCATATTTGTGCTGATAGCCATGAACCTAAAATGTGTAGCTCCTATAAAAGATGTGCAAATTGTATACAATCAAACAAAAATTTTAAAACAGACTGATATAAGTCATTCAGCTAAAGACAATAAGTGCCCTAGTTACCTAAGCGAATTTAGTCAAACAGCGGACTCTACAGTCTGTCACACAGGAATAGCAACCAAAAGTAAGCAATGTATCGTCCATCACAATTTACAGTGTATAAAAAATAAAATTGAGGAAGTTGAATTACTCCTACTTCAAGAAAATATTGATATCCTATGTGTCACTGAAACCTGGATTCAACCGGGGGAAATTGAGTACGTAAAATTTTCTGGATACGATATATCAAGCTATTTTTCTAGAAAATCATTCATACATGGTGGAACTTTAATACTGGCTAAATGCTCCTTGGACGCAGTGGAAATTTCTGATCTAGTGAATGTATGGGAATCAGCTGACAATCTCAGCACTGAAGCTCCCAGATAAAAATACAAAGAGTTTGGACTGTAATACCAGCTAAGGAAAAAAACGAGTGACATAAACTCACCCAAAAATCTGCGGTGCGTTGAATGCCGGCCGGCTATTCATGTCGCTGGACCTCCACAATAGGCGATAATCACTTTTAAGTTTAGTTTTAATAGATAGCGTTAAATCGATTATCACTAACAGCACACTATGATCAATTGATTGATTGCATGAATCGTTTCACACACACTTCCCAAGCAGTCGTGTCTTGCGGCAGGTTCTTTATGTCACAAAAATGACGCGATAGATAAAAAGTATTTAAAAACTCTACTTGGGAATAAAATATATGTTCAAAGCGAATTCCATAGACAACTCACAATACAATATATATACAAGTAACAATAATAGCAATAATAATATTAAAAAGCAATAATAAATAATTTAAATATAATTAATACAATAAATACGAAACAGCGAATGTGAGTGTAGAAATAATTTTCGAGTGTGCGGCAGTCAAAATTACTTTATATGGAAGTGTTTATTATATTATGTGCATTTACAGAGCTCGTAACTCTGATTTAAAAGAATGTATGTTAAAACTTGAGGAGTCCCTGAATATTGTGTTCAATAAAAACCAGCCTAGCTATGTAATAATATGTGGCGATTTTAACATAAATTTTTTATGCAAAGGCACAGTAGGTGTTACCGAATTTCTTAAAATCCTTTTGTATGTACTCTGTTTTCGATCAACCTACGCGTATTCAAAATAATAGTATAACGGCACCAGATTATATTTTAACTAATTTTAATGATACTCTATTAGAAAAATATGTCATGCATATGGGTCTGTCTGATCACAGTGGTCAAAAAATTTCTTTTGAGGTGAAAAAACCAAAAAATAATAACAGTCACACATTTAGATCGTTTTCGCAAAAAAACATATTAAAATTTAAAAACTATTTAAGTAATGAGTCATGGCATAGTGTGTTTAGCGCACAAACAGTAGAAAATAAATATCATGAATTTAATAATATATTACACGGTTATTACAGCGAATCTTTTAAGTTTATTACTAAACATTTTGACGACAAAAACAGAAATTGGGTAACCACTGGAATTAAAGTGTCATCGATCCATGTAAAAGAACTGTTCAATATGCAACAAATTGGTTTGATCAGTGTACAATATTACAAATCTTATAAAGTAATTTACAGACGAGTTATACGGCAGGCGAAGAAAATGTACTTTGACAATATCATAATAAACTCTCCGAACAAATCGAATGCTGCTTGGAATATAATTAACCAATATTTGAAAAGGGGAAAAAATAACAATAGTCCTGATATGTCAATAAATAATGAACTAACTACAGACAAGATAGTTATCGCCAATGAATTTAATTCATACTTTTTAAATACAACTAAATCACTAGCAATACCAGACAATAATATAATGAATCATAGGAATAGAGCCGAAGCGCGTATTATTAAAAATTCACTTTACTTAAAACCTATTAATACATCTGAGGTTACAGTTATAATCAACAGTTTAAAAAATTCTAATTCTTCCGGTTCTGATTACTTTCCAGTCAAAATTGTTAAACTATGTTCCAGCGAATTGGCTACACCTTTAACAGATCATAAATCAATGTTTTCAGATGGCATTTTTCCAGATCTCTTAAAATTATCCAAAGTAATTCCATTGTTTAAAAAAGGTGATCGTACACAACTCGGTAATTACAGACCAATAGCAATTTTATCAGTTTTTTCAAAAGTGATTGAAAAACTAATCGCAATCAGAATTTCTGAATTTTTAAATTCTAACTCAATCCTCTCAACAAATCAGCATGGCTTTAGAGAGAATAGATCAACTATGTCAGCTTTACTGAGTTTTCTGGATTATATTTATGAACATCTTGACAGAGGTCATGAAGTTATGGCATTATTTATTGACCTTTCAAAAGCATTCGATTGTGTTAATCACGACATTCTCTTGGATACTATTCAAAAATATGGTATACGAGGGCAATGTAAAATGCTACTAAAATCGTACTTAACCAATAGACAACAGTATGTCGATTTCTTAGGTTCGAGGTCTGAAACTAAAACAATAGATATAGGTGTACCCCCAAGGTAGTGTTATGTAAATGAATTTTATTGCTCCTTTGCTGATGATATAACTGTTGCCGTAGGTACCAAAAACATCCAAGACCTGATTAATAAGTTAAATTCTACCCTACTCAACATAAATGACTATTTCACCTTAAAAAAATTGGTAATGAACCAAAAAAAAAACATTATCGTTCACTTTCATCCTGTTAAAGCTCATTACATATCGAGTTTGCTCCTACAGCTTCATGGTAAATCCATTGAACAAGTGTCAACTTTTAAACTATTAGGTCTGTATATTGACCTATCACTGGATTGGAAGTCACATGTCTCCTTTATTTGCAATAAATGTTCATGTCACTGCTTTGCGCTGAAAAGATTACGTCACTTAACCAATTTAAAGACCGTGAAGATATTTTATTTGTCTAATTTAGAGTCCAGACTGCGCTATGGTATTATTTTTTGGGGTAATTCATCGTCATCAAACCGTGTGTTTTTACTGCAAAAAAGAGCTATTCGTAATATGTTTAATTTAGGCTATAGTGAATCATGCAAGCAGACATTCATCAAACATAATATCTTTACATTACCTTGTCTGTACATATATGAAATTTTAAAATTTGTAAAAAAAAATTTATCGACCTTCAACTCCTTAAATGCTAATCACAGTTATCCTACACGGTATGGATCCAACCTGCAGTACGATATACACAGACTTGAATTATATAAAAAAAACCGTATTATATGGGATATACACTTTACAATAAGTTGGCTTTTGAAATTAGAAATATATCTAGTGTAAACAAGTTTTTGTCAGAGTTAAAAAAGTTTTTGTTAAAAAATACATTCTACTCGATAGAGGAATTTTTAATGTATTAATATGTTTATCTTTTCTGTAAATGTATTTGACGTATCCTATATCATTGTATGATCTACTGGATAAATAAAGCATTATTATTATTATTATTATTATTCTCCGCAGCTAATGTTTTGTTTTCCAATTCTTCTATGTTATTAGAACGTTCTCTATATATAATACTTTTTAAATAACCCCAAAACCAAAAATCGAGTTATAATCAGGAGATCTAGCTAGCCATAAAATAGGACCATTATTTGCTAAAAATTAAACAATATTTAAACTACTTTGTTGTTTATTAATGTCCAGTTAACTAAATTAATTGTTAGTTATCAATTTAGTTAACTTAGCTAACTAGACATTGATAAACTAGTCCTGAGTGATATATAGATACCTATCCAATCCTCCCCAAACTGACATTTAAATAATTTCGTGTTTCATTTGACGTATGACCTGGGGCGCCATCGTGTTGGTAAATTAATCTTTGAAATTGTCTTACAGGCATATTGTCTACAAAGATCGTAGAACGTTAATAAAATTTTCGGTATTCAAGTTACCGTGAAAAAAATATATAATTATATATAACATGCAAATTTGGTATCCAATAAAACCACACCATACACCAAATCCAAATCGTCCTTGACAATTAACTGTAGCGGTTACGTGCGGATTTTCATGAGCCCAATGGTGGTTATTATGCCGATTAAAAATTTCTTATATGGGCCTCGTCTGTCCATATAATTATTCCTTTAAATTCGTGCACTGCATTGCACTGACGCAAAAACCACTGGCAAAAATCGAGACCCCTTTGAAAATCGTTTGGGTATAGATGGTGACTGATTTTGTAGGGTTTGAATTTTTTATCAAGCAGTTATTTTTGGGATTCCTGTATTTCGTGAGACGATATATTAGGATTTTCTCTTACAAATTTTAAAACAATATTTTCTACACCTTCTCTACCTGCTTTATTATACATTTTTGCTCGAGGTTTTGCAAATGATCCAAACTCTTTTAAATTTTGTTATACCTTTTTGAATATTTTTATGTCTGGATATCTCTTTTCTGGATATCTAAAAATATTGTTGGCACAATGTATTGCTGTCTATAGCTTACCTATTAAAATAAAGCTAGGGAGCTAAATTTGAATCTTCTCCGCATTCTACAAAACACTTAATCATATCATATTTTTCACTATTACTAAATTGAACCATTTTAAACAATGCTCACTCACAATTAACTCACAAATTAGTTTCTGACATTTACGATTATTTCGATTTTCTTTTTCTTTTGCCATGGCCTTTTCAATAAATATTAGGAATGCAGTAAACATGCATAGATGTCAGTGGAAGACAATTCGAACATTTATTGTAGTTTAATTTTTTCTATTTTTTTCAAAATTATTTTATATTATTAGAACTGTTGTTGTTGTTAATAGTTTTCCACGGCCTCCTCACAAATATATATCGTTAGATAGCTAATTTAAGTTGTGATCGAATAATGAAATAATTTACAGGGTGTTCCATTTAAATATCTATAAATTATGTCTATATCTCGAAAACTGAGGCATGCATAATATTCTACTTATCAGCAACGAATTCTACTCAAAGAAGTGCATTAAGAATGTGTTACTCGATTTTCGATTCGACACCTTAGTAATTAAGAATAGAGGTCATCCTGGTCATCCAAAAATGCCAATTTTCCAAAGCTCGGTAGCTCGGTAGTCGAAATGGATAGGCGATCGCGGTTTACGTCATTATTTGTTTCTCGAAAATCGAGGTCAGGGCACCTACATTGTACAGGATGGACCAAATTAGATGGGATTTGGGGTTTTCTCTAAAACTATGGCAGACTATCTGCCATAGTTTTAGAGAAAAATATAATATGCAACATTTTATCCCAACTGAAAAAATTACACTCCATATCGATCTTTAAAACGTGACAGGAACAATTTGTGTAAATAAATAACGTATTTTTGGAATAATGACCTTATACAGTTTATGTGTTAACATTATTTTGAAACTTTGGAGCAATCTTATAAATCAGATAAATTGAATTATTTGCAAATTTGGATTAGGATTGCATAAAAAGGCGGTATTCTTACTTCACTTGTGAAGTCTGAACGGTTTAAGTTAGTTTCTAAAATGTATGTGAAATTTTGAAATCGACTCTGACTTCACTCTGAATTCACAGTTAGAATTCCTCAAATTATATATTTTCTTTAACAATGTTGTGTATCATTTGGCAAGGTATGTACACTTAACGCAATGATGCTGTAATCTAATATTACATTAAATAGGGTTAGTTTTCCACAATTTGTTAATTTGAAATCTTCAGCTTTTACATTGTCAATAGTCCAACTTATTTCACACATTATTTATGCTCCTGTTAAAGCTGTTATCTTATTTTTTAATTATGAAATTAACTTTGCAATTAGACCTAACGACTTCAAGACAAAGTAAAAAATTCACATTTGAAATTTTTAGAAGACCCCACTTTCTGAACAAGAAAACTTTCATTTTTTTTTTGTCCAAATAGGCTTAGAGTATCATGAAATGTCGAGATTTTAAATTCTGTAACATTTTTTGTGCGCACGATTACTCTGGAGCCGTTCTTTAGGATATTGACTTGAAATGTATTTTAACGAGATCTAGAACTAGATTATATTTTGATCTTATTCCTTTGAAGAGTTGACGGGTGAATTGGGGTAACTGGGGGTAAATAGGTAACTCAAGCAAACAAGAACCCATAAAATTGGTATTTGGTATAAGAGAAGCTTAGGTCTTAAAATTATTTTTGGCATTAGCCACCCCCATTACCACCCCCCGTTATTAAAGGGTGTGAAAAAAAATGTGATTTAGTGTGTGTACAAAAACTAAACGACTCAATTTTTTTTTAAATACATCCACCTCCCTATCACTACCCCCACTCCAATACCGATGTGGGATATCGTTTTATGAGTTTTTGGAGTAGACGATTTCAAATATTATATTATTAAAGTTCCATAAACAATTATTTCCACATAATGGAGTGCAAATATAGTATCAACATTTTTTTTTCATTGTGACAGACTTGAATAGAAAATCAGGATGAGGAAGTAGTGATTCCTTGGGCAGAGGTATTTTAATAATTAATTAAAGAAAGCTAAATGTGCATGACAGTTTGAATTGAGGTATAACACACTCGATGTTTTTGAAGTTTGAATCGTCTTTTTAATTGCTCCACAGAAACTGTTGTGTAATGAAAATGAACTCTTGTGATTGGTCCTAGTCCATTTAGTAATGAGTTATTACCCACAGTCGTGAATAATGAATCCTATTATACAAAAACGCATCGACAATTAACGAATTATTCAATGGTCGTAGAAAAATACTATTAAAAGTTGTCTATATGGAGGTTAAATTAAATTAAAATATTTCCAAAACAAGTGAATGCATGCAATGCAGTTTAATGCAATACCAGTATGATAAATTTAAGCATTTCAAAATTCTCTCTCTCTTTATTACAATAAACAATTGATCCTTGAATATGAATAATTCTTTAGAAAATGCGCATTTTCCAGGGATCATATTTTCAGTAAAATGCACATATTTTACGAGAGAGAGTGTCTTTTTTATTCTCCCCTCACGTTATGCTGTACAATAAAGCAGAGTACAGGCAAACAATATATATGTCACAAATAAGTGGCATTTTCTTTTTTGCATTGTTTCATGTAGCATAGTTCCAGCAGAGCTATAGAGCTTTGGGATAGTAAATAATGCCAATACGGGTTTCAATGTAATCCTTGTTTCAGTTCAATGTGATTGTGTCACACTTAACAGACCAACTGCGTCATGGAGATGAACAGCGATGATTGTTTCGAATTAATCATATATCAATTCACCAGATAATGAATGACGTACACATATATTGCCTCTATTTTACAGTGCACATAATCAGATAATTGTAGCAAACTGTAAAGGTAGTAGTTTTCTGACAAAAGGCTTGTTTATAATTCACTAGGTCACGACGTCTAAAACGTGTTAACAATGAAATTGGGTCATTCCTACGCTAATGCTGGTTAGAATAAATGGCTTTTAATCTTTATGTGGATATTTTACTTTAATTTTTGTCTACAGACTGATTCCATATTTGCAATTAAAGCTGCTGGAACTATTTATAAAATGTACTTAAGTATTAACTATCATTATTTTCAGAAAATAGAATCAATAATAGAGTATACTTAGATTTTGACTACAAAATCGTTGAGACCTAAAACTGTATTTCAAAAAACTGTTGTTTAGGGTCTAATATAAACATTGTAAAAAATATACCCTTTTCTACCCCTTCTGGGGGGTGAAAATCGCTTATACGACTGCACAACGGTATCTTTGTTCCAAAATAATTATGAAACTGCTCAGTTGAAAAGAAAACTTTATAAGATGGTGCAAAAACCACCCTGAAGTACCCCCTAACGCTTTTCCACCCCTTTCCTTTAGGGGGCGATTCTCAATAAAGCGGCTGCACATCAGCGGTATCTTTGTTCCAAAATAATTATGAAACTGCTCAATTGAAAAGAGAACTTTAAAAGACGGTGCAAAAATCACCCTCAAATACCCCCTAACGCTTTTCCATCCCTTTAGGGTGCGATTCTCAATAAATCAGCTGCACATGAGCGGTATCTTCGTTCCAAAAAAATTATGGAACCACTCAGATGAGTACTACATCTCAAAAAAAAAGTGCAGCAGCGACTCTGAGCCAATCCCTGGCGATTTTCCAGCCCTTTCGAGGGGTGAAAATCACTTTCACCGCTGCTGAATGGTACCTTTTTGTAAATAAAGTTATGTAATTGTTCAGTTGAGCAGTAGACCTCAAAATATGATGTAGCAGTTATTATGAGCTACCCCATAATGCTTTT
Organism: Rutpela maculata; assembly: GCA_936432065.2. NCBI lineage: Eukaryota > Metazoa > Arthropoda > Insecta > Coleoptera > Cerambycidae > Rutpela > Rutpela maculata. The sequence goes on along the minus strand of OW386287.2, from coordinate 165,778,875 downwards.
CCACCCCCAACGGGGGAAGAAAATGGATTTCGCCTCTGCTCAGCGATATATTTCTAGCAAAAAACCGCTGCCCAAGGAATCACTACTTCCACATCCAGATTCTCTATCCAAGTCACTCACAACGAAAAAACTTTGTATGTGAAAATAATTGTTTATGGAACTTTAATAATATAATATTTGAAATCCTCTACCCCAAAAACCCATAAAATGATACCCCACATCGGTAGTGGGGTGGGGGTGGTGACAGGGGGGTGGTAGTGGGGGGTGGATGAAGTAAAAAATATTTTGAGGTTTCTGGTTCCTGTACATAAACTAAATCACATTTTTTTTTCATCCCCTTTAATAAGGAGGTGGGGGTGGTAATGGGGGTGGCTAATGCCAAAAAATTTTTTGAGACCTTAGCTTCTCTTGTATATACTAAATACCAATTTCATGGACTCTTACCTGCTTGATTTACCCATTTACCCCAAATTTACCCCAATTTACCCCCCAACCCTTCGACGGAACAAGATGAAAATATAATCTAGTTCTAGATCTCGTTAAAGTACATATGTGTACCAAATTTCAAGTTAATATCTTAAACGGTTCCAGAGTAAACGTGCGCACAAAAAAAAGTTACAGACAGACAGACCGACAGACAGACAGACCGACAGACAGAGACCGACAGACAGACAGAAAATTTTTTTTCGCTCAAACTTAAAATCTCGACGTTTCATGACATTTTAAGCCTATTTGGACAATAAAAATTTTTAAAAATTTTTTTGTCGTTACTATACTTCCACTGGACGTGGAAGTAAAAGTGACGCAGCCACTCAGATGAGTACTGCATCTCAAAAAAGGATGCTTTTGACAACACCTCCTATGAATCCATACAAAGAGCCGCGGAAAAAAGGGAAATACAGCCCCCAACAATCAAATGGATACAATCCATGCTAAGAAGCAGAATAATTACCACAGATATGGGGAACGACTCGACCACCGTCACTGCAGTTAGGGGCTGTTCACAAGGTGGAGTCTTATCGCGCTTGCTGTGGTCAATGGTGGTCGACGATCTCCTCCATAAGCTGAGTAATTATGGCTTCAACGTTCAGGGCTACGCTGATGACCTGGTCGTTACTGTTAAAGGCAGACATGAGGTTATGATCTCAAATCAATTGCCTTAAACATAATATCTAAATGGTGCTCGTCAGAGGGTCTTAGTGTCAATCCGAGCAAAACCGTTATTGTTCCATTCACCAAAAGGAGAAAACTAAATTTGGAACAGTACTGAATTTTCCTAGTGAAGTCAAGTATCTAGGAGTAATCCTGGACCAAAAGTTTACCTGGAACTCATACTTAGAAATGGCACTTACTAAAGCAACGACAGCTATTTGGACGTGCCGTAGGCTGTTTGGTAAGACTTAGAGTCTGAAACCGAAAATGATACATTGGTCCTTCGGTTGTGAGACCCATGGTTACCTACGCATCATGTGTATGGTGGCCAAAAACAGAAGAGAAAATAGTACAAGGAAACTTGCAGAAATTGCAACGCCTTGCCTGTTTAGGGACTACAGGAACAATGCGCTCGTGTTCCACAGCAGCTATGGAGGCAATGCTGGACTTGCTTCCTCTGCATTTGCATGTAAGGAAGGAGGCAGCACTTAGTGCCTTAAGGCTGCATCAGGTACTTAAATTTAGACCAGGCGACCTGGTTGATCACTTAAGGATTCTGGAGCTAATCCAATTCGAATCCATAACCAAACTCACTGACTCAATGCCAATCAAGCATGACTTTGACTGCCCGTTTGATGTGCTGATTGACAGCCTTGAAGCGGGCAGGGTCGAAGTACTGTGGTTGGAGGAAGAGTCACACATCTGGTACACAGATCGGTCCAAGATGAACGAAGGGGTTGGTTGCAGGCTATATAAAGCCCAACCATCTTCCAGGCAGAAATCTATGCTATAGATCAAGGTGCCCTGCCCAGGAATGCCTAAATAGAGGCACTTGAAGGGTAAACATTTCAGATAGCCAGGCAGCATTAAAGGCTCTCAGGTCCTATACCTTCGAGTCAAAAATTGATTGGGAATGCGGACAATCCTTCAAGCAACTGGCAAAAAACAACAAGGTTACCTTGATATGGGTGCCAGGGCTTGAGGGAATAGAAGGCAACGAATTGGCTGATAGCCTCGCAAGAAAAAGGGCAATTTTTGGACCCGAATCATTCTGTAGCTTATCTAAAAGATACATAACGGAGGAGGTCCTAAAATGGGAAAAAGTAGAAAAGAAGTCCTACTAGGGGAATACTCCAGGTCAAAGACAAGTGAAATTCAACAAAGAATGCCACAAGGCTTCTCGAACTTGAAAAGTCCGACTTAAGGCTGATCACAGGCCTTTTAACTGGCCATTGCCCCTTGAGATATCATCTCAAGAATATGGACATGGCAGGAGATGACAAATGCAGATACTGTGAAGCTGCAACTGAGAGTGCGGAACGCATACTTTGTGAATGTAAGGTACTAATCCGCATTAGTCTAAAGTACCTAGAACAGGCGGAATTGAAGCCTAAAGATGTAGGGAAATTTGCTCCCAGGAACATCACAAGCTTTGCAAAAGTCTTGGAATCCTTATTAACAACTAGTGGCAGGGTAATTCACAAAATACGTTTTAGATCGAGGTGAAGAAAGGCCAACCCAGGGCCCAATAATCTACAATCTACAACCCTTTTGAGCCCCTCGTGAGGGTAAAAGTAACTAGAAGATATTCAGATAGACATTCAGATATTCTTTCATTGTCGTACTCATACATCACAGAACAGTCGTATTGCTTAGTCACACTTCTAATTATTTTTCGCTCTTCATAGAGATGAGAAAAAAACATAAAATAACGATACTTTAATAAAAATAATTCCCCTCTCCAGGGAGCGACAAGAGCAATTAAAAAGACACAGCAGTATTGTTTATAATTAGGTTTCTTTCATCAAAATTATTAAATATTTTTACAGTGGCAAAATACTCAACAAACAGAAGTATTGTCTTTGAAACACTGCAGGAAACGTATTCTGAAACACGCAAAGGTAAAGGTGCGAAAGTATAAGGAAAAAATCATTTGTTTTAGAGAGTTAAGCAAAGCCTTCAAATATTTCAGGAACATTATACACACGGGATTTTGCGTCAATTTGACAAGTAAAAAATTAAAAAGAATGGAGGAGCGGGAACAAACTCTTTGTACAACTCCTTCGGGGGATCACACTATTCATTGCAAGATCTTTTTTTATACCGAGTTTTTACCTAAAAAGTATAAGTAACAAATGAAGTGACAAAACTACATGTACAATTAAAATGCTAACCATATGGAAAAATGTGCTAGCAGTTTTGCCACACAGTGTATAACAAAATAGACGACAACAATTTATTCCTCTTTTATTTATTTTTCTTACCGTAACATTGTGCAAAAAAAGTTCTTGGATTATTTAAAGGAGTTCCCTACCCCTCCAGGGTATTCTAAAAATAAATACCTCCTCCCCGTGTGGTCTGGAATGCATTTATGTTATTTTGACGTACATAGTTAAACAAAAAAAAAATATTGTTGAAGTGGTGCATTCCTCTTATTTTCCTTATACTTTTTATTGTTCTAGAATAGGGTTGAGGAATCTTCAAAGGAGTTGTCAACTCTCTGAAGATAAAAATACACAAAAGAACTCAGAAAATATAAGAAAAATTCCACTGTGATTTTGTGACCATTGATATACTCATTTTTGAATAAGACAAATACAGTATTTTATTAGGCTATAGTCAAATAAATAAAGGGTATCTAGATGCTTTGTACCTTGGTATCAGCCGTTTAATTGATTTTCACAACCGGAAGGGTTGGAAAATGGACAGGGATTGGCTCAGGGTCATTGCTGCACTTCCAAGTACTTATCTGAGTGGTTCCATCATTTTCTTGTAATAAAGATACCGCCGTGCAATCGCTTCATTGAGGGTTAGTTCAGAGTGATTTCTGCATTTCTTTTAAAGTTTTCTGCTCAACTGTGCGGTTTCATAATTTTATTGGAACAAAGATACTGCTGTGCAGCGGTGAAAGCGATTTTCTCCCCCCGAAAAGGGTATAAAAGGTTGGAAGAGTGTCTAAATGCGAGTCAAATCCTTCGATTGAGGTTTTCTACTGTGCTGAAAGATACAAATTCTTTTTTATAGAAATATAATTTTTAAATGTTTACGAACGCTTTCATCCACACAGAGGGTGAAAAAGGTAGAGGGATGTATTTTTGGGACCCATTGAGACTTTAATCTACTGAATCAGTGGAAAAACATATCAAAAACTGGAGAAATTTAACGGATACCGTATTTCCATTTGTGGTGTGCGGGGTTCTTTAGCTATTCCTTGTAATATTTCAAATCCTTTAGTACACGTATTTATGACCATTAAAAGTATATGTCACCAAAGTTTCGTTAATATATATCACATTCAAACGAAAGTACTTCATAAAAAAGAAAAATTACCAATGGCAGAGGTTTTTTATTTTTTTTAACTTAGTAAATTCATTTAACTTACACAGTTATGCAGCGATATTTATTACAAACAATTTTTTTTTGTCATGATCCGGTCCGTCCGTATGTTAAAAAAAACTGAACTGGAAACACGGAAAAACGAGCAATTTATAAAGAAAATCGAAAATATTTTAGCTGTAGACTCTCTCTAATGGCTAAAACATTAAAACAAAATTATCCAATTCCCATATTTTTGGTCATTCATTAAATGTTTCCCACTACACCATTTTGAGATATTTCTGTTACATGGAATTTTGCTCAACTATATTTTGACGTTTCCAAAACACTTTTATTGCAAATTTTAGATAAGTGTAATATTGCAATAGTCCTAATATCAATGTAAACAATATTTATTTATGCCCATTATTTACTTTTTGTTCACTATACGTACTGCAATTAATGTTTTCTCAATTCCTCAGTAATATCTCAACTAACCAATTAATGCTAATGCAAATTTCATTTGTTTCAGGTATATTTTTTTAGCAATTTATACCCTCGAAATGATAATAAAAACCATCGCAAAAGGTTTTATATTAAACAAATACACGTATCTAAGAAATCCATGGAACTGGCTGGATTTTGTGGTCATCACCAGTGGTTATGCTACAATTGGCATGGAAGTTGGAAATCTCGCCGGCTTAAGAACATTTCGAGTTCTGCGTGCATTGAAGACAATTTCCATTTTGCCAGGTAAGAAATATAATTAGAATTATTACTGAACTGGTACAATACCTTTATTTAATAATGAGAATATTGTAGCTCAATAATTATAAAAAAATTATCATTTTTTATATAATGAAAGTGATAAATATTAGTAATGTACTAATTTCCACTGATGAGCTTCAATCGGCAATATCAATCCGTTACTGACATATTGTTCAAAATGACAAAAAATTAAAAATTTTGGGTAAGTGGCTGCAGCAAAATTATCTTTATTTAAATAATTATCATAAATGCAAAACAACATCTCTTAGGAAGAAAACAACATCTCTTAGGAAGAAAACAACTTATGTTTCACTTATTAGCATGGTAGCCAATGAAATATCATTTTTTGAGATCGTTGCAGCAATCAAATATCACTATTATTAGTAAAATAACGAGATAGGCTTTGCTTGCTTGCTTGGAGTTTTGTCGCTGTAAAACGAGTTGCAGTCATGTCATGTTTTATTTCGTAAAATATTTTCCTGAAATGCCACTTGCGTTTTTAAATTTTATCTACAATTTTTTCTCAAGTTTATTGCATTTATTGCCACTCGTGGAATTTCCAATAATATGTAGTATATATAGTACTATACCGGGTGATTTTTTTAACCTGAAATTTTCAAATATCTCGAATAATAAGCACTCTACGAAAAAAATGTCCATAATCAAAATTTAATCATTCCGCGAAAGAAATACACCAATGCTAAAATTGGTCACCTTCCCCCCTCCTTGTAGGTCGGGTGGGGGGTAACTTTGAGATCTTAAATAGGAACCCCCATTTTTTATTGTAGATTCGGATTCTGCACAAAAAGAAATCTGGCGAAGATCTGGTGAAGATCTGGTGATCTGGTTGACCAATTTACCGGACCATCTCTACCTATCCAGCGACCATTGAAATCACGATCAAGTACTTCACGTGCTACTGAACACGAACCAGACTTCGGTGTTTGTCGATTCGTGCACAGAAGACACTGCACTATCACCCACTTTTTGACCCGTAAAAATTGAACACCCTGTATATGAGTTTTTGTTATGTTAGGTACGAAATTAAAGTCACTTTTTTCGGAGAAATAAAATAAAGTTTATATTACAGTTTCACGTTCCACAATACTTGTTTTAATCGAATAGAACTTAATTAGAGAGTAGTTAATTAGTACGATTCATTAAGACGAGTGTTCGCGCCGCGTCGAGTAATATGTAATTTTAAGTAGAAGCGTCATTGTTTACTATTTCACGTCAGTTGTTCATTATTGTTGAGTTCCGAGCAGACTAGACTCGCTGCTAGAGATGTGTAACTCGCGAGTGATTCAACTCCAAGAGCTGATTCCGAGAGTGAGTTGGGAGAGTTGATTCTAAGAGTCGATTCAGTAAGGATTCGATGACTGTCCAGCAGCGGATTCAGGTGAATTTGTGGCAGCATAATAGTATTTAAAAAAAAATGCTAACCATAGTCACTATATGTATTATTATTTACTTCAGTACTTTTTATTTTATATTGTACAAAATTAATCATATTTATTACCATTAAATAATAGTTATTTAGTAGGTATATTTTTAGTATACCCAAGGTTATAGTACACCAATAAATTTATAAAGTAGGTACCTACCAAATTAAAAAAAATAAACATATTAAAACAATTTTACGGACCTTTTCCTTTTTAAAATTCACTTTACTTTTTATAAAAATATAAATATATAAATAATTAAAATATATATCAGTTCTGCAAAAAATAAAGCATGAACTTAAAATAGTTTAACATGTAGTAGTAGTACATAGGTATATAACAAATAATAAATTAAAATAAAATCTAGAAATGAGTTGCTATTTAACAACCTGTTATTTTATAACTGTTATTTGTAAATAGCATTAACAGACTGTTATTTCTGTTCGAAAATAACAGATAAGAAACACGACGTAGTAAAAATGTTTTTGCTGACTGCTCTGTTAAACTGTTATTCCGAAAACAGCAGTAGCAGATAATGAAATCGCAACGCAACCGCTTAGATTTATATGAAATAAAAGAAAATGTAGTTGAATATTATTGTGGGTATCTTGGGCCATCGGCTTTATGTACACACTTTTTAGTTGTTTTTTTAATCATAGTATATTCAAATCTTTTGAATTTTCTTCTCCGTGTGTACATTTTCGATTATTCGCATATCAAGTTTAAAAATGAAGAGCTGCCAGAGTTAAATATTTTTGTAGAAATCTCGAGCCATCCGCTTTTATATATGGACTTTTAGCTGTTTTTTAATCATAAATATGTTTAAAGCTTTTATATTTTCTTCTCCATACGTATATTTTCGTTTACCTGCATCTCCAATCCAATATTGTCATTGCATACTTACGCTGGGTTTGACGTGTTTGGCTATTTGTTGACGGTAGGCGATCGGCGAGTTAAATTATTTAATTTTAATCATAACGAGCGGTGGGTTTAAAATAACGTCTCTGAAATAACATTTGCAAACTGCGCGCTCAGTATGCGCGCTGCGGTATGCGAATGCCAGTACTTCTCATCGATATGTTATTTTTAAACTGTTAATTCAAAATAGCAATAGCAGCAAGTCAGCCGGAATCCGATGACAACCTGGGCTAATTGCGGCTCTGTATTAAGAAGTGGGAATACGTGAACATATAGTAACACTGCGCATGTGTACCAATCTACCAATCCTAATACATTATATTTGACTCTTTTGGAATCAGCTCGATGAGCTGAATCTTCAACTCACTGAGTCAACTCACTCCAAGGAGTGATTTTGCCCATCTCTACTCGCTGAACAAAGTTGCGATTTATATAGGAAATATTAAACTTCTGGAAAGTTCCGAAATTAGAAATATCTGGTCGTTGGAGAATCCAAAGGAATGAACTGGAATGTTCGCGACGCTGACTGTTTACCTTTATATTATGGGAGTGGCTAGAATTTTAAGAATAAATGTACGCGGGAGTATATGCAGTATAGAAGGATTTGAAAATATGCAACTTTAAAATGCTGTAAAAATTAGAACAAATGTTTTTATGATATAAAACTTGTACAGACGGACAGAAAGAATTATTTAAGTAATTTTGAAAATGAAAAAAGGTACTTGACACTACCACCGAATAGTGTGCTGGACGCACCTCCAAGCTCAAATCTTCAAGTAATGCTGGCAGTTCATTTTCCAAAATGCCCCGGTACATTTGATCATTCAAGTTGCCTTCAATAATGTGGGGGCCGATGAGTCTGTTGCCAGTTATTCCACACCACACGTTGACAGTCTAAGGACGCTGATATTCCACTTGGCAAAACCAGTGCGGATTTTCATCACACCAGTAATGCATGTTGTGTCGATTAATCATTATGTGGTTTATAATAAAAGACGACTCATCAGAGAACAATATGTAACGGAAAAAAATGGGGTTTTCTTGTATTTGTTCACGTGCCCACTGACAAAAAGTTACCCGATTTGGAAATCAACGCCATGAAGATCTTGATGTAAAGACACATGATACGGATGATATTTATAACATTTTAAAATTTTCCAAATACTGCTCTGGGACAATCCGGAATCGCGAGCTATTTCTCGTGTACTAACTTGAGGATTAGCCACTGCAGCTAATACTGCAATTCATTATTTTCTCCTGTGACTGTTGCTCGACGGGTTCTCTTTTTGGGTTGACCATTTCCGTCAGTAGCAAATTGTTTGACATTACGATAAAATGAAGCATGTAACCGAGTTCTATCTGGAAAACGCTGAGCGTAGAGATCGACAGCACCGTCAAGACTCCTGTCAGCTTCTTTATAAACCAGAATCTTTTCAATTTCCTCTTGTACAGTTAAATATTCCATTCTAAAGTAGTATCAACAGCCTAACGGAAACAGGTCTTTTTGTTTGCGAAATAATCTTCGAACTGAGTAAAACGAGTTGTTTCTTAAAGTTATTTCTTTCTTTTCTACGTTTATTTACAAAAAAAAAAACAAATACATAAAAACACGAAGAGAAGAAATAACACAAACGTCAAATGTAAACATTTTTATAGAAAGTATTTTTAACTTAAGAAATTGTATTTTTAAAACAGACAGACACATTAATTCAAAAGCAGATTTAATCAAGCACTCCGTTAAGTCATAAGCGAAGGAAATCGCGTTCACCAAGTATCCCAAAAAGGACGCCTGTTTCTGGGTTACGATAGTAGTAGTTTCTTGACAAGTCATTTTTCAGTAATTGAAAAATTTGAGAAACAAAATTAATTTTAAGACTAATTTTGATTATATACAATGAAAACGTAGTATTTTTTTATTGCAAACGTATTGCAGAATCATATGCATAGGTTCTCAGCAGGGAAATCGAAAAATTGAATTTCGTTGATTACAGCGCCATCTATCATGAATCGAAAAACATGTTTTAGACAATTCCTACGTATTTTATAACTGTAGAATCCGAACCAGCAATAAAAAATGGGGGTTTCTATTTAAGATTTCAATATTATCCCTCCCGACTTACAAGGGGGAGGGAGTGAATAATTTTAGCAGTAATGTGTTTCCTCCGCGGAATGATTAAATTTTGATTATGGAAATTTTTTTCTTAAAGTGCTTATTATTCGAGATATTTGAAAGTTTCAGGTTAAAAAAATCACCCGGTATAGGCCTATCTTTGAATATTTCAATTTTCCTACTTTCATATTTTGAATTCAGAAATTGTAGGCTCTTACAATGTAATCAGACAAAAGAACCTTCAGACAAAAATTACATGTAAAAGTTGTAATATGGCTCATACAGGGTTAAGTTAAATACAGCCTTCAATGGCTTAAAAACGTAGATACAAAATAATTGCCACTACAGCAACTAAAATTAAATAAAAACGCCAAGCAGGCAAATCGATGATTACTTACGTAGGCACAAATGGCACAAAGCTACATATAAAGACAAGTTAAACACACTTGCTCTGAGAAGATATGAGGAAGAAATGTACTTACTGTAATAATTCACCACAAAGTAATAACACGTTAATAATTCATGAAAATAAAACTATGCACGGTTCATTATAATTCGTAAAACACATTCAAACTTTCAGAGGACACTCTCTGCTTAACCAAACAATCATTATTTAATTTTTAAACTTCTTAAACTAAAAATAAAAGTTAAACAGGTAAATATACACTAATAAAAACTTTTTTCTACCACAATATCGATATATGTCCATTATACGATCGTAAATTCAATCATACATAGCTACATTTTGCATAGAATATCATATTGCTTAGCGGACCTGACACGTTATGATTCATATTGCATTTGTGCCTAGTAACCGTTTCATTATGAATCGTTATGTGTTTGGAAGACAGTCTGCTGTGGCTAGTGCGACGACTAGAGCGACAGCTACAACAGCAACATTTTGCACAGAATATCATATTGCTTAGCGGACCTGACCTTATAATTCATACTGCATTTGTTGCCTAGCATTCATTATGAATCATTATGTGTTAGGAGGGCAGTGCCTAATACGCCGACTAGAGCGAGGAGGCTTTGAGAATATGACACTAGCGACGGAATATTTGAATATGTCCTCAGTATTTCTGTCAACATTTTTATGTTTACTAGAATATTAAACGTGGGCAGTAGAATGTCGTAGAAAAAGTATAGTATGCAACTCGCACAAAATGGCAATTTTGCACTCGTATGAATTACAGCCCTCGTCTTCAGCTCGTGCTGGAAACATAATTTTAGTAATGCTGCTATATTTCGCTACTAGTACCATATTCCAATTCTATTGCTGTTGGCGGGACCATGGAAACATAATATCTATGGGCGGGACATTATCAATGCATGCCTTCTCTATCTTTACTCGCCATGTAATTGGTCGAGGCATACGCGAGAACCCTTTGCTGTACTTCTCGCAGACTTCTCAGCGGCCTTCGGTCAGTTTATGTGTTGCAATATGGTTTCAAGGTGCTATTTTCTTTCTTATATATTAATTGTCACTGTATTTAAAATAAGAAAAATTTCAAGGACTAAGTTTCTGCAGCTATGTTTGTTATAGTTATTAAGGTATCAAGGGTGTTATAAGGATAATAACGCACCGAGGTCGGCGGTGTACCTCCCGAGGGCCTCTGGCCCGAGGGAATGTACGTCGACCGAGGGCGTCATTATCCTATAACACCCGTGGTGCCTTCAACGTTTAATGTCCTACAAGTCTGTTATTTAATTCGATTTTTTTTTTTTTTTGACATTTACGATTTATTAATTTGACATCTATTATGTTTAGAACGATTTGATTTAAAAGAGAGTAAAAATCAAAATTGTTTGTAAACGCCGCCATCGCATAGCAACGCATTTTGTTTGTCAATAACGCTATAATAATTTACTTGTTTTGGGTTGTATTATAATTTTTTAATTCCCTAGGGCGTTATAGATATTCATAACGCCCTAGGGCGTTATTGTAAAATAACAGACTTGTAGGACGTTAAATATTTATACTTACCTTGTTTTTTTCTTAATTGAGTCGCATTGCAAATACATCTTTATGTCTTATAAATGATGAAATTGAAAGAAAAGTTTGGCGTCTACTCACAAGGCCATTATTTGCTCTCAGTTAAGGACCATCCCCAGGCCTGTAGCTAGGGGGGGGCAGGACGGGCACTGCCCATCCTGGAGTAAGTTTCGCCCGACCTACGGTGATCGTAATGGGGGCAATTTTAACTATCTTTTTAATATTTTGAGAGAGATTGGGTAAAATTTTTTTAATTTTTTCGGATTAAAAAGTTTTTTTTGGATTTACCCCCCCCCCCCTCATCAAACAAAAAATTTTTCGGACTTTTTTTACCTGCCCTGAAAAAACAGGCCTGACGTGACCATCCCTCGTAAAACATCCAAAATAGTTACCAGTCGAAATTTTGAAGATTTCTGTAATGAATATTTCATTCGGAATTTAGAATCTATTAAGTGGTATTCTTTACTTTATTTTACTGATATCAATAATAGTAATATTCAATTAGTTTCAAATAATACATTAAAACTTTTTGATACATGTGCTCAATATATTACTTCGCGTATTACGAAACCGTAGGCACCCTGATTTACTAGCAGTTATTAAGGAACTTAAAAAGAAAAGAAAAGAAATCATGCCCGAAATAAATTTAACAAATCTGAAAGCTCCCAAGATTAGCTTCACTACAAGTCATTACGTAACTTTAGCAGCAATGTGATCGGAGAAAACCGCGTTCTTAATTTTTAAATAATAACTGATAAAATGTTCTTTGGGAAGGCTGTTAATCTCCTTAATTTAAAGAAAAGGCTGACTTGCGTAATTCTAAAGATATAGATAATTATTTTTTCTGTGTTCTCTCTTATTAATAAGTTCCCTAATGCATGTAATTTGTTTTACAACAGGCATGATAATCCTTGTATTTCTTTTCTTTTAAAATGGTCACTATAAACGAAGTTAACGACATATTTAGCATAAATTTTTTTGCACACAGTTTCGATAACGTAGATAGAATAAACATAGTCAGACTCTTGAGCAATGGTGGGTTAACAGACAGACGATTATGTAAAAGTTAATAAATAAATAAATAATTTTTCAAATTAAATGATGCCGGCTGAAATTCATATATTATTATGTTATAGCAAATACATAAATATGCATAAAAATAATAGTCAGGTCTCTCAATGTGGGTGGAAAAGTCGGCAGACCGCGTAGCAGGTTTATTGATTGCTGACTACTAATCAACCAACCAACCACGGTCTAACATGATTTTTATAAATTATCCTATTACAGCTATTGCATAATGAAATATGAAATAATTTCAAATAATGTTTATGTAATTAAGATGCTTTCTTTCTGTTTAGTCGGCATGTTAAATTTTGAACTGTTTTTTATCATTGAATAATGAATATTGAATTATTGAATAGAATATGTTTACATTTGATAAGATATCAAAATCAAACTGGAAAATGAAAAATGATTAATTAATAAATGTGTTAAAATTGATTAAATGATTAAATAATTTCTTAATCGTATGAAAATATTGAGAATATCAAATACCTAGAATATTAATTGTGTAATTTCTAATTTTAGTTTGATAAATAATTTAAAAAAAGGAAGTTAGTGTGACAGTAATTGAATTAGTGTCACAATAACTTCCTTTTTTTTATTATTTAACAAATATCAAATTAGAAATTACACAATTAATATTCTATTTGATAATCTCAATATTCTCATAGGATTAAGAAATTAATTAATCATTTAATCAATTTATTAATTATGACTATTATTATGAAATTAACCGGAAAACCGGGTTTAGTGGGCGGAATGTGGACACTGCCTACCTTATCCCCTTTCTTCCAGCTTCCTTTTCTTTTAGAATTTAGAATCGTAATTTCTCGCCAAACATTAGTTTAGAATATCGTGTAGTACCTATATACCGTGCCTGTTTATTAAAATTTGTTATTTGTTTCTGCAACGGCAGTTAAGTAAATAAATAGTGCCCACCCACAGCTAAAAGCCACGAACCGCCACTGATGCGTATATATAATCTTTTCAATGAATTTATATATTTTTAATACAAAAGTAGATGTATTATTTATTAGTATACCTTTTTGATAATTGTAAAAAAAAGGTCATTAAGACTATTCATCTTCCTCATTGAAGATGTCCATTTTGTCCTCGCTATCGTCCAACACGGAAGTATCCAATTTCTCCACGAATCGATCTATAGCTGCATCGTCGTTACTGCTGTAAAATTCCGTAGAAGTCATTGAAGATATTCGTAGAAATCCCTAGACTGAAATTTCAAATCCGTAGAAAAAATCTGTGCAATATTTATTTACATCTATAATTTCAGGTGTTCAAATTTAGTTCTTATAAACATGTTGAAGGTGAAAATTCATTAAACATACGTTTTGATATAATAAAAACTTTATTTCATTTATTAAAATATAAAACAAAATATATAGAAGTGTTTTTTATTAACATATATTTTTTTCTAATGTACAATAAAAACTGTATTTCTCTAATATTTATTTAACATGAAAATAATTATGTTTCTAATATACCATAAAAACTTTATTCTATTCATTAAAATTTAAAAACAAAATGATTCTTATTAATCATACTTTTTTCTAATAGACAACAAAATAAAAACTTTATATAATTTATTTAAAACCATTCCGTATCGCGATATGCAATAGTTGTAATAAAAAAATCATCGTCAGACCGCCGTTGGTTGGTTGATTAATAGTCAACAATCAATAAACCTGCTACGCGGTCTGACGATTTTCCCACTTACATCGAGAGATCCGACTATTATTTTTATGCATATTTATGTATTTGCTATAAAATATGTGAATATCAGCCAGCATCATGTAATTTCAAAATTTATTTATTCATTAACTTTTGCATAATGGTCTGACTGACTGACCATTATTCAAGAGTCATGTTTTTATGTTTATTCAATCATAAACTTTACACCATTTCAATTTCAGCCGGCAACAAATAATTTATTTTTAAATTATTCATTATTAATTGATAATAATTATTTCTCGGGTTCCGCGATCTGATTTGCGATTACGTGATCAATAAGAATGTCCCCATCGAAATAAAATCAAATGGAGTGGCATCAAATAATCAACTTTTAGAGACATCGTCTTCCATACTATTAAATTACCTAAAGTTAAAAAAAACAAACAAAATTTTTATTAAGTTTCTGAATAACGTGGTTAACCGTCCTCATCTCATAAGTTTATTCTAATTACATGTACCTGTCTATGACACCAGTTCTACTGGATTAAATTAATATACCTTTTAACCGCATTAACTGTGGGTAGCATAGTGTCATAACCAGATTAAGCAAACATTTAAACTGCAATAACGTGGATATTTTCGACTGAACTTGAGTACAATTTAATGCTAAACTGTAATGGCACAACAAGGATTAACCAGATGCGTTTCTATAGTGGGTGTTAGAAGTATGACTAGGATAATTTTACCGCGTGATATAGGACTAAATGGGATCTTATACAGTAAGTGTTGAAATTTAAATGATTTTGTCAAAAAAAATTAACATTTAATATTTATTTTTGAAAGTTGATTTTATTAATTAAATTGGTAAAATGGACATATGACGACGTTGCATTTTTTAAATTATATTGAATGAATTTATAAAGGAAATTATCTCAAGTCGAGTTTCTAATGATATCACGTTGAAACGGTTAGTTATTCTAGTCTGATAACTAGTAAAAGTCTCGGGCTTGAAAATTACGAAAAATTGAAAAACCAGAATTTGGCTTTAAAACTTGGTAGGTATCTAAAGTTAAAATAATATTCTGACCAACTTTTTCTAGTAACATTTTTCGATATCTTTAATGCGAGAATTGGCCCTATTCGGGACTGGGTTAGACCTGGCATTTGAGTTGTATACTCTAAAAAATGCAATTCATAAATTCTACTTCCATACCAAAATTCAAATCTTCAGTTCTAAAAATAAATTAAATACAGGGTCTGACTCTTAACTGTATCACACTGTATATAGCAAGGGTACCACAGGACTGAGCTATATTTTCATGTCAACAGATACATACGTTTACATTTGTAGCATATAGCAATGTTCTATGCAGCACAAGCTATTTTATAAATGTGACACACTTTTGCATCAAAACGTTGCAGGAAGGATAAGAGGGGAAGAAACATTTGCTAAAAACGTTTAGCGATGCAAAGCATTTATAGTGGAAACATTCGACCAGACATGAAGTAATTTCAGCGGCAGTAACTTGTGTTATTAGGGAAGCAAAGGCGCAAACGAAGGTACTGGATGTGACCGTTATTATTAGATAGATATAGATAGAGTGGAAGTGATGTTTTAAACGATTTAAAACGTGCTGACCCTTTAAATAGTAAAATTCTGTAACATGTTATATAACTTCTGCGATATAGTATGTTTTGTTACTGATGTAAACGCGCCTTTAATAAGGATAGCAAATACTAGGATGTTCATATAAAATTAGGTACGTTAGATATAACATTATTAATATAAGTTCAGAATATTAATTGGCTATTTGACTACCTAGAAAATACCTAGATACTTTATTTTCTCATATCTAATTATGAAACTATCTTATTCTTAATTGTACACCGAATCATATTCTTCTAATTTCATCTTTCAATAAAATGTAATGGCATAGATTTCTTTAACATTAATGTGTACATGATTGACGGTACACCAATTTTGAAACGGCATTGAAATCATTTTGGAGGCAATAACAAATTTGTCAATTTGATGAAATGCTTTTTAAATTTCTACATTTGTCATGTCTACTTGACTTTGTTAAGAATTTTTCACACAAACCAAAACTGCTGTAAAATGTACTTAAGTATTAGATAACAATATTTTCAGAAAATAAAAATATATGGGTGATACTTACAAACTTGAACAAGTAATACTTGAATTCACTTAACTCAATTCACTTAAGCTCATTAATTTGATACTTTAAATATTTGTCTTTAAAATACTTTGTAGTGACATTATCAGTGTAAACTATTTGTTAATGCAAAGCAACTTATTGTAAAACATAACCTAGAAAATATTTTGTAGTCAAATTATATGAGGGCACAAAACAACCGCCTGCCCCCAGAGGTGCGAGTTAAAAGCATTTTTTAAGTCTTCTGTAAGTTAGTCTCAGATCTTGTCAATGAAAAGGAAATAAAATAAAATCTGTTTTCAATAAAATGCCATCAAACAGGTGATTAAGATTAAATTTAACTGTTTTTGCCCTTTTGTTCCTGATAACAAATTGTGAAACAAAGCAAAAGTGACAACATAATAAAACTGTAACAAGATTAAGAGAAAAACATTTCTGCAGGAAATAAATCTCGGAATGAAATGTTTAAAGGCCCATAAAACTGGAAGATAATTGAAAACAAAATGTCGAACCTTATCAGATCAAATAATCAAAATATAAGTAATATAATAAAATCAACTTTCGACTTACCAGAATATCATATTTTTAGTAAGGTAAGTTCAAGGTATCAAACAATTTATGCAGAAAATTATAAACGAATGTAACCTAAATAAATAGGCGAGCGGTGCACCCCTAAAAAGATGAATAAAAAAGTCGCAGAACCTCCCAAATAAAGTTGCCGGATTGAAACCAATTGAAATCGATTAGTTACGTTTTAGGGAACAAAAAACCTAAATAACAGTTTTTTGGCCGAGTGGCAGGTAATTTGTTATTAACAATGAAATTGCAAAGTAAAAAAAAATATAAAAAATCCATTTGAAAATACATTTTCTAAGTTAACTGGCCAAAAATAAACACTTTTTGTCTCTTGTAATGTTTTCGAAAAATGTACTGTTTTTGAGTTATAGGCGATTTAAGGTCCGAAAATGGCCAAAAGTCGACAACTTCAAAAATTCATATCTCGGCTTCTACTGAACTTTCTTTAATGTTTTGCATCGCAAAATGATCGTTAATACTTATACTTAAACATACTATTTTTTGTAATAAAGCAACTTTTCACTGTCATCCTGCAATTTATCATCGAAGTATCGCTATTTTGTTCTTGCTTGCGCAGAATAGGTGAAATACACAGGAGGCGAAGAACTGATCTGTTAATTTCTTTTTTGATATATTAAAACATTTTTAATAAGATATTCATAAAAAGCAATAGTTTAACAGATTATACGTGTTGAAGTTAAAAATTTTCATTATTTTTCTACTTTATGCAAAGCTGCTTAATCTAAGACAGATACGCGTATATTTATAGTTAAATAGGCACCTAAGTTATTTATATTTCGATGAGTTTATTTTCTATGTATTCATCTATCCATATATAAATTTAAGAATTAAATAATTAATAATGTCAAAATTATGAATTAATGTAAAATATTTTTTTTCTAATTGAATTATTTGAACGTAATTCAAATCACGCGCGCATCCCACGTTACTCATTTGTTTTTTGTTTTGTTTGTCACAAGATTTTAAATGTTGTGTACTTTGCAGTTGTTCAGTTAAATGTAAAAACCCAGAAATAATACATTGTGACACTGAAATATTCGACGAAAGTATAATTGAAGATTAAATTGGTAATTTACTTATTCTTATATTCTATTATAAAATAGTCTTACATTAACATTTTATATTTATATATCATCAAATCTGTATTGTTTAAATAAAATATTTCATTTGAAGTCATTTGCAAAAATTAGCAGATCAGTTCTTCGCCACCTGTGTATTTCACCTATTCTGCGCAAGCAAGAAAAAATAGCGATACTTCGATGATAAATTTCAGGATGAAAATGAAAAGTTGCTTTATTACAAAAATAGTGTGTTTAAGCATAAGTATTAACGATCATTTTGCGACCCAAAGCATTAAAAAAAGTTCAGTAGAAGCCGAGATTTGAATTTTTGAAGTTGTCGACTTTTGGCCATTTTCGGACCTTAAATCGCCTATAACTCAAAAACAGTACATTTTTCGAAAACATTACAAGAGACAAAAAGTGTTTATTTTTTGGCCAGTTAACTTAGAAAATGTGTTTTCAAATGGAGCTTTTACATTTTTTTTTAATTTGCAATTTCATTGTTACAAATAACAATTAACAAATTACCTGCCACTCGGACAAAAAAATGTTATTTAGGTTTTTTGTTCCCTAAAACGTAACTAATCGATTCCAATTGGTTTCAATCCTCCGGCAACTTTATTTGGGAGGTTCTGCGACTTTTTTATTCATCTTTTAGGGGTGCACCGCTCGCCTAAAAGGATCCAGCACATTTCTTGTGTCAATTAGCTTACAGTCAAATTGGCTGAATTTAATTTTAATTTGTTGTAGATTTTGACTTTTTGATCAAAAGCTCTCATGAGCCCAACTCGATCATATGAGAGATACGATCAGATGAGAGATACAACTATAAATTCTTGTAAGATTCTATATCTTGTCGAACTTTTAATTCATTGATGGGGTAATAGGAGCAATTTCCGAAAGTTTTTAGTTAAATTTTTTTGATCAACAAGAGACATACTTTATGTAAAAAATGTTTTAGCAAATTTAACCGGATATTTTTTTAGTGCCAATATTATTAAAATGTATGAAAAAATTCATGAATTCGAAATATTTTTAAATTGTACAAGAGGTCATTCTTGTACATTCCTTGAGCTGAATCTCTGATATGATCGACTTGGGCTCATGATCAGAAAGTCGAAATCTATAATGTATTAAAAATTCAGCCAATTTGACTGTAGGCCAATTTACATAAGAAATGTGCGGGGTACTTTAAACTTACTTTCTTCTTCTTATTCACAATGTCTTGCCAAACATTTTGTGATTCATAAAAATTATTCTGGCTGGTCCACACTTGCTGTATAGCACGCCTGGTGACATCACGTCATCTATCGCGGTTGCCTGTTAGGCGCACAGTCTCATTGAAGCTTTTTCCCATCAGCCCAACACTTTGAAGGACGTCCCCTTCGCCTCTTACCATCTGGTTTTCCCTGAACTATCAACCGTTCTATATTGTCCTCTTTCCGGTTGATGTGGCCAAAAAATGAGAGGATTCGAGAGAATACGGTGCGAGAGAGTCGGTTTTGGGGACGTATTTCCTTGGGAATCAAGGTATTAGTGCGATGGACTGTCCAGGGAATTCGTAACAGACGTTTCCAGACCCACATTTCGAAAGCACTTATTTGTACGCCGTATGTCTGCTTCCCCAATGGTCCATGTCTCAGAAGCATAAAGAAAGATGGAGAAAACTAGAGCGTTAGCAAGTCTGATCTTTGTGCGCCTCGTGATATTTCTGTTACCCCAAATTTTGGTCAATTGGCAAGTTGCCGATCTTGCCATCTATATTCTTCGCCGAATCTCAAATTCGCAGTCGCCAGTATTGTCCTCAAGGGCGCCAAGTTATACCATCTTGTTTACTGCCTCATAGTCACCTATCCTTAATATGTCTGGGTGATTGTCATTTGCTCGGTCTACAATCATAATTTTCGTTTTGTTGTAGTTTACACTGGGACCATAATCAGAGCTTGTTGTCTGAAGTTTAAACTTATCGAAATGTGCAAATGATGTTGCACACCTCGCTGCGTGTATACTCCATTCTCGCTCAGCGCTCCAGCGCTCACTTTCGTTAGTGAAATTTATTTTTAATTGGTTAATTCTATGAAGAATCAGTTTTAATTAGTTTTTGAAAACGGAAAATTCTACTGTAAAAGTTATATCATTTCTAGACCGATTTGAACATTTATAAAGTTCTAACATTGCTATTGAAAATTGTCATACGTCTCAATGTCCAAATTAGCGGGCAACCAACTCCACTTAGCGAGTGAGGTCATGTGCCTGGAGGGTCATACTTGACCGACTTAGGCAACTTCTTCAATAGAACTTACTTGCTGGTCCTGCTGAGGCACGTCGTCCACAGCCTAGTCTATGTAATGAAGCATTATTTGACGAGTTTTTTGTAAATATTTCGTGCAAAGACGAGATTACCTTCACCCCCCGTTTTCGAGGGTGCTGAACATGAAGGAAGTGGTGGGAGAAGTTTTTAATCGCCGCAACCCCCTGAAACGGCCAAAAACCACCCCTTTTATGGAGTTCCCTTTATGTTTTCGTATACAAACGGGTCTGGGGAGTGATTTATCGACGGGTTATACTTAAAATAACATGGAAAGGGGTTATAGAGTAAGTGGAATCCAGGAAGCAGGCCTAGGGGGTGGAAAATCATTTTTTTCAAATGATTCTGTTCAAATGCGTATCTTCCCGTTTTCGGGGTCGCTGATCACGGGAAAAATATTCATTTTCAGCCCCAACTCCTCTTCATCCCTCAGACGGTCAGGAACCACAACAATACAATTAATTAAAAAAACTTAGGTCGTTTATTTACAAATAGCATAACAATCCTCATATTCCTCAAAATGCACATCGCACGCGATCTCTTTTCCTTCTTCATCCGCCGTTTCAGTGAGCGAATCTGAATCGGAATCGCTTAAACCAATTTCAGAGATTAAATTAAAATAAAAATCATCATCATTATCGTCATCGTTATCTGCTCTCTCTTCTGTATATACATCTTTATCATTGTAGGGGTTAAGGAGAAGGTGAATATTTTTATCGTGATCACCGCCTGTGAAAAGGGGGGAGGGCGTATTGACGATCCAACGTGTAATTAATGAATTTTATACCCCTTGGAAGGGGGTTGAAGTAACACCCGATGTCGCTACCACCTTCTCTTCCATGAAAAATGAAGGGATATGCACGAGAATAACGATCATGGGCCGAAAAACCTGTAAATCCTGGATAGCATGCTTTCTGGTGGGTGAGGAGTGGTTACTATCTGTTTGGGGGATGAGGAGGGGTTGGAGCTAAAAAATGAATATTTTTCCCGTGATCAGCGACCCCGAAAACGGGGGATACGCGTTTGAACCGAATCATTTGAAAAAAAATGATTTTCCACTCCTAGGGGGGGTTTAATTAGCCCCTTAGGCCTGCTGTTTGGATTTCACTCACTGTATAACTCCCTTCTATGTTATTTTAAATATATATAACTTGTCAATAAATCACTGCCCAGACCCGTTTATATATGAAAACATAAAGGGATTCCCATAAAAGGGGTGGTTTTTGGCCGTTTCAGGAGGTTGCAGCAGTCAAAAACTTCTCCCACCACTTCCATCGTATTCAGCACCCTCGAAAATGGGAGGGAAAGGTAATCTCGTCTTTGCACGAAATATTTACACTATTTTTTTCCTTCATTACATAGACTAGCCGGTCAATTAGGCAGAACTGACACACTGTCTTGTCTCCAACTCAGCGGCGGCTGGTGAAATTTCAATATTTTTTTTCTCGTCTGTGGCGCATGGGACCCATACGAAATTTGGGAAATAACATCTAGAGAAGCACTTCTCTAATGACCCCTAAAAAATTTTGAAAAAGCAGTTTGCGAAAAAATTTTTGAAAATTTGCTAGCCTCCCCTGGGTCTGTTTACTTTTATTTTTTTTTTGTCATATGCATTTGACTTTTCATAAAAATGCATCGACAGATTTTAGAGTTTGTGAAAATATTTTCATTACTAACTGAAATACAATGAACTGAAATTTTGTAATTTACAATTTAACAAATTACAATATTTCAATTCGTTGTATCTCAGTTAGTAATGAAAATATTTTCACAAACTCCAAAATCTGTCGATGCATTTTTATGAAAAGTCAAATGCATATGACAAAAAAAAATAAAAGTAAACAGGAGTCCCTAGACCCAGGGGAGGCTAGCGAATTTTCAAAAATTTTTTCGCAAACTGCTTTTTCAAAATTTTTTAGGGGTCATTAGAGAAGTGCTTCTCTAGATGTTATTTCCCAAGTTTCGTACGGGTCCCATGCGCCACAGACGAGATAAAAAATATTGAAATTTCACCAGCCGCCACTGCTCCAACTGCTACCTCTCCTAGCTTGAAACGGAGGTCAAGTGGAGGAAATGACTAAATGTGATGCGTACCAGTAATGAAATGACATCAGCGGAACTTGTAATATTTCACCACAGCGGGTTTGTGGACTTTGTAATTATTTTCCGTTTCGGTCTTAGAAAAATTCTCTCTCACACTTACTGGGTTTTGGATCCTACTCGGCACGTTTGGTCTCATCTCAACTGGTAGCTAGCTTATAGGCTGAGAAGTGGGGGATATGATCAAAACTCGATGCATACAAATATCAAGTGACGTAGGCTGAACTTAGAATATATATAATTATTAGTTTTATGTAATATTTCCACTTACTTTGCAGCTGGTTTGCTGGAGGCACTTCTGCATGCTCGAGCTGAGATCGACTGAAATATCTTCGCGGTGAGCATTGGCTAGTATAGAGATTCGCTTGCGCGCTTTGGTGGGGTGTTTGAATGGTTTAGCGTCTGTGTATATTATGCGGATATTGTATTAAATGTTTACCACAGCCTGCTGGTTCTTTAAGTAATATATTAAATGATACAAACAAAACAACATATTTGGGTGCAACTAGGCTGGCCAAAATACGCTTCGTTACACACTTTTGGTTTTATCAATGACAAGCAATTACCGGCTTCAATAGTATAATATTCTGAAGGACCCGCTGGACACTGAACCAAGCTTGAGCCGCCCTATACAACAGAATATAGGCTGACCGGTGATCATCTACTGATCTCCAATTATATGGTCTAAGGTTTTACTTATTGCGATACAACCCGTGCTTAATGTTCCACTTTTGCAAAATTTAAACCCACTTTTTGAAACTTATGAGCCAAAGCGTAGAAGTTAAGTTGAAATAGGAGGTATGTAAATAGAGCATGAGTCTGACACATCATTTACTTACCAACCTTATATTATAATATATGACATATTTTTTACGAACTCTGTAACAATTTAAAACTTAATAGTCACACTTCAATTTTAACATAATATAACAAAGACCTGGAGCTAGCGACAGTTTTGGTTGTCCCAATTCGTTAAGCTGTTTTTTGTAACGTATATGTCCACTTAATTGCTGAATGACGAGTCTGAATTGGGAGTAGCGGGACAATGCTCAACATGAGTGTCTCAATTATGTAAAAAAAATAGTGCCTCTGAAGAACTGTTAGACCACGTTTTTCTTACATTTTATACTATAAAGAATTAGTACAAGAAGTTTTAAGTTCAATGCTTTAAGTCAAACTAGTTCATTTCTTTTACATACTTGTTCAGGTGGCAGACGGTTTTCGTCCCGCAAGTAATATAGCAGACAGACTTTTTCGAGCATTTGAAGATGTCTATAATTCATTACACTCATCGTTATTGGTTGCAATCAACGACACTATTTTGTTTTTACGTAGTTGGAACGCATCCGTCGACTCTATACATCTACTGAAGAAAGCGCAAATACTGAACGGCAATAAACTAAAAATAGGGAGACCATGCTACATATGGAAAACAACAATCAAGAGGATCATAAAATCTACCAGAAAAGGACCAAACATATTGGGAAAAAAAAATCGAGGGAAAAAATGAATACCATGAGGAAATCGCAACCATATACACAATACCAGAATCAGAAATGGTAATCAGAAGACTAAGAAGAAGAAGAAGATCTGTAGATGCAGAAATACAAAAAGAGGAGCATATACACTTCAAATCACGACACAATGCGGCAACGCATTTCACAAACACCTACAGATATATGATCTACATGAATCAGAAACGGAGGAATCAGAACACTCAGAAGAAGATGAAGAAAGCCTGTAAAAGCAAAAACAAAAAATATCATGAGACAATGCGCCAACGTAGTTCACAAACACCTACTCTCTCTCTCTCTCTCTCTCTCCCTCTCTCTCTCTCTCTCTCTCTCTCTCTCCCTCTCTACACTCTCATACTTCTGTACCAAGCATCATGTGGCCTCACTGCTGCCGAAAAGCATGACCCAAATCCAAACAGGCGTGGACGTTGCTGGCCTAAAGGTATATTTCCGGAGTGGCAGCAATGCCTACCGCACGTTCAATTAATCAAATAGTTAGGACGCTTCTGTCAAGCCTTGTCCCACGCGTACCCTGGCTATTTATGGCACAGGAATTGTAGAATAATGTTCAAAGAAATGTGAATGAAATCGACTTAAAATATTTGCCTTCCGGGATACTAGTACTCTATATTTACTACAACATAGTTTCAACACATTTTTTAATAATAAGGTACAATTCATGTTTAATTAATTATCCCTCTCTGCTGAAAATGCATTTGTTGACTTATTTTTACTCATCCAAGCTGCTGGAGAGGATTTCCTCATTACTAGATTTCTAAGCGAAAATTAAAATTCTTTTCAGCAGTTTCTTTCCTGAAGTCACGTTTTAATTTTTAACCATAGTTTTTCTGCTCAGAATCTGGAATAAAATATAATCATTTTAAGTCAACAAAATCACTACTAGGGATTCAAAATAAATACTGAATGAAATTGTTTGGCTACAGCAATTTTATTGTTTTAATTTATTATAGGTGAAATAAGTGCTAGGAGAAGTTTTGTGTTAAATCGGTCCATTGCTTCTTGTAAAATTTTAACAATTTATTTTTCAACACTGAAATTTTCTGCTCTTTTCTTTATTATCTCCGGTCCCAGTAATCGTATCTCAAAAATAATAATAAAAATAGCGAATGTTCGCAATAAAGTTTTGAATAGGACTAGTCCTATGAAGAAACTTTCTGTTATTTTTTTTAATCTGTAAAAAAAATTAAAACTACCAAAAATTGCAGTTTTTTGAAGTTTAAGAAATATAACGTAATAATGCATCAATTTTAACGAAAGTTGGTGGAACTATGCCTTTTATCGAACTAAACTTTCATGCCAAATTTTGGCGCAAAATATTTATTCAAACAGCTAGAAACCAATAATTATTTCGAAATTTCCATTAATTATTGTTTAGCGCATCGACACGTAAGAGGCCAATTTTTTATTTGTATTTTACAATGGAGTTAGGAAAAAAAATATATCCTCATTTAAACTGCTCTTTTTTAATTTGTTTGTAATTTTGAAAATTATAGTTACAGTATACAAATTCAAATAACTCAGTGAATTTTTTATGAAACCAAAAGTAGCCAAAGAATTATGAAAATATATAAAATATCTAACACTATTCTAATAAATAAACAAATCGATATTTCTTCCTGAAATTTGGACCGGTTATTTTCCAATGCTTACATTTCTGTCTCTGCTGTTTTAAAATAATCCAAAATTACAATTTTGAAAATTACATCGAATAAAGCGGCTTTGAGAACATAACGTACATTTTCAATTTTTTCATAACTTTCATTTTTGTCGTGAAAAGGGAAAACGAACCTAATCTAATATCACTAATACGAAAAAAAAATATTTCGCGAACAGGATTTGAACCCAAGACGTCCACATCCTGGAAAAGAAAGAAGCAAGCAAGCAAAGCAAATAAAATTTATGAACATTCTGGAATACGTATGTGCCTCCCCGAAACCTTGCCCGGAGCCGGCCAGACAACCTGGAAAAGAAAGTCGCTTTACATCTGACGACTGAAGACTAATTTGTAAAATCATAATATAACGTTCAGAGCCATTTGGCGATTTTCGGATCTCTGACAAAATCGCTAAACACCCGACTTTCAGGTCTCTGTACACTATATTTTAACAATTGCGCATCTGGATTGTTTTTAACCAGCTGAGATAAAAATACAAATATTGAAGAGTAACCAGTCCAAATTTTAAGAAGAAATGTCAATTTGCTTATTTATAAGCGACTGAGACGCAAAGACTGACATTCAAATGCAAGTAGATCATTAATTTTTCTGAAATAATGTTAGATATTTCATATATTTTCATAATTCGTTTACCGATTTTGGATTGATAAAAAAATCAGAATTATTTGAATTTCTTTACAACTATAATTTTGAAAATTATAAACAAATTTCAAAAAACGGTTTAAATGAGAATTTTTTTTCTTAATTCCATTGCAAAATACTAGGGTTTTAATTTAAATTTTAATAAACGGTAAATCGGTAAATAAAGATGTAAATAACCGGTTAACCGGTATTTACCGGTAATTTTTAGAATGAATGATTAGGGTGGCGAAAATGGGAATTGTTTTTCGTCCATGTACAAAATTATCTAAATTTAACAAAAAAACATTTTTATATGCGTATAATTAATATAATGAACAAACAAAAGGTTTTTTATCAGGAAAAAATATAAATGAAATACATTAAATAAATAAATATTCTGTAAATAACAAAAATATCAACTTAAATAACAAAAATTATAAACATAAACTCAAATAGGCCATTTACTGAATACCTATATCTAAAGATATAATAATTTTTAAAATAATAGCCCGTTAAAAGAATTAGTTTTTCAAAGCTGCATCTGTTAGTCGTCTGATATTTTTGCATAGAATACCACCAGATGAAGATGCCCTTCCTCAATCGATACTGGTAGGTCGATAAGAATTGGTAATAACATACTTCTAAATATTTTCCACGGATATTTGCGGCAGTGAAATATTCAATTTCCTGTCGCAAGATATTGTCAATGTCTCTCTGCTTGGTGTTTGGGTTTTACTTTTTATAATATTATTTATTGTTAAAAGTGTTCAGTGTTGGAACAGTCACTCTGTATTTAGTAAACACTAGGTACTGACTTAAACAGAAACGTTGAATACGTGACATATCGTAAGTTCAGAATTTACCGAAATAACCGGTAAAAAATTTAAATAACCAGTAATTATCATCATGTGTTTTTTGTCCAGTTAATCGGTTAACCGGTTAACCGGCTAACCGGTATTGCAATCCCTACAAAATACATGTAAAAACCTACATTTTGAAAAAAGAAATCCTACATGTCAATGCACTTAAACAATAAACGATGAAAATTTCGAAATAATTATTGGTTTTTAGCCGTTTCAATAAATATTTTGCGTTAAAATTTGGCACGAAGGTTTAGTTCGATAAAGGGTATAGTTCCACCAATTTTCGTTAAAATTGACGTATTATTACGTTATATTTCTTAAACTGTCAAAAAGACAATTTTTTGTAGTAAAGAAATAAATTGTTATAATTTTACAAGAAGCACTGGACCGACCGGTTTAATACAAAACTTTTCCTAGCACTTGTTATTATGACTACAATAAAGTGAAACAATGAATTTGCTGTAGCTAGAGAATTTCTTATTTACCTATTTTGATGCTTAATTTGACTCCACTATACTAGTAGGGCAGCTTATCATGAAAATGTGGACACACCGGACAAAACCACCAAAATTTTACATGTACTAGTTAGGTACGTAGCTTTCAATTTTTGATAGAAACCTCCGTCGGCCATCTTGGATTTTATAGCGGCCATTGTGAAGGTATATTATCAATATCTCTGCTTCTAAATCACTTAGGACCAGAAACTTGGTATCTAAGTGTACATATTTATGGTCAGGGAATAAAACTATACAATTTTTAAATGTATCACACAATATATTTATTCACTGATATATGTAGCACCGATGAACTGTTTTGTCCGGTGTGTCCACATTTTCTAATATGTAGCGACCCCTTATTTAATTCCCCTATGTAAAGCGGGCTTAACGCTTGCACAGTGTCTCGAAACCGATCAGCTGTCAACGGCAGAAGAAGAGAAGTGACAAGACGCGCGGGACAATGTCATACGTGCTTGAGATGTTTTCCTAATTTTACCTACGTTTTTCTTGTGTTCATTACACGAATTAATTAAAGTATGTTTGGGTGTAATTAGTGTTTTATTAATTATCATCCTACATAAAAGTGGCGCTCAACTGGGATTCTTTCTAACAAAAATGCTGTGTCAGAGTGTTTCGTGTCGAGAGTTAGGTTAAAACTTTTGGCGGTACTAATGCAGGTTTTTGCGAAAGTGATCAAAATTCAGTGTTTTGGGCCAAGAAATCCAAGCAGTCGTTATGCAAGAACTTCCACTTCTATAAGGTAAAAGATAGGATTTGAAACTGTAAGTAGAGCTTCTAGTTTCTGATTGCTGCAAGTTTTGAATAACTCACACGCCGTGTGCATTCAATAATTTCAAAGACATTAACTCACAGATTTTGTGCTTATTTCGACTAGAAAGACATTCTGAGTCGCCGGTTTTCACATTTATTGTGCTATTCTCATAAACAGTTGGTTTATTTTGACTAGGAAAATACATTCTACGTCGCCGGTTTTCACATTTATTGTGCTATTTTCACAAACAGCTGGTTTATTTCGACTAGGAAAAGACATTCTACGTCGCCGGTTTCACATTTAAATGAACTTTATTGTGCTGTACCCCTTTCGTTCGAGTAAAATAGACATTTTACATTGCTTTCATGAACATTTCGTGCTGTATTTCGACTAAGGACATTTTTGTCGCTGGTTACATGTTTCATGAACTCTCATGCATATTTCGGTTTTTGAAAAACATTCTACCTCAGATAAACAAATTCTGTGTGCTATCCACGAACATTCTGTGCGCGTTTCAAGTATTTGAACATTCAACAGACAATTGCAAGATTTATTTCATTTCACTAGACTTTTAGTGTTTCTGAGGATTTGTATGCAGTCAAATTTGAAAGCGGATTTTCATGCAATCAAAATTCTACAAAATTTTGCGAATTAATGAGTTACAATCTCAGGAGTCAACGTAACGTTTGTAATACATCAATTTCTGTCGATTCATCAACTGTAACAATGCCTAACCCAATTGTAATGACGGAAGAACAGTTGCAAAACCTATTAAAGGGCGTGACTCAAGCTTTGATTACTAGTCAACAAGCACAAGCTTCAATTTCTAGCGGCAACTTTTCGAAATGTGCTTCGCGGTTTGCCGGAAACAAAGATGAGGACGTGGAAGCCTTTATTAGCGCTATTAATGTTTACAGAGACTGTGTAAATATTACAGAGG
Source organism: Rutpela maculata (assembly GCA_936432065.2). NCBI lineage: Eukaryota > Metazoa > Arthropoda > Insecta > Coleoptera > Cerambycidae > Rutpela > Rutpela maculata. The sequence goes on along the minus strand of OW386287.2, from coordinate 165,749,280 downwards.
AAAATGCAATCAAGGGATTGCCGATGTTGCTTGACCACAATGCCTCAACCTGGTGGCGAGGAATCAAATCTACAATTTCCACTTGGGATGAAGCAGTAAAGGCATTACGACATTCATTCGGTTACAATAAGCCGCCGCACAAGATTTTCAAGGAATTATTCTCCAAGGAACAAGGGGATAAAGAACCAACAGATCTTTTTGTAAATTCTGCTCGTGCTCTTTTAGCTCGCTTACCGAAAACTCCAGAATTGCACGCAACGCATCAGCTGGACATGATTTACGGTCTTTTGAACCGAAGAAGTCGATTTAGGTTACCTAGAGAACAAGTGACCTCTTTCTCTGAACTAATTGAGAAGGCCAGATCTATCGAGGATAGTTTTACCGAGAACAAGTCAACGCCACCTACTACATTGAAACAGAGTAGTGCAAATGATGACAAAACGGTACGTCTTCGCCCCAAATGCCAATTCTGCAAGAATTTTGGCCATCTTCAGACAGAATGCCGCAAGTATGCTGCTAATCAAGGAAAAGTTAGTCAGCCGAGTACCAGTCAAAACTCCCCTACCACTTCTGCTGGTATTAGTTGCTTTGGATGTGGAACGCCAGGTTACATACGTTCCCAGTGCCCCAATTGTCGTACTCAGAGTACTTCCAGCACGAGACCTCAAGGTAACAACAGTATTGGCTCTGCTACGACACATGCCTTAAGTATCAACATTTTCCTCTCTGAAATTAACCCAGTTTCTACAATGTCTAGACCATTAGTACATGTTGAGATTGTAGGAAGACAGGGACTTGCCTACATAGATTCCGGTGCTAGAAATAGCATCGCAGGACACGTTCTTTACACACATTTCTGTGAATCAAATTTACCCTACAGATGGTCCTAGCGGATGGACAACTACGTCGAGTAGTGGCACGAATTTTCGAAACTCAAGTAATCTTGCAAGGAAAAAGTATACCAACTACATTCATAGCAATTCCTGAGCATTTAGACAGCAAAACCCTCCTAGGAATCGATTTCATTACGAGTGGACAAATGGTTTTGAACATACCCAAGGGTCAATGGTATTTCGATGGACACCCTTCGGTTGCTTTTGATTTTTTCAAGGAGCCTATTACAACGGCCCCACCTTGTCCTATAGTTAGTGCCTACCAAACCGAATTTCAGCTCACTGAAAATGATGGCAAAAACCTAACTACAAGTGAGAAAGCACAGTTGGAACAACTATTACAGTCACATGAAACAGTTTTTGAGAAAGGCAAAGAGCTTACTCCTTGTGCTGAGCATACAATCAAGTTAACGGATGAGACTCCCATTTTTCAACCTCCGTATCGACTTGCCCCTGCGCAGAAAGAAATTCTTCGTCAAGAACGTGACAAATTACTCGAAGATGAAATCATCGAAGAATGCGAAACAGCTTTACTCCAGGGGGAGGGGGCAGACGAGAAACCAATCGAATACGCAAGTTGTTTACTGACGCCTGCGCAGAGAAACCTGAACATAGAATATGTTCCTGCACGTCAGAACGTTCTAGCCGACACATTGTCGCGCCCTATCTGCCATGACAGCAGCCAAGCCGAAACATGCGATGTCTGCTTCGTTACCATCAACCTTCCCGTTGATGATGCTAGAGCTGTGAGAGAAGAACAACTAACCGTCCCAGACATAGCTCGAATGATCAACTGTTTTGAGTCTCCAGACCCTAACCCGGTAGACACTCACAGATGGAGTGACCGCGGTTACCTAATGATGAACGGTATTTTATACCGTGACTCCCTAGATCATGATGGAGAAGAAGCGCAGCAAGTCGTACCAAAGAGTCAGATTCAAAAGGTACTCAAAGAAACTCACGATTCTCCACTGGCTGGTCACTATGGTGTGGAACGCACCCTACAAAGAATCATTCCTCGTTATTATTGGACAGACATGCGAAGAGACGTTACCGCACATGTTTCTCAGTGTATAGACTGCCAACGGTATAAATCTTCTAACATGAAGCCATCTGGCTTACTTCAGACCCCCGTGCAAGCACAAAGATTTGAAGTCATTGCAATTGACCTTTTTGGACCTCTTCCAGAGACTCCTACTGAAGAGCGATGGATTTTTATCATCGAAGATACATCTACTCGCTGGACAGAAATGTTTCCACTTAAAGTAGCCACAGCCGAAGCCTGTGCCAAATGCCTAATTGATGAAATCATACTTCGTTACGGAACTCCCCGAAAAGTTATCAGCGATAATGGAAGCCAATTTGTTAGCGGAGTCATGCAGCATGTAGCCCAAGCTCCCAAAGTCTTATCCCTGCTTACCATCCTGCCGCCAATCCGGTGGAACGTAAGAACCGAGATCAGAAAACGCAACTTGCAATCCTCACGGCAGATTACCACACCAGCTGGAAGGACAAAATTTCCTCCGTGCGATTTGCCATAAACACATACGTGTGTCAGTCTACAGGATTCACTCCAGCCTACCTAACTTTCGGTAGAGAGTTACGCACCCCCGATGATACGCGAAGAGACTTCAGAGCCATCATCGAAAGCGACAATTTTGTACCTCAGATTACTCCTTATCTGCGTACCATGGCGAACATTCTCAGTCAGGCCCGAAAGACTCACGAACGCCAACAAGGCAGCCGAAAAAGAACTGCTGACAGCAAACGCCGTGATGTGACCTACAAAGTATCAGACCTCGTACTTGTCAATACTCATGTGCTAAGCAAAGCCAAAGCTGGAATCACTTCAAAATTTGTACCACGTAGAGATGGCCCCTACCAAGTCTCTAGAATTGTGAGCCCGACCTCCTACGAAATAAAGGATCCAACGAATCACACAGTACCTCCCGGTACCTATCATGTGTCGGCATTGACCAAATATGTGCCGCCTACCCAGGACAACCCGAATCCGGTTCCAGTTCACCCCATACGTCGCACAGTGGAAAAAAAAAGCCTTTTTTGGACAAAAATCTGCCTACAAGTCAAATCTTAATCAATTTTGATCTACCTTGGCTTAAAATGTAGGTTATTGGCTACACTTTCAGAGTATACTGCCTAAATTGCAAACCCCGATTTCCTAACCTCAAAAAATGTATCAGATATGACTCACTTTTATCTATTTCTACAAGTCAAATCTTGATCGATTTTGACAATCCTGGGCTTAAAAGACAGGTTATTAGCTACCCTTTAAGTGCATGCTGCCTAAATTGTGAATCCCGATTTCCTAACCTCAAAAAATGTATCAAATATGAGAGTAATCACTTCTTTCTATTTCTACAAGTCAAATATTGATCAATTTTTACAATTCTGGGCTTAAAATGTAGTTTTTAGCTACCCATTCAGCGTATACTGCCCAAATTATGAACCCCAGGATTGTCAAAATTGATCAAGATTTGACTTGTAGAAATAGAAAAAAAGTGATTACTCTCATATTTGATACATTTTTTGAGGTTAGGAAATCGGGGTTTGCAATTTAGGCGGTATACTCTGAAAGTGTAGCCAATAACCTACATTTTAAGTCAAGGTAGATCGAAATTGATTAAGATTTGACTTGTAGGCAGATTTTTGTCCAAAACAAGGCTTTTTTTTCCACTTTGCGTCGTAGAGGACGCCCTCGACGTCAGTTGCCCCAGCAACCTGCTTCAGCAACGCCTATTCCAGGCCCACCTCCGGATCCAGGTTCCAGGACCTCAACTACGCCTAGTCAACGTTCCAGGCCTTTACCGGCAGCTCCTCGTCCGCAGTGCAACAGTGACGTGCCGCGCCGTTCTTCGCGAGTGCGCCGCGCCAAAAGTGTCGTGGACGTTTGACCCCCTTCCTTCGTTTTGTATCACACCCGGGGCGGTAGTGTGATCCAAAGGGGGGGGTGTGTAGCGACCCCTCATTTAATTCCCCTATGTAAAGCGGGCTTAACGCTTGCACAGTGTCTCGTAACCGATCAGCTGTCAACGGCAGAAGAAGAGAAGTGACAAGACGCGCGGGACAATGTCATACGTGCTTGAGATGTTTTCCTAATTTTACCTATGTTTTTCTTGTGTTCATTACACGAATTAATTAAAGTATGTTTGGGTGTAATTAGTGTTTTATTAATTATCATCCTACAAATATGTTTTTTATTTTCTTTCAGATTGAATTGTAATAAAAGATGGATCGTAACAAGTGCATGTTCTGTCAGAAAACAACTTCAGAAAATCTAAAATGTCCACGCAATGTGCATGGAATCGAAGACAAGATAACACCATACCGGTCTTTCTTGAACAATATCAATGAGTTTAGAAGCTTGGAGTCATTGCCAGTGAAACTAAATTTTGGAAACGACATGAGTGCGGATGAACTGGTCCAAAACCATGGTGCATGGCACAAATCTTGTTGCGTCGTTCAGCAATTTGAAGATGGATAGAGCTAAAAAGCGGGGAAATACTTCAGAGACTCGAATCAGGGAGCAGAGGATCTCCTTCCTTTTCCTTCTTTCCTTCGTTTTCCTTTCTCCCGAAATGAGCATTCTCTCGACTGGAGAATAGGGGTCCAGGAGGCAGTACAACTGTGGAGAAACGATCCCGGCGTGAAGCGAGTGACAAAATTGCGTGTTTGTTATGTCGTGGAAACGATGGGCTCCTTCATGAATTTCGAACATTAACAGCTGATACAAGCATGGCAACAGAACTGCAAGAAACCCAGTTGTTGGCAGCATTAGGACGTGGTGATCCCATTGCCCTTGAGCCAAATATCATCTACAATGTTATATACAGCACTGAGAAATCGCTACCAGTCTCACCTAAGGAAACTAGAGCACGATTTAGTGAGAGTATCTGCAGAGGAAAGTCAGATACAACACTTGTGGAGCTTTATACATATATAGAGAACTGTGTGGAAAATGTGACCTTCTAATTTAACTTTTCAAAGTTGCATAAACTGTATAAGAACCAATTATAAATCCTTGGCGTTAAGAAGGAGACTAACAGAAACAGATTTAAGGAGAAAGTGTTAGCTTACTTTCCACACGCGCAAGCACAAAGTGATAGAAAGTATAAAGTTTTGTTGTTGAAGAAGGCATGCGGGAAATGCTGCAGCAGGCCATGTCATGTGATTACGAACATGATGTCCTTTTGTTAGCTAAGACTGACAAGTTAGTGTGCAAAGAAATTGCAAGTTACACGGGTTTCCACTTCGATGGTAATTTTCTCAGTGCTGTATAACATTGCAGATGATATTTGTCGTCAAGGACAATGAGATCACCACCTTCTAATGCTGCCAACAACTGGGTTTCTTGCAGTTCTGTTGCCATTTTTCGTATTCTCGTATCAGCTGTTGAGCTGTTAATATTCGAGTCCATCGCTTCCACGACATAACAAACACGCCATTTTGTCATTCGCTTCACGCCGGGATCATTTCTCCACAATTGTGTTGCCTCCTGAAGTATTTCCCCGCTTTTTAGCTCTATCCAACTTCAAATTACTGAACTTGATGTAACAATATTTGTGCCATACACCATGGTTTTGGACCACTCATGTTTCCAAAATTTAGTTTCACTGGCAATGACTCCAAGCTTCTAAACTCATTCATATTGTTCGAGAAAGACCGGTATGGTGTTGTTTTGTCTTCGATTCCATGTACATTGAGTGGACATTCTAGATTTTCTGAAGTTGTTTTCTGACAGATCATGCACTTGTTCCGATCCATCTTGTATTACAATTCAATCTGAAATAAAATAAAAAAACATATTAGAAAATGTGGACACACCGGACAAAACAGTTCATCGGTGAATAATTTGTAATTGGTATATATACAGTGTGTTTCACTTCTCGTGAAGACACCCCTGTATCTTTTTTATTTGTTGCCGAATTAATTTCAAATTTTTATCAGCCCTGCAAGTCCATAAGGTGACTTTATTCAACATATAAATGCCGTCTAAATCTAAAACGCCGGCCTACTGCGATAAAAAGATAATGTCAATTTTCGAGAAATCATAGTAGGCTTAGAGATAGACAAAAATTTTGTTAACAAAAGTTGTTCGGAATCACTTGATATGTCCCCCTGTAAAATTTTGTGAAAATCGGAATATTTTCAAAAAAAAAAAATTTTGTTTCACTTCTCATGAAGACACCCCTGTATCTTTTTTATTTGTGGCCGAATTAATTTCAAATTTTTATCAGCCAAACAAATCCATAAGGTGACTTTATTCAATACATAAATGCCGTCTAAATCTAAAACCCCTGCCTACTGCGATAAAAATAAAATGTTAATTTTCGAGAAATCATAGTAGGCTTAGAGATAGACAAAAATTTTGTTAACAAAAGTTGTTCAGAATCACTTGATATGTCCCCCTGTAAAATTTTGTGAAAATCGGAATATTTTCAAAAAAAATTTTTTGTTTCACTTCTCGTGAAGACACCCCTGTATCTTTTTTATTTGTGGTCGAATTAATTTCAAATTTTTATCAGCCATACAAGTCCATAAGGTGACTTTATTCAACACATAAATGCCGTCTAAATCTAAAACGCCGGCCTACTGTGATAAAAAGAAAATGTTAATTTTCGAGAAATCATAGTAGGCTTAGAGATAGACAAAAATTTTGTTAACAAAAGTAGTTCGGAATCACTTGATATGTCCCCCTGTAAAATTTTGTGAAAATCGGAATATTTTCAAAAAAAAAAATTTTGTTTCACTTCTCGTGAAGACACCCCCTGTATCTTTTTTATTTGCGGCCGAATTAATTTCAAATTTTTATCAGCCAAACAAATCCATAAGGTGACTTTATTCAATACATAAATGCCGTCTAAATCTAAAACCCCTGCCTACTGCGATAAAAATAAAATGTTAATTTTCGAGAAATCATAGTAGGCTTAGAGATAGACAAAAATTTTGTTAATAAAAGTTGTTCAGGATCACTTCATATGCCCCTCTGTAAAATTTTATGAAAATCGGAATATTTTCAAAAAAAGAGAACACATAAAGAGAACTTTTTCCAACAAATGAAAGTTGTGAACAAAAATCAGCATTCAATAAAACACTAAAAGGGCTTTTTATTTTTACATATCAAGTTGAATGTAATATCTTTTCTTTTTTTCTTTTTGTTATCTCTCTTCTGGAGGAGTAACTCTCCATCATATCCTTCCTCCTTATCGGCTCAGAAATTTAGGAACATGGACGGTTTTATTGCGTTGAATGTAAAGAGTGCCGTGAAATTAACTGTCAATATGTATTGTTTTATTTATTTCGTCATTGCTTTCATGACAGAAGTGATTGTTGTTATTTTCTGTGGAGTTTGTTAGTTTTTCTTGTTTTAATAATTTTATTCATACTAAAGTTTCCTTATTTCATATCTTTTCTCATAATGGTTAGAATACTTTTAACTACTGATGAAAAAATTGAAATAATAAAGATAGTCGGTGAAAATGTACTGTCTTCAAGAGAAGCAGCAGAAGAATTTAATTTAAGACATCCTCTAAGACAACCAATACACCATGGTACCGTAGCAAGAATATGTCACTTGTTCAATACAACTGGCAATGTGCTTAAACCGAGAGTACATCTTAATCGAAATCACGGAGATGATAATGTTATATTAGCGGCGTTTAACGCCAATCCCACTACCAGTCTTCGAAATATGGCTCGTGACCTTAATTTGTCGGCATCAAAAATTTGGAGATGTTTAAAACGCCATAAGCTACAACCGTTTAAACCAAAATTTTTACATACCTTGGAGGAAGGTGATGAAGAGAGAAGATTAGAATATTGTTTATGGATCCAAGGTAATTATTTAAACAATAGAGACGTCTTGAAGAAAGTAATTTTCACGGACGAGGCAACTTTCTCCACCAACGGGGTAGTGTCATCACAAAACTCTAGGTTCTGGGCAGTAGAAAATCCTGATTGGATAATAAATTGTAAAAGGCAATATTCCCAGAAAGTAAATGTGTGGTGCGGAATTTTTAACGAAACAATAATAGGGCCGTTTTTCTTTTTTCAAAATATAAATGCGTTAAATTTGCTAGAATTTTTAAATAATGATCTTTGGAATGCAATTGTTGATTTTCCTTTGGAACAATTGTATTTTCAACTCGACGGAGCATCTATCCACAATTCCGTAGTAGTGAGAGCATGGATGAATGAACATTTTCCCCAAAGATGGATAGGACGAAATAGCCCTTTAATACATTGGCCACCCAGATCACCTGATCTCACTCCAATGGATTTTTATTTTTGGGGTCACATTAAAAACAAAGTTTATATGACCAGACCTCAAAATATAGAGCAGCTTTGTGAGAGGATAAGGCAAGCATGTTTAGAAGTTACAGCTCAAGAACTGCGAAGAGTTGTAAAAAATAACAGAAAACGGATTGAGAAGTGTATTACACTTGAGGGTGGGTTAGTGGAAAGGGGCGCAATATAATAAATAAGTAAAAAAAACCATTAACTTCTTTTATTTTTGAACTATTCTAACACTGCGGCTTTTGCTTTATCTGTATTTTTTTTCCGACAATATTATCATTCATTATTAGTAGTCTTCTCTGTAAAAACAACGGCCCTTTTCAGGGCCACCAATTTAATTCAAAAAGAATTCGTTATATGGCAGCATCCTACCAACCTACATATTGTTGACAGATGTTAAAACTCATTAAAGTAATTAGATTTTAATTTTAATTATTCTAAGGCCGGCATTTTAGATTTAGACGACATGGGGCGTATGAAGTGATCCTGAACAACTTTCATTAACAAAATTTTTGTCTATCTCTAAGCCTACTATGATTTCTCGAAAATTAACATTTTCTTTTTATCGCAGTAGGCAGGCGTTTTAGATTTAGACGGCATTTATATGTTGAATAAAGTCACCTTATGGAGTTGTATGGCTGACAAAAATTTGAAATTAATCCGGCCACAAATAAAAAAGATACAGGGGTGTCTTCACGAGAAGTGAAACAAAAATTTTTTTTTTGAAAATATTCCGATTTTCACAAAATTTTACAGGGGGGCATATCAAGTGATTCCGAACAACTTTTGTTAACACAATTTTTGTCTATCTCTAAGCCTACTATGATTTCTCGAAAATTGACATTTTCTTTTTATCGCAGTAGGCCGGCGTTTTAGATTTAAACGGCATTTATGTATTGAATAAAATCACTTTATGGACTTGTATGGCTGATAAAAATTTGAAATTAATTCGGCCACAAATAAAAAAGATACACGAGAAGTGAAACAAAAATTTTTTTTTTGAAAATATTCCAATTTTCACAAAATTTCACAGGGGGGCATATCAAGTTATTCCGAACAACTTTTGTTAACAAAATTTTTGTCTATCTCTAAGCCTACTATGATTTCTCGAAAATTAACATTTTCTTTTTATCGCAGTAGGCAGGCGTTTTAGATTTAGACGGCATTTATGTGTTGAATAAAGTCACCTTATGGAGTTGTATGGCTGACAAAAATTTAAAATTAATCCGGCCACAAATAAAAAAGATACAGGGGTGTCTTCACGAGAAGTGAAACAAAATTTTTTTTTTGAAAATATTCCGATTTTCACAAAATTTTACAGGGGGGCATATCAAGTGATTCCGAACAACTTTTGTTAACACAATTTTTGTCTATCTCTAAGCCTACTATGATTTCTCGAAAATTGACATTTTCTTTTTATCGCAGTAGGCCGGCGTTTTAGATTTAAACGGCATTTATGTATTGAATAAAGTCACTTTATGGACTTGTATGGCTGATAAAAATTTGAAATTAATTCGGCCACAAATAAAAAAAGATACAGGGGTGTCTTCACGAGAAGTGAAACAAAAATTTTTTTTTTGAAAATATTCCAATTTTCACAAAATTTCACAGGGGGGCATATCAAGTGATTCCGAACAACTTTTGTTAACAAAATTTTTGTCTATCTCTAAGCCTACTATGATTTCTCGAAAATTAACATTTTCTTTTTATCGCAGTAGGCAGGCGTTTTAGATTTAGACGGCATTTATGTGTTGAATAAAGTCACCTTATGGATTTGTTTGGCTGATAAAAATTTGAAATTAATCCGGCCACAAATAAAAAAGATACAGGGGTGTCTTCACGAGAAGTGAAACAAAAATTTTTTTTTTGAAAATATTCCGATTTTCACAAAATTTTACAGCGGGGCATATCAAGTGATTCCGAACAACTTTTGTTAACAAAATTTTTGTCTATCTCTAAGCCTACTATGATTTCTCGAAAATTGACATTTTCTTTTTATCGCAGTAGGCCGGCGTTTTAGATTTAAACGGCATTTATGTATTGAATAAAGTCACTTTATGGACTTGTATGGCTGATAAAAATTTGAAATTAATTCGGCCACAAATAAAAAAGATACAGGGGTGTCTTCACGAGAAGTGAAACAAAAATTTTTTTTTGAAAATATTCCGATTTTCACAAAATTTTACAGGGGGGCATATCAAGTGATTCCGAACAACTTTTGTTAACAAAATTTTTGTCTATCTCTAAGCCTACTATGATTTCTCGAAAATTGACATTTTCTTTTTATCGCAGTAGGCCGGCGTTTTAGATTTAAACGGCATTTATGTATTGAATAAAGTCACTTTATGGACTTGTATGGCTGATAAAAATTTGAAATTAATTCGGCCACAAATAAAAAAGATACAGGGGTGTCTTCACGAGAAGTGAAACAAAAAATTATTTTTTGAAAATATTCCGATTTTCACAAAATTTTACAGGGGGGCATATCAAGTGATTCTGAACAGCTTTTGTTAACAAAATTTTTGTCTATCTCTAAGCCTACTATGATTTCTCGAAAATTGACATTTTCTTTTTATCGCAGTAGGCCGGCGTTTTAGATTTAGACGGCATTTATGTGTTGAATAAAGTCACCTTATGGACTTGTATGGCTGATAAAAATTTGAAATTAATTCGGCAACAAATAAAAAAGATACAGGGGTGTCTTCACGAGAAGTGAAACACACTGTATATATATTAGTGAATAAATATATAGTGTGTGATATATTTAAAAATTGTGTAGTTGTATTCCCTGACTATATATGTATACTTCGACACCAAGTTTGTGGTCCTAAGTGATTTAGAAGCCAAGATATTGATAATATTTCACAATGGCCGCTATAAAATCCAAGATGGCCGACGGAGGAGTTGGTTCCTATTAAAAATTGAAAGCTACGTACCTAACTAGTACCTGGAAAAATTTGGTGGTTTTGTTCGTTGTGTCCACCTTAACGTAAAATTCGACGTTAAGCTGACCCACTATACGTATTTTATCGGATAATATTCAGATATCATAATAATTCAATTGAAAACGACAATTACAGAACTATGTAAAGGAAAATTGTTAGGTAAATTCAATTGATACCATGTTTAAAGTAACGTTATTAAAAATATGAACAAATTATTTTCATTTGATAGCAATTTCTTACTGATGCACGTTCATGTGAAGCTTGCTCAGAGAAAAGCTTAAACAATTCTACGTTATGTGCATAATTTAAAAACTTATTCTGTGATGTCGTTACTTTGCTGAAAATTTAGAATTCAAGCATGAACGCAAAAGCATTTACGAACATGTCGCTTAGGTAAATTAAAATAGAATATAATGTAGTATTTATGAGAAAGTTAAAACTGTTTTTCTTAATTTTACAAAACACACAAAGAGATATATTCATGTGTTTATAAACAGTTCTCTCCTACTTCTCATGCTTTCTGTATTATAACAGCTCTATAATTATAATTACGGAAATGGTTACTGTAGTTTAGTTTATAGCTATTTCCTAACTACAATATTTATATAAACAGAATTAAGCTCTCATTTTCCTCAACTAAGTTCTTTATATTTATATTCATAATTTGAAAAGTGACAACGTTAAGTGAAGATATAATTAATAAAAGGTTTTAAGTAATAAATGTCGGAATCTTATCCTAGGTCCAAAAATATTGTGTTCATTTGGACAAGGTTCGAAAATGCTTTCTAAATGAACTACGCGCCTCTGAATATTATCTCAAAAAGGCAGTTTTTAGTTAATATATCTGGAAGCAACGAGCTACAGCAATGAGAGGGCATTTAACGTTTTTCAAGTTAATAAGGAGCATGATGACTGGAGGGTGGTGTAGGTACCTCACATTTTTCCTCCTATTTTTAACAAATTCTCCATTTTAGCAATCGATCCCCCAACATTTCTGCCCAAAAAGTTTCTTTTTTTGGGAATCACTTGACCAACCTCTTTCAAGAAAAACAGTTTTATTATATTACTGCGCAGTTCTGAAGTTTTAATTAGTATCAAATTAGTCATACGTCAATTTATGTCAATGTTCTTCTGTAAAAGCCACTGGTAAACGCACCGAATGACAGGACCACGACCGTATAGAAAACAACATTAACGACGTTATTGGACATGACATCCAATTGACCAGATGAGAATTCTTAAAAGTATGGTCAAACCCACTGAATTAGCAAAGCATTTCGGGATATTACGAAACAATAAATTATGAAGACAGGCTTTACACACGTTTTACAAGGTCCAACAACAACATTATTAGTGCGATTTTATAGCTTCAATACTGGTCTAGCTAGAAGTGTGCTGTGGTCATATCCATCCTTAAATCAGGCAAAAGCGTCGGCAAGGTCAAAGTTGTTAGTGTTTTTTACACTCGGGGCTCGTCTGTTAAAAAACTCCGAAGGACTGCATCCTTTTGAACTTAAGAGACAGGGCGAATATTAATGGCTCCCAAGTCCGTCTGTGTTTGCCCATATCTGTTGTGTAACTTTTGCGCATCAATACCTCGCATTTGAATATTATATGATCCTCCATTTCTGGTTCCCATCTGCATAATCTGCAGTCCACGTCGACGTTGAATTTTCCGATTGCGTGCAGGCACTTCTTAACAGAAAAGTATCCTGTCAGAAGTCATGTTATAATTATCAGCTGCGTCCTATTCTTGTTGAGCAGTTCTTTAGTTTGTTTTGGGCATGGTCCTTCAATAACCGTTTTCTCATGTGGGTTTCCCAGAATATTCTTCCAGTAGTTTTTATATTTGTTAATGACCCAGTCTTTGATAACCTCTCTTGCTGAACTTTTGGTGATGCCCAGCACGGGTTCTGTGCTATGGAATATATAGGTTGCTCCTTTTCTAACAAGTTAATTAGCTTTTTCATTTCCCTATATTCTGGAGTAACCTGGGACCCAGAGTATTTAACTCCGCTCATACAGGACTTTGAGCTCTTCGTGGTAGTCCCATACCATTCTGGATGACTCCTTGTTAGAGGGTAATGCCTTAAGTGCCACCTGTCTGTCCGACACATTCAACCAGAATTTCTGTCTGGAATACAGTGGAGTGGTATTCAAGAGATAGTCTATACTCGCCTTTGACCTTTCTCCGTGTGTCCCAGCTCCAGCCATTGTTTACATCCTAAACCTATCAATGTACCAAGTTAGATCTTTTCGTAATGTATCAGAAATTCCTGGACCAATCTTTCCTATCTCCAGTAGTAATGGTCATGTAGAGCACACAGCTCTATTCCCCCAACGAAACAAAAACCGTACTACGCAAAATTGTAATAAACTGAATATTAACAATGTATGTAAAGTTTGAAAAATATCTCGAATTCCATAAGGGAATACGTTCCATATCCACTATTTTGCTACATACATACATGACACGTGACATGTGAAACACATAACCCTCCTCTTGCCTACTCCGTGTCGCTTCGGCGGTACATATATTAATATTGACTTTCTCCGTAGTAGTAGTTTCCACCTCTTAATTTACAGCCATGGTAATTTTTTCCAATATCGCATATTTTTGCAAAAATGTCGCCAAAATTTTGAGAAATATACTTCTTGTTGCAAAAATAAGAGTCATTAACTTACTTGAAGCACTGAGTTCATTAACGAACGATCGGCCAAATTCACGGAAGATCGACTATGCCAAAACAGAAAGGCCATTGGGATAATAGTGGGTCTCCTAACTGGATACTGTAGGCTCATTGGCATAAGAGTCTAATGGGCCTGGCAGAGGATGTAACATTCAGAATCTCTCAAGATGAAGAGGAAACCGTGCTCTGCGAAGGCGTAGCCAGACTGAAGTTCGAACTACTTAGCGAGGAAAAAACAAGGGCAGATAGCTATACTAAGGAGTCCTTATCAAGGCTACGTGGCCTGATACAAAGGATAAAGCTGGATAAGGAACTCTAAATAAAATTAGATTAGAGCGCCATAATAGATCCACAGGGGCCGCGATGGTCAAGGCCAAGAGGCCAGCTTTTTCTTTCAAATCTAATCTAATCTACTTGAAACACTTCAGGACCCATGATGATAGGAACTTTATTCCTTATTTTGGTGTCATGACAGATGAGATATTTTAATACATTTTTGAGATACCCTGTATATCAGAGGGAAATATACAGACGACACGATGGCACCTCGGGGCAGTTATGACTACTCAAGTATTCTCACCCTCACCTATGGGAAATATTTTAAACTACTGCTTTGACGACAAAATCGAACCAAATTTAATCAAAATCGCTCGTTTGCCGTTTATTGTATGATACATATTAATTGCCCTCGCTACAATCAACTACAGTATCATATCATTTGTTATTATCCTAACCGTAATATTATATGCAATGCAGTGTTATACGATATTATTTCGTATATCTGATAAATTTAATCGTTATTCACCATGAAATGGCTGTTATCAGGAATTTATGTTTTCCTCATGGTACCGTAAATACCAACTGGAAAATTGTAAATAATAACTTTAAATATTCACGGTATTAGCAGTTTCTGGAATTTACGTCATTATTATTAATAAAAAACATCATATTAACAAGGAAATGTTTAAAGCAATATTCGATAACTAAAGAACATTTTTTCTTATAAACTAGCTCCAACGTGAGAGGTCGGTTTATAATTCTGGGAGAGGACGAGAGGATTTCGCAGCTGCAAAGTTTCCCAATTATGTAATAATATAAATGTAGGATACCTACCCGTAACGCAAAGCAATTTTAAACATTTAAATAACTTGGAAGTTGTTAGTAATATGAGATTATAGCAAAATAGATATATTGTCTGTATAACCAACTTATGCTCTGACATTACAGAAGTACTAATGCAGATTCTTTGAACCTTGATTTATAAGTTAATCCAAATATGATTAGAACATGTTTGAAAAACCACCTCGAAAAGCCTAATAACTTATTTCCGAATAAATGAGACTATTGTCATAATTATGTCCTCAAAAATTATACTAAGACAATGGGTAATCGCGCTTCGTAAGAAAAGGGATATTTTTAATGATTTGATGAAAATGTTTTTGTATTCTAAAGATTCAAAAGTATACGAAAATCGAAAACACAATTAGTAACTTATGACAAGGTGTCCTTCAAGAAACGGTCTTAGGACTCACATTATTTATTCTATATATTAATGACCTACGTTGTAAGTTGCATACGAATATATTATTTTCATAATGTATATATATATATATATATATATATATATATATATATATATATATATATATATATATATATATATATATATATATATATATATATATATATATATATATATATATATATATATATATATATATATATATATATATATATATATATATATATATATATATATATATATATATATACAGTGTGTTTCACTTCTCGTAAAGACACCCCTGTATCTTTTTTACTTGTGGCCGAATTAATTTCAAATTTTTATCAGCCATACAAGTCCATAAGACGACTTTATTCAACACATAAATGCCGTCTAAATCTAAAACGCCGGCCTACTGCGATAAAAAGAAAATGTCAATTTTCGAGAAATCATAGTAGGCTTAGAAATAGACAAAAATTTTGTTAATGAAAGTTATTCAGGATCACTTCATATGCCCCTCTGTAAAATTTTGTGAAAATCTGAATATTTTCAAAAAAAAAATTTTTTGTTTCACTTCTCGTGAAGACACCCCTGTATCTTTTTTATTTGTGGCCGAATTAATTTCAAATTTTTATCAGCCATACAACTCCATAAAGTGACTTTATTCAACATATAAATGCCGTCTAAATCTAAAACGCCTGCCTACTGCGATAAAAAGAAAATGTTAATTTTCGAGAAATCATAGTAGGCTTAGAGATAGACAAAAATTTTGTTAATGAAAGTTGTTCAGGATCACTTCATATGCCCCATGTCGTCTAAATCTAAAACGCCGGCCTTAGAATAATTAAAATTAAAATCTAATTACTTTAATGAGTTTTAACATCTGTCAAGAATATGTAGGTTGGTAGGAACGAATTCTTTTTTAATTAAATTGGTGGCCCTGAAAAGGGCCGTTGTTTTTACAGAGAAGACTACTAATAATGAATGATAATATTGTCGGGAAAAAAATACAGATAAAGCAAAAGCCGCAGTGTTAGAAAAGTTCAAAAATAAAAGAAGTTAATGGTTTTTTTTTTACTTATTTATTATATTGGGCCCCTTTCCACTAACCCATCCTCAAGTGTAATACACTTCTCAATCCGTTTTCTGTTATTTATTACAATTCTTTGCAGTTCTTGAGCTGTAACTTCTAAACACGCTTGCCTTATCCTCTCACAAAGCTGTTCTACATTTTGAGGTCTGGTCATATAAACTTTGTTTTTAATGTGACCCTAAAAATAAAAATCCATTGGAGTGAGATCAGGTGATCTGGGTGGCCAATGTATTAGAGGGCTATTTCGTCCTATCCATCTTTGGGGAAAATGTTCATTCATCCATGCTCTCACTACTACGGAATTGTGGATAGATGCTCCGTCGAGTTGAAAATACAATTGTTCCAAAGGAAAATCAAATATTGCATTCCAAAGATCATTATTTAAAAATTCTAGCAAATTTAACGCATTTATATTTTGAAAAAAGAAAAACGGCCCTATTATTGTTTCGTTAAAAATTCCGCACCACACATTTACCTTCTGGGAATATTGCCTTTTACAATTTATTATCCAATCAGGATTTTCTACTGCCCAGAACCTAGAGTTTTGTGATGACACTAACCCGTTGGTGGAGAAAGTTGCCTCATCCGTGAAAATTACTTTCTTCAAGAAGTCTCTATTGTTTAAATAATTACCTTGGATCCATAAACAATATTCTAGTCTTCTTCCTTCATCACCTTCCTCCAAGGTATGTAAAAATTTTGGTTTAAACGGTTGTAGCTTATGGCGTTTTAAACATCTCCAAATTTTTGATGCCGACAAATTAAGGTCACGAGCCATATATCGAAGACTGGTAGTGGGATTGGCGTTAAACTCCGCTAATATAACATTATCATCTCCGTCATTTCGATTAAGATGTACTCTCGGTTTAAGCACATTGCCAGTTGTATTGAACAAGTGACATATTCTTGCTACGGTACCATGGTGTATCGGTTGTCTTAGAGGATGTCTTAAATTAAATTCTTCTGCTGCTTCTCTTGAAGACCGTACATTTTCACCGACTATCTTTATTATTTCAATTTTTTTATAAGTAGTTAAAAGTATTCTAACCATTATGAGCAAAGATATGAAATAAGGAAACTTTAATATGAATTAAATTATTAAAATAAGAAAAACTAACAAACTCCACAGAAAATAACAACAATCACTTCTGTCATGAAAGCAATGACGAAATAAATAAAACAATACATATTGACAGTTAATTTCACGGCACTCTTAATATTTAAAACAATAAAACCGTCCATGTTCCTAAATTTCTGAGCCGATAAGGAGGAAGGATATGATGGAGAGTTACTCCTCCAGAACAGAGATAACAAAAAGAAAAAAAGAAAAGATATTACATTCAACTTGATATGTAAAAATAAAAAGCCCTTTTAGTGTTTTATTGAATGCTGATTTTTGTTCACAACTTTCATTTGTTGGAAAAAGTTCTCTTTATGTGTTCTCTTTTTTTGAAAATATTCCATTAACAAAATTTTTGTCTATCTCTAAGCCTACTATGATTTCTGGAAAATTGACATTTTCTTTTTATCGCAGTAGGTCACCGTTTTAGATTTAGACGGCATTTATTTGTTGAATAAAGTCGTCTTATGGACTTGTATGGCTGATAAAAATTTGAAATTAATTCGGCCACAAATAAAAAAGATACAAGGGTGTCTTCACGAGAAGTGAAACACACTGTATATTTATATATATATATATATATATATATATATATATATATATCACTCTCCTTATTGAAATATCGAATATGGTATATATCAGTGCTTGCACATGACCCAGTAAAGATATCTGGCTACTCTGTTGTACTCTGCGTACTCGTATGGTGCCAACGTAGTACATCCCGTCACCACGTGACTAATGTTCTTCTTATAACCTGCACATTCTTCACTTGCTGTCATCGGGCATCTTGTTGTGATCTCAACAAGGCCTTCGACTGTGTCTTCTCATACTCTCATCATCGACAAACTTAGTTTTCATGGAGTCAGTGGTATACCGTTGTCTCTGTTAAAGTCATAACTGAAGAATAGGTAACAATGCGTCTCACAAAACAATATGATATTTTAGACCAGTAAAACATAGAGTGCCTCAGGGATCCGTGCTGGGATCTCTACTATTTATAATTATAATTTATGTAAAAGATTTATTTTATTACTTATTCCCTAGCAGTATAGTTATGTTTTCTGATGACGCAACTCTTACAGATAGTGCTCAGAATATGAACAGTTTACAAAATATCATTGATGGAACTGAAAGTCGAGCGGAACTTTGGTATAATGCTAATGCACTCAAACTAAATCGTGACAAAACACAAAAACTAATTTTTTCTACCAGATATGACCTATCGAAGGGAGAAAGTGTCAATTTACTGATTTACTTGTTGAAGCAAACATATTGAGCAACTCAGCAATAAGCTATAAAGCTATTTATTTCTTTTACGAAGATTAAGAACTGTTCTACAACTACATACTTTGCTGTCAGTGTACTATTCATTAATCTACTCCTAGATAAGCTATGGTGTTATACTCTGGGGGAACTCGAGCAGCGCTGTAAAAATATTTCGACAACGAAAGAGTTCATAAGAATTATAACAATAGCAGATTTCAGAGAACAGTGTCAACCATTATTTATTAAATATGGTATAATGCCCATTCCCTGTCTATATATATTTACTACTCTCTTTTAGAGATTCATAAAAATAAAAATGTATATGCAACTCCATCAGAGCTACATAACTACAACCCAAGGTCGGGCAATTTGTTAAAGCCTCCTAAATATCACTTAACAAAATCAATTAAAAACTCATTAGCCTTGAACTTGTATAATAAATTACCTGAAAATATAAAACAACAACATTTTCACTTTAAAACTATCATTAGAAACCATATCTTGAAGTTCTGTTTCTATACAACTAAAGATCTACTACCCTCATAACTGTTTTGTAATATTATGTGTTACTTACGTCGTATGTATTAAGGCAGTTTTTTATTTATTATATTATCCTTATTTTTTACATTTTTCCTGTTTTATTAATTTGTATTATATTTTACATTTCATTTTTAATTATGTACCTATGTATATTATCTATAGATAATAACAAAGCAATGACTTCCTACAAATGTATTTGTATATTATGTAAAGTAGACAAATGAACGTCTATCTATCTTCTATTATATATACTTTGCACCTCTACACTGAAAAGTGTAGACCTTTAGAAAAGTGAGTTTTTCGAAGATTGTTTAATTTTATTTTAACGACCTCGTATTACAAATAAATGCTTCTGTGACGTCTCAAATAGAACACCCTATAGAATCTAAAATGTGACTAAAAATTAAGAGAAATGAATTGTTCATTCTATACTAATTTCCATTTATAATAAACATATTTAAGGTAAACTTGTTAACCTTTATATTTGTTTCAGGCTTGAAAACTATCATAAACGCGCTGCTCCATTCATTCAAGCAATTGGCAGAGGTCATGACCCTGACGATCTTCTGCCTGATGGTTTTCGCCCTATTCGCACTGCAAGTCTACAAGGGGGAGCTTCGCAACAAATGTGTCCTTAAGATGGACGACCACAATGCCTCCTATGAAACCTGGTTCAAGTAAGTTGCACTCTAGCTAATTTAATTGGGTTATGCTCGAGTAATTTGAAAAGATCAAATTTGCAGAGAACACTTTATGTGAAAGAGTTGTAGAGAGGAAAACTCATTCGTTTGAAAGTAGTATTAATAGTTTGACCTCGGCAAAACCTGAAACTAAATATAACTGGCAAATTATATGGTGATTGAAAACAACGAAATTTTCACTTTAAAACTACCATTAGAAACCATATCTTTGATGTTTTGTTTCTATACAACTGAAGATTTTATGACTACCCTCATAACTGTAAAATTCTGTGTTACTTACGCCGGCGCCGTATGTTTTAAGGCAGTTTCTTATTTTTATATTATAATTATTTTTTACCTTTTATGTCTGTTTTATTAATTCGTATTATATTTTACATTTCATTTTTAATTAGATATGTACGACGACAATCTTCTAATGTGCAAATAAAAGCAAAAAAAAACACAAAATAGGCATGAAAACAAGGCTTAGGCAAAATTTACTTTTCACGAGTAGCTTAGAGATATTTAAACTATGATCAAAGAACTTTTCCTAGGTACATAACAGCTGTCTCTTCTTCATATACCTTGTTTGCTCCTAACATAGTCACATTATATGTCCATTAAAAAGGATAGTTAAACATAACATTCCATAAACAACAGTGCGGGTATGTGTAGGAGGGCAAATATTTTCATTAAAATTAATTATTGCAATTCCTGCATTACCGGCACTTTATACAACGTGATGTAGGCATGCAATATTATAGTAAGACAATGCTTGATATATTTCAAATTTAATTAGCATAAACTTTGAAATATATCTATTGTTACAAATCTGTAAATATCTCAATATTTAATAGTAATGAAATTAACATAGTGGGCACATATGTGTTGTGTGACAAACACATTTATGTTTTTGTGTAAATTCCATGCATTGAAGTTTATGCAAGAAAATAAAGATGTATTTATTAAAATAACGACAATATTGTATTTTATGTAATAATTGTTGGTTAAATATTCATAACCCCTAGGGACATGCGGATTTAAAAAATATAATAGATGTTTTATTAAAGAGAAATGAGTATTGAAAGGATATTAAAATTTAATTGCTATTCACCTTATTACAACTGTAAACTGAATCCCATCACGTTACGACTATGAAGTGGTGTACTTACTTATGAAACGATCGATTTTCTTCTTTTCTAAACTGCTTTCTGCAAATGGCACAGCACTTCACCATTTTGCACTAAATATATTGCCACTAAACTATGTTAATATGACTGCTTCACTACTTTTTGATCGGAAAACACGAACAACATTTATTAACTTTAATGGCGGGCACGTTAAACTGAGATCATGATAATCGAACTGATCCGATCGTATCCGAAATGGCCGCGAATAGAACGACTAGCGAATCAGGAACTTATGGGATATTTGGAACTGAAGTGCCTTAGACTGTGACTATTTCAGCAACAAGCATACCAATACACAATATGTAACTAGGCAAAAGTTCTTTAATCGGAGTATTTAACATTATGATTATATAAAATATAAGAACAAAAATAATAATAAATACGTAAAGCTTTTATGCATCCTTTAGAGACAATAATTTTCGTAACTTTAACTCTTATGAAATAAATTGCAAAAAGTAAATAGTTTCTTCACGAGTTGTAAACGTTATCCATGTGATATGGATGAGATGGCCGGCAGCAAATATTTGTTAGCATTGTCACGAAATAGGCGATCTAGATCATATTTTCTTTAATTGCCAAAAATACACTCAAGAAAGTAATGCACTATACAGTGCGTTCCAATAGAAACGTATAAAATTTTTTTCTCTTTTGCGTTCTCAAAAATACAAAATCACGTCAATTAGTAATATCAGATTGCTCTATTTGTATGAAAGGAAAAACATTTTTTGACACTTTTTACATATCTATGACGTCATCAATAATCTTTTCAAATGGGACACCCCATATTTTATTCTAAAAATTGATAGACCTTTTACAAAGGAATTCAGTGATATAATTTTTTCTTAAACATCCAAGGAAGAACTTCATTTTCTGTTACAATTATTATAATTCAAAACTTCATTCTATTACGTACAAATAGAACAATCTGATATTACTAATTGACGTATTTTTGTATTTTGGTGAACTCAAAACAGAAGAGGTTCTTTTGGGACACACTGTATAACTTAATCAAACACAAAGTAGAAGCCCCACTTAATTTACCCCACATTCTGACACTAATAAAAAAAACTATAATGGATTACATAATTTTATTCATAAATAAAACGAAACTAAATATCTGGAGTAGGTTTACCTTTATCATCAATATGTCTGTCCTATTGTTTTAGTGACCCAAATTACCCGTGGTCACTAATCACCCATGGTCCCTTAACCTTTTTAAAAAAGTACTAAAATAATAAAAGATAAACCTCAAAAGGAAATGCTACTTGACTATTAAATATAACAACAACTATAGTACCTACACATATGATACTCACTTTAAAGGTTATTTCGGACCAAAAAAACTAATCTACTTGGGGTGACCTGAGATTGTTAAATAGTCAAAAGAACCTCAAAATAAATTAAATTAAATTAGGCCTCAGCTAGCCAGTTTTATAGGAGGCAAGGGCGTGGATAAGGGTTAATAAAGAACCTCGATAATATGGCCGAGAGTAGTAAAAATTATTTTAAAAATTGTAAATTTTAAGTATGCAAAAATTCAAAAAGGCTCGGGCGCCAAATCCTAGAGTAGAATCATGAAATAGGAAAATTACAGTACAAAGAAAGCAGTAAAACAAAGATATAATGATAATATCGATTTAATATCTATAAAAAAATGTACAATAACAAATTTAAAAATTATATATAAGGTTTGGATTAGTCCGGTAGATCAAGTCATAAACACTCTAGAACAAGAATCTAGGTACACGATAAGATACAAAAAGTGTGACTTAGTCAAGCTCTAGCGATAATTATTTGACAAAAAAAATAATGCAATAGGGAAGTGAAGCTATTATATCACTACCCTCCATTCGTGGCAGGGAATACAATATTTCCTCAATATTATTTCACTCCACAACAAAATTTACTTAAATGTTATTACTATAACCAAACTGAACTTAAGTAAACGAGTGAAATAAAAGCATTTACTTGGTAACAACTGAGTAACAGGTATTTCACACCAGAAAAGTAATAACAAAGTGTGTGAAATGTATTATTGGAAATATGAATACCCAGGCATGAGATCTTCATTATCTGCCAACTACTATAAGAACAAAACTTTGCATTGATGAAAATGGACAACATTGAATCAGAAAAATAAAGTTAATCAAGGCGCCAAAGAGGTAGTATTCTCTCACCAGTTCTCTTCAATACCTATAGTAAATGTGATTTGTGCTGAAAGACTTGCAGAGTAGTTATTGATGGAACTAAGGTTTTGTTCTTAATTCGAGATTTACAAATGATAATATCATCCAAATACGTCAGGATGATTGAGTGTGAGGTAATAAATAAGACATCATAGCTATAATAATAAATTTCTCCATATTTACCGAATATGCTAACGCAACCGACTCTTGCGCTCTGTGTCACAAACAGTGACCTGTCAATATCTATCTCTTCTCCTAATTCCATCTCCAACACATAGCAATGCCAGAGATAATGACTCTTGTCCTCATTTTTCAAATATATGATCCCATTTCTCACAACTCTGACTTTGGTATTGAGAGTTGTCTGGATTATATAGTTTATTTGTGTCAATATTTATTATGCTCTTCGCAAAAACCACTCTCCAAGGAATCACTACTTCCACATCCAGATTTTCTATCGAAGTCACCCACAACGAAAAAATTTTGTATGTGGAAATAATTGTTTATGGAACTTTAATAATATAATATTTGAAATCCTCTACCCCAGAAATCAATAAAACGATACCCCACATCGGTAGCGGAGTGGGGGTGGTGATAGGGGGGTGATAGTGGGGGTGGAACAAGTAAAAAAATATTTTGAGGTTTCTGGTTCCTGTAAACACTCTAAATCACAATTTTTTTTCATCCCCTTTGATAATGGGGTGGGGGTGGTAATGGGGGGTGGATAATGTCAAAACATTTTTTGAGACCTTAGCTTCTCTTGTATATACTAAATACCAATCTTATGGACTCTTACCTGCTTAATTTACCTATTTACCCCAAGTTTACTCCAATTTACCTCCCCAACCCTTCGACGGAACAAGATGAAAATATAATCTAGTTACAGATCTCGTTAAAGTACATATGTGTACCAAATTTCAAGACAATACCTTAAACGGTTCCAGAGTAAACGTGCGCACAAGAAAAGTTACAGATCGACAGATCGACAGATCGACAGACCGACAGACCGACAGACCGACAGACCGACAGACCGACAGACAGAAAATTTTTTTTTTCGCTCAAACTTAAAATCTCGACGTTTCATGGCATTCTAAGCCTATTTGAACAATAAAACTTTTTTTAAAATTTTTTGTCGTTACTATACTTCCACTGGATGTGGAAGTAAAATGAAGGATACATTATTTTACTGGCCAGGTTATTTTTTCTAAAACCGCAAATATCGATTGTAGAGAAGAAATTTCATATCATAATGTTAGTAATCGAATTCTGAGTGATTTTCAAATTACCTATCTGTCTATTCGCCCGTCTGTCTGTCCGCCTCTTACGTTTCTTTTGTACGCAAGATAATTTAGGAAGAAAAGTTCAATCTCATTGCATTTTGAAGTGTTAGCTAGGAGAAGGACCTAATTGTTTTTGGAAAAATTCGATCAGTGAATGTAATATAAAGCTTTTAATAAGAATATATTTAAGGAAGGCAGCAAAGATTCAGCAAAAACAAAAATATGACACGTTTCGTCAACCAAGCTGCCATCATCAAGAGATAATTATAATTTAAAACATGGCATGTATACTTAAGAAATGAACTTATTTTCATGAAAACTGCAAAAAGTATCCTCTGGAACGTTCAACATTTATATGAAAGCTTCTATAAGTCGGTAAAGAGTATAACGTTTACATCTACTTTTAAATTTATATGTTTGCATAATTCGATTTTGGAGATTTCCGCTATAGTACTACTAGTGCAATTTTTGTGCCAGTCAGATAATGGAAGGGTAAAATAAGAATCTCATATTTTATGTATTTCAGAAATCGATGGTATTAAACAAAGCCGAAAACAACGAACCATTTTAAGAGAATCACATAATACGTTCAGAATCCAGCCAAGCGACCCCTTTTAACTGTAATATCAACCCAAGGCTTAAGTGTCTGTGCGCTGCCAAGTAATAATTTTCCATCGTAACCGACGCGTTTTCAAAGACACAAAATCGTCCCGAGAGCGTTTTTCTTTATCCAATTTATGACGCCGCGCCGGGAGATAACAAGAAGTGAGTCTCCGTATTAATTACTGATAGTGCATTCAAACTAGTAATATTCATTGGACATTGTCGACTTCGATTCCACATTTGTATATTGTTTTCCAATAAAACTTTTTTTTTTTAAATAAAAATCCTTCTTTTACATATTCGGATTCTATGTGAAATAATAACAAAAACCTTTATGTTAATTCTTTTTTTTGATTAGCCCCATTGTTTGCGAGTAATTAAGTATTGAAAGGAGTAGTGGCACATCTCTGTAACTAGAAAACAAGAAGTTTTATGAAAAATTTGTGCGTAATGTGCTGGACAACCATTATGCCGGCTACATGCTACATGTTCACTATTTCTTATAATGGTAAATGTTCAAGAAATTATGCAGTGAATGAACGTGTAGATTGGGATTATCAAGGTCGGAGGATTAGACGAGGTGATCCAATACATTGGTCTGCACGTTCACCTGACTTGATTTCACCAGATTTTTTTTCTGGAAATTAGTCCATCGAAATGTTCCATTTTTGAGGCTAATCTTGCATTTTATATAGGACAAGGTTTTTTTTTGTTTTGTGGGGGGGGGGGAGTGGCGGTGTCAATTTAAAATTGAGTTTTAGGCAGCTAACCCATTTGGCCGCCATTTTGAAAAAATGGGTGCTAACAGTTCTTGCCCGATATCTCTGTAACTTTACATCTTACAAAAATGTACACAGAAGTTTTTTTTTTTTTTTTAGAATCGAATTTTCTACAACTTTATTAAAGAAACTTTTTGTCGCAAATTGAATAATTAATAATTATTTATGTTCCAGAGGTCGTAAGTGCACTTTTTTTGGTCGAGAATACAGTTTGCAATCCGAGACCCGTAGGGCCGAGGTTTGCAAGTATTCGAGACCAAAAAATCGCACTGTACGACCCGCGGTGCATATTATATATTTCATCATACTCATGAATCATTAGACTAGAGGAAAACTTGTGGAAAGCTATAATTATTTGAGTAAGATTTCATATTTGCTAAGCAAATAGTAAAGGTAGCAATGCTTGGAATATCATGGCAATCGTCAATAAAATAAATTTAGGACGCGACTTCTATTCAAATGAGGACTACTGTCAAGATATACGAAATCGTATTATTATAATAGCAACATTTTTGAAAATAATGTCGGATATAGAAGATATAGCAAGTTTATCTGGATTCACTTCCAAAAAAGTTAAAACAAAAATTTCCATGTAAAGTAGCCGGATAAGCATGACGAGTCGGCTCCCAAATGGCAACCTATATCGAAACTTGTGTTTTAATATCGACTTGATGCATGAACGCGATTTATATGTGTTTTGCCGCCGTACTCCGCTTTGACCTTGAGATATGGAAAAAAAATGAGCGCACGCATGACAAAGGGACATATCTCGAAAACTAATTGAGCTAAAGAGATAAAACCAACGGGAGGTTTCAGGTAACCTTAAAGAGTGTATTTTATATTTTTTTTGAATTTTTAGAATAATTACGCACATCATTAAAAAATAAATAAAAAATATAATAATTAATATTATAAAAGTTGCGTTAGAAAAAAGTTGGTGCAACACAAAAAAAAAAAAAAATCGACGAGCACTACATCATATAAGGATACAAACTTGACATGGGACACACATATAAATATTTTATGAATTGGAATTATTGTTAGAAGAGGAATTGAATGAAAATATAAATAATTGTCACGTAAATATCTATTTCATATAAATATTTTATGAATTGGAATTATTGTTAGAAGAGAAATTGAATGAAAATATAAATAATTGTCACGTAAATATCTATTTCATACGGCGCACAGTGGCATGAATTGTAATTTTTTCGTTCAAAATTATCTAGAGCACTTCGCAACCGATTGGGATATATTTTTTTAAATACTCGTTATTTAATTTCAAAAAAAAAGTAAGAGAGCCTATTTTTGAATTATGCTAATCAAAATTATTGAGCTTAACCAAAATGTCCATTTTTTATTTAAATCTTAATAAAACTTAAAACAAATATTATTTTTTTCTAATCCAATTTACATAAATCTTGTTACTCGGGTGGGTTTTTGAAGTCGCTGATTACGAATCTGATATCCAAATTGTCATAAACCAACCTACAAGATGACGGAATCAATGGAGGCTATGAGGAGGAGTTTATGCCGAGAAGTTTTGAGTATTTCAAATAAGTACAAGTTCCAGGAAGAAATTCAATATGGCGGCAATAAGACAGGCATGTAGCTAGGGGGGGCAGGACGAGCTAAGCCCGACCTGGAATAATTTTCGCCCGACCTACGGCGATCGCAAGGGGGGCAATTTCAACTATCGTTGTCCCTTCTCGCTCATCAAAAAATTTTGCGGACCAAAAATTTTTTAATTTTCTGGACCAAAAATTTTTTAATTTTCTGGACCAAAAATTTTTTTTTGGATTTCTCCCCCCCTCCCCCGCTCATCAAAAAATTTTTGACCCCCCCCCCCCTGAAAAATTATTTGCCCGCCCTTAAAGCACTTTCTAGCTACAGGCCTGCAATAAGATGATAAAACTAACTTAAAATTAAATTAAACGCATTAAACTAAAATGGCTATTCCTAAGAATATTAAAAAATGTAAAAAGGAACAGATTTTCTGAAATTTTCAAATATATCCAATATGGCTGCCATACATTAATTATCAATCATAAATATGCGATTCAGTCCTCTATTAATTGTGAACATAAAACTAAAGGTCATATTAATATTTTTTTTTTATCTGCTAATAATATAATAAACACCTAACACCAAGAACTTTAAAACAAAACTATTAAACCTAACATAACCTAAGCCTAATAGAACCTTAAACCAAGAACTCTATACCATAACCTAGGGCAAGAGTCTTACACCATGAACTTTAAACCTAACTTAGTGCAAAAATATTTCGTCATTATGTAAATTTTAAATTTCTCTGCTTAATCTGTGTTGTTTAAATAAGATTAATACTCCAATTAAGTTGATCATTTTTTTTAATTGTTGATTATCCTAAATTCATTTAAATAATAAAGTCCTTTATATTTTTATATTATATTAAACATATAGTATATTAAATATCATTTAAAAATTAAATATATTATTTATATAAATAGAGGACTGAATCGCATATTTATGATTTATAATTAATGTATGGCAACCATATTGGATATATTTGAAAATTTCAGAAAATTTGTTCCTTTTTAAATTTTTTAATAATTTTTTAATAATCCTCCTATCTAGTTTAATGCATTTAATTTATTTTTAAGTTAGTTTTATCATCTTATTGCCGCCATATTGGATCCGCCATCTTGAATTTATTCCTGGAACCTAAAATTTAGTCTATTTTAACTTAAAAATACTTATCAGAAATATTCAAAACTTCTCGGAATAAACTTTAAAAAAATATTTCATTTTTCATAATTTTTTAACATTTTATAGCCACCATTTTGTAGGTTGGTTTATGACAATTTGGATATCAGATTCGTAATCAGCGACCTCAAAAACCCCCCGATATTTTTTATTTATTTTTTAGTGGTGTGCGTAATTATTCTAAAAATTCAAAAAAAATATAAAATTTACTCTTTAAGGTTACCTGAAACCTCCCGTTTGTTTTATCTCTCTAGCTCAATTAGCTTTCGAGATATGTTTCTTTGAACGATAGTCATGCATGCGCTCATTTTTTTCCATATCTCAAGGTCAAAGCGGAGTACGGCGGCAAAACACATATAAATCGCGTTCATACATCAAGTCGATATTAAAACATAAGTTTCGATATAGGTTGCTATTTGGGGGCCGTCGTCTCGTCATGCTTATCCGGCTAAACTCTTTTAATAGAATCAAGTTTTATTATTTAAAATGCATTATTTAGCTAAGAGTTTTGAAATGTGAAAATCAGTTTATCATCAGTTATTCTCAAGATGCTATTCAATTATTCTACGATTTATCTTGAACAACGCAACAAATGTCTTTATTACTACTCATTTTCTTCAAATAGTCGCTCACTGCAAATAGAGGAGAATTTGCATATTTATTGATCCCAGGATTTGCTAAGTAGAATACCAGGCCACTTTGTCGCAGAACTTGGCAAACAAATGGAATGTGGATTTGAAATTCTTGATATCAACAGTTTTCTGTGATATGAAATTAAGAGATTATATAGTTTAGCATTGTTGACGCTTCTAGGGAAGTAAGTAAGATAAATAAAACTTATGCGTCTTCTACTCACTAGCCTGTATATAGCGTATGTAAACGGTGTACTGAATTTCTATAAATGTATCTTAAATACGTATTACCAAATTAGTTCAGAAATTTCTAATATAGATATTATGAATTAGTAATCTACGTCATGTATGTACAACAAATTGTCTGTTCTTTCTAGTAATAGAACCAACTGGCTTATATGCTCGTTGGAACTTCTAATTGATTCTGTGATAATTTTCACTCTTTTTCATAGAAAAGCTCTGTCTTTTAGAAATTAATATAATTTTTCCTATTATACCGGGTGTAACAGGATCATGGTACATCCCTCCTTTTCTCCTTTAGTTTTGAGGACAATTAATTGAAATTTGGGATATCCTTTATACATAATAAGCGGCACTTTTTAACATACAAGTGATTTCTTTTTCACTTTCGGTTTCGCCGGAAGTGACACCAACTTTCGGTTTTTAAATAGAACATCCTGTATATTTTTGCATTTTCTGCATAATTTTCTGAATCCAACGGTATCAAATAAGTGACATTTCAAACGTCAATATTTTTTATAATATAATTTTTAGTTTTCCATTTAAGTGTGCCATGACAGTTCCGATGTATTCTAAATGACTCGTGTAATGCTAAAAAATCTAAATCCCGTCAAAAACACTAAATTACTTGATTTATGAGCAAATAAAGTTCATCAAAATGGTTTTTGGGGCAAAACTCAATTTTTTTCAAATGGAACCATGTTGGTACCGTGGTAGAATTTATTAGTACTATTAATAAGGAATTTATTCATATGTCGTATTAAAATGTGCGATAAATACAAACAAAATTACAGCTAAAAAAAAATAAGAAAATACAATTTTGTTCTAATTAAGTGTTAAGAAGTAACTAAGGTGGCTTTGAAAACAATGAAATATTTAGCTTGTCAAACATTTGTTGGTTTACCGGTGTTTTTTTATTGTGTCTTTAAAAATTGTTTAAAATTTTTGTTAATTGTGTTCAAAATGCCGCAAATTTACACAAGAGATGAAAAAGTGGACATATTAATTATTTATGGGGAATGTAGAAAAAATGCCGTAGCGGCTAGACACCTTTATGCCAAACGACATCCTGATAGACAATGTCCAGCGAGAAATTATTTTAAACGTCTTGAAAATCAATTCCAAAGAGAACCCAACAATGCACAAATACTAATATAACACTTTTAAATACCAATTGCTCCAGCACTTGTACAAGCGCGGATTTATGGGGGTTAATTCCCCCCCCAGGATTCCGTAAACTATCAACTTTCGTTTTAAAATTGCATAATTTTTATTATTTTATTTTTTTTTATATGTATCCTATTTAGTTTTGTTTATAATGTTTTGTTATTTGCATTTTCATTTGCACTTGTACGAAAATGATTACGAACGTAGGATGGAATATTGCAATTGGATTTTACAGAATAACGTGCAGCCAAACGATGACTTTTTGGGAATGATTTTATTTTCGGATGAGTCTAGGTTTACAAATTTGGTATTATTTAACCGACAAAATACAAAATATTGGTCACAAGAAAATCAACATTTATTACGGGAGGTAACTTTTAAGTGCGGTTCAGTTTCAATGTTTGGCTTAGAATAATCGGTAATAAAATCATTGGTCCAATAATATTTGAAGAACTCCTGACTGGTGCTAGATACTTGAGATTCCTGCAAAATGAGATTGAGGACATTTTAGAAGAGTTACCTTTGGATTTAGGATGAGGGAATGTATTTGCAACAAGATGGCGCTCCTCCCCATAATTCAAGGATAGTAATTGATTACCTTCAACGGAGATTCGAAGAAAAAGTAATTTCGACGAATGGTCCTGTGAGGTGTCCTCCAAGGTCACCTGATTTAACACCTCTTGATTTCCTTGTTTTGGGTCATTTAAGAAATATTGTCTACGCAACCGCCGTTACAACCCGTGAAGACCTGGAGCTACGAGTAAAACGCGCAATTAATAGCATAACGGCCCAGCAATTGGCGAACGTTCTTCGAGAAACAGCTATGCGAGTTCAGAAGTGCATTGACGTTAATGGACAGCATTTTGAACAATTGTAATGTTTTGTGTTCATTTTTTATATTCCAAAGCTACCTTATGGTGCGGGAGCTAAGTGGCTTTTTCGAACACACATCTTTACAAGCATTTTCTTTGCGCTGATTAATTTTATCGAACTTAAATAACGACAAAATAGACTTCTGGCATATGTCAGCCCGTCGAGTTGGCCATGGTTCAAGATATAAAAATTAGTGAAATTATATAATCGTTGCAAAGCCAATTTTTTTGTGTGTACACATTTTATGTTTAGAATGAACAAAATAAAATCTCCAGAAAGTGTGGGCCATCAGGGGCGCAACCAGAAAGGTCAAAGAGGTAAAAAAATGGAGTTATATAACATCATCGTTACAAACTTTTTTAAGGTTGAGCATGTTTATTTAAATGTTTTGAACACAGAAAAAAATTCCCAGAAAGAAACTCCCGTCAGTAAGGCTAGCCAGAAAGAAAATGTTTAGGATTTTTTAAGAAAATTGGATTTTTTTCGCATATTTCATATCAGAACTCTAAACTCATCGTTACAAGTTCTGGCTCCTTTTTAAAACGTAAATATAAGCTCCTTCAACAATAGAATAGCCTCCCCGTAAAGTTCTTAGTGTCAACAAAAGTACCATAGGCTCTTAAATATACAGGAATTTAACACTTTCGGCTAACTTGACTCCGTACCGTGCCTCAGATGTATTGTATCATTATTACCTTTCTGGCTGCGCTTCCTGACAGCCCACACTTTCTGGCGATCATATTTTATTCATTCTAAACATAAAATGTGTACACACAAAAAAAATGAGCCTTGCAACGATGACATGATTTCACTGATTTTTAAACAGTGTTCGTGACGCTCCTGACAGGAGGTGCCCCGCCAGAAGTCGATTTTATGAATCGTTATCATCCATTAAACCATAAAAATATATCAAAGTTCATAAAACGATGAGCTGCCGAAAAAGCCACCTAGCTCCCGCTCTATTATGTATAACAAGATAATTAGAACAAAATTATATTTTCTTATTTTCTTTTAGCTGTAATTTTGTTTGTATTTATCGCACATTTTAATACGACATATGAATAAATTCCTTATTAATAGTACTAATAAATGGTACCACGGTACCAATATGGTTCCATTTGAAAAAAATGAGATCTGTCCCAAAAACCATTTTGATGAACTTTATTTGCTCATAAATCACATAATTTAGTATTTTTGACGGGATTTCAATTTTTCTAGCATTACACGGGTCATATAGAATAAATCCAAACCGTCATGGCACACTTAATGGAAAATTAAAAATTATATTATAAAAAATATTGACGTTTGAAATGTCACTTATTTGATATCGTTGGATTTATAAAATTATGTAGAATTCAAAAATGCAATAATAAACAGGATGTTCCATTTAAAAATCGAAAGTTAGTGTCACTTCCGGCGAAACCGGAAGTGAAAAACAGAATCACTTGTGTGTCAAAAAGTGCCGCTTATTATATGTAGAATATCCTTAATTTCAATCAATTATCTTCAAAACTAAAGAAGAAAAGGGGGGGGAGGGGAGATTACTTTTTTCTTACTACCAACCCTATCTTGTTCCCACTGACGTCAATATTTAATGACGTAATGAGATGTTTATTCCGTTTACCGTTTACATTTTGGTAATATCTTAAACTTTTAGAATGTGAATTCTTGACGTCAAATAAAATTATTAAAAATCACGACTGCTACTGTGGCTAAACGGTAGTCTAGACTGCTTGTCTTCCATGTAGACCACACAGTTCTTTATATTTTCAGAATTTTCTGTCAACTTGATGTTATCGACGATTTTATGCATCTCGCGTAAGTCACTGCAGAATAGATGACCCAATCTTTGATGTCAAGCGTCAACATTGGTGGTTGACAGTAAATATGACAATATGCTGACGACAGTAAATCCTCAGTTTTTTTATCTTAAGTTTATAAACTCCATCAACTGGTTTCTCATTTGCGACGCAATTTTAGTTCTTATTGAGGACTGAGGAACTATCTAAATTGAACCTAAACATATTTCCAGTTTATGTCATTTACGAGACCAACATCAAATTCGCAATTATCCACTTCAATTATTAGTTTAGCCACATCTTTATCTTGCGTTTTCTTTCAACTTTAGGACATGGTGTAGTTTTGCTACTATTTGACCTATCCAAAGTGTCCGATTCCATTAATAACGAGTTATTAAATAAAAAGTTACACTATATATATGCCCGAGGACGTATTTTGGAACACAGGAAAATAGGACTTCAAATGTAAGACTAAGGGAAACCATGTCAGAAACCCGTGATGAATGTCTAAGAATTCCTCAGGGGTCTGTATTATATTTATTGCTTTTCTTTCTGTATGTTAACGACATGCCGAGTCAATTAACGAAAGGACACACGTGACTATGTTTGTAGATGATACAGTAAATTCATTAATGCTTTATCCCGGAGATCTTCAAGACTGCTTGAAGATCTCCGGGATAAAGCATGAATGAATTTACTGCATGGTGCCAGCAAAACAAATTTATTTTAGACAGAAATAATACTGTTCCAATTTTTAACATACAAAGGCAACTATCAGAAAATTTTACTCTATTTGATGATTTCAACACATCTACAAACGCAATACTTTTTACTGTTGATTCAAAATTGTCATTTGACATCCATATAGAACAAATATGTAGGCAGTTGAATAAGGCATATTTTTCTCTCTTACAATTGTGAAGGACACTCTAGATCAGAATGGTTTATTAAATGCATATTAGTTTGTTTATTCATAATTGGCTGAAGTAACGCAGTGCTTTTAACGTGTTTTTAGACTTCAAAAACGCCTCTTGAGACTAATCTGTGAGAGCTGCAGACAATAATTGTTTAAAATTAAAAAAGTTCATACCGAGCCATGTATATTAAATGTGTGATTTTTTCGAAAGAAAAATGATTGTCTTTTTAACATATGTTTTGATAACCACAGCTGCAATACGAGACATGGCGATTTATTGTATATCCCAAAGCATTCTACTACTATTTCAGATATTCTCCATATTTCAGTTCTATAATATTGTTTAATGCTTTACCAGATGACATTAAAAATATGAATAATTATAAAATTTCTAACAACAGAGTAACGCAGTTTTTAATTGACCACATTTTCTACAATGTAGTAGGTTATCTTAATTTGAGATGTAATGTAACTTAACAACCACTTGTAGAGTTACCTTTTTCTGTTATCTTGTTTCTTGAATTTCATATTCTTGTTCATTATTCTATACTTGTTCATGTTTCTTTGTCTCATGTTTCTTTGTATATTTATATTCTGTGTTTAGTATTTATATTTAGATGTACTGAGTTTACTTTTAACCATTGTCTATTGATATATTTACGTATTAATTTCATGACTTTTGTCTATTATCTATTTAATATTTCTTTTTTGTATTGTCTGGCTTGTCATATATACAAAATGTGTCTAAAATTGTTAATTTACTATTACTAACTATGTAATTTAGCTTTCAAATGATTTTTTGACTGTTTCTATAGCACAAAGACAAATAAGTTATGACAGAAAGAACGGGCTTGCCACATGTTTCCAATAAAAACTGTACTGCAAGGAGTCAGTAATTAAAAAAATATTATTCTCAAAACAGGGCCTGGTAGCGGAAATAGGCCGACGTTAAATAAACAGATAAAAAAATATCGTTTTTCGTTAACGCTCACTTTTTTTGTTTGCTTCAGTACTGACTTTAGAAAAACCTTAGAATCTTAAATGTATTTTAAACTAGAGAGAGATTTTCGAAAAAACATAAAATTTTTATTCTATTCAGATATTTAAATAACTTTCAGTATTAGGAAAAACCAAAATAAAGCTTATAAACTGAGAATGAATTATTTTTTATTATATGTTTATGTAGGATTAATAGCTTCGGAGAAATTTAAGTTTAAAGATGGCATCCGAAAGTTTATAGGAGGAAGAACTTAGTTTAAGTGTCGAATATCTTAGAAACTTCGACACTTGCTTAAAAAAAAATTAAGGACCAGAATTAAAGGTAATTATTCAAACTTTAAAATGGTTCCTTGATTGTTTTTTTAAGGGTCGATTTTCAGTTTTTCGCCATTATCTCTAAAAGTATCACTTTTTCAAAAAAATAGTCGTGAGCAAAATATTTCTTATAAAATTCTACACAAAAAAGGTCATTACACTTTTTTTCGTAGGATCAATCGTTTCAAAGATATACAGTACGTACATAAAATGTTATATGTCTAATTGTGAGGACAAAGTTTCACAAAGACATCCATTCCCAAATCCAAGAAAGGTATTAATCGATTTAAAAAATGGTTAGAAGTCATCAAGTAGTGGAAAAACGGTAATAAACAAATAGTAGAAGCAGCAGAAAAACAAATAGCAAATGCGGTTGCAGATAAATTAGTTCTAGTTTCTACTGTTTCTACTGTTGTTTAGCTTTATAAATATTCTATTTGTCTTCGTAGATAATCCCCAAACAGCAGTATTATATGTTAAAGGGGAATTTATGGAAGATATACTTTTTGCAACTAAATTTCATTCAGTCATTTAAATATTGCACGATAATAAAAAAAGCAATACAAGAAATGTAAAAACTGTATTTGTTCTTAAAATAAAGAGAAACAAACTAGACAACTTTTTTTTAAATGTATTTGTCTCTTAACGGATGGACTTCATTAAGGTTACAAAAGAAATATGGATACAAAAGTAGGTATGTATTGTACGTAAGCTGTCATTAGTATCAAAATAATCCGATCGTTTAAAATAGAGTAAGTATTAAGCATTAATTGAATATTTTTATTATGTAAACTATTTGCATGTACAGTATAATACCAGAGCTTCAGAAACTGTGCTAAACCTATTTTAATATATATAATTATTATCAAATGTGGCACAGTCCTGCTTTCAAAATCACCCTAACAAAGTAAATTACAGTAGACGAAGGAAGAGCTGGTGAATAAGTTGTTAAAATTTTATCCTTGGGAGAAATATGGTTTTATAGGTAAAAAGATGCAGGGTGATCACGATGGTGATGTCCAAATTTTACAGTGTGTGCTACCCTTTTAAAATACTCTTCATCCAGAGCGATTTTCCAATATAAATTTTCTGAAAAGTGTAAAACTTTGATTTTCATATTTTCTCCGCGTGGAAAACATGATATCAAACAACTTTTATTCTTACCATTTTTTTTTTCAGAAAAATGCAAGGAAAAGAAATAATTAAAATTATACATAATGTGCAATTTTTCAGATTTCCAAAAATATTTCACAAGGGCCCATTTTTGAAAAATTTGGACAGTACCATCGTAATCGGCACATTTTTTACATTTAAAAACATATTTATCCCAAACCAAAATGATAAAATTTTCCAACCTGTACTCCAGCTCTTCCTTCATCTACTCTAATATTAAATTTTACCATCAAAATTATTCAACGTTCCCGCCAACCGCCGCGCGCCGTTTGCTTTTTCTTACAGCCACCAGAGGCGCGTCGGTTCTAGTCTCAGTAGTAGTCCAGTGTTTGACGGTTTTTCGTTCAGAATTCTTTCGTACAAAACCGATTGATGTAAAATTTGGACAGTAATTAAGGAATGGCACAAGGAACAAAAGTTATATAGTGCCGATGTGTGCTTTTATCCTGGGATGCCATCCCTTCTCGGGGGTGAAAATTATTACATTCAATATAACCGCAGAAATCGATAGGGGAATAAATTCTAAGCAAAAAATTTCCTATAAAGTTTTTTCGATGAGTCAATACTTTTTGAGTTAATCGTGATTGAAAATGTTTAGTTTTCATCTAAAAAATTCATGTTTTAGAACGATTTTTCACGAATAACTTGAATACCTTACGTTTTATCAAAAAAATTATTATAAGCAAAAATGAAGTCTATAAAATAATAAATCCATTGGCTATTTTTCTCATTTCTGTAGGTGTAATACGAACCGAACCGAGATATGGCTCGTTGAAGGTGACTTTTTGTTCGCCGAAAACTGAATTAGAACCTTTCAACGTTAAATAAGGGAAAAACAGAAAATTTTTGGAGGAAACATATATGACAATTTTAAAAGTACGTGAGGAAACCTTTAAAATGAGCTGGTAAAAGTCGTTAGCATAGAAACTAACGGAGTTATGATGAAAATAAAATGGTTGTCTCGTAAATATCAGCAATAAAACCAATGGCTTCACCGCAAGAATCGAAATTGAACTTAATCCATCTACAGTTTACTTTATTTAAGTACTAACAATATGTTCTAGAAGTTTGACCAGTTTGGGATGCTTATATTTGAAAAAAAGTTTGATTCAAATAGTAATAGAGTACAAAAATTTAGGTTTTTCTTACAGAAAATGTTGTTTTTTATTTATTTCTCTAGGATAAAAATTAATTGAGATATCACTGTTATAAGTTTGCATTTGAGTACGATGACCACCTTCCCCGAGCCTTTTAAACTCAAAAATCGCACAAACGCAATGTTCAAGGAAGTTCAACTTTACATGCCTTGTAGCTATGAAAATTCTCTGTAAAATAATTTTTGGAGCGATTGAATAGCTTAAAAATTGCGGTGAAACCATTAGTTTCATTGCTGATTTTTTCATCATAACTCCGTTAGTTTTTATGCTAACGACTTTTACCAAAGTTCATTTTAGAGGTTTTTTCAAGTACTTTTAAAAATGTCTTATCTGTTTTCCTCCAAAAATTTTCAGTTTTTCCGTTATTTAACGTTGAAAGGATTGAATTCAGTTTTCGGCGAAAAAAAAGTCACCTTCAATGAGCCATAACTCAATTCGTATTGAATCTTCAGAAATAAAAAGAAAACAATCGATTTGTTATTTCATAGGCTTCATTTTTGCTTATAATGATATTTTGGTAAAATGTAAAGTTTTCGAGTTATTACTGAAAAATCGTTCTAAAACATACATTTTTTAGATGAAAAATCAACATTTTCAATCAAGAAAAACTCAAAAAGTATTGACTCATCGAAAAAATTTCATAGAACATTTATTGCTTATAATTCATTCTTCTATCGATTTCTGCAGTTACTTTGAACATAATAATTTCCACCCCCAAGAAGGGGTGGCATCCACCCCCAGGGTAAAAGCACACATCGGCACTATATAGCTTTTCAAGAGGAGGTTTAGATGGGATTAATTACAAATTTTCATCAAAATCAATGTTGTACGAAAGACTGGACTATAGAATGAGTTAAATCCTGAAGACTGGGGATGGAAGATCATCAACAATAGATTGGAACCTATTCAAAACCTCTTGTCACCGGCTCCCAATCAGTTGATCAATACTATATTCTGCAACTGTACCAAAGGCTGTAACGCTAGTTGTAGCTGCAGAAAATTAGCTCTCCGCTGTTCTGCAGTATGCGGGCATTGCCGTGTGCAATCTTGTTTGAACGCCGCGACGGAAGAAATAGCAAGTAACAGCTATAGATGAAGATATAGTTGAAGATATGATACCATCAACTGATCAGCCAATGGGCTCATTTAGCACTTTTTTTTATTTGAATATCGGAAATATCTTATAATTTTAAGACCCTGTGCAAAAAACTAGAATTTTGTGAGACCTATAAATCGTCTAAAGAAAAATCATAAAAATGGACCGCATTGTCAGTATCGGCCGTGACGTCACTCGATAGAAACCCGCTAGCTGAAGCAGCTAGCTGCAGCGCGTTATTATAGTTTCACAATATTACAAATCGTTAACTCAAGCAGTGTGTTTTGAAACTTATGCATGTTTGTGAAGAATTTCAGTTTATCAACTACTTTCACCGACTTATACCACTATTCTCTGACGTCACGATGTTGGTCGCACTGCGCTTCCAATTCCCTCTTGAAAGTCGTATATTTCGAAAACCACATATCGGATTCATCAGAAATTTTCAGTAACGTCTCATTTTAAGTAATACTTTATCCACAAGAAGTAACGCCTAATAAATGAAATTCATTAAATGAGCCCATTGACGAAGCTCTTTATGAAGAGGACGATGAAGTTGATACGGAATTAGATCTGCTAGAAGAGAACGAATGATTTATGCAAAAAGTTGTTTTGAGTGTCAGATGTGGATTAGGCCTACTGTACTGTTAAACAAATACAGACATATCTTTCCTCAAAAACGGTTGATCCTACGGGAAAAAGTGTAATGACCTCTTTTTATGTAGAATTTTATAATAAATGTTTTTGTTCATAACTATTTTTGTCGAACTTATTTTTTTTTATTTCGTAAAATATTAAGACATTTGAAAACTTATCAAATGTAGATCCAGATTCTATCCATCTTAAATAAGACACTAGCTACATGCAAGGTAATTTCAGAAAAGTATATTACGGGCAGGACAAATTGTAGAGATTAATAACTGTATCTCACATTAAAACTCAAATGCTGAGAACACAATATTTAAATTACTTGATATTTAATAGAGCACTACAAAAACCTCACAGTACAACTATCTTCAGTCGTATAAAATATTTACTTAAGAGAACCTTAAAGCTTCCACATCACGTTAAACGCAACTTAATATTTAATTTTCAATTTGCATCGCATGGAGTGAATCCAATAAATATAGATATTAAGTTAGGAGTACTTTCTTGGCAGAAGTATACTCGAAATGCTACTTTATGTATCAATTTATGAAGCATATTAAGCAAATAAGCACTTATTTTAGATGAAATTTCCTATTACCGTCATATGAAGGCAATAATAAAGAATAATAGTCAGTCTCAGTTGGAGTGTATCAATCGTCCTTTATTTCTGCCAGCAAGTGAATCGATATATCGAGAGAAGTCTGAAGCTACTTAGTTTCGAATTAATATGATGGCAGTGTATGTGGGTTCCTCAAAGAACATTCGAAGGATTGCTTAATAATCCTTCTGGGTTTGCGCGGTTTGCCTAGGCTTTTAGAGGCTTATGACTATATAAGGAGTCGTAAATTTCGATTAGAGACAAGCATGTTGACAGAAAGAAGAGCTAAATAGATCTATAATTAGCTATATTCAAATATGGAAAATTTAGCTACAATTATTATTAATTAAACTGAAAAGCTTTTCAATTTACGAGAAAAACGACGAAAGTTTTATTTCAGTAGCTAGGAATGACAAATATAGTTCAGTAAAATAACAGTTAATATTGTAATATATCGGACAAAATTCAGGAAGTTTTGAAAATTGGTGGAAATGTTAAGGATAGCATAAGAATTAGTAAACTGAAAAGTTTCCACTCCTAAATAGTGTACTTCGTCCCCTAGGAGGTCGTTTTCACCCCCGTTCTGAGGTTTTCTAGATTATATCGGGAACAGTGCACTTTTTGATAAAAACACCTATATACAAAATTATTCCTTATAAAATTCTCTATCAAAAAACGTATCTACACTTTTTCTCCTAAAATTAATAGTACCGTGGGAAATAAGGCGCACACATAAGGGTTGGTTCCAGTTAACAAAATAAATTGTAATCTTTACTATAATCTACTTTAAAGTTCAATGCTTAGCGTAAAAGCAGTAGCTACTTAACTCCACATAAAATTATAATAAATGTAGCGCTTCCACCTTCTCTCCCCTAAAAAATATCGCCATTTTTAAAGAATTATTTGCACAATTCATTCGAATCTGGGGTTAAAAACTTGCTTTAGTTTTGAACTGGCTCTCTCCCCTCTTTCCCTTTTCGATAACAAAGGCCTAATGAGAAAAACTAACAAGGCAACTTTATATCAGATTATTAATACTGTTCCAGAACGAGACCATATTTTCGAAATTAGTGAGTAGGTATGTGATTGATGGAGGATACTTGATTCGCCACGTAATATGGCCAAAAAAAGTAGAATTCAATATCGTTTACAACGCTTACGTTAGTTACATAAGAAAACATTATGGTAATAGAGTAACTGTCATTGGGATAATGCAAACAGCACGAAGAGCCTAAAACAACAAAGGCGGGTACTGCAAAAAACCTGTCCTGAAATTATATTTGATGAAAACACTGTTGTTTCTGAAACTCAGCAGAAGTTCCTTAGTAATTTGTTTAACAAAGAACATTTGATTGCAGAACTAGTGAAAAAATTTAGTAATGAAGGAATCGAAGTGTTCGTTGCTGCGGATGATACCGATTTATTAATAGTACAAACTTCTATCGAAAATGTTATAAGTGCGACACAGCTGTTGTCGTAGGTCAAGATATTGACCTGCTAATCCTTTTTATTGCCCTTTGTCCCTTCGACAACGACATTACATTTTTAAAAGAAAAACAAGGTAATATCAGCAAAAAGATTTATAGTTCAAGATATTTACAATCCTCAACTTTTTTAAAAAACCGTAAAGAAACAATATTATTTGCACACGCTATTAGCGGTTGGGACACAACCTCAGCGTTTTTTTTCCAAAAGAAAGGTTAATGCAATCAATGTGCTTAATAAAAGAGATGACTTACAAGACATCGTGCAAACGCTTAATAATGAAAAAGCTAGTCATGAAGAAATTGTGGAGAGCGATTTGTTCAAGCTTTATACAACTCTACCTCCGCAGAAAAAATCTAATGTATACAGATTTATGTCTTTTACCAAACTTGTTGGTAAAGGTAAAGCGAACAACACTGTAATGTTATCAAAACTACCACCAACTTCTGCTGCTGCTCGGCAACACTCATATCGCGTTTTTTACCAAATCCAAACATGGAAAAACATTACGCTAGATGCTAGAAGCATAAGCGAAGATTGGGGATGGAAAAAAGTCGGCGGTGCATTAACCCCAACTATGACAACTAAAGAACCAGCTCCCGAATCTGTTTTGAAATTAATTTCTTGTTCATGCAAATTAGGGTGCGAAAAAAGGTGCAGTTGCAGAAGAGCAGGCTTACGTTGCTCCACAATGTGTTACCATTGCCACGGACAGGGCCGTACTCAGACCGGTTTTCGCGGGTCATTTGTCCGGGGCCCGGCCCTATAAGGGGCCCCCCGCCCGGGCCTATAAAAAAATTAAAAATCCTGACGGGTCCCTGTGTTTTTGTGTAATAAATTTTAATAATTGTTATGTTCATCAGAATTATCGTGTTTTTTACTAAATTTATCGTATCTTATCAAAATTATCA
Source organism: Rutpela maculata (assembly GCA_936432065.2). Classification (NCBI taxonomy): domain Eukaryota; kingdom Metazoa; phylum Arthropoda; class Insecta; order Coleoptera; family Cerambycidae; genus Rutpela; species Rutpela maculata. The sequence goes on along the minus strand of OW386287.2, from coordinate 165,706,446 downwards.
TGTTTTCGGTTTTGAAATATAACGAAGATTTGCAAGAAGAATTAGTAGATGAGCTACAGAGTCTTAAGAAAGTTTACACTACTAACTTTGGACATGAACAACTAAACCCCTTAGAATTGCTGAATCACTTGCACAAAGTCAATCTTGCCAACATGTTTCCTAATTTATGTATTACATTACTCATTTTTTGACTATCCCTGCAACTGTTGTGAGTGCGGAATGATCTTTTTCAACTTTGAGGAGAGTAAAGAATGTGTTACAGTCAACAATGACGCAACAGAGACTCTCAATCCTAGGTGTACTAACACCAGTGAAGGCTCAACTGGCAAAGACGATTGACATGGATGAGGCCATTGATGACTTCGCAGCGAGAAAGGCAAGAAGAAAGACCCTAGGCTAGGACTATACTATATCCAACCATCTGATATGATTTCTTTGTGTTAATAGAAGGTAACAACGCAATTTAATCCTTTCCATTTTTTTTAAATCCTTTCCAAAATAAGGGAGCCCGGAAGATTTACTTTGCCCGGGGCCCGCCAAAGCTGGGTACGGCCCTGACCACGGACAAGCATGTATGAATGTCGAATCTATGGAAGACGACGAAGATTAATAACCTTCTGATAATTAGTGGATTAGGTATAGAGGGGATACCACGTAAAAAAACCGCGTGGCAACAAGTACAATATACAATATTCTCTCTTCTTTAAAAATTGCGATATTTTTTAGAAGTGAGAGGATGGAAGCGCTACATTTATTATAATATTAAGTGTAGTTTAGTAGCTACTGCTTTTGCGTTAAACATTGAACTTTCAAGTAGATTATAGTAAAGATTACAATTTATTGTGTTAACTGGAACCAACTCTTATGTGTGCACCTTATTTCCCACGGTACTATTAATTTTAGGAGAAAAAGTGCGGATACATTTTTGGTAGAGAATTTTATCAGGAATAATTTTATATATAGGTATTTTTATCAGAAAGTGCACCGTTCCTGAGATAATCTTGAAAACCTCAAAATGGGAGTGGAAACGACCTCCTGGAGGACGAAGCACACTATTTAGGAATGGGAACTTTTCGGTTTACTAATTCTTATACTATCCTTAACATTTCCACCAATTTTCAAAACTTTCTGAATTTTGTCCGATATAAATCTTTATATTACTGAACTAATACATGAATATATGTTATTAAAATTTGTCTAGCTAACTTCAAAGGCTTGACGCTGTTGCCAAGAAGCTATATAGTAGTAAAACTAAAATTATAGGGAATTGTCTTACTAATAGTATTTTTTTTTGCTGGAACTTACATTGAGGGAAATAGAGCAAAAGGTACTGGATTTAATCCGAGTCCCGAAAGACATTTGTTTAAATGAAAGAATGTTCAAATTATGTTCTATGAATTTTTTTTTATATTTTTGATTTTATAGCTCTCAACTCAATAAATAAAAAGTATATTGTTTTATAATGAAATTGTGAAGAAAATTAGGTTCATCCGAACCTTATTGGTTAATTTTTTAGTTGCAAAATATTAAACAATTTAAAGTGACTAGTTTTTAACAATTGACAAGAAGAAACAATTGTTTAAAAATAAAAAATATCGTGATAACGATGAGATGGAAGGATGATGAAGCAGATTTTAATTACACCGTAAAAAGATTCGAGCGAGCGCTCGAATGTCGTAGACTACGGGAGTAGACCGTGCTCGACATTACCATTTCGACGCGCTGTTGGGCAAGTTCAGCTGAATAATTTTTCAACAATTTATGTGGTTTAAAATATATATATTCAGCAAATAGTCCTAAACATTGCGAAATGTTCCATATTAAACTAAAGATATTATCTCACTATTTTTTCTTCAAACGTCGATTAGCTATAAAAAAAAATAAAGATAAAAATCTCGAATTTCACCACCAAAAACGCATTGTGTTAATATCGATTGGCCGGCGGATTAAATAAAATATGCATTGCTACGGATATTACTTTTTCTGCTGCTCACAGCATCAAAAGAATTAACTTTTACCTCCATTTTTAATGGCAACGCACAGCCGCACAGTGGGGTAGGAGACCTGAAAATCTGGCCAAAAAACTGAAACTTGGCTAGTGATCCAAAAATAGGTTCTGGTTTATAGAAAAAGAGGTGGGTTATAAGGGATGGAAAAATTATATCAACAGAAAATTATGAAATTTTGTATTTTTATGTATTCTGTAATGCTAGTGATGGGAAAAATAATTTACAAAATCTAACTTATAAAGGTTTTATAAGTAACGAAAAAACATTCGAATATGATTATTATATTATAACCTTATTTTTATTGTCAGTCTATTCATGAGTACTTAGTAATCTCATGAAGTAAGCCAGAAAAAGGCAAAAAGCCCAAAAGTTCTGCGACTGGACCGAAAGACATCTTCCCCCCCGTTTTTGAGGGCGGGGAACACGATGGTGACCACCCCCCAATACCTCTAAACCGGAAAAACTACCCCTTTCTCCGATTTTCCGGTGCTGGGCATTTTTTATCGGATAATTTTATGAACGAAAGTTGTTCAGAATTATCCAAAAACCTTGAATCCAAAATTTAATCAAAATGAAAAAAATATTGAAATTTTGTTTAAAATAATGTCCTACAACCAAATTTAAATCAAAGTTGCTGCAACTTGGATTTTTTTTACACATTTTTGGATGTATATAGAACCAATTTCCATGATATTTAAAATCATTCATCGCAGAATTTTTTTTTTACAAGTATTTTACTTTTTTGTTTAATGACGACACAGCCAAAAAAGTGGTCTAGCCTGCGAACCAGACCAGTATGTCCTTATATATTTGGACCAGCTGAAACCGAATCCGAAGTCAGATTGGCTCGTTTTTCACCTCTAACTCCAAACCCCCCCTCCAAATGGTCTGTCCAGCGGACCATACCAGTGTGTCCTTATGTATTTCGACCCTCTGAAGCAGAATCCGAAGACAGAATTGTCAGATTCGCTCGGTTTTCACTCCTAACCCCAAAAAACACCCCCAAAACAAAAAAGTGGTCTGGCCTGCGGACCACACCAATGTGTCCCTATGTATTTGAACTCACTAAAACCGAACCCGAAGTCAGAATTGTCATATTGGTTCATTTTTCACCAACACCAAAAAAACACTCCCAAAAAAATTGTCTGTCCGGCGGACCATACCAGTGTATCCTTTATGTATTTGGTAAGAATACATTGGTCTAAAACACTGAAAAACGAGCCAATCTGACAATTCTGACTTCCGATTAGGTTTCAGCGGGTCCAAATACATACGGATACACTGATCTGGTCTGAAGTTGAGACCACTTTCTTTTTTATTTTGGGAGTGTTTTTTAGGAACAGGGTGAAAAATGAGCGAATCTGACAATTCTGACTTCGGATTCTGTTTCAGAGGGTCCAAATACGTAAGGATACACTAGTAGCCTGGCCCGTAGGCTAGACCACTTTTTTTTGTGTGGCTGTGTCATTAAACAAAAAAAGTAAAATACTTGTAAAAAAAAATTTTTGCGATGAATGATTTCAAATATCGTGGAAATTGGTTCTATATACATCTAAGAATGTGTTAAAAAATTCCGAGTGGCAACAAGTTTGATTTAAATTTGGTTGTAGGCCACCGTGCCAATAAGTCTTAAAATAATATTTAAATTCATGACAATTTTGTTTTAAACTAAACCCAAGCTGTCAGGTAGTTGTCAAGTAATTAGTAGCTTTTTTATATTTTTTAAATGTATCATTTTTTTTTTAATTTTCAAATTTTTTTATTTTGATGAAATATTGGGCTTGAGGTTTTTGGACAATTCTGAACAACTTTCATTAATAAAATTTTCCGATAAAGAAATACGTAGCACCGGAAAATCGGAAAAGATGTGGTTTTTCTCGGTTTAATGGTAATGGTTGGAGGGTAGGTCGGAAAATATTGTCACCAACGTGTTCTCCGTCCTCGAAAACGGCGAGGTACATGTCTTGCGGCCCAGTAGCAGAACTTCTGAGCTAAAAGCTTTACCTCAAGGAACTGCAGATTCGAAACAAAGATAAAGGAAGAATAATTTCCCTTGGATATAGTTGAGATATGTTATCACTTATTCGCAGTACTTGATACAAAGGTTGCAGTTGTTTCGAAATTAAATAGCAAAATTGACATACTAAAGGGAAATCAATGAGCAGTTACTATTTATAGATAATTGATAATTAGCAATAGTGGGAATAGTGGAAATAAGCACCCTATGATATATCCCCAATGACTTACACTAGTGCCCCAGCAAAAAATGGCTAGTTTCAATTTTTTGATCCATCGTCTATTAAGTTTCCCTCTGAATGCACAAAGATTTGCAAAAGAGGAAGCTTTAATTAGGAATATACCTAAGAGCAATGGATATGCAATGGATATCTCGTAAATTATTTATAAATTAATTGGGAAACGTAGATTAAGAAAACTCTCCGGAACTCCTCGACATTACAGACTAGACGGAATTCACAATTTGTATCAATTTCATATTAAACCCGGATTTAAAAAAAATATATTTGACAGTTTTTCATCCATCAGGAAATAAATGACAATTTTTAGGCAACCCAAAGGATAAAATTTAGGGAATCGAAAGGAAAAGACTTTGAAAATTATAAGGATTATAATTTGAAGTGTATCAAATATTAAATTTAGCTTGAGAGTATACATTTAAAATTTTTGGTTTGGTGGCAAAAAATGATGGTAATAACATCCCAAAATCACCCTCTGGGGTGTTAAAGTGAAATTACTTAGAGAAGATAACATACTAAAACTACTATTTCCGTTTATTAATAATATTGGAGAGTCGCAATTAAAATAAATTTCATTTCATCTGTTTTATTAATAAAAATGGTTGAATATTCACTATAAATATATTATAAATACCGAACACGACCTAGACAATCGGGACTCGCTAGCGATATCGGTTTGTGCGGATGTTATCTTCTCTAAGTAATTTCACTCTACAACCGCTTAAAAAGGGGGGCAGCCAAAGCTAAAGTTCACTTTATGATTAATTATGATTACTATATCCCGATTGCTCTATCATAAAATAAAATTTTGGCAATTGGATATATCTAAGTGTTGTGCTTAACGGGGCTAAAAAGATACATTTTAACGTTACTTTTTTAATTACTTCCTCATCCAGTGGAAGTGTAGTAACGACAATTTTTTTTTAATTTTTATTGTTCAAATAAGCTTAGAACGTCATCAAACGTCAAGATTTTAAGTTTGGGCAGAAAAAAATTTCTGTTTGTCGTTCTGTCTGTCTGTAACTTTTTACTTGTTAGGCTAGAAATAATTTCAATTTTAAAAGTGAAGGGCAAAACATGGGCATAAATCTCAAACGTAATATATTTATTTAATCAATAAAGAATACACCCATTTAAAAAAATGTCTTGGTCGCACTTGGAACGAAACTAAATGTTTCATTATTACTAAGAACAATTAACATTTTACATTGACCACTTTAAATTGGCATTTACAAAAATATTACTGCTTATCACAAAATTATAAGTACTAGAAGATGTAATACACACTTGAACTTGAAGCCTCCATAGCAAAAAACTCGAATTTTAATACAGTAATAAACAAATAAACGAGCACAAAGATCTAATAAAACGCACTATCTGCACTACTCGGTTTTGACTGATGTGGGCGCTGAAATGAATCATGGTAACGGCCAATTGCGATTCATTTTATTATGTGTAAAGGTACACGCTCAAAAGTGCGATCGTGTTAACTCTATTACACATTTTGATTTTTGGCCACGTTTTTAGCTTTGTTGCCCCACTGTCCGCCGTTTAAAAAATCAAACTTTAATGTTATGAAATGAGTTGTCATGTTTCTCTGATGTTTGAAGAAAAAAATTATTTCCCTGATTTTTTCTATCGGCGCATCGACAAATAATGTTATCGCGGTAATATTTTGACATATGTTATGCATTATTTCGTAAAATGTTTTTCGCAAATAAGACCACTCGTGCTTTTTAAATTTTTCTTATAAATGTTTTTTCGAGCTAAGTTGCCATAAGTTAATATAACTCGTTTAAGTTATCGTAATAATATGGTGTATATAATAGTGTTATATAGGCTGACCGTTACCTAAATCTGTAACTATTTCAATTTCCCTGTTTTTATATTTCTAATTTATAAACTGTTAGCTAAACTCTTAGCATTTAATTAAACACATATTTTATGCAAAAATTACATATAAATGTTGCAATATATATATAGCTCATGCAGAGTTAAGTTAACCACAGAGTTCAATGGCTTAAAAACGTATAGTTACAAAATAATTATCACTGCTGAAAAGAAACGCTTACCAAGCAGGTAAAAGAATTATTATTATATGTGTCGGCACAAATGATAAACTGATGTGCACACTCGCTGTAGAAAGGCAAAAATGTATTTACGGTAAAAATTCATCACAAGATAATTCACAGAACTTATTCCAACTCAACTTTCAGATTATAAATATCCTCTACTTAACTGTACAACCGCAACTTAATTTTTAAATTTCTTAAATTGAAAATAAGAATTAAATAGATAAGTATATATCAATAAAACTGTATATAACAATTATTGTATATTTAGCTGTCTGGCGTGTGGTCCTATGTAGCATTTAGCGTTACTGTTACTAGATGGCGGTACCAGAACTATGTTATTCCTCTTTCTTCAACTTAGAATAGAACATAAGGGCAGTAGTGTTCTCTCTGCTTTTACTGGTAATGTAATTGGTCGAAGCATGCCCAAGAACCGTGTACAGTGAAGACTTCTTAGCAGTTTTGGACCAGTGTATGCGTTACAATACCTGATGGTTGATGGTATATTGTTTTTTTGTTTGTCATTGCATTTAAAATATGGTGAATTCAGTGGACTTTTAAGTTTCTGCAGCTGCTTTTGCTAAATAGTTATACTTACTTTGTTGTTTATTAGATGAATCGCTTTGGAAATACATTTTTATGTGACGCGAATAATGAAATTACCGTTACCTAAATATGTAACTATTTCAATTTTCCCATTTTTTTATTTCTAATTTATAAACTGTTAGCTAAACTCTTAGCATTTAATTAAACACATATTTTATGCAAAAATTACTTATAAAGGTTGCAATATATATAGCTCATGCAGAGCTAAGTTAATCATAGAGTTCAATGGCTTAAAAACGTATAGTTACAAAATAATTATCACTGCTGAAAAGAAACTCTTACCAAGCAGGTAAAAGAATTACTATTATATGTGTCGGCACAAATGATAAACTGATATGCACACTCGCTGTAGAAAGGCAAAAATGTATTTACGGTGAAAATTCATCACAAGATAATTCACAGCACTTATTCCAACTCAACTTTCAGAGTATAAATATCCCCTGCTTAACTGTACAACCGCAACTTAATTTTTCTTAAATTGAAAATAAGAATTAAATAGATAAGTATATGTCAATAAAACTGTATATAACAATTCTTGTATATTTAGCTGTCTGACGTGTGGTCCTATGTAGCGTTTAGCGTTGCTGTTACTAGATGGCGGTACCAGAACCATATTTTATTTCTCTTTCTTCAACTTAGAATAGAATATAAGGGCGGGACATTGGTAAATGCAGTAGTGTTCTCTCTGTTTTTACTCTTAATGTAATTGGTCAAAGCATGCCCAAGAACTTTTTACAGTGAAGACTTCTTAGCAGTTTTGGACCAGTGTATTACAATACCTGTGGTTCATGGTATATTTTTTTTGTCAATACATTTAAAATATGGCAAATTCCGTGGACTTTTAAGTTTCTGCAGCTACTTTTGTTAAATATTTATACCTATTTTGCTGTTCATTAGATGAATCGCTTTGGAAATACATTTTATGAGACGTGAATAATGAAATTGAAAATAAAGGTCAGTAAACACTAAAAAATGACAAGAGAGCCTCTGGAGGAAATTATTGGGAAAACTTGTTATTATAGGTGTATTATGTGCTTTATTTGTTCGTGAAATATTCTCCCCAAATACCACTCATGCTTTCAAATTTTATCTATAATTTTTTCTCAAGATAAGTTGCCGAAAGGTAATTAAATTATTGATGTGATCTCATCTGTCTATGAACAATTTAGAAAAAGATTAGAAAAATGTGTACTAGTAGGAGGTCTACATGTGGAATAGTTCTCTCCATAGTTGAATAAAAGTTGAATAAAATGTTTTTTTTAGTTGTTATTTCCTTATTATACTCTTCGCTTATACTCTTCGAAAACGAAGAGTATATTGCATTTCTAAAACCGTAAATATCGCTCGCAGACAAAAAATTTTCATATCATTTGTGTTAGTGAACGAATTTTGAACAACTTTCAAAATGTACTGAAATTTGGACAGTAAGTTAGTGTTAGCTAAGGAAGAACCCTATTGTTTTTGAACAAAATCGATCAGTAAATAAAAATGTTATTATTGATTTAAATTCGAAAAAAAAATTTTCTTTGTTTTTTATGTTTTTGTCATTGAATAGGAATCTGGTGAAATGATATTTCATTTTAATATACAGGGTGTCCCGAAACTCCCGCCTTCCCCTTTAGGTGCCAATTCCCCATGCAAAATTAGTAAGAAAAGTTCCTATAAACATGTGTCCGGAAATGCTTCCTAAGGGAGCTACGCCTCTCTAAGAATGGCGCAAGAATAGGTGTTTTTACTAATTATCTCGGAAATGATTTGGGACAACTTTATGAAACTTGGTTAACTTTTTTCGATTATTAAAGGTTATTGTTTTATAGTATTAGCCAAAATTAATTTTATCCAGGGGCGGAGAAACGAGGGGTCGGTGTTCTTTGTTTATACATATTAATTTTGCCATTTGACATTTTTAGTATTTTAATCCCTGATTATGATTCCCTGGTTAATTCTGCATAAAAAAGGGCCTCTTTACAATTAGCCATATGGCAAGCCGTTTTCGAGTAATAGCGGTCTAACCGAAATATTGCGTATTCGTTTGCTAAATGCGCATTATTTATTTTTCAAAGTAGGCGTAAAACAATAACCTTTATTAATCGAAAAAAGTTAACTAAGTTTCATAAAGTTGTCCCAAATAATTTCCGAGATAATTAGCAAAAGTATTTTTGCGCCATCCTTAGTGGGCCGTAGCTCCCTTAGGAAGCATTTCCGGACACATGTTTATAGGAACTTTTCTTACTATTTTTGCATGGAGAATTAGCACCTAAAGGGGAAGGCGGAAGTTTCGGGACACCCTGTATAAATATTTATATATTTTACAAATATAAATTTCACACTGTAATATACAACCGTTGAAATATAATTTTAGCTCGTCTCTTATAATGTAAAAATTTACGTTTTTTTACGCTTTTGACTCGGAATCCAAAGGTCCCGGGTTCGAAACCCAAATCGGGTATGGTATAGTTTTTTTAATTTTTACTTTATTTTACACTGAGTCTTTTACCAACTAAGTTCGTACTATAAAATTAAAAATGTTTAAAACTAACAGTATTTACAAACTGCCAAGAGTATCCTATAGAATGTGTAACAATTATATAAAAAGTTCCGTGAACAGGCGAAGAATATGTTTTCAGAACTGAAAAAACTTTATTAAATAAGATTTTCAATAAAAATGTAAAAAAGGTAGTTTGCTTAAAGTAGATTTCATATTTTCTAATTTTTAAAATACCTTGTATAATTTATCTTAACTTTGACAACTGTTTATGACTTCCTAAGACAAGCAAAACTCTTTACAAAGAATGACTTTTATCAGCAAATCAAACATAAGACAGTTTACAAGAGTGTGGTTCCCCATCCGGGGACAAACTGTATATAAATATTTACACCTCTGTTTTGGACTTTTATATTTCATCATTATTGGGCTTTGAAGCATAATACCTATTCAGCCAATTTCACTTATTTTATTTTTTCCAAAACACAGCCATGAAAATTTTAACTTGTGACTGCCAAAAATGTTGCTTTCCATAAATAAACAAAAAATAATACTCTTTCAAACCCTCCACTCTCTCTCCCTCGATTTCACTGCAGTATTACACATTCCCTTGAACCAAAGTAGTCTAATTAAACCAAGCATTGGATTCCGTTCAATTAACAGAACTGAAATCCAGATATGCGGTCGTTTAGCCTTCAATAAATAGCCATTACATTTAATTACTATTGTTGCAGTTGGACACAAGATCCAGGAAATTGGCTGAGGCGGAATGCTACTGGAGATCCCCTGCTTTGCGGCAACGTCACTGGGTCCAGGCATTGCCCCTCTACTCACACTTGCCTCTGCACCGGAGGCAACCCCAACCATGGTTACACCAGCTTCGATAATTTTCTATGGTCGATGCTGACCACGTTCCAGCTCATCACACTCGACTATTGGGAGAACGTTTATAACATGGTTAGTTGACTTAATATAGTACTGTATGAATGTATAATATTGTGTTAAATAAACATACAGTGTTTTTTTTAAATGAATATCTTGTATTTCTGCTTACATTATTGTCAAAAAATATTATTTTGGGTATTCAACAGTGTTTCCCCAGAAAGCTCTTATAAAACTTCTGCTTTTTCTGATAATAGCATTTCCAGTTAGAGGATCAATATGTAACGTACAAGGCAACAAGAAAGTAAATTACCGATTATTTTTTATTTAATATCGAATAAAATGGTATGAAGAAATAATCAAATTAGTCTAAGCACGCAGGATCTTCTAAAAATGTACAAATTGGAAGGTGAACAAAATCAATAAGCATCTTCTCCCAAATTAATAAATTTTTCAATTATTTTTTGAAATATTCGTATGGTGCATACATAACTTCAGTAACCATATAACTCTTTCCTCTAACTGGTTAAGTCATCATGGAGGTTGCTATAGTAGATTTCCCGTTTTAGGTAGGTTAGGTTGATATAGTGCTTCCAATATATCAAGCTTTGTACTCCTAGAATGTGACGTTGTATTTACTCCAGTTACAAGAGTTCGAAGTAGCTTTAAACTTTATTGGTCTTGATAAGAAGAGGGGAATTAATTAAATTGTTCACAATAATATTTATGTTAATACCTAATGAAACTTTCCCAGAAAACTAAAACAAAATCAATTTAACATACAACAAAATGAGAACAGAATTATTCGAAGCAACGCGTGCTAATCTGCCGTGTAAATAAAGTTTTACACAACTTAAGCGATCCGTGTATGCATACGGAATTTGCACGTTGATATAATTTTGACTTGGTACTTTATGACGTCAAAATATCACTAGTGATGACGTGCACCGGTTGATATGATGGAATTAATTTATGTAAATGTGTTTACAATCAGAACATCCACTGTCACCATCTGGTCTATTGTGGCTCACTACTAACTATATGCATAAAGTAAGCCGAAAACTATATTGGTGTGAAGCCAGCAGTGGTCCTTTATTAAATAGTGAGAACTGGGTTCTTTCTGCAGCTACGCGGGTACATAGAACGTGCTCCGCCGTTTCATCCCCCTACAAACACAGCATTCAGCGCTATCCACTAATCCAAGTCTGTGTATTTTATTTGCAATGCCCAGTATACATATAGGCCAATTTATAGTGGCAACTCATTTAATTCTAATAATTTGTTAGTTCTTGATGTCAAAGGACACATAATAAACTCCTTAGAATGAATCCTGGTAGTTCTTGTCAATAATGGAGTACTTTCTTCTCAATCCGGGTCAAGATAGTTGTTTTCGCTGTACTTGACGATATTCCAAGCTCTGGTTCTGGTCCGATAAACCTCGATACCGTACCTTCTCCGCTATTTCATTGTCAGAGTGGTTGGGTATCCGATCCAGAGTCAATTTCTTTTTTCTGTTCAATCCAGCTAGAGCATTCTCACAGTTCTAAACCGTTTTATAATTGTAACGATAAGATTTAAAAGCTAAAGAGATGCTTGGCTGTCCGAAAAGATTTTTATTGATCTGCGTCTAAGATGCGTCTGTTTCAGCCTTCTTATACGCAGTTCAGTGGTATAGATTTCAGCCTGGAAGACATTCGCATTACTACCCAGACTCGAAGTTATTCTTATCTTGTATACTTCGACTCCAGTTCCTTTAAGTGTTTTAGAGCTGTCTATGAACCAACAACTCTCTGATCTTTGCAAGTCGGTTTTATTCCGATTCCATTAATCTCTTCCAGGAAAGAGAATGTTAAAGGCACCTCGTAGTTGGTCATGGTGGGCATCCCATCTGAATGCATACCCAGAATGTCATGGCTATCTATGCCATCTGACAGCCTGTTGCGTTCCAAGATGCTATCTTGTGGCATAATCCCTTGACAAAGTATGTATGTTGCCCACCTGACCTCCGTCCAGGTAGATATATAGTAATAGTAGTTCCAGGAGGACTTCCAGAGCAGTTAATGCTGTGGTACTTCTTGGACGAATTATTGCCATGTATGTTTGCATCTGTAAAACACAGAGTTTGGCTTTGATCATTTGTTGCAACCTGTTCGACCGCCAAACTATGGAGACATATGCTACCATTGGTCTTATGACTGTAACGTATATCCAGTTTATTTGCTGAAGACTAATTCCCCTAAATTTTTTACAAATTATTCGACAAGGACGGTCTTGCTTTGTGATTTACCATTTTCAAGTGGGAGTTCCGGTTAAGTAATTTATCTAGATATCTCAATTAATCTACAAATGGAATAGTTTCACGAGGAAGTTATTCAGCTCCCTATTTCTGGCGAAGGGTACTATTTCCATTTTGTAGAGGTTGGCAAACACTTGTTCCCTCTCACACCAGATGTGGGCTGCATCTATTACTCCTTGAAGGTTATGAGAAAGTACTTCCTCAAATTTTTCTTTAACCAGAATGACTAGGTTATCCGAAAAACCAGCTAGTCATCCACAAGTAGTAACCACAGATTCCCCCCCTGGTGGGTACTCTTTTGCCGCTCTAAAGCTGATGGTTTCCCCCTGTAGAAATGTAGTTATGATTTCTATTTTCAAGCATAGCTCGATTCCAGTCAGTTATGGTTGGCTAGTCATTCACAAGTAGTGACCACAGAAGGGCGGAAAACCCCCTTGTGGGTACTCTTTTGCCTCCCTAAGGCTGAAGGATTCCCCCTGTAGAGATGTGCTTATGGTTTCTATTTTCAAGCATAGCTCGATTCCAGTCAGTTATATTGTCTCGATCCCGCTAGCAGCTGTCACTCTATATGGAGAATTGGGCGATAAATTGTTGAATGCTCCTTCAATATCAAGAAATTCTACCACAATCCTTTTTCCCTGAAGAGATTACGTGATTTTTCCCAACTAGGTTATTGTGTGCTAGTTTTGTTGATTTGACCGGCTAATACGCATACTGATGGACAACCAAAGAATGATTGATTGCTCAGAATATTTCCTCTGATGTGTCCATCCAGTACCTTCTCCAGACTTTTGAACAGAATCATTATAATAATAATAATAAATAACAAAATAAAATATTTGTTGAAAATATATTTTGACAGCGAACATATTTCGAAAATTTACCACCACAATGTTGTCGTGGGTTCATCCTTAACAATTTTGTTTTTGTCTACTTTTTACTTGTCAATTGTTAATTCTGTCTTTTTTTAAATTTATTCCATATTTCATTTTTCCTTGACTAAATAACTACTATTTGATTTCAGGTATTGTCAGCTTGTGGGCCCATAAGTGTCTCCTTTTTTACCGTTGTAGTGTTTTTTGGTTCCTTTTACCTTATCAACTTAATGTTGGCTGTGGTAGCACTTAGTTACGAAGAAGAAGCAGAAATTACACAAGAGGTAAGTTTACTACTGTTGTTTATAAAAATCGCACACTAATTACATACGCATTCGGAAATTTTTAAATAATAATTACATGCGGGAAGATTTTATTCTACTTTAGATTGATTTGAACTTTTATTAAGTTCTAAAATTACTATTGAAAATTGAAATACATTTCTATCAGTTGGTCTATACGTAACGTACGTACGTATGTTTGTACGGAAACACTTTCTGTTATCAGAATAGAACCTTATTAAATTTCATAATGATCATCAAATAGTTTAATTACTATAAATAATTAATTAAAAGCGTCTCGAGTTTTCGTGGGCTATTTTCTTTCGTTCTCGACATCTGTTAGTAATTATTACTTCCACATCCAGTGGAGGTATAGTAACGCAAAAAAAACAATTTTTTAAAATTTGTATTGTTCAAATAGGCTTAGAATGTCATGAAACGTCGAGATTTTAAGTTTGAGTAAAAAAAAATTTTGTCTGTCGGTCTGTCTAACTTTTTGTGCGCACGTTACTCTGGAACCGTTTTAGAATATGTATTTTAACAAGATCTAGAACTAGATTATATTTTGATCTTATGTCACGACATAACCCCACTAGCGGACTTCGTCCAGGAAATATCACAAAAATTCTACCAATTCAAACTGGGCGATAGTCCACTAACCCGCGATATAACACGAATCAGACAGCATAATGCCATACTTTTCAACCTGAAACACCCATTACCATACCAGGCGTTGCCTATCTTTCGGCAACCTCCCTAGCCACACGTTTCTATATCATAATTCTTCCTTTTCACCAGATTTTACCTCAAACCCCTTTCTATCCCCTCTATTCACCTCCGTTTTTCTTAATTTTTATTAGTTCTTTTGTCCTTTTTTGTCTCCTTTTCAAAATCCCCCCTCGGCCAATAACTTCTTGTAAAATCCAAACTTTTTAAACTACAACATCCCCTCACCCTACCTTCCTGGAGGCGGTACGACCACCAGGACGAAGAATGTCATTAGTTCGAACGGGTTTTTTCATTGAGTTTTCCCCGTATCAGTAACCGAAACTTTAAACAGTGCAGTGCGCCCTAACAAGTGCACCGTAAATAAAAACCAATAAGTTTAATTTTAAGTTTCTAAAAGCTTTCTCCTATATATAGTCATATTGTTAGTTTTAAGTCTTACCTATTTTTTAAGACAGGAGCACTAACACCCCGCTTATTGTTCTAGCCGAACCGGACCCGCTCCGCCTAGCCACACACAAACCACGACGCCACGCGCTGTGGTTGTGCGGCTGGCTCCGGACCGGAATCCGGCTAGGCGCATATAATGTAACTAAAATATTAAATAAATTGTTATTGAATTGAATTGAATTGAATTGGGGTAAATGAAGGTAAATAGGTAAATCAAGCAATAAGAGCCCGTAAAATTGGTATTTATTATATATAACAGAAGTTAAGATCTCAAAAAACTAGCCACCCCATTATTAAAGGGGATGAAAAAAATAAAATTGTAATTTAGTGTATACAAGGCCACAAAAAATGTTGTTTACTTCATCCACCCTCACCATATCGTTTTATAGACTGGCGGTACATGACCAGTCAGGTGCAACGTTTTTAAAATGCATGTCAATCATATATATGAATGAAATTACCATGAATATGCCAGAAACGCAAATTTTAGGCAGTCGTCGCGTGCAGAAGGGTGTGCTAATCGATTTTTTTGTGTTTTTTTATTTATTTTAAAATGGATGCCAATAGTACCAAACGAAAAGCCGTGAAAAAGAATCCAGCGGAAATTCATTGGCATGCAGTTTCCGCGCGCAAAACAAATTTTGATTCGCACATTAAATCGTAAAATTTTTTGGTATTCTTGATTTTGGATGATTTTGATTTTGGATTTTTTTTCACGGCTTTTCGTTTGGCACTATCCATTTTAAAATCAAAAAAAAAACAAAAAAAAATCGATTTGCATACCCTTCTGCACGCGACGACTGCCTAAAATTTGCGTATTGGAGTAGACGATTTCAAATATTATATTATTAAACAATAAATAATTTCTATAGAGAAGTGCAAATATAGTATGAAAATTTTTTTCGACGTGAGAGACTTGTATAGAAAATCTAGATGTGGTGTTTTAAGATTTATAAACACCCTACAGGTTGCATTGTTATTCGAGTCCTATGAACAAACGAACATCAGCGTGCCTGCCTTTGAAGATTATTTTAGCAAGTTGCTAAATTGACACTGATAGATGAGGAGATAGCGTCAGAGACGCGTCATCGCGTGTGTGTCTAGCTTCTACGATTTTAAATTAGAATACCATACACCTGTATGGTGTTTATAGATCTTCTATTATTTTCTTGATTCTATAATAATTATTAATAAGTGGCTTTCCTCGAGTACTATCGATGCGCAGTAGGTTACCTCGAGTAGTACGGATGCGCAGTGGCTTTTCTAGAGTATTATAGTAGGTTACCTCAAGGAGTATGAATGCGCAATGGCTTTCCTTGAGTAAATTGGGTACAAACTAGGTTACCTCGAGTAGTATGGATGCGTAGTAGGTTTCCTGGAAGAAAATGCAAAAAAAAATTTTTGAAAATTTTCATTGTTCAAATAGGCTTAGAATGTCAAGATTATAAGTTTCAACAAAAAAAATTCTGTCACATCGGTCTGTTTGTTGGTCATGTATCTTTTTGGTGCTCACGATTACTCGGGAAACGTTTAAGATTTTGACTTAATATTTGGCACACTTATGTATTTGAACGAGATCTGGAACTAGATTATATCTTTATCTTATTCCGTTGAAGAGTTGAGGGATGCATTGGGGTAAGTTTATTTAGTATAAGCTATTTACAAAACAACATAAATTTGTACATAGTCATTAATTATTTTGTTCTAACGTCTATATATAATTTAGTAACATTTTTAGTAAACAGTTTTAAATTACTAGAAGATTTGATTTCCGTGGACAAAGCATTGTACGCGCGTAGGCGTAAAAAAGTTGATTTTTTTAAGAATGATATTTTTGTGTGGTCTATGTTGTAGTTTTCAGCAGATCTTACCGAATAATTGTGTAGTCTCGATCTTTTAACTAAGAAAGGTTTAAGGTAGGTAGGTACTAGATTTTTCCCAATTTTATATATTAAAATTAAGTTTGCTCTTTCAATACTTTGCTCTACTGAAATCCAACCCAACTGGTTTAACATATTCGAAATAGTAACATATTCGAAATGTATCTATCACAATTTAATATTACTCGCATTTCTTTATTATGTAATACTTGTAACCTCTTAATATCTGATATGCTACATGAAGCAATAATTAAAATGTGGGTAAATTATAGTATTTTATATAATTAATTTTGACCATTTGTTAGATCTGTGTATATTCTTTGGAAGAAGGACATCTTTTTGCCAATTTTCTTACATAAATAACCAACATGTTTTGAAAACTGTTGATCTAAAATAATTACTAAGTGTTCAATTTCACTTACAAATTCAATTTTTGTATTATTAATGTACAAAAACAGTTGATCATTTAAATATTTTCGGCAATTTGCTTTAGTTCCAAGAACCATACATTTAGTTTTTTCATTATTGAGTTTCAATTTATTGTACATAACCATCTATATAATATACAAAGCTCTTTATTCATTATATCTGTGATTTCAAAATGATTTTTTCTAGATACAGATATTAATGCATCATCAGCAAAAAGGTTTACATAATTTTTTAGGACATGATTTATATCATTCACATATATAATGAATAAAAGAGGCCCCAACACACTGCCCTGCGGTACCCCATACGAACTAGAAATTTTAGTAGATGTCTTATTGTTTACTTTAGTTTTATGGTACCCATTTTCTAAGTAATTTTTTTTATCTGTGTTGAAGTTGTTTCTGCTACACCATACTCACTTAACTTAACTAACCTACGTCGACCAATAGTTTCAAATGCCCTCTTTAGGTCTACAAACACGCTTAAAACTACATTACCGTCATTAATCTCGTTCCTCCAATTCGCACACACTAACTGTAAACTTGTCTCGCATGAATGACTTTGTCTAAATCCCGATTGACCACTGCATAAAAGTTTGTTTTCTTCAAAGTATTCCCTCAGCTGTTCAGCTACCACGATTTCTAATATTTTATCTACTATCGGAATTAACTTTATTGGTCTATATTCGCTCGCTTGCTTGGGGTTTTTAACTTTTGGAACTGGCACTATAACACTTACTTTTAACTCAGACGGTATTTTTCCGGTTGCCAACGACGGGTTTATTAAATTTAACAATGGGTATCGCTGTCAAATATTTCTTTCAACAAGTTAATATTTAATATTTCCTCACCGGGAGATTTATTTTTTAAACTGAAAATAACTTTTCTTAACTCGTTTAAGCTTATTTTTTTAAACTCAAATAGCTTAGCCACCTCTGGTACCTTATTTTGAATTTCATCATCATCAGAAAAGTCATCAATGCTGTTTGCAATACATTCAATACTATCAGCATAATATTTGTTAAAATTTTCTTCAATACGTCCCATATCGGTTTCAAAAGTTACATTGATTCCTTCAAAGTCCCTTTTTTATTATTGCCCAATAAAGTTTTTATTGTCTGGCACATCTGCTTACTGTCACCCCGACATATATCTATTGTTTGTTTAAAATGAACTTTCTTTTCTTGTCTAGTTATTTCTTTTGCGTTTGTAATCTGTCCAGTTCTCTTGTATGCCTTGTCACGTGTTTTTTGAGCACGTTTAATTTTATGGTTATACCAATTGTTTCCTTTGTGTCCTACTTTATTTTGTATAGGCGAAATTTGATATACTGAGGTTGTAATATTATTAACAAAACTATCATACAGTGTGTCCACATCAATGCAGTCATAACATCAAATCCATTTTTATTTTATCAATATTTTCCTTATTTAAATTTCTAAAGCGTATAGTTTTTTTTTTATTTTGAATCTGAATGTCTAATTTTGTACCAATTATAATATGATCTGAAACATTTGGATATTCTGTTGCTAATGGTTCTAATTTATACATATTTGTTATAATTAAGTCTATCATGGTTGATGAGGTATTTGTAATTCTAGTGTCACGATTCATTATTTGCTTATACCCAGAATCTTGTATTGTTGCTTAATTTTTTTGTGGAGTGGTTTTTCTTGTTACTAAAATTTATATTAAAATCCCCCATTACTAAAACATTATTTTTACATATGTCCTCATTTTCAAGTTTTTCTTCAAAAAAATCTAAAAATGTCTCACAGTTTCCATTTGGTGAACGATAAATCACCCCCACTATCAGTGCTTGACTGCTTAACTGCATTTTTATAAATAATAACCAATAATCTAAAGAAAATTCATTGTACATTATACTACTAGTTACAGACTTTTTGACATATATTATTATTCCACCTGTGTCTCTACTGTGTGATAAACAGGAGGTACATTTGTAACCTGGCATATTTAGCTGTTTCCTCTGTCTGATGTTATGTGAGTTTCAGTTACGGAAACTACAAATGGTTGCTCTTCCATTACAAATTGATATAACTCTGGCATATGTGTGGTTAATCCTTGAATGTTTATGCACAGACATATATTATCAGGGTATTTTTTGCGATCTAATTGCTACGATTGATATTCTATTTTAGATTTAGCTAGTTCCATGACCTTTAAATAAGATTTGCAAGTTTTGTCGAAAACGGTATGGTTATAGGTTATATTAGGTACATTTATTACCTCACACGCATGCTTACAATTTGTACTCAAAAAATTTTTTGGCATTAGCCACTCCTATTACCATCCCCATCCCATTATTAAAGGGGGTGAAAAAATATTGTGATTTAGTGTGTGTACAAGAACCGAAGTCATCAAGAATTTGTTTCACTTCGTTCATATATAAATTCGCACAATTTTAGTTTTAAATCTTTACTTTACAAATACATAATCGATCTGTCGAAGTAGATTTTTCATTTTCTTTTTTTTTATTCCTGACAGCTACCAAACTCGCTGTCAAATTTAAAAATTTACAAGTGTGTCTTTCGTAATTTTGAAAACAATGTGAGTTTTCATAGGAGAGATATAAAGTGTTTTAAAATTTTAGTTTCGTAATTGATATTAAAATAGTTTTCACTTTTGGCAGCTGTCAAAATTTCTGTCAACTTAATCAAAATGCCATTTAATAACACAGGTCTACAAAAAAGTCCTGTCCTAAGATTTTCATCTAACTTTTCTGAAGTATTTTGACTCGCTGAAGCTAATTTTGGACAAAAAGAATTCTATAGTGTCAGTTTCCCTCTACCACTTTATCCCCTAAAGAAAGGCAAAGAAAACTTCTCGGAAGTGTTTTGAGACGCTGAAGACAATTTTGGACGCATTTTGCTTCTGTCATGTCAGTTTCCCTCTACCACCCCATTTATCCCCTAAAAAAGGGCAAAAAAAGATGTCGTCCAGAGGTTCTCACGTAACTTTCTGAAGTAGTTTGACGCGCTGAAATCAATTTTGCACAAAAAAAAATAGGGGATAAAAGGAGGTGGTATAGGAAAACTGACCCAACAGAAAAGAAATTTGTATCCAAAATTGGCTTAAGCGCGTTAAAATACTTCAAAAAAGTTAGGTAAGAACCTCAGGACAAGACCTTTCTTTTGTAGACACTTGTGTTATTAAATGGCATTTTCATTAAGCTAACAGAAATTTTGACTGCTGCCAAAAGTGAAAACTTTATTTCAATATCAATTATGGAACTACAAAGTTTTAAAACACTTTATGTCTCTTCTGTGAAAACTCATATCATTTTCAAAACTACGAGACCCACTTGTAAATTTTTAAATTTGACAGCGATTTTGGTAGCTGTCAAGAATTAAAAAAAAAAAGGAAATGAAAAATCTACATGGGCAGATCGATTATGTATTTGTAAGCAACATAACTATTTAAACAAAACTCACTATGAATGCACCGCAGCCAACTTAATTCAATCTGTAAAACTATTTTTCCTACATTGGATTTATTATGATAATAGAATTGGCATAAGTCATAAATAAACCCTATTATTGTCGCATATTAATGTTAATAATAATAATTATTATTACTTTTAACAAATAATTTCTCAAGGAAAATTTGTTCCTTTCATAATGTTAGTGTCAAATAGAAAAGAACGGACAAAAAGAATAATTTATTTGTTTATTTTTATATCCAATCATTCCTCTTGTTTGTTTTGATCGATTAACGAACTAAATTTGAAACAATTTTTTGCGAAAATCAGAGACATTTTCTATGAAGTAAAGCAACTTGCGGGGTGTATACTTTTACTAACATTTTTTTAATATTTGTCGTATTAAGTACTATAATTATAAAGAAAGAGATGAAAAGAAAGCAATTTTAATTGATCGCCATTTTTGTTCTACGTATTTCTCTCAGTCGTGCATTTCCGTCGAGCACTAAAGACTTTAGTAAACTGTTATGGAGCAATATAACATAGGATCAGAACTTGAAAATATATCATAGATCAGAACTTGATAAATCCTTGGAGAGCTATGTATATAAAGAAAATTTCGTTTAAAACATCAGTTTTTTGTCTCCTTATTTATAGTACCGTCTAGGCGGAATTTAACCATAGCTAGTCCACCACTCAACTAGGACACGCGCACACAAGCAACAACACAACAACCATTTCCTGCGACAATATCATCCGCTGCAGTTGAAGCTGGCACGCAGGAGAGATAACAGCGACCAGTCGTGTTGTCTCACTCATCCGCGCACTAATCCACTGCTACCATAACAGTAACACATTAAAAACGCCACTACAAGCATCCATACAAAAAAACGTCCATACCCTAGCCAGGATTCGAATTCGGGACCCCATGGTCTCAAGTCTAACGCGTAAGCACTAAGCCACTGGGCCAAATGTTAACGTTTAGATTTTCCAAGAAATACGCCCCACAAAGCGACTCTCTAGCATCATATTATCTCGAATTCTATCATTTTCTAGCCACAGCATTCTGGAGGAGGAGGGCAGGGCAATACAGAGAGTTCAGAGAAAATAAGTGGACAAGAAATGAAGACGTTGTTAATCAAAAGAGAAGATTACTTGTTTCACTTCGGCGAGCTGGAATAGAAAAATATTTTGAAAACCTACGTAGTACAATCAATAGCTACTTTTTTGCAAAAATAGCGTCAATTTCTATTTTTTAGCCGCCATCTTTGCAAAAAGTTGAAACGCAAATATCTTGCAAACCGTTGATACCACGATCAAACTTTATTGGTTAGAACCAAATTCTCTATAAAAGACCCTGCACATTTTTTATGGGAAGTGGCCCCCGATGAAATTGGCTGAATTTTTAATATACTGTAGATTTCGACTTTCTGATCAAAATCTCTCATGGGGCCCAACTCGATCCTATGTGTACAATTAAAAAAATATTCAAATTCATGATTTTTTTCATACATTTTATACTGTGATACGTTCTAATAGCCCTTTATAATATTTTGCCCCATTTGTTGTTTTAATAAAAATAGCGTAGAAAAAAATTAAAGTTTGAAAAATGTTGGCGAAGACGCCGGAAAATCTGAAAATATAACGACTGAAAAAAATATTCGGTCGAATTGGTTAAAACTTTTTTTTTACATAAAGCATGTATCTTACTGATCAATAAACTTTAATTAAAAAACTTTCGGAAATGGCTCCTTTGACCTCTAATACCCCATCAATAAATTAAAAGATCGAGAAGATACAGAATTTTACAAGAATTATATACAGTGTGTCGCACTACAAACATCGAAGGCTGGCCCTTCAGCGGGCCATCACTGGGCCAGAAATGAAACTTCTGGCCCAGTGATGGCCCGCTGATGGGTGTTTGCTGGGCCTCATATCATCAGATATCTGAATATTCTCAAATTTTTGTGGTGAATATACAGCTATAAAGTGAGTCTTTAGACGTATCCACTTTTGATTTTGGTCAGAGTCGTCCGATTCTAGGATGGAGAAAAGAGGTCGATTTTCAAAAAAAAAGTATTAGCGATTTTTTTAGAAAAAAACTAGTAAGATGTTCTTAATCAACACCTTTAGGAACCCATTTGTACAAGATTACATCGTAATCGGTTCAAAGGTGTTTGAGATAGGGGCCATCAAAAAAGCAATTTTATCAATTAAAAATAATTTTTATCTGTAAAACGGATTCTCAAATGAAGAAAAAAAATATTCGCCATTTTTTGTTCAGAATAATGTATTGTACTAGTCTGAATTGATTTTACAATAAAATAATTGTTCTGGTTAGTTATAAATAAAAATATTCCTGAAAACAGTTAATAGTAAAAGGATTATTAATACAAGTACCTACCTCGTATCAGCCAAGTCGCCACCTATTATTATTATTATTAATAATAATAATATTCTTACTATTACTTTCTCCTCTGTCGGTCTGCTGTAGGCGAGTGGTCGCTTGAAACTGACTTAGAGTCTTCCGGACGGAAATCTGGCGACTACTGCTATGCGCGTCTGACTGGTGGCGGACGGTCCTCTTGGTTGCGGTCTGGTCAGCGGCTGCTTGCTCGGCACGTCTGGCTGGTGGTTGAGCTCTTGAGGAACTAGTCGTTTGTCTGTTCCACTGCCAACTATCTCCTGTCTATCTAAAGCCGATAAGTGGGGAAGATGACTTAAAAAGGGTCTACACACGACCAAGCGGCACACAGAGGGACGAAACCCTAGTGTGCCACCCAAATCACTCTAAAGGTCGTTCAGTTAAAGTTATCAGAAAGTTCTTTTTTTTAAAATGTTCATTATGAAATTTTCTATCAATCTGTCGAGCCGGATTTTTGATTTTTGGCTATAATTTTTTATAATTTTGACCTAAAATTGAATTTTTAGTAAAAATTATCGTATTTTTCAATTAAAATCAGTCTACAGGTCACAAATATATAAAGATTCTCACAATTTCAGTTTTAAATCTTTACTTTATAAATACATAATCGATCTGCCAGAGTAGATTTTTCATTTCCTTTTTTTTTATTCTTGAGAGCTGCCAAAATCGCTGTCAAATTTAAAAAGTGTCTCGTAATTTTGAAAATATTGTGAGTTTTCACAGAAGAAGAGATATAAAGTGTTTTAAAACTTTCTATTTTCATAATTGATATTAAAATAAAGTTTTCACTATTGGCAGCTGTCAAAATTTCTGTCTACTGAATGAAAATACCATTTTTAATAACACATGTCTGCGAAAAAAAGATCTTGTCCTAACTTTTCTGAAGTATTTCGATTCGACAATTTTGGACAAAAAAAAATCTGTTGCGTCAGTTTTTGTCTATCACTCCTTTTATCTCCTAAAAAAGTCTTGTCCTAATAAGGCTCTGATCTAAATTTTCTGAAGTAATTTAATGCGCTGAAGCTAATTTTTGAACAAAAAAATTTTTCTATCGTGTCAGCTTTGCTGTACAATCCCTTTCATCCCCTAAAAAGGCAAAAGAAAGGTCTTGTCCTAAGATTCTCATTTAATTGTTCTGAAGTATTTTGACGCGCTGAAGCCAATTTTGGACACAATTTTTTTCTATCATATCAGTTTCCACTCTACCACCCCTTTTATTCCCTAAAATAGACGAAAAAAAATGTTATCCAAAGGTGCTGACCTAACTTCTCTTAAGTATTTTGACGCGCTGAAATCAATTTTGCTCAAAAAAAATAGGGGTATAGGAAAACTGATCTGACAGAAAAAAAATTTGTGTGCAAAATTGGCTTCAGCGCGTCAAAATACTTCAGAAAAACCGCTGCCCAAGGAATCACTACTTCCACATCCGGATTTTCTATCCAAGTCACACAACGAAAAAATTTTGTATCTGGAAATAATTGTTTATGGAACTTTAATAATATAATATTTGAAATCCCCTACCCCAAAAACCCATAAAACGATACCCCACATCGGTAGTGGGGTGGGGGTGGTGACAGGGGGTGGGAGTGTGGGGGTGGATAAAGTAAAAAAATATTTTGAGGTTTCTGGTTCTTGTACACACACTAAATCATATTTTTTTTTCATCCCCTTTAATAATGGGGTGGGGGTGGCTAATGCCAAAATTTTTTTTGAGACCTCAGCTTCTCTTGTCTATACTAAATATCAATTTTATGAACTCTTACCTGCTTGATTTACCTATTTACTCCAAATTTACCCCAATTTACCCCCCAACCCTTCAACGGAACAAGATGAAAATATAATCTAGTTCTAGATCTCGTTAAAGTACATATGTCTACCAAATTTCAAGTCAATATCTCAAACAGTTTCAGAGTAAACGTGCGCACAAAAAAAGTTATAGACCGACAGACCGACAGACAGAATTTTTTCTTTCGCTCAAACTTAAAATCTCGACGTTTCATGACATTCTAAGCCTAAGTATATTAGCGTGCCCAGATTAGGGCAACAATATACAGAAAGTAGGTATTTTTATAATAAATAGAAGGTGTGTAAGTTGTGATTTGCATAATACCTAAATAATATTCTCTATTCTAAGCCTATTTGAACAATAAAAATTTTTAAAAATTTTTTTGTCGTTACTATACTTCCACTGGATGTGGAAGTAAAATTAGATGAGAACCTTAGAGCAAGACCTTTCTTTTGCCCTTTTTGGAGGATGAAAGGAAAACTGAGACAATAGAATTTTTTTTTTGTTAAAAAATTAGCTCAGCGCGTCAAAATACCTCAGAAAAGTTAGATCAGAGCCTTAGGACAAGACTTTTTTAGGGGATAAAAGGGGTGGTAGACACGAACTGACGCAATAGATTTTTTTTTTTCAAAATTGGCTTCAGCGAGTCAAAATACTTCAGAAAAGTTAGATAACAACCTCAGGACAAGACCTTTTTTTGTAGACTTGTATTATTAGAAATGGTATTTTCGTTAAGTTGACAGAAATTTTGACAGCTGCCAAAAGTGAAAACCAATATCAATTATGAAACTAGAAAGTTTTAAAATACTTTATATCTCTTCTTCTGTGAAAACTCACAATATCTTCAAAATTACGAGACACACTTGTAAATTTTTAAATTTGACAGCGATTTTGCCAGCTGTCAAGAATAAAAAAGGAAATGGAAAATCTACTTTGGCAGATCGATTATTTATTTGTAAAGTAAAGATTTAAAACCAAAATTATGCGAATCTTTACATATTTGTGACCTGTAGACTAATTTTAATTGAAAAATACGATACATTTTAGTAAAAATTCAATTTTAGGTCAAAATTAAAAAAAATTATAGCCAAAAATCAAAAATCCGGCTCGACAGATTGATAGAGAATTTCTAAACGAACGTTTTAAAAAGAGAACTTTCTGATAACTTTAAATGAACGACCTGTAGAGTGATTTGGGGGCACAGAAGGGTTTCGTCCCACTGTGCGGCAGCACGCTTTGAACTCATTCGTAAAAGTGAACTGGTCCGCTGGAATTTCAATTATCTTCAAAGCGTACCGACAATGCTGGCTCCCTGCCGCTGGATCGTGTGAGCAGTAAGTGATGCGTGTGAGCAGTAAGTGACGTCAAAACGGACTTGCAATATTTCAGGAAATATATTTGCGAACTTACAGTTTCTGACGTCACGGTTCGAAGCTGTTTCCACATATCCACTTAGGTTGGCTGCCGGCGCTGGATTGACTAGTATAGGTTAGCATTACACTATACTGTACCTAGTATGGGGTAATGCTCTGTATTTGCGCGCGTTGTTTACTACTTAGCGTCGTGTGCATTTCGACGGTTTATAATTGTATTGTTCCATTTCTCGGAGATATTTAAAATCATTATAACATAGCCTGTGAATTTACGCAAGTTTTTAACGGATAATAAAAATACAATGGGTGCAGCAGGGATTGGCAAAATGCGCTTTGTTACAATAATTTTGACATGCTCCAAAACGTAAATGTTTAGTTCTACGAGAATAATCCTCTGAAGGGATTTGCATTTAGTGCTAAACAGAAAAGATCCTAACCATTTTCGTCGTGGCAACAATGGTTGACGAGATATTTGCGTTTGACTTTTCGCAATCATGTCGGCTAATGTCAACCTCCTGCCCCGCCAACGCACAGTGGGCCATTTTCAACTTCTAGGTGGACAACGTTCTACAAACTTCTAAATGAGCTTAAAATAATTTCGGAGTTTCGAACACAGCCCTTGAGTGGTGTTAAAGTTACGAGCTCTCTGAAAATATTGTGTTTTAGTGGAATTATAGCAAAATTAATTTTCAAATTATGCACTAATACAAAAGTGCATCTGTTAATAAGTGTATCAACGTGAATAAACTGTGAACTGTAAGTACATTCTATAGTTTGAGCCATATAAACAGTAGCTGTTTACAAGTTTTTTGTGTGCATGAACTGATAATATATTGATGGCTGTGTGCTAATTCTTGAAATAAGAGAATAGTTCTCTATTATAATACAACTTTCCTCATGGATAATTGCGGAAAGTGTAACACTAAGTTAACTTCAGTAGAAAACGGTATAAGGTGTTCTGGAAATTGCGAAAAATATTATCATCCAAAATGCGTTAATGTGGCAACTAAGGAGTTACAAATAATAGAAATTTGTCCAGGAATCAAATGGTTCTGTGAAATTTGCGTAAAATATGTTGATATTATTGTCCAAATGAATAGTAAAATAGATGACATTAAAGAAGAACTCATGACAAAAATTGATGACATTAGTAATAAATTAAATAAATGTACCGGTAACAGCCAGAATGAAGTCAAATTATTTGCTAAAGTAGCCTCCACATCTAATGAAGTGTTATAATAAAACCAAAGAACAAACAGGAGTGCAAGAAAACTAAGGAAGCTATTCTAAAAACTATAAAACCATCAGCTCTAGAAGTAGGTATTACACAATTAAAGGAAACAAAAGAAGGAGGTGTTATAATTGGATGTCAAAGCAAAACAGAACAGGAAAAAATTCAAAAAGTTGCGGAAAAGAAATTAAGTAGACATTATCAAGTAAAAGCACCAGAGTTAAAAAACCCTTGCGTAAAAATAGTCGACATTACTGAGAGCATTAGTCAAGAAGAATTAATCAACTGCATTCAGAAACAAAACACCTTTGTAAACCATGAAGAAATACAGATGACTGTCAAAGTGATTAAAAAAATGAGGAAAAACTTTATGGCAATAATTGAATGTGATCCATTGACATTCAAAAAAATTTTAGATGAGAACTCTTTATTCATAAACTGGGACCTATGCAGAGTGTTTGAATATGTCAATGTACATCGCTGCTTTAAGTGCGCTGGCTTTAATCACAATTCTGACAACTGTACGCGTAATCCAAGATGCTTGAAATGTGCAGAAGAAGGCCACAGTGGTGACAGCTGTGATAAAGAATACGTGAAATGTTTTAATTGTATAGAAGCTAATGATAAACTCAAACTAGATTTAAATGTAGATCATTCTATATATGATAGTAATTGTCCTGTATATTTAAAAAAAATGAGTTTTCAGAAACAAAGGGTAAAGTCAGTAAACAATGAATAGCAATTATTCTCAAGCAATGGACAGAAAAAAATTAAACATGATATAAATAAAATTAATATATTACACCAAAATGTTCAATCTGTGAGAAATAAATCTGAACAAATTGAAGTTTTTTTAAAAATGCAGGATATAGATATTGTATGTCTAACTGAACACTGGCTTAGTGATGAAGAAGCAAGTACATTTCAAGTTAGTTTCTATCACACAGCAGCAACATTTTGTCGTAAACATTTTAAAAATGGAGGTGTTATGATACTTAAAAATAAAAATTTTAATTTGGAAATAAAGGAAATTAATATCACTCAATTTTGTGAAGAAAAAGTATTTGAGGTATGTGGTGTAGAAATTAAAGTAAAACAAGACACAATTAAACTATTGTCAATATACAGATCACCTACGGCTGATGTAAATAATTTCCTCTTCAAGCTAGATACTTTATTGGATAATATTTGTAGAGATAATTGTAAAGTCATTATATGTGGTGATCTGAACATTGATTATTTGTCAGCTTCCAATAGTAAAAAACAACTAGTTGATATCATCCAATCTTACGATATACACATGAGATTAAATGAACCTACTAGATACTCTGTTGATACAAATAGTTGCATTGAGTATATTTGTACTAATTTTGGAGACGACTATAATTGTAACTATAAAATTTGCAAAAATGGTATTTCAGATCATACTGGACAAATGTTAACTTGCGATGTCTCCATGAATCTACATAATGATAAATATGAATATAAGCGCATTTTAAATGATAGCAACTATCATACATTTCTTTATCATTTAAGTAAAGAGACGTGGAGTAGCATATATAATGCAGAAACAGTAGATGAGAGTTTTAATAATTTTATTGATACATTTAATTATTATATGGAAATTAGCTTCCCATTAAAGAGATACAACAAAACAGAAAAAATTCATAAAGATTGCTGGATTACGAAAGGTATAAGAGTATCTGCTAATAAATTAAAAAAACTTGTATGAAATAATGATTCGAACTCAAGATATATTGGATATTAATTATTATAAAACTTATAAGACACTCTATAAAAAAGTAATAAGAGCTGCCAAAAGATACCATAATGATAAAATTTATGAGAAAGCTTCTAATAAAAGCAAAGCAGTATGGTCGATTATTAATAATAATATAAATAAGCCCACAAATAATTCAAAAATAGAAAAAATAAAGATTGGGGATGACATAATAACAGATAAAAAATGTATTGCTCAACACTTTAATACACATTTTATAAATATGCCTAAAAGATTAAATGAGAAGCTAGATGTGCAAACTAATGAAGACAACATTTTTAAGTTAGATATTAACTATCCAACTATATTCTTGGAACCAGTAAGTGAACATGAAATCATTAATACATAATTTAAAAAATTCCAATTCTGCAGGTATTGATGGTATCAGTTCAAACATATTAAAGAGATCCTACAATTATATTGTCAAACCATTGACATATGTAATAAACGCTTCAATATCTGAGGGTAAATTTCCCACGCTTTTAAAAAGTTCCAAAATAATACCACTCTTCAAAAAAGGAGATACTACGACACCAGATAATTACCGTCTTGTTGCACTACTGTCAACCATCTCAAAAATTCTAGAACGTGTCATATACAATAGAATAGTGACTTTTTCAGTTAGAAATAATATATTTTCAAAATGTCAACATGGTTTTCTGAAAGGTAAGTCAACAGAGACGGCAATTATGGACTTTTTAAATAAATTATATGAAAACTTAAATAATAATAAACGATGTATCGGACTTTTCATGGATCTTAGCAAAGCATTCGACTTAATAAATCACAACTTGCTGCTTAATAAATTAGAAACTTATGGTTTAAGAGGTAAAATTCATGATTGGTTAAAATCATACCTTTCGAATAGAACACAAGTTGTCGAGGTTAATGGAGTAAAATCTGAAACAGAAGAAGTATTGATCGGTGTCCCACAAGGGTCTGTATTGGGCCCCCTGCTGTTTCTATTTTATATCAATGACTTGCCACAATGCACACCTAATGATAATTTAATAATGTTTGCCGATGACACTTCTTTTCTAAGCTGCTACGATTCAGTAGAGGATACAATACAAGACATTCAGAACAATTTAAAATGCTTTACCACATGGTTCCATGAAAACAGATTATTCTTAAATGTTTCGAAAACTGGATTCATTAACTTTACTCCTAGAATTGCTAATATATCTCAAAGTAGCTTGATAAAAATTAATAAGAAATCTATTGTGCAAATGACTTCTACAAAATTTCTGGGTGTGATTATAGATAATGCTTTGAACTGGGAACCACATACAGACTATCTATCCAAAAAATTGACACCGGTTTGTTATGCGTTATATAGGTTACAACACGTCTCTAATAACGTAACTGCTATATCATATTATTATGCTCACTTTTATTCACGGATGTCATATGGCATCATATTCTGGGGAATGTCGCGCAATGCAGAGAGAATATTTAAGCTACAAAAAATTGCAGTAAGAAATATAGCGAATGCTTCACGACGGACTTCTTGCAGAGATCTATTTAAAACATTTAATATTTTACCTCTAGCCAGTGTATATATACTCAAAACACTAATCTATGTTAAAAGCAATATTAATATGTTTTCCACTAACAACTTCAACCATGAATATGACACTCGAGGTAGTAACAACTTAGTGATACCACGTCATAATTCGACCACATATGAACACAACCCATTATATATGGGAATTAAATTATACAATAAGTTATCACTAGAAATAAAGAGCAACAATATGAATGAATTTAAAATCAAGCTAATAAATATGCTACATGAGAAATCTTATTACTCTGTTCATGATTTTTTAAATGAATAGCCCATATAATTAACTTTTTATACTTATTGACAAAACAGCTATGTTGTTTATTGTGTTTTTCATTATTTTATTATTATATACAAATGTGATTTATGTTCATTTTATCTTGTATTTTCTTATGTCTATATTTATATCTATATTTTAAACATTGTATTCTGTACTTTTAGTTTTAACCGCATTTTCACTTTGACTTGTCCCACGCCATTTGTATGGTCTTATGGATAATAAAGGATTATTATTATTATTATTATTATTATTATTATTATTATTATTATTATTATTATTATTATTATTATTATTATTATTATTATTATTATTATTATTATTATTATTATTATTATTATTATTGTTAGAAGACCGAAAAAATAGTGAAATAATTCTAGGCATTAAGGGGGTGGTTTTTGAGGGTTGAAAAATAAATTTGCTTCTAGAGTGCCGAAACTCTGTGAGTATGATAAAATGATATCTGTGAATATATAAAAAAATAGTTAAAAAATTATAAACAGTAGAGGGGTTGTTTTTGAGGGGGTTGAAAGATAAATATTATTTTAAAATTCTGAAACTTTGTGGACATTATAATATTATATCCGCGAGTTCGCTAAAAATAGTAAAAAAAATCTAAACAATAAGGGGTTGGATTTGAGAGGATTGAAAAATAAAACTTTAATAATTATGTAAGAAAGTTTCAAAAAATTTTGTTATAAATGTTTTAATGTTTTAACATCACTTCACATCACATCACACATCATTTTTTGACTGTGGCTGTTCCAGGGTTATTATCTTCATCTTTTAATGTTTCATAAAGTTCTCTTTTTGACACAGTAAGAAGTATCCCTGTAAAAACACAAATAAAGTACATCTAGACGCATATAAATGTTACATACATAAAAGCTACAAGAATTATATAATAAAATAAAATGAAAAACATAACATACAAAAATGTACAAAAGTATTGGCATTTTAATGAAATTCAAACTTCGAATAAATTCCACCCATTTCTTAACGCAAGTTTGATCTGATGTTATTGCTACTATTTATAATTTTTAACTATTTTTTTATATTCACAGATATCATACTCACAGAGTTTCGGCATTCTAGAAGCAAATTTATTTTTCAACCCCTCAAAAACCACCCACGGAATGTCTAGAATTTTTTCACTATTTTTCCGGTCTTCTAACGACCATTTTAAGCTCATTTAGAAATTTGTAGAATTTTGTCCATCTAGAAGTTGTATATGGTCCACTGTGCGGGGGTAGGAGGGGTTGACTCATTGGCTTTTTGACTGGTTCCAAGAAGATCCCAGTTTTTTATTATAATGTCACCACAGATCCAGTCATGGTGCTTGCTTAAAAAAATATTTTTGTTGCGGCTACATCGCTTCCATCTATCATTCACCATAATCCAGAAAGAGCGCAGTTTTATTGTGAGTTCGTTCTCCATTTCTTGTGAGCAATGGGATAATTGCAGAATTGTCTTTACAGCTTTTAGCAGCTCATCCTCAGTTTTTATCACTGGAGGATCGTCTCCTTTGATTTTATCAGGAGTCTTCTTGAAAGAAGTAGTTGTTGACCTGCAAAAAAAAATCTCTAAGTTAAACTCGCACGAATTTGCACTTCAAATCAATGCCTATAAGTCTTAAAGAACTACACTTTACAACAAAGTAATGAAACTGGTCGGTTTGTCAGTCCCTACCACCCAAGTGGTTAGTAATAATTTTTTTGTCGCGACGGTTTATTGCTTCCTGGAATGTTGGAGGTGGTTATATAAAGGAATAAAAATAATTTTTACAAGTCGAATTTTTGGAATATTGTCGCGCTAGAATCCAATTCTGGCCCACTGTGCAACGTGGCAAAATACTCATGAGACTCCCAAACAGTTTAAACAATAAAAATTGACCTACGTTCTTCTTTCATAACAAATACACTTTTCTTGATTTATTGATTGGACCATGCGATATATACTATACGTTGCAATATCAATAACTTTTTGGAACAATTTACGTAAAACAATAAATTTTCTGATAAGGGGCCTATAGAGTTAGTGTTAACTATAATTATTATTGTTTCAAAATGTTTTGTGCCCGTAATCGAACGGTCTCATCGATTACTGACGACCAAAGCATTAATAGGGATATCAGAGTCAAGTCTGGGATGATCGAGGTCACTCTCATATTACAAATCCGCATTGTAATCAACTTTGGCTAACCCTAAGGATTACTGCAAACTGTTGTTAATTTTAATACATTGGTGTTACTATAGGGACTCAGTTTAAGGACTAAATATGCCTCAACAATGAACTTTTTTTACTAAGAAATAATCCTATTTATTTTATCATCTATATAATTAAAGTCAGTTCGCTGATAGAATCCAGGTCGTATAGTGTAAGGAATATCGTCCGGAGCTCTTTCCTTCATTGTCTTTATTGAAATATTGCTTGTAACCTAATCTGTAACGTAAGTTTTAATCTTTGTGGTCAAGTTACGACCGACGTGCGGCATTTCTATTGTTCCACAGCAAACCAATTTACGTAACGCGTGTCGTCGTCGAATGCAGCTGGCGATTTCAGAGGCGGGTCGATTTTCTCGGAAGTCGGCATAGCAGGTATAGTGCACTTATTTCAATTAGTGCCTAAGAGGGTAATTTTAGTCTTGTTCTATTGTTAAAATAGTAAACATGCATCCTGGTGAATTTTTAAATCCGCAATCACAGCAGTTAATTTTGAATTTGTTTGAATATTTTCAAAAGTAAAATGAAAATGGTGGACCTTTATTGTCAATAAAAGCTGTTCAAAGGCGAGTGAATGAGGCTTTAAAAATCGATGAAAAGACTGTAAGAAAAATATTTAAAATCGACAAAGAAAATGTGGAACCTCGGGCTTCGGTTAAAGGGAATCGTGAAAAGTTCAAAACAGAGTTACACGATGCTGTAAAATATGAAATAAAAAATGTTATTTATGATATGGTCTCTGATCATAAACATATTTTCTTGGCTATCCTTTTAGAAGAGCTAAAATCTAGAACAATAGCAATATTGATATTGGCCGTATCAGTTTACATAAAGTAATTTAAAAAAGTTGGCTTTTCCTTTAAAAAGATGACAATAGAAAAGTACTGTGTGAAAGACCACATATTTATCTAAAACGGTTAGAGTTTCGCAAATACGTAAAAAATTTGAAAAGTAATGACCCCAAAGATGTAGTGTTCTTAGACGAAACTTGGATCTTTATCAGAAGAAGATTAAAGCATTCTGGGCAAGATGATTCCAGTAAATCGAAAAGGCGTCGTACAACTACAGAAGGTAAAAGATTTATAGTTATACATGCAGGATCTTATTCATGGCTTTGCTGAAGATGCGAGTTTAGTTTTCTCCACCAAGAATAAGTCAGCAGATTACCATAAAAACACGAACTCTGAAAATTTTGAAAAGTGGCTGACAGAGAGACTTTTGCCGGGGTTACAAAATCCAAGCTTTATTGTTTTAGATAATGCTAAGTACCACTCTCAGATTGAAGAAAAACAATCAACCCGATCCTGGACGAAAGAAAAAATACAAACATGGTTAAAGACCAAAAACATAGATTTCAGTGATACCGCATTTAAAGCCGAATTGCTCCAGATAGCTGGAGCTAAGAGAACAGAGCAACATTATTATTTTTTTTTAACTATTTAACATCGGCCTATTTCCGCTACCAGGGCCTATCACCGACGCCAGGAGACGAGCTACCCCCAACCTGGAAATTTTGCCGAACCTCTTCCCTTAAGAAGAGTAGGGATCTTTTACTTGCCTAACATTTAATAGACAAGGGACCGCCTGCTTTACATCCCCTCCGAAGGATGGTATATCCACTACGTAATCCTCGTCTGAAATTACGTAACTTCCGAGTATACACTGATATACAAGCCTCTAGAAGGTGGGACGAGAACGCTGTATTTCCCAAGATGGGAGGGACCCCATCCAAGTACTAACCGCGCTCGACGTTGCTTCAACGGAATATCGACTGATATTCACATTGAAGTCGCCTCTACGCTCGCCCCTGAGCAACATTATATTGTCGACAATTTAATTAGAGAGCATAGACATGAAATAGTGCGGCTTCCACCATATCACAGTTCAACCCAATAGAACTTGTTTGGGGAATTTGTAAGGAGTATTACGACACACACATCGGGAAAGAAGGTTTTAGTGACGAAGCCGTTCTTGCTATGTGGAATAAGACTTTATCTCAAGTGTCGAGCTCAATTTGATCCAATTGTGTGAATCACACAAATAAATATTAGAGACATATGATCGAGAGGTTCATACTGAAGAAGTTATGCCACTCATTATAAGTGTTAGTAATAAAAGCGATGATGAGGACTCGGAAGAATTAGACATTGACGAAGAAAACGAAATTTATTTATTTATCTTGTACTAGGTATTTGTATTATACTGCCATATTTGTTTTATATAGGGCTCGGCATAATTAGTATTAAGTATATATTTTTATTTCAAGATATACTTATTTGACAAAATTCTATTAATGAATAAATAAGATTTAAACTTTTAAAACTATTTTACTGTATTTGTTTCGTATATTTGCTCTATCATATTTTTTACTTGAAACCAAAATAATTCAATATTAAAATTTATTTATTTAACTTAAATTACTATAAATTTACAATAGATGTATTATATATGCTTATAATTAAATTTCCTTTAAATAAATTTAATTAAACACATCAAGTAAAATATAAAACAAAGTGACGCCACTGTGCATTCGAAACGAGCCTAAGTCATCTTAGTTCAGACGTTCGTGACGTCACACCGGGACTCTATCAGCGAACAGACTTTAAGTATGCACCTTACAGATGTGAAATGTATGTAAATATATAAGTACTAGTTTTTGGTCTATTTTTCTTCTAACATGGATGGTTGCTCTTTCACTATGCACGGAGATCCAATATTATCTCTCGATATTTATGTGGCTGATAATTCATTCAAAAATAAAGGTACTCTTTCTGTAAAAGGATTTCTTAAAAAAATGTTGTAAATGCACGTTAATTTGTAAACATAAATTTCTTGAAAAGGATGTCCTTTTCGTTTCTAATGATTTAGAAATTATTTTTTAATAAGAATTTTTAGAAATATGTACTAAATAAAACAGCTAGGGTTAAAATACTAACAGCCGCTCCTCTAAAGCCACCTCTTAAGCAGAAGAGAAGATTTGTCTGATACTATGCAAGTCGATGACCTACCTAAATTTAAAATATGAATTCCATATTTTAAGGGGGTTGGAGATATTGCAGAAAAACAGCCACAGAAGTATCTAGAGACAATTTTGGCCCACCCTGTATAGCTAATATTCTAAACGACTGAAGAGTAAAATGTTTCCTTTATATGCGGTGCCATTACTTATTGTCTTGATTAAAATTGTTTAGCATAATATATTTTGTAAACTTTATCCGTTATGACACACGGCAACTCATTGAAAAGCAACTTAATACTGTGCGAATCACGGAATCCAATATATATTTGAGGTATTTGAGGAACACAAATAGTCTCTATTTCATTGAATTTCGTGTTTAGACAGTAGACAGTATCATAGTTTCGTTATTGAACCAAAATGATAACCAACTATTGAAATGTCGCTGGGAGTAAACGTAACTCAATATAAAATTTACAATTTATATTCGCTTCAATTTTCATTATTTAATTACCATCTTGAATTTCATTATTTCTGATATATTTTTCACATCAATGTAGTTAATACTAATGAATAGGACCATTTGAAATAAACTCTTAATATTTTTATATTTCATAACCTTCAAACTTTAAAGTAACCGTTATTCTATTATCTGTTATTCTTATCTTGGTGCTAAGGCTTTCGCGAAGCTGGTGATCTGGCTGCTGGTTTCCGAATCTTCTTCCTGGTAGACTTGGTTGCGTGCTTGATGTTTCGACCATCTTGTCGTGGTCTTCTTCTGAAGCGAGGTGAGCTCTATTGGACTGAACTCCTCTATTTATACAGGTTATCAGGAAGCATGTTGCGAATCATTGCTCATACGGAACATTGACTTCCACGTTATTGATAATTGTAGTCCGGTGTCACGATTATAGTTATTCGGATGTTTATTCTTTTCAATGGCTTCTCTGTATCTTCTTGGCCAATAATTCTTGGAGTTGGCCAATCTCTTTGTCATGTCGAATTTTATCAAATGGCCAGTTTCTTCTGAGTGTTCGGCAACTGCTGATTTTATCGAATTGCCCTTCTTTGTATTGCTAATGTGTTCTCTGAATCTGGTGTTTATATGTCGTTTGGTCTCTCCGATATAAACTTATCCGCAGGAACATGGAATACTATATACTCCTGCTGTTTTTAGTTCTTCTGGACCTTAACGCAATAAAGAGACAAGATACAACCAGAACAGAAGGAGCAAAAACTTACTTACCATATATACAAGGATATACGGATAGAATCCGAAGTTTTGGAGAAGAAGAAGGTCAAAGCAATATATAATGCGAAACAGAAGGTGGAACAACATTTTTCCAAATACCAAGATCCAGATCTGTTCTTCTTGTTCGCAACGTTTTGACAGCCGTTTGATACACGTGATACATGCAATATTCTAGTTGGCTTCCCTTTGCTGTACGGCATGTCTGACAGCATCACGATATCTATTGCGAATGTCTGTTATGACTTCACCAAAGCTCTTCCCCACCAGTTCCTTGGTGATGTTATCCCAACATTTCGAAGAGCGTTGCATCGTCTTCCTCTAACTAAATTATTAACCACTTTAGTTGTTTTTTCCTCGCTTGATGTTATCACTATAAAATTTGTTCTTGTTGACCCTGTATATTTTTCTTTAATTTTTACCCACTAAAATGCTTCAAATTATTTAAAAAATCATATGTACAAAATTTCGTTTCGATAGAATAACGTTAATCGGTACTAGTCAACCATCCTAAGTTGGCCGCGCAGAGAAAGAAGAAATATCATCACTGTTGGACAGAAACAAACAAGCTTCTTAAGCTTCTTAAGTTAGCTAGCTAGCTAGCTTAAGAAGTTGGACAGAAACAAACAAGCTTCTTAAGCTTCTTAAGCCTTAGCTAGCTAGCTAGTTAGCTTAAGAATGGATAGTCGCTGTTATCTCTTCTGAGTACGAGTTTCAGCTACGGCAGATGGAAGCACCACAGACTCCCATCCTGAGAGTCATGAACCGAGCGCTAGCGCAAGGGGACTTCCCAAAACGATGGAGGAAAGCTAGGCTGGTCCTGCTGGTGAAGGGGAACAAACCGCCTGAGGAGCCTTCTTCGTATATGCCGGTTTGCCTCCTAGACTCAATGGGAAAACTTCTGGAGTATCTGCTGCTCGGGAGGTTGGAAGCTGAGTTAGAACAAAAAAATGGAGTGGCCGACAATCAATTTGGATTCAGGAAGGGTAAGTCCGCAGTGGACGCAGTAAGGAGAGTCACCGAGACGGCGATGGATGCCATAAGATATAAAAAGATCTGT
Source organism: Rutpela maculata (assembly GCA_936432065.2). Lineage (NCBI taxonomy): Eukaryota > Metazoa > Arthropoda > Insecta > Coleoptera > Cerambycidae > Rutpela > Rutpela maculata. The sequence goes on along the minus strand of OW386287.2, from coordinate 165,667,836 downwards.
GCAGTGGTAACATTGCATATGAGAAATGCCTTCAACACAGCTGGTTGGAGGGAGATAGTGAGGAAACTTAGAGGGCTGGAGGTTGCACCGTACCTCCTCAGAATTGTCAAGAGTTACCTAAAAAACAGAACTATAGGGATGGAATCGGAAAATGGTACGGAGTGGAAAAAGGTAACGTGTGGAGTCCCACAGGGATCGGTGCTTGGCCCGACCCTACGGAACGTTATGTTCAACGACATTCTGCAGCTTCCAACGGCGAACGGGATTACCGTCACGGGGTATGCCGACGACCTGGCCATAACGGCCACAGGAACATGGATGGTGGAAATAGAAAGGAAGGTAAATCATACCATAAGAGAAATGGAGCAGTGGCTCGGTCGGGTGCACCTTGAACTAGCCTCGGAAAAAACGGAGTGCATAGTGGTAACTAGGAAGTGGAACCTGGCGCCGATCATAGTGAGAACAGAGGGGGTGGAGGTTGGGCCCAGCAGGAGCCTGAAATATCTGGGAATATGGCTAGACCCAAAGCTGACATACGGTGAGCACGTGCGGAAAACAACGAAAAAAGCGGGGAAGACCGTAACCGCACTGGCGCGAGTAATGAGCAACTCAGGAGGGCCGAAGGCCAGCAAAAGAAGGGTGATGTGCAGCGTGGTGCACTCAATCTTGCTGTATGCGGTCCCAGTGTGGGAGAGCGCGCTGGAAGTACAAAGAACCAGAAGGAGGCCTGAGAGGGTACAGCGCTCTGCTGCGCTGAGGATATGTAGTGCGTACCGTACGGTGTCGCACGAGGCAGCGCTATTAATTCCTTTGGAATTAATGACCAGGGAAAGAGGGGAAATATATAACGGGGCGGATAGGAAGGAGGCAAGGCAGAGGCTTTATGAGAGATGACAGGACAGGTGGGACGCTGCGACCAAGGGGAGATGGACTAGGCGCCTTATTCCGGACGTCAAGGAATGGGCTGAGAGGAAACACGGGGAGGTGGACTACCACTTTACCCAGGCCTTGACGGGGCATGGTAGCTTCGCAGGGTACCTGTACGGCATAGGAAAGGTGGAGACCCGGGAGTGTGTTTACTGTGGGGAGAACGATGATGCGGAGCATACCATGTTCCACTGCAGCCGGTGGAGGGCTGAAAGGGCAGTGGGATACCATCTCACCCCTGATAACTCGCAGGACAAATACTGGAGTCGGAGGAGAAATGGAAGGCCGTAACGGATGCCTGGATACTAATAATGAGAACGAAGGAGGCAGACGAAAGAGAACTCTACCTGAACCACTAATTGGTCAAACGGACGGGGAGCGTAAGGTGAAAAAACAGTTGACAAGAATGACCAGTGCCCTGAAGTTAAGCGGAAGCGGTCCCGGGTCACTTGGAAACACTGCACGGGGGGGTTTTGGCCTGGTTAAAGTCCGACACTACCTGGGATGATAGAACCTAAGTCCCAGGTGTCCATGATGGATTTCCCCCTCAAATAAAAAAAAAAAAGATGGAAGTACCACAGGGGATAGTTGTTATGTTGTTCGATTATGTATGTACAAAATTTCGATGTGATAAACCATAAGATACGATTGAAAATAGATGAAAATTGCATTTTGTGGTGAATACTAACTGCATTGAGGTACTAGTCAACCATCCTAAGTTGGCACTTAGCCGCGCAGAGAAAGAAGAAATATCGTCACTGTTGGACAATGCTGCTAAAACCTTTATGATTAGAAATCATGCTAATCAAATAATCGGCAGTAAATTACCATCGAGCAGACCAGTTTTAAGTGTATTCATTTCAATATTGGAGTAAAATTCTCAGTTCCTGAAAGCGTTACACATATTGTTTGTGAGATACTAATATTTTGGCAAGAGCCTGAGTATTAACACATAACACATATTGTAGAGTTTTTACATTCAAAATGGAAAGGTCTTTAAACGAAATATTTGAAGACGAGGTCGAAAGCACAGCTAAAATAAAAGGGAACTTTTGTCGAAAATTGGATAAACTACTCGATATTGCTTACGCTTCAGAGTTAGATTTGATTTTTTTAGCTAAAAACAGATTTTTATATTTCTCATCAAATAAAATTTTATGGCTAAAACTTGATAATACCAGCAAAACAAACGACGAAAAAAGGAGCAAATAATGAAGTCAATTCATAGCCAGAACTACACTAAGAAGATTTGAGAGAAGTGTTGAAAATTTCGATTGAGAATCTTATTCGAATAATTTATAGTACCCTCAAACAGATTTCGATTACGGAAAAAACTGATGAAGTTTTGAAACTTGGCAAAGATGTTCATTGGGGTTTACTATTAAACATACTAAAAGTCCCCGGCTCAAACTGCCGCGGTCGAGCCGCAATCTTGGAAAGATGGCCCTCTGATTCAGTTTTTTGCTTATATCTCTCTAACTATTAGCGATATCGAAATTATGTTTTTACAAAAAATTAAGCTTTTCAAATTCTCTACAGAAAATGTTCTATGCATTTTTTTCGTGTCTATTATTATACTCTTTGTAAAAACTAAAGCAAAATCATTTCATCGACACATTTCAAAAATTATAAATATCGTTCGTAAAGAAAAAAAATACCATGCCATTGTGTTGTCATAGAATCCGCAACAACTTTTAAAATGTCCTTCATGGGTCCGTCTTTCTGTCAGTCCGCTCGTCTGTCCGTCTGCCTCGCCGTCCGTCATGTCTGTTTTAAGCTAAATAAATTGAAAGAGAAAAGTCCTCTTTTATTGCAGTTTGAACCATAAATTAATACTAGCTAGAAGAAGAACTCCAGCATGTTTAAAAAATCGATCAGTAAATAAAAAGGTTATGAAACATTTTATGAAAAAAATACACGTGAAAAGTGTTGTAATCTTTGGTAACATTGTAGATTGTAAAACATTTTTGTAGACAATTTCATAAGCTTAATTTTTTATATAAACATAATTTCGATATCGCTAATTGTTAGAGAGATATAAGCAAAAACTGAATTAGAGCGCCATATTTCCAAGATGGCGCTCCCTATTTGACTGGAGTATGAGACACGCAACTCTGTGAAGTTGATAAGTTTTCTATTAAGATTTTTTTTTTGTAAAACACTAAACAAATAAATTTTGACTTCCGTGAACACTCATTATAGTACAGTACCTAGAGGTAAAAAATATGCAAAACTTCGGAATAATGTCATATTGAACGGATTTCTATCATTTTTGGCAGTATAATAATAAATGCTTCACAGAAAAGTTTCTATATTGTGCGGGGGCTTGCTAATTTATAGGGGGTGGATGCCACCCCCCTGCGGTACTTAAAAAAATATATATTTATTGGAGCTGAAGTAAAATCAAGTTTTAAGAAGAAAAGATTCTATGCAATTTTTCACATAAATTGATAGTTTTTAAGTTATAACGACTTCAAAATTACGATTTTAGCTTGAAAAAAAAGGTATTTCCAAACGGCTTTCGTCAAGTATCTCTAAAAGTATTACTTTATCGAAAAAATGTTACAGACCAATTACAGAAAGTACAAACTGGGAATTAATTATATTTTTTGTTTATTGATGTAGGATTAATAATTTCGGAGATATTTAAGTTTACATTTGGCATCCAAGTGTTCATAAGATAATTATTTAGAGTGAGAGTTAAATATCTCGAAAACTGTGACACTCACGTCAAGAATGCTAATAGGTAGAATAATAGGATATTAATTAAGCTTTCAATTATTTTTTTATTTGATTCTGTAGCATAAAAAACAAAGAAGTTATGACCGAAGCAATGTGCGTCTACACATTTTTTTATTAACAACGTCGCCATTTTGTTACTGTAATTAGCCAGTAATTAAAAAAAAGGAATTTCAAACACTGTTTCTCATTAATATATAGCATGATGTAGATGCTCAAAATTTTTGGTTTGTATACAGCATTTGCTTTAGAAAAAAATACAGTTTAAACTATAAAGGTATTTTCGATAAAACGTAATTTTTTTTTCCTCTTCCAAATATCTCAATAAATATTAGTGTTATTGAAAAATGGGTAGAGACCAAAAATAAAGCTCATAAATTGATAATGAATTTCGCTTGTTTATTTATTTACATAGATTTAATAGTTTCGGAGATATGAAAGTTTACAAATGGCGTCCGACGATTATAAGACGAAAAATGCAGTTTAAGTGTTAAATATCTCAGAAATTGTGACACCTACGTCACGCATGCTTTATATTTTTATATAAAAAGGTCGCCATTTTGTTACTGTAATTAGCCAGTAATTTAAAAAAATTATCTCAAATACGGTTTTTTGTTAAGATGTAGCATTACCTAGATGCTCAATTTTCTTTGCTCATTTAAAGCACTTGCTTTAGAAAAAAATGCATTTTGAGATGCTCTTAATTAGTATCTCAGGGAAATTTAAAAGTGGTTACGCGCTTGCGTCAAAAGAAACAAAGAAAAGATCAGTATTTACCAAATTTATATTAACTTCTTCACATTTAACACAACAACAGTTTTCGTTTACCTCTGATTTGATGCAAACTGTTCGTAAACCGCCACTGGATTCAATTATTATTCCAAATTATCTCTCCAACTATTCTTTATTTCATTTCTGCTACATTTACTCTCTCAATGCCAGACGCCTCTGCCATCACTCTTCTATCCGCCAAAACCTCCTTTCAAACTTCGCGTCCCTTTTCTGACAGTTCTCGTCTTCACCTACTTGATTTAGGCTCTGTACTCAAGACCTCAAATTCGCATCACTGCCCCAAAATTTATACAACACACAATACTCTAATACAAATAGCTGTACCTATCAGGTGGGGCACCACAATTTTAAACTTTAAAGGTAATTTTGAAACACTTGGATACCAAATATAAAGTTAAATGTCTCCGAAATTATTAATCCTACATCAATAAACAAAAAACATAATTAATTTCCAGTTTGTACTTTCTGTAACTGGTCTGTAACATTTTTTCGATAAAGTAATACCACAGAAGAAGAAACAATCAGAATATACTCTCTCATTGGCGGGAAAAGTTCGCGCATCTACATCGCGCACTGTCAGTCTCGGACGCAATTGTAAAAAATCGTGCCAGGTCCGTATCACGGATTTCTTCGGTAACCGGATCGTCAGCGACAAATGGCGTGATCTCGCCTCGTGATACAGTTTGTATCATGATGCCGCCTAATTAGTTAAGAAACATTGAAAATCTAAAACAAATATTATTTGTCTTCATCTAATGTTTCACAGGTTTTCTGACTCTCTACCGGGCCGTTCCTAAAAGGGGTAATAAATATTGACTACTGTCCTGAACTCGCCCAACAATAGTATGGCGGAGATTTACAACACAAGATCAAAGGATTTTTTACCGACATTCCCTTCTGATTGTTTCTTCTTCTGTGGTAATACTTTTCGAGATACTTGACGAAAGCCGTTTGGAAATACCTTTCTTTTAAGCTAAAATCGCAATTTTGAAGTCGTTATAACTTAAAAACTGTCAGTTTATGTGAAAAATTGCATAGAACCTTTTCTTCTTAAAATTTCATTCTATTTCAACTATATGTTTTAAGTGTCACCCCCTGAGAGGGGGTGGCATTCACCCCCTATAAATTAGCAAGCCCCCGCACAATATAGAAACTTTTCTGTGAATCATTTGCTATTATACTGCCAAAAATGAACGAAATCCGTTCAATATGACATTATTCCGAAGTTAAAACCTCTAGTTACTGTACTATTATATAAGTTAAAATTTGATTAGGTATTTAACTGTTTTAGGAGAAGCAAACTTTGTCATAAACGGAGTTGTTTTCGTAAATCAATAAATCAGTTCCTTCCATGGATACCGTAGACTTCCCTTTATATTAGGATCAGTTTTAATTTCTGTCTAATAGTTCCAACTTGGTTGGCGAAACTCGGATGTAATATTCAATATTTTAATGTTTGTGGAAACTGCTTCATTTTAATTGATCAATTGTTTTAATCATTTTTTTATAAAATTAATAAAGATTAATAAAAACATAACCAAATATATTTATAACCAGACTGATTGCAAATCTATTTCTTTTCCGAATCACGTAACAAACGTCATTAACGCGTTGGTGAATCGTATTATATTATCTGAGCGAGTCGTCGTATTGATTTATACCGTATTCAGTAATACATAAGTTACTCCCTATGCTTCCCTTCATAACCCACATTGTCCCAACTTCATCGTGTGGTTTGGCAACAGGTCAGATTTACATCTAAATTACCCACAAAAACAATGCGCTAATGTAGTCTTCATAGACAAAACCAAAGCAGCTAATTATCCTAATTCTCATACCATCAAAGAAACATTATATCCGTGGATGAAAAAAATAATATGGCATAGTTCAAGAATAACTTACTCTATACAGAGGGATTCATAAATTTGTGAAACATTTTATAAGTTCACTACAAGTAAATTAGGCAAGGTAGTGGTTTTTACGCTGACGTCAAATTGTCCAATTTTTTTATAATTACGCGTGCAAAGTTCCTGTTGTTTGCCGCTAGAGGACAGTAGTAGCAAATATGGCGCTAAGTA